>OY729167.1:7011037-7688537 GCA_958299025.2 Drosophila histrio
GGAACTTGGCCTGTCGCACACCGAGCAGTTCCTTAACCTTGCTCATCAGTTCCATCGATGCTCCCGTATTGTTGTTTCCATATGAGTCAAAGTGAAAGAATGTCTTCTCCGGCCTGGAGAGCACGAGCAGAGACCAATGAGTGCCTCCCGCTTCGGTTGTCTCGTTGTCATTAAGGGCAAAGAATATAAATGGTTTCCTCACAGCGTTATGCTCCCCAAAGATCATTTCCAGTTCGGATTCGTCCATGTACTTCATGCACTGGGTTACCTCGGGCGCTATGAAGTACACATCATTGTTGTTCTTGTACTTGGCGTGCGACAGATACTCGTAATAGAAGCTTAGGATCTGCAGGAATGGTACACACATAAGATAATTGAAATTAATTGAGATTGGGGCTAAATACCTGATCATTCAGCCATCGTGGTCCGTGTAGCAGTTGGACGTCTGACATGCGGAGACAGGAGTCATGGAAGCTGAGCGATATGGGATCTGCTTTGCTCATCTTGTTGTGGTTGCTGTTGTTGTTGTTGAGTCGTCCAGCTTTGAGTCTGTGAACCGCCCGGCGCGCTGTCTGATTCGCAATTTGATTCTGACTCTGATGTGCGTGTTGCCTGCAAAATAACCAGAAATTTAAACAACTGTAATTTGTAAATAAGTTAATATGCTTTTGCTTAGTCCTTCAACCTGAAATTCTTTCTGTCATTCGGCAACATTTTACAAGATGTGTATTGTGTATTAATATATATTAATATATAATATATTATATTTTTATTGTAAATAAGTGAATAAAGTTCAGCGTGCAACGACTCCGAACTTCGTCGTTCAAAGCCAACGTTGTTATGTTAAGGCAGTTCGTTATGATCTGTTATGTTAATGTTAATTACCATGATAACATTTCGCTTACGCCGGTAGACGAAGTTGCAATTTGAAAGTGTTAAACGTAGTACGGCTTAGACTTGGTTTATCAACATTTTTTCTTGAGAAAATATCAATAACAAAAGCTGATAATTGTTTTGATAATATTAACTTTTATTATTAACTTATTTATAAATGAGTTATTATAACATCAGCATTTGTCTGGATATTGTTCGTTTAAAAAAAGTGCAAGTTTGGTCGGAAGGAGCGTAGCAAAACAAAGGCGAAAAGTTGTGGCGAATTAAAGCTATGTCGAAGAATAGGCATGGGAAGCAGCACTTACCGCTAGATATGGCAGATTCAAGTTGAATTTTCTGCACGTTTCCGGTTCTATCCAATATTTATGAATATTAAATTTATAACGCTACACGTTAATGAACTAACAATCATCAATGGTATTGAAAATGTATAGATATTAAAACTTTTTGGTCTTATTGAGATTTTACGTGGAAAATTGCATGCAGCCAACTTAGCTTTTAAGATTTGCATGCGTCCAACTTCACGTGAGCTAAAAACTGCGTGCAGCCAACTTCGCGTAATTCATAATTTGAGTGAGGTGAACATTTGCTTGGCGGCAAAACTTAAAAATCTACTTCAGATTACCTATTTAGTTAATGTTGTAACACAATACGCATACTTTTCATGTCATTGAATTCTGTTATATAAATGTATGTCAAGCAACATCGGTATTATAGTTTTAAAATTGTAGCTGGTTAACAACAAAATTAAAATATACTTCACAACAAATAAAGAATCATGTCCGAAAGCTCAGAAGCTATTATTAAAAAAATTGCCGTTGATAAACTTAAAGATACAGATTTAACAAATTTCTGCCGCATCTGCAAATGCAATGGAAATGGAGTCAAGCTGCGTCCACTGTTTAATGGCCGTCGTTTAACGCGTATTATAGCCAATACCATACATATAGAGGTATGTATTTAATTGATTAATGTTGATATATACATAAACTAACGCCCAAGGAGCTTACGCATGTTTAGATTAAGGATTTGCCAGGGCTGCCACGTTTTGTTTGTGAAAAATGTTTGAACTTGTTGAAAACTTTTTCAATTTTTCAAGTGGATTTTCGTCGATCCGAAGAGGATTTTAAAATGGCTCTGGACGCTCGTGAACATTATCATATGGACTCGTTAATTGAATTTGCAAACTCAATTGAAATGGAACAGCAAATGGAGAACGATCAGAAGAGTGCTGCGCTTGTTACCAACTTCATAAGGACCAAAAAGACTAAGAAATCAAAATCTAGACTTGAGAGAAATTGAGCAACTACTAACGTTTATAATTGTTTACCTTGAATTTCAATAGTTTAATAAATTTTATATTTTTACGTTCACTTATTAATTTTACATTTCAACTTCAATTTAACAACTGGGTTTAAAATTATCTGGACACATGTGTTCCTGTAAAAAAATATCTTCGCAGCCGCTATCTTCCTTATTCAAGGGCTTTTCACATTCCGTATTCTTCGAGTTTTCAGATGAGCTTTCAGGAAACAGCATAACACCATCCGCCGGAGTCCAAGTTCCACTTTTAAGTTGCGTATTGATCCACTTCATTTGCTGGTTAATCTATTAAATCAAGTGAATAATAATTTACATAGTTCTTAGTATGTTATTTGGTTTACCTTTTTACACATTTTTTTATGATTGCTGCAATGGAATAGATCTGCGGCGAATGTGTAAATGTTATCCGGCTGTTTTTTGATGGCTTCCGTTACGATAACACGTATTATGGCGCGAACCTAAAAAATAATATAGAGGCAACAAATGAGTGTTGAATAGTGGATACCTAATTCCCGACATACTCTTAACTAGATATTTAATTATTTACCTCTGGATGTCCACATAAATATGTCCAATCGCCTTTGCGCATATTTCTGGATACATTCTTAATTGTTTCATTAATTTTCGTTAAATCTTCTTGGGTAACTGTTGGATTCTGTTGCGCATCCCTCTCCGAGTCGGATAAATCATAAAGTTCTGAGTCGAGGTGGCTATCCATTTTAATTTTAGTACTCAATTTCAAAGGCATACAAAATATGAATTGACTAAATAAGTGTTATTTTTGTTTGGTTGAAAAAAAAGAATAGCCTACTTAACAAAAAAAATTATTTCATATTTGTATTTATATTTAAAAATAAAAATTCAATATATTTTTAATTAAAAAAATCAACTCAACTCCGTGACAATGCATATTGCAGCATTGCCGTGACCAGGATTCGAACCTGGGTTACCACGGCCACAACGTGGGGTCCTAACCACTAGACGATCACGGCTACGTTGGGTTGTTGTGTGGCATTGTCTAAAACGCACTTTTCAAAGGCATGCGCAAAAATCACATCAGCGTCAAGCGAATACGTCGATGTAAAAATAAATTCCAACGTCTTTTTTAATTAACAAGTACAGAACGATATATTTAAGCATTAAGCATTATTTATTATTTATTTATTATATATTAAGCATTAATTATGATAGTTTCGTTTTGTTTATTATACATTTGTGTTGCTTAATTACAAATACTTCATTGTTATGGTGGATTATTTGTTGTTTTTGCTGTGGACTCCTTGCGTCTCTTAAGTCGCTCCCGGAACTGATATCTTAGTATATCCGGATGTGTATTTAGTGAGAAGTTCATATCGGCAATCTGCAAAATGGGCCAAGTGTATACTTAGCAATATATACAAATTGTAGTCTGCAGTGCTTACCTGATATGTGGCAAGTAGAAAGTTGCAACGCACTCGCTCATTTGCAATACGTTGAATAATCTCCTTGACTTCTTCCGACTCCAACATATTGTTAATGGCAGACTTTATACTATCATTGTCGGTCAGTCGATGCTCTTTACTCTTACTGACGACTTCCTCCTGCGGTATAGTTTCGAACTGAATTTCGGTCTCAGTCGCGTTACGAACTGTGTGCTGTGTTTTCCGAGATCTGTGCCTTGCTTGAAGCGGATTGGAACTATTGGGGGAGTTGTCAGCTGCATCTGAAGATGAAGGCTCAGACGGCTTGTTTGTTGTCGCGTCTGACGAATCTTTTTGTTTCTGCGGGGACTGTTCATTTGACTCGTTGCCACTAGTTATTGATTTTGCCACTTCAGTTGCTGGTTCTGGCATATCGTCGTCAGAGTCGGGAATTTCAATGGAATTAAACATATCTATTTACTAGCTATTGTATTCTTAACGCCAAAATTAGGGATGATTGAATTGAATTCCGATAAATGTATCGAGTACTCGATTGTATGCACAATACAAATAATGGCTTCCTATAAAAAATGTATTCTATAAGATCTTTAAAATTAAAGAGTCTTACAATTTATATTATTTTTATTGTATTTATATTACTCATATTATTATTCGAGCCTAATTTAACAAATACAAAGTAATAACATGACTATCGTAGTGGAGTCATCAATTATCGATTCGCCAATTATATCGATACTCTTATTAAGCACCAGCAACAACAATAACACACACATACTGCTGACTTATTTTCTTAACTTGCGTAGGCGAATTTCTTAATTTTCGAATTAAGAACGGTTCGAAATTTATGTAAATCTCTGTTATTGTATCTGCAAACACTTGCTTTAGGCAAAGGCGCTCGCGGCAGCTGTAAACAAGGCGCTTCAACCCACTAACAACATAACAATATGGGAAACACCGATTCGAAGCTGAACTTTCGCAAGGCAATTGTACAGCTGACGCAGAAGAATCAGAAAATCGACAACACTGACGAACAGTTCTGGGAGCAATTCTGGCAGGGTCATCAGACGACGCTCGAGGATGTCTTCGCGTTGGTTACCGCCAGCGAAATACGTCAAATACGAAATGATAATCCCGCCAACTTGGCTACACTCTGCTACAAGGCTGTGGAGAAACTGGCCCAGGCAGTGGACAGCAGTTGTCGCACTCAGGCGGATCAGCAGTGTGTGCTGAACTGTGTCCGACTGTTGGTGCGCATACTGCCGTACATTTTCGAGGACGATAAGTGGCGCGATTTCTTCTGGAGTAACCTGCCGGCACAGGAGCAGGCCAATCATGGCCAGACTGTGCCACTTGCCCAGTCGCTGCTGAATGCCATCTGTGATCTATTGTTTTGTCCCGACTTTACGGTTACGGCAACCCGTCGCGCCGGTCCCGACAAGGCGGAGGAGTTGGCAAACATTGATAGCTGCGAGTATATTTGGGAGGCGGGTGTGGGATTCGCCCAGTCACCGCCCCGAAATGCCCACATGGAGCGTCGTCGCACCGAGCTGTTGAAGCTGCTGCTCACCTGCTTCTCGGAGCCCATGTATCGCACGCCGCAGCAATCGGAAGAGCCAAACAAGTGGATTGCATACTTTACGTCTGCTGACAATAGACATGCACTTCCACTATTCACGTCATTTCTAAATACGGTATGCTCCTACGATCCTGTTGGATTTGGTGTTCCATACAATCATCTACTGTTTGCGGACACTACTGAGCCGCTTGTTGAGGCCTGTCTCCAACTGTTGATCGTCACCCTGGACCATGACATGGTTGTGCAGCAGCAACAACAGCAGCAACATCAACAACAAGTAGCGAATGCTGCCGCCGGCGGCGTGCTGTCCACGCCCTACGACGAAGGCGGCTGCGGTGATAATCTGTTTATCAACTACTTATCCCGAGTGCATCGCGATGAGGATTTCCATTTCGTACTGAGGGGCATAACACGGCTACTCAACAATCCGTTGGTGCAAAACTATTTACCCAATTCGACAAAACGTCTGCATTGCCACCAGGAGTTGCTCATACTGTTCTGGAAGATCTGCGACTACAACAAGAAGTTCTTGTACTTTGTACTAAAGAGCTCCGATGTGCTGGACATTCTCATACCCATACTGTATCATCTAAACTATTCGCGTGCAGACCAATCTCGCGTTGGTCTCATGCACATTGGCGTCTTTATACTGCTGCTGCTGTCGGGTAAGTGTTGTTCATGTGATCATCCTATAGATGTGTATATTCTACGATTCCCTTGCAGGCGAGCGCAACTTTGGCGTCCGTCTGAACAAAGCCTATTCGGCCACGGTGCCCATGGATATACCTGTGTTTACTGGCACCCATGCGGATCTGCTGATAACAGTGTTTCACAAAATAATTGCCACGGGTCATCAGCGCCTGCAGCCGCTGTTTGATTGCCTGCTGACAATTCTCGTAAATGTGTCGCCGTATCTCAAGACGCTCTCGATGGTGGCCAGTGTGAAGCTGTTGCATCTGCTGGAGGCATTCAGCACGCCCTGGTTTCTCCTGTCGGCACCCAGTAATCATCACTTGGTGTTCTTTCTGCTGGAGATCTTCAACAACATTATACAGTACCAATTCGATGGGAATTCGAATCTAGTCTATACAATAATACGCAAGCGTCATGTCTTTCATGCAATGGCCAATCTGCCAACGGATATGGCTGGGATTGCAAAGTGTCTGAGTGGCCGTAAAACAGGGGGCAAGTTCAATTTACCGCGAGTGCCGCAGCGCAAGCAAGCGTCATCGATTAACAGCCAGGAGCTGCCATCGGCGCAGGTTCCCGATGATTATGCCGATGAAGAGGAGGACGACGATGCAGAGGATATTGATGAGCGCATAGAGAAAGAGGCTGTTGCCGAGGAGGATCTGGAGTCCGAAACGGAATCACATGAACGCTCACAGTTGGGTGACACTCAACTGGATGCAGGAGTCGTGCTGACGGCACAGCCCGCCGAGCCAGGCACGCTGAAAACCTCGTTGCTGGACACGCCAGACATTGGCCAAATGACCGAGCGAGAACAGGCGCATCCCAATGAGAAGACAGATATTGGACCGTTCGATAAATCGCCTTTGGCTAGTCCACGAGCTGACGGCGCCAAGTCTACGTCGCCAACGTCTTTGTCGCGTGAGGATCAAACGCGTCTGTCCGTGGCACATCGCGGCAGCATAAGGATGGTACCCGGCGATGGCGACCGTTGGACGCCCACACCCGAGTGGATTGTCTCCTGGCGGTCGAAGCTGCCATTGCAGACGATAATGCGACTGCTGCAGGTGCTAGTGCCGCAGGTGGAGAAGATCTGCATTGATAAGGGCCTAACCGACGAGTCGGAGATACTCAAGTTCTTGCAGCATGGCACTCTGGTGGGTTTGTTGCCCGTGCCGCATCCCATACTTATACGCAAATATCAAGCGAATTCCGGCACCACTGCCTGGTTCCGCACCTACATTTGGGGCGTCATCTATTTGCGTAACGTGGAGCCGGCTATTTGGTATGATACGGAGGTCAAACTGTTTGAGATTCAACGTGTTTAGATCATCAGTAAGTGGGACACCAAACCATCAACTATAACTACAATAATACAAATGCAGCAGTAACAGCAACAGCAAAAACACAAAAACAACGTAGCTTACCCAAAAAAAAAGAAACGCTTTTGCATTTACCGTAGTTAATTTATTTAGTTAATAACTCATTCCAAATTTTGTCATGTGAAATACCAATGTTTTAAGGGGTTTCTCCAGGTGTAGTCAGAGCGAACCTATCGTAAACCAAATGAGGCTTTATCAGTTCTGACATTGCGTGTGTTCTCTGTTTATCTTTTATCAGTTATCGAGCTGTAATTGGCTTTTAATCAATTTCATTTTATGTACTTCCAATTTATTTAGTAATTTCCGATTATATTTATATTGTAGTGTATTATAATTTGTCGTATAGTTATTGTTCCTTGTGCCGTAATTTGCTTTAATAATTTATTTGTCAGCTCTATAATACTTTATATTTATAGATATAGTTTGCTCGAATGCCTAAAGAACCTGTTTTTTTTTTAAGTCTCTCTCCAAAATAGTGGAGAAATTTACGTACACCGCGCAACTTTTTGAAACATTGCGTTTTTTTGCTATCCTTTAATCGGTAATCAAATAGAATTTCAATATAAGTATACAAATATTTAAATAATTTAACTTTTAGAGAAATACCAAAATAAAGCTTTATTTATTTGTTTGTGTAATGAATTAACTTATTATGTGCAATGTATGTGTTCTTTAAAAACCTGGTAAATATAAATAAACCCATTATCTTTTATTCCAAATATTTATTAAAAACGAGTGTGTTTTCAAAATTTTATTGTATTTTCAAATAATATATGACAACATTTAAACAAATTATCGAAAGTCAACTAAATAAATATAAATAAACTGTAACACAAGTTGATTTAAAATGAATATCTGTGAGAAAATAAGCAGCGTTCGATCTGTTTCTGATAGATTTTATCTTTTAATATAAGCATACGATTTCCAGTAAATGTTCACTGCAGATTTGCTTGAGCTCGCTTTTATTTGTTATGCAAAGATTTTTATATAAACACTAAAAAATTAATCAAAGTCACTGAAGCGATTTTCATCTGGCTCTGGTTCTTCATCTGACGTGACAAAGACTCGAAACCAAAATACATATTTCAAAGTAATTAGAAATAGAATTAATGCTCCGGCTAATACCATTTGTATCTTGGGAACCGCGGGCGTATCATTTTCTGGCTGCATGGTTGAGTAGTTATGTATATGTAATGCTATGATCATGCTATGAATCCGAGGTAGCCTTGGTTGTCACGATTGATTCACAGTTGGGGAAGTCGTAGTCGTAGGTGTTGTCGTCGTTGTCGTTGCTGCTGCCACAGGTAATATGCTAAATTTGATGAAGCCTCCCTTTTGGCGTTTTTGTACTATCTTTCCAATAACTTGGGGCTCCTTAATGGTTGCCTCGATGGTCTTGACAATGCGCTCCGCGTTTCCCTCGTCGGCACCGCTGGTGTTGCCCTGGATGAGAATGCGCACCTCGTGCCGTTTATTAAGCCATTTGGTAATGTTTTTCAGTCTAGACTCGAGATCGTGATCTGTCATGCGTGCGCCAATGGTTAATGATTTCTCTGCCTTCTTGTTGCCCTTGTCGGCGACTGACTTTCCTGCGCCTTTAGCATCCTGGTCATCGGCCAGCATTTCTGCAGCAGTTACCAATCTGTAAGCATGGGGATTGGGTTAAGTGTTCCATTCGCAGTTATAACAATACTCAACCTAAACACGACTCGTCCGGATTTTGCATCGGTTTGATTTGAACGCAACAGATGCAAATCCCGCCGCTTGGCGATCTTCTGTGCTTCGTCTAATGTGGTAATGCTCATGGCCTGGTTCTGTGCTATCAATGTGATTTTTTGCTGCGACTTATTTGTTTTTTGGCCATCCTCCTTTTTTGTTGTTTTTGTGGTTGCTTGTGCAAGATAACGGTGAAAAATCAAGTTTCTCATCTGCAGCTGCTGGGCGGAAACTGTAAGAATTTCGGGGTATCTGGGTACTTGCAGCGCCACCGAATGTTGGGAGAACAACTTCCGAATAATAAATAACCGCAGTTGTTGCATTTTGCTCTGTTTGTGTTTCTATTGCTTTTGCAAATTTATTGTTCAGTGCGGCAGAGTTGTCATTTAATCAAAATTTATATTTTTAAATCTTTTCTAGTACTCATATGCAAATACTTATAGGTTTACTAACATAATTTAGCGCAATTTTAGATTACAGTAGACTCAATAGTAAAAAAATAATATTTTGATAATTACTGACATCTATAGCACAGCTGTTGTGCCCAATAAACTATCGAATGCAACATATCGATATCGACATTGAGCGATAGGTGCGCAATCGAGTTTCATCAACTGTAACCGTTTTTTTTTGAAGTAAATTACTTTATTTTTAATTTAATAGTAGATCGGTCCTTAATAAATCTAGTTAAACTATGCAAGTACAAAAATGCAATAAAAGTCATACAAATGATGCACTGCTAATAATATATATATATATATATATATTTTTGGGGCCATTCCTGTTCTCAACCCCGCTGTGTGTTATAATTGTATATGGAACTTCGTCCTTCCTTCCAATAACGTCGATCCGCCTGGATAGATTGGATTATATTTCTGCATTCTGGTGATCTAGATTTATGCTGTTGAATTTGTCGGAACTCGGGACGACGACACTCCTCACATGCCTCTAATCTGCTGAACTTGTTGACATTTCGATCGCATGAATCTACAGCAAATATCATGCACTCATCGATGCAAAAATTATAGAACCAGAAGTTGCCCGTAATTGTATCATTTATGCAGGTTGGATTCGTTTGGAGCATTTGAAGGCAGCGCTTGGACATATATGGATCGATGTCAGCCATATTACTATTTATATCATACTCTCTGCCGTAGTAATTGTTATTGTTACTTGGCCTTCGCCAAGGATTGTTTTCTGATTCAGTCTCGGCATATCTGTTGCCGATACTTTGTCGTTGGCCATAGGACTGCTCCTCATCCATGTTATAGTTGTCATTTGGTCTACGTTGATAGGGAGCACGTACAGAATCCTGTAGACGCGGCAATTGTTCATAATTATTATATGACGGCCGTCGCGACGTCATGTCTTGCCCTGCAGCACTTTGCTCTTGACTCCATTGATTGCCCTTTAAGTTGCCAACGGGAAAGGCAAAACGCGGCGATTGTCCATAATCTGTTGCCTGATTCGTGTTTGATTCGTATGTGGGTTGATTATACGACGGCTGACGCGACATAATCATTTGTCTATCAGCACTTTGATCCTGACCCCTTTGGTTGCCTCTTAAGTTGCCAACGGGAAAGGCAAAACGCGGCATTTGTCCACTTTGGTCTTGACCCCATTGGTTGCCATTTAAGTTGTCAAATGTGTTGCGGCCATCATCAATTGGCAGCTCTTCATTCTCCGGCTGCGGCTCATACTCTTGCTGCCCTGCATACTGGCTATCAGTATCTTCCCCAGGCAAGTTTCCCAGGCAAGCAGCGCCCGCACATCTGCGTGTATCCGTCAGCTCTGTTCTATGTGCGTCCTGGCATTTCATCTCGGCCCCAGGACTGAGATATTGACGACGACGCGTCTGAAATCCCTCGCCACAGGTGACGCTGCACCTGCTCCAACCTCCCCAGGCAGATAATTGGCACTCGGCACCTTCCTGATGCGTTGGCCTCATTGGCTGCATTTCACTGTAAAAATCTTTGCGCATCGGTTCGATTGAACCACAGACTTGTCCCTCGCAGGCGCTTTCCTCATAAAGAGACACATTGCAATTGGAAATCCTGGCCAGCTCCGGCTGTTTGTATACACGTCGCCGGTAGTGCATACCCTCCCCGCATTTGGAGGAGCAGTCACTCCAACTGGGCCAGGGATGTGTTTGACACTCACGCGACACATCCGCCTCGTTGTTGGCTATGAAGTTAATTTAAGTCATGTTTATTCTCATTTGGCAAGCCATTCAAATATCACTCACAGTCTTCATCCACGCAGCGTCGCTCGTAGATCCGTTGACGTCGAACTGTTAGTGTGGCCATTGGTTTCATGGGTGCACCCTGCTCATCATAAAATGGCGAACGAGGATCATTGGGAGAGTCGGAGCGTATGCGTCTTATTACATCCGCTGGCACCTGGGGCTGATCGGGTGACTAGAAAGAAAGAGTGAAAACACATATAACAATATTTAGTTAAAGTGCAAAATGTATATATTTATGGTATTTATACTTTTAAAGACTTCTCAGTTAAAGTATCCTTGGTTCTTGCCATCTCTGTGATCTAGGTATTTTTATACCCTGTGCCCATTAAAAATGGGCAAAAAGGGGCATAACGAATTTGTGTGAATTTATGTAACAGGCAGAAGGAGGCATCTCCGACCCTATAAAGTATATATACTCTTGATCAGTATCAATAGCCGAGTCGATTGACACCTGTCCGTCTGTCTGTCCGTCTGTATGAACGCGTGGATCTCAGCAACTATAAGAGCTAGAGACTTAAAATTTTGAATGTGGGTTGCTTAATACCATGCGCATATCAAGTTTATTTTCCCTTTTCGATATCAAGCCCCGCTAGTTTTAAAATTAGAAATATCGCCATAACATAAGCAATCTTAAAGCTAGGGACTTGAGCTTTGGCACACATGATAAGAAACTTGGGCTTAAGGTGCCTAGAAAATGTCATATCGATGCTATGCCCCGCCCATAACTCGAAAAAGCTTATAACAAGACCAGTTTTATAGCTAGAGACTTGTTTTGATATGCCTTTCGGCCGCTGTGGCGCTAAACATAAACAATCAACAGCCTCAGTCCAGTGTTGCCAGACTTTTCTTTGAAGACCTGCACAGGATTTCCTACTATCGCGCGCGCTCGACTGATCAGCTTGTTTACTACTATATCGAATCGGTTGTTGATGATTATCATGAATATAAATAGTTTAATAGAGTCGATATGCCTGAAATACGCCAACTTATAGTCTTTTAACTTATACCAAAGAACTGTGTGTCTGGTGACTATGTAATTGAAATATTTACCGTGTAAGTGGGTCCAGCATCGGTGCCCACATCCCAGGGATACAAATTGATCACCTTTGTGTCCAGCCACGTGCAGTTGCGTAGGCACAACTCCAGTCCACTAACGCCCACAATCCAATCCGGAGAAGGCTCTATTTTGGAGGCAAACGATACCATATGATGCACTGGATTAACACGCACCGATGCCATCGTCTTGCTGTTGATATTAGGATATGCCGGTCCACGTGCCTTAATTATTGTGCGTATCTTTTGATCCTGTAATTGTAATTGCAAATGAATACGTTTCATGATTTTATAGCTCTGTGGAATACTTACCCGAAAGTTCATGCTAAACTCCTGATCCAATAGCAGCGAGGAGCCATGCTCCGCATACTGTTTGAAAGCTTCGCTGGCCAGCGTTCCGGCCTCCCAGAAACGATAGTCGGAGCTGTGGGCAGCGCCAACGAGTTCACAGAAACGAGTATTCCAACTGCGTGACGGAAAGTTCCTCGGATGCAAATTTCGTGACCAGGCACCTTCGAATATAAGCTGCAAATGATGGGGATGAGTTCATGGAATGCCCAGGACTAAAGACTTCTCACCTCATAGCGTGCCTCGTCGCAGGCACAGCACGGATTGTCTATGCTTAAATCTTTTGGCTGACTTTCCATTTCATCGACAACCTCCTTGCAAATCCGTAGCGTCAATCCACCATCGTCCATGTGCCAGACGTCGCGATGTTGCAACACTGTGGCACGTATCAGTATGCAATCGGTTTCCGACTCACTGGGTGCTGTCCAGGTAACATGCACATGTGACTTGGGATTGGTATTTGTACTCTCCACCATATTATTGCAGTTGGGAGTGAAACGTGTCTCGATTGGATCGGTTATATCGAAATTACCCAGATCATTCATATAGTTAAAGTTTCCATTATCACTTTCCAATGCCAGGATAAAGCTGAGATAGCGATGACCATTAAAGGAATTTAGCGAAACTGTCAAAAGTCGAGGAATAAATATATTTCGTATAACAGACGAGGCATCTTATCAGGGAAGGCCGACCTTGAAACCTTGCCAGAATCTTTTGAATTCGCAATGTATCTCGATAAGGCCAGCTCACTCGATTTGTTTACAAAACAAAACACAACTAGAAATTATATTGCGAAATCTCTCGTGATTGTTTTCTAGTTGGACATTGTCGTCTCGCACTCTGAGAGCAATCGGACATTGAAGTTCAAGCGCAAGGCCAATGAACTCACGCGCTCACCGTTGTACTCCTTCCCGAGTAAATATGTTTCCGGATTTCCAGATATGCTTATCACAAAGTTCTCATCCACTGGCGACTTGGGCGTGGCCGTATTTGCCGGACGACGTGTACAGATGAATGCCCCGCCACGCGACAATATCGCGAATAGTATTAACAAATGCCACATTATGGAAATCTATTCCAAATCGTATTGATCTATACTATATGTAGCACTATTTTACGAGTAGTACTTCTCGTCTTGAGCTATACTTTGAAACTGAGCGAGGCTGTCGGATTGTGTGTTCATTTTGCGAAAAGCAATGTCGGATACTGATAAGCGAATAGCTCAGCTGAGCAGAGCAACCGGCAAGAGTAGCTTATTTTTCTGACCCAGTGATACAAATATACATAGTACTTGTAACGATGTCTTATCAGTAGAGCAACGGCTACAGATTCTCGGCTCATTCGAAAAGCCGGAAAAACAAACTTTAGCCTATGAAATGCATGTGGAAATATAAAGAGATGAGATTGAAAGAGACGAGCATCAGACTTAAGGGATAGACACATAAAGAAAGAGATGTGACTTTTAAGCAAGAGATTAAATATAAAGTTATTGTTACTGAGAAGTTATGTAAAGGTTTGACTGGCTTATATATCATTCATAATCAACATCTTTTTGGGTAGGAATAGCAATAGATATGGTCATTCGAGTTGGGAGTTTTCTTTAGGTGCTTTCAGTGGGTCCATCCAGCTGATAATGCCTTGAATCTTCTTTCTGAAATCGTATAATCAAGCAAATAATAATTTGTAGTTCTATTTTCCCTAATTATTTAAATTAATCAACTTTCATGAAGTCCTTTTGAAACTAGTTAAAACATCAATAGTTTGTTACATAAAGATATAGTCAACTTTCTTTAAGTCCTTTTGAAACTAGTTAAAACATCAATAGTTTGTTACATAAAGATATAGTTAATTTTGTCCAGTAAATATTATAATTTGTTAAACAAAATAAGAGCTTTCATTAAATGATGAAGATGTGGAAGAACGAAGAGAAACCCAGGCAGAACTAAAGACTCATAACTCTATTCTAGGTTTTGCTATAGTGACGTTAAATATAACCTATTTCTCTCATTCAAATTGAACAAATCTCTTTATTTGTATAATACTTCTGTGAATCTACAAGTTTATTTATTTTAAGAAATTTCCATAGCGTCCACGCCTTTGATTGTTGTATTGTTGTCTATTGTTGCCGTGTATCTGTGACATTGGTTGACCGAATCCATTATCATATCCTCCTCTGAATCCTCCATTGTTACTCTGAATATTGCCAACTACATCATCATTTCCATCACGTGCCTGGTTTATTTGGGGCTGGAGACAGGTGCCTTCGCATGCCATCAAGGTGCGAAAACGATTCTTATTTGCATCGCAATTGTCTGTGGTAAAGATACTGCACTTGCGAGTCTCGTGATCATAGTACCAGAAGTTACTTATAATTACCGGATTAACGAGACAGGGTTGTATCGAGGCATATGGTTTCTCATAGCAATATTCCTGCACGACGTTATATTTATTACTGGCATCATTGTTGAAGCCAGAGTTGAATTCTTGTTTGTTATTGTAATTACTGTTGAAATTAGAATTGTAATCTTGTTTGTTATTGTAGTCACTGTTGAAGCCAGAGTTGAATTCTTGTTTGTTATTGTAGTCACTGTTGAAGCCAGAATTGAAATCTGGTTTTTTATTGTAATCATTGTTGAAGCCAGAATTGAATTCCTGCTTATTGTAATCATTGTTGAAGCCAGAATTAAACTCTTGTTTGTTATTGTAATCATTGTTGAAGCCAGAACTCAATTCTTGTTTGTTATTGTAATTACTGTTGAAGCCAGAACTCAATTCTTGTTTGTTATTATAATCATAGTTGTTGGGTCTAATTCCTTGTTCATTCTCATTGTAGTTGAGGTTGGCTCTGTTATCTTGTCTGTTATCCTTGTAGTTCGGCACGCTATTGAAATTATCCATTTCTACAGGCTGTCGTCGATTGGCGTCATACCCACCACGTTGATTCTCAGTCGGACCAAAGGGTGAAAAGTTGTTGCTGTTCTTGTTGTTGTTGCCAATGTTGTTCTTCCAGCCCTGGTTGTTTCTGTCAGTTACCAGTCTATTTTGGCTATAGGTTGAATCATAAGCATTGGGGGGATTATTATTGAACGAAGAGCCTTCGTTGATGTCGCCGAATGTGTCGGACTCGGGAAAACCGTTCTGTTCACCATTGTCGGATATTGTACCGCCACAATTGGAGGTTATACACGGTTGGGTTTCCTCCAGTGACTGCCTCATTTGGGCCTGACAATTCATCATTGCCTGACGATTGTAATAGTTACGTTTACGACTCTTGAAGCCACGTCCGCAGGTGTTGGAACAGGGCGACCATTCGCTCCACGTGGTTAGCTCACAATTGGTCCCAGGTTCCAGCACACTGGGATTGTTATTATAATTTTTATCGAATTCTCTATTGCCCAGTCCCTCGTCTAAGCCACATTGTGTGCCTTGACATTGACCTGATTCACTCAATTGACGATCGCAATTATAGCTGGCCGCCAATGAGGGGTTTTTGTAGCTGCGAGAGCGTTGTGTATAACCAGTACCACAACGTGTGCTGCAGGTGCTCCACTCGTTCCAGGGATGGGTAGCACACTCCAGTGGTCCCTCCTGCGGCACTGTGGGAGGGAGAAGGTAATAAGAGCTCTGAAGGGAATCAAGGATCGCTTGATATTATTGTAGTTTCCTTACCATCCTCACAATCGCGTATATACAACTTTTTCCTAGTGATATAAAGTGTGGCCAAAGGTTTCATTGGTGCTCCGGTGTTATCAAAGAATGGGGAACGCTCATCGCTGGGATAACTGGCTGTAATGCGACGGATCACATCTGGAGGCACCTGCGGTTCGTCGGGAGACTGAGAAGACACATTGATGAGATCAGTAATTGATTGGATAATGTTTAAACCGGTTCAACGGTTCTCACCATATATGAAGGTCCAGAATCTGTGCCAATGTCCCACGGGTATAAATTCAATACTTTATGCTCCAGCCAAGTGCAATTGCTCAAACACAATTCCAAGCCAGCCACGCCAACTATCCAGTCTGGCGATGGGTCAATCTTGGCGGCCAATGATATCTGATGATGTGTAGGATCGACTCGAGCATTGGCCAATGTGGTGCCATAGACATTTTTACGATATTCAATCCCAGGGGCCTTGATAATAGTGCGTACCTCGCCACTCTACAGAGTTTAAGATAAAGATATCGTAGAAATTCAGTAAATATAAAGATTTTTTTCTAACACCATATTAATTAAACAATTATACAGTCTTTCGTACCGGAGAAAATTAGATATATATATGTGATGTGATAAAGTATTTATTTGTAGAACTTAGTTGATATGTGTGTATTGTCAACTTGGTTACAGTAGGATACTCTGTGCAGGTCTTAAAACAAAAGTATTTTGAGAAAACTAGCTATAAAACTGTTTTTGTTATCAGCTTTTCCAATTGTGGGTGAAGTGGCGCGTGGCATCTTGATGCAATTTTCTGGGCAGATTAAGCTCAAGTGCCGTATCATGTATGCCAAATTTAAAGTCTCTAGCTTTAACACAGCTTATGTTATGGTGATTTTTCTAATTTCAAAACAAACGGGGCTTTATATCGAACATTGAAAATAAACTTGATCTGCGTATGGTATTCAGGAACCTACATTCCAAATTTAAAGTCTGTAGCTCTTATAGTTGCTGAGATCCATGCGTTTATACAGACGGACGGGCGGACAGACGGACGGACGTACGGGCAGACAGACAGACGGACAGACGGACAGGGTGTCAATCGACTCGGCTATTGACACTGATCAAGAATATATATACTTTATAGAGTCGGAGATGCCTCCTTCTGCCTGCTACATACATTCACTCAAATTGATTATACCCCTTTTTGCCCATTTTTGATGGGCACAGGGTATAAAAACATAAAAACCAGTACGAGTAACTGCTGCTTAATTTATTTATACATTAATTGCGCTTATGAGTTTAAAATTCAACAGTTTAAATATTATTACACACTTTTACGAGCATTGCCATTTGCTTTAAGTAATTTACAGTAATATAAATATATTTTTTAATGCAATTAAGAAGAATAATTGATAATAATAAAAGAGATTGTTCCATTTCAACCATTTTAAATTAAATTGTAATTGATGCGGATTTAATTTTTGCAAGGAAGAAAGAAAGCGAGGCAGGATTCTGAGCACACTCTGATGTCCAACAAATTGTAAGGAATGTGAATAGTCGTGGTAGAAATTCAAAACCTACTTGATCTACTTATAGTTCATATTTTTTAAGATCTCATGCCAAATTTGGTTACTTTAGCTTATCACGTCTCTGAGATGCATCTGTTTATACAGACAGACGGACGGACATAGTTTACAAACTGAGTACCTGAATATGATCTTTGATCTCCAGCTCCACGGTGCGTGTGGAACCGTGTTCGGCCATTTCCTTAACTCCCAGACTAGCTGATTGTCCATAGGCCCAATATCGATAATTGTGGCTATGCGAGGCTCCAATTAATTCCCCAATCCGCGCACGATCACCAGGAAAGTTCTTGGCATGTGTATTTCTCGCCCATTTACGCTCGAGAATAATCTGTTATGGAATCACAAAAATTATACATACTAGCTGCGTAAATCTCGTTTGGAAACCGACCTCATACTTGGCCTCATCGCAAGCACAACAATCTTGCAGCGCTGGCGTTTGATTATTCAAATCATCGATCTCCTCGGCACAGATACGTTTGGTTAGGAAACCATCATCGATAAACCAGACACTACGATGCTGAACGACCGCTGCCCTGATCAGGACACATCCACTCTCGTTGTGTTTGGGTGCCACCCAGGAGACATCGATACGTGTCTTGGCATTCGTATTTGTGCTCTCGATCATGTGCTCACAGCCACTACTAAATTGAGTATCGGAATCGTTAAACAACTCAAAGTGTCCTGTCACATCCAGTCCATTGAAGTTAGCCAATTGATGATTCTCATTCTCTACGATCAGCGTAAAACTAGTAAACTTCATTTTGCTGGGACATGAGAGCGATACGTTATACTTTTGTTCGGGTACAAAGGTTTCGGGATTGCCATCGATTAGTATCTTATAGTTATCATCGACTGCCGACCGGAGACCATTGGCCTCCTGTGGAATCCTACTGCAACCACCACGAACATCCTGAACGCACACCATACACCAGATACTAATAAATAATGCCAGAATTTGGCACATTTTTATTTATTTTTTGATACCGCACAATTCGTTGATCTAGTCAGATTCACAGCTCGAAGAGCACTGATGGAATTGGGTGAAACTTTTTCAGTAATTGATAAAACGTCTTAATTATTTCTCAGACCCATCTAAATTGAGTTGAGTCGTTACTTTAAATATTTTGAGTCTCGCTCTTCAATAAGTCTACTTTCAACTATATACATTTGTGTGTATATAGATATAGAGCTGTCATCAATTAATTTATTTTGCTGAGGTTCTTTGAACTGTTCAGACAGTTGGGGACAGGCAGGAAGAAGTATTCATTCAACTATGCAAATGTTCTGCAGACACTTATATGTAGGTCAATGAAAAATAGCACACGATTGTAATAGTATTGATATCAAGCCGAAATGTTAATTAGAAATAACTTTTGGGCATAGGAAGGTCTATGCCATTTGGGGCCTCATTTAGACTGTATAGTTTGGAAAAGATTCTTCGTTTAATAAAAACTAAAAAGGCAAGAAATATATGAATATAGCTTTAATGTTTATTAAACCGATTCGATTAGATAAGTAGTTGGGGTAGGTTGGTCCTACACATGCAAACAAGGAGCAGCTAATACTTGATGTGCCTAGCAGTGACTTAGTGCAACTGCGATCACCACTTGTCGGTGTCATCATTACTGTTCAGCAGACATGGCATCATGACGCACTTTTCGATGCGTACTCGATCCTTGCACTTGTAGCTGAGGTCCGTGTTGAGCAGTGTGCGAGTACGTTGACGCACCGAGTTATCGCCACAGCTGGCGGTGCAGGGCGTCCAGGCGGACCACTCGGAGTACCGACATTCGTCGCGTGTCTCCGGCGACTGCAGCTTGGCCGGCACATGACGTCGCTCGCCATAGGAGCCACTCACCGAGTACATGTCATCGCAGCGTTGATAGCATCGATCGAGTCGATACAAATGCTTGGGACACTGTTTGCCACCGTATTTGGGAGTGCGGAGAACACGACGTGTCTTCAACTGGACACCATCGCCACAGGTGGCATTGCAGCTGTGGGAAATCCAATCGGACACGACGCAATCAACACGTTGGGGCTGCTCCGAGCTGAGACGTTCATTCTGCAGCTCCTGTTTGTGTCGAGGCAATCGACAGGTCTCATCGCATTCCTCCTTGGACTTGAACTTGTTCTGGTTGGTGTCACACCGGTCGGACCAGTAAATGGCACACTGATCACTCACATGATCGTAGTACCAATGGTTAACCACATCGCTGTCGCGACAGTGACTTTCGCGTAGGGTTTCATAGCAAAAGTGGGGCACAATGGTATCGCAACTGGGATTCGTACAGTTGACCTCCTCTAACAGCTTGATATGTCCGCACGGATCACTGCCATCGTCATTGGGATCGTGTACGCCGTAGACCTCATTCTTGTTCCATACCTTGCGCATGCGCTGTCTACTGCCCGTACCGCCGCAAGGTCCCAGGCAGGGCGAGAAGTCCGACCAAGGTGACACCCCACAGACGGGCGGTATATAATCTTCGCTGTGTTGACTGTAGCTCTGAAAGTTGCGAAATAGGGATCGCTTCTCGGCAGAACTGGACTGTTCATCACCACCCTCTGGTTGTGCATCTTCGGGCTCCCCCTCGCCTTGTCCCTCGTTGCCAATCTCACCGCCACAGTCACTGGCCTCACAGGGTCTAGTCTCCTGCAGACGCGCTTTACTCGCCTTCTGACACTTCTTCTTTGCCCGCCGATTGAGATAATGCCGGGTGCGAATCATCTCACCCGCACCACACGTCACAGTGCACGAGGACCATTCGCTCCAGTCGGAAAGGCCGCACTCGGGATCAGCGCCGGGCATCTCTGCCTCTGGCTGAGCTCCCTCCGCAAGCTCCTCGTTGAACGTGGCACATTTGCGTCCCATGCAATTCTTTTCTTCACGCAACGCATTGTTGCATCTCTGGCGCTGTGGAATTCAGTTGGAATTCAGTTGAAGTTAACCAAGTGAGTGGAAGAGATCTTACCATTGCCACAGTTGGATTCTTAAACTCTCGTGTTCTATACTGCTTGCCAGGTCCACATTTGGCGCTACATTCATCCCAGCGACTCCAGGCGAGTGTGGCACACTCTGGGGGCAGTTGCTCCGCTAAAGGATTACCAAAGAGTTGTAACATAAACAACACTTAGCTTAGATCTCGAACCTACCATCGGCTGATTCGCAGTTCTTCTCGTAAAGACGACGCCTGTTGATGTGCAATGTGGCCAGAGGCTTCATTTCCGCTCCACTTGGATCGTAGAAGGGCGAACGCGGATCATTTGGAAAATTCGACTTGATGCGGCGCACAACGTCAGGTGGCACTTGTGGCTGATCTGCGGACTGTAAGCAAGGAAGAATAACAGTCTATTAAAAAGAACAACGGAAGATACTCTAGAGTAGAGTATGCTCAATAGGAAGATACTCTGATAGTATATAAATACTTAATGTTATCAGAGTTGCTTGGTCCTACCAGCTACCTACCTTAGTTGAAGTAGTTTTAATTCTACTCACCATATAGGAGGGGCCACTGTCAGTGCCAGCGTCCCACGGATACAGATTGTGCACTTTGTTCTCGACCCAAGAGCAGTTGGGCAGACAAAGCTCCAGACCGGAGACGCCTACAATCCAATCGGGTGATGGATCCACCATCGATACCAAAGAAATGAGATGATGATTGGAGTCAACGCGAAACACGGCAAATGTCTTGCCCGTCACATTGGGAAAAGCAATGCCACGAGCCTTGATAATGGTCCTAATGTGTTCACTCTGATCCTTCAACTCACTCTCCAGGGTGCGTGTGGATCCATGTTCGGCCACCTCTCGCAATCCCTCACTGGCCATTTCACCATACTGCCAGAAGCGATAGTCGATGGTGTGGGAGGCGCCGATGATGTCGCTGAATCTGGTGCGCCAACTGTTGGCAGGGAAGTCCTTGGGATGCGTGTGACGCGACCATTTACCCTCGAAGGTGAGCTGCAAGTGGAGATCAATTAAACTGAAGGCTTTCAACTTATATACTACAAATCTGCACCTCATATTTGGCCTCATCGCAGGCACAGCAGGGATCCACAATGCTGGGCTGGGTGTTGACATCGTCGACCTCCTCCTCGCACAGACGTTTGGTAAGCAAACCATCGTCCATGAACCAAACATCGCGATGCTGCATCACCGTGGCACGCAACAGGATGCAACCCTGGCCAGGTGACGACGGTGCAACCCACACAACATCCACATGCGTCTTCAGATTCGTATTGGTATTCTCCACGACATTGGGACAACGCGGACTGAAGCGAGTCTCCGACAAATCGAGGATTTCAAACGTTCCCATTGAATTGGAATCATCCTCCGTATCCTCATTCTCCATTTCCAATGCCAGCATAAAGCTCACAAATGATAATCCCGAGAATGCGTTTAATGTGACTATGAATAAGTAATGAAATTCAGTCTAGAATAACCAGATAGGCTCCCCCTTTGGACTCACCATTGTATTTCTGGCCAGGCACATAGCTTTGTGCATTGTTCGCCACGATTATGGCAAAGTTATCATCCACTGGCGACTTGGCCGCTGTGGCGCCCAGTGGCATGCGATTGCAGCCCTGGATTTGTGGCAAGTGGCATGTGAATGCCAATAAAATGATAAGGCATACAAATCCGCACATCTCGATCGTTCTCTTTTTGTATTTATCTATCGTTTTTCTCTCACTTTAACTCTTTGCTTTGTCGCCTGCAATTAAATTATCATTCAATTTGTAAGCTAAATTTAGCTTTGGGTTATTTGAGTAGCTTAATAGTTCTGGAAAATCTGGAATATTCTTATTTGACTTTCAGTTTTCAAAACTTTGTCAAGATTAAGCCAATTTTAATGCGGAATCTCTCTTAGAATTAGAACAAGAATTTATGTTTTTTAATAGTTTCCCATTTTAATATTTATAAATTCTGCAACTTCTAGTAATTTCCAGCTTCTTTTCGTTGTAAAGCAGCCTTGATAAATTTTCCTACCCCATAGTAAAGCTAAATTCCGGAAACCATTTTGTTTTCTATTTCATAGCTTGTGAGCTATTTTAATTGCTTTCAATATGATCTGTTGTATCGAATGTCAATGGCAAAACGAGATGAATATTCACTTTAATTGCAATTGTTCTTGACATTGTCATTGTTTTGATCGAAAAGTGTGGAAATTTTATTAAACTAAACCCAAGTAATAAAAGTATTTCATCAGTTATTTCTTTCAATTGAATCGGTATACAACACATTTATTTACCCGTGCACTTTCTATTTCGCTCGACAATCCATTGCCAGGCGGAACCTAAACTAAATGCTGTGGGAGAGACCCTCTCGGAAACCGTACTTATAATATAATACATATATATAGTCCCTATTATGCTACGTCACTGATTAAATTCAATTGAAAATGCGACGAGCGTCATTTGAAATATATGTAAAATAAGTGGAGACTGCTCAACTTGCAGATACCCTGCAATTAGATTTACATACATAGGCAATTGTTTATTAAGTAACTTTGTGTATAAGTTAAGTATAAACAATTATAGAGAAAGAAATGGTCAATATACAAAATACGCAGACTCTAGAACAATCTTAATGCTTCAATAAAAAGTATTCAATTTTAATACACCCTTCTGGCTATAGGGTATAAATCGGAGACAGCAATAACGTTAGCAATTCCAATAGAAACATCATTAAAATAACTTTTAGGGTTTCACTTGGCACAATTCACAATTCACAAATGGAAACTTACGTTTGCTCGGTGAAATCAGAATCAATTTGTCAAATCTGACAATATTTTGCACTTCAATTTTATAATGTTACATAGATTATCTAATGTGTTTTTGTTTTTTTTTTTTTAGATTGCTTGATTATGTTTTGAACTTTTATTTGAGGACACTCAATTGCCCATTTTTGTTCAAAGTATTCACAACCTTCTCGTTATGCGCTCGAAACGCAACTGAAATGCAAATTGCACGATTGTTGCCATAATCGGCAATGCCAATTGTAGGGGGTGTATGGGGGAGGGGGAGTGCAGAGAAATGGCGATAGGGGATGGGACAGTGATGAGAGCAACAACGCTGCTATTCTCTAGTCAACTTTGATGCTCTGCTTTAGTTTGTTTCTCTGTGTGTCTCCCGCTTCGCATTTGTTTATGTTTTGACTCTTTCTGGGCTTTCTGTTTTTATGCGCGTATTCTAAACAATGCGAGAAGGAAACGAATAACGTATACGACAGCAGCACAGTGGTTAGACATAAGCAAGAAATTAGAGTAATTTGTAGATGACAGACAAACATCAACCAACGTGAGATGGCGCTTGTATACCTTCCTGTGTTTATTAAGGAATTGTATTACTATTTTCAGGCTGTAGTATATTTTCTTGTAATTTATTTTAAGGAATTTAACATACCTAATATATTTGTGCATATAAATATATGTGACAGAGAAGGACATTGCAGGCGATACTAGAAGGTATCGGTTTGTGGTGGAAGGTGAATAGGCAGGGAGCTATCGACATAAAAGAGTCGATAACAATCGTACAAGAGATGGGAACAGTCGTGCCAGAGCTGAGAGCAGTTGTGTAAGAGTTGAGAACAGTAGTAGAACTGTCGCAGCAGCAGCCAGTGGGATCCTCGTCAGAATTCAGTGGCGAGATTCATTTCTTGATTTAAAACCACCAGTCGTCGTTGTATTTAATTATTAAGCATATTACTTACTTTATCCCATTATTAATAATAAACTGAACTCTATAGCCCGTTTTACTTAAATATATATATATATATGTATATATATAAATACAGTAGATAACTTGAGATGCCTTCATCGTTGTACTAAATTAGAAAGACATTATCTTAATAAATGATATATGTGTTAATTCTATAGATGTTTTAATTGTTTTGGTATTTTAACCTAAATTTATAGTCACACAAAGCAGGCTTAATATTTGTCATTTACCTGTCCAATATAATAAAATCTTGCTATACATTTTACTCATTCAACATCAAACAGTACACTGCTGCGTCTCGTATTTCGAAATTATACATTTTTTTTTAATTCTAGACTGGATCTT
The DNA here is from genome assembly GCA_958299025.2 of Drosophila histrio. Classification (NCBI taxonomy): domain Eukaryota; kingdom Metazoa; phylum Arthropoda; class Insecta; order Diptera; family Drosophilidae; genus Drosophila; species Drosophila histrio. The sequence goes on from OY729167.1 coordinate 7,035,988, forward strand.
AGAAGATTTCTGAAGTTTTGGAATAGAACCACATATAAATATAGTAGATACAGCAACAGGCTATTATCATTGTCAAAATGCAAAATTCCAAGATAAACTCTAATAATCCAAGTGCAGTAAGTAGCTGAATTGCTAAAAAAAAAGCAGCATTTACTTATGCAATAGTTCAATTCACAGTTGAATGCAAGTTCACGTTCGCCCTCAAATGCTTCGTTGCTGTCGAAACGTATTAACTCGACTAACACCCCAAAAGATACATCTCTAGGCGGTCGACGCACTTCCAATGCGAGCTTGTTTTCCCACCGCACAGAACTCGACTCTGAGGATACACCAGCCAAGCTGAAGAATAAGTTTACACAGCCGCGTATGAATCGGTTGACAGAGTTGCGTATTAATCGATTACAAAAAGCGCAAGCGAATGCAGCTGATGGTTGGTAGTATATTAAAGTGCAAAATGTCTATAACTATAAATGTCACTCAACATTTAGATGACAAGAGAATCGTAAACTCGCAAAGGACAAAGAAGAAAGCGCCAAGCAGCGTTGTACATCCATCAACAAGTCAGCAGGTCTCCCAAGCCGGTGATGTTGAAGTTGCCATCTGTACTCCAACACAGTTAAGTTCACCAACACCACCACCACTACCACCAATAGCTTGTCCAACTCCAGCGTGTCTGCCAACGGATGTGGAATCAATGCAAGATATACAATCCAAATTCATAGAGAAAGTCGACGGTCTTCGTCATGATATATCCTGCAAGCCCGTCTCAATGGTCTCAATTGTCCAGGACGGGAATAGTCAGCTGATTTTGCAGAATCCGGATCTCACCTCTTTATCCAAAAATATTCGTAAGTTTCTACCAAGGGTTTCTTTAATAACTATAGGGTTATTTGTGTATATTCTTTATATAATTTTTAGTGGTTTTCTTTATAAAGATACACTTTCTTTATTAATCTCTCAGCTCTTCAATCTGTGAGCGATCTTAAGTCTCGTTGTCGGGAGGCACTACATAACGGACTAAACATAATGTTCGATACGCTTAAACCGGACGAGGAAATCTCTAATGAGTTGCGCTCCGAGGTTCAGGAGAAAATTGTAAGTGTGATGATGCTACTTCAAAACCTACTACTTTATTTTAAACTTTAAACAAATTGTCCAATTTAATTATAGAACACAGAACTGGAGATCATTAACAAAGAGCTTGATAAATTATGCATCACCGGTGACATGCCAGATATATTGCGACAAAACAAAGAGTTGCGTGAAACAATTGATAACCTGAGGGTTGACAACTCGAAACTGGACATGTATATAGTCGACTTGCAGAAGTACAGGGATGAGCTGAAGAAAAATTTGGATGCATCCCAGGAAAAGAATAAAGAGCTGGCCATAGAATTGGCCGATAAGAACATTGAATTTGTTGAGAAGTCTGTTGTCGAGGATGATCTGCGCGATGAGATCAAGCAGTTGAAGAAAGTGTAAGTTGACTAGTCGAACTTAAAGGATAAACTATACCTAAACTTTGTTTCCCATAAATGGAACAGCAATAAGATCATACAGCAGCGTCTCAAAGACACCAATTCAAATCAGGAGGAGTCTCAGGCAACGAGCTCAAACAAAATTCTTGAACTGGAGATGCAACTTAAACAGGCGCTGAGTGATAAAGAAATTGTGACAAAGAGATCTAAAGAATTGACTGAGAGCATTGCTGTGAGGGATCATCAGCTGACCGAATTACAGAAGCAGCTCAAGGAACTTGAGCAGTTAAAGGAATGGCAGGATGTTCAATCGGAGCAATCATCAAGTCACGGAGCGGATCAGGCACAAATAAAGTGAGTGTTAATCAAGCTAATCTTATAATAAATATGTTTTTCATTTTGATAGAGCACAATTAAATAACAAAAATAACATATATTATTAACAAATATCTCTATAAACAGAGAATTGCAGGAACAGTTGGCTGTTAATCAAAGTCGATTGGAATCAATGGTGCAGGAAGAGAAGCAGCTACGTAAGGAACTGGAGCACCGAAAGGACCTGCAGACTAAGATGGAATTAAAGGCAAATCGGTTAGATGAGACCATTGAATATCATCGTCAGGTTCTGGCCGTGCGTGGCGAAAGAATCAATTATCTAGATCGAGAGATGAAACAGCGCGAACAGGAGAGCAATAGAAAAATCAATGAGGTGATTTCCCAAGCTAGCAACAAGAACACTATTATTACCCAGGTGCAAATGAATAGATTGTGGGCAATTATTTAACTTAATTACTTCACTTTGACAGATTACAAATGAGTTGGCCTCAACAAACGAACAGTTCCAGAATATTTGTGAAACACTGAGCATCAAGCAAACGAAACTGCACAGTCAGGAGCATGTTATCAAATTGCTGGAGGAGAGCAATGCCCGCAGTGTGAAGCTCCACACCAAGCTGGGCGAGAAGAATGCAATTCTCAAGGATGAGCTGGAACACCTTCGGCGTACCGTGTAAGTAGAAGTTTTTTCCACAAAAAAGAAAGTTTAACAAATTGTAATGAGTTCGCTAGATTGCCAAAACACGAGTCTTGTTTACATGTTTCTTCAGAATAACTTTTAAACATTTTCAGATTTGTAACATACAATTCTTCAATTCTGTCTCCTCTCAGAAATAACCTAATGTTAGCCAGGGGAGTCAACAATGCGGACTCACACATTCTGATGGAATAAACCAATCATAAATCCAACACAATATCCAAAATTACAAATGTCTTATGGTAAGTTGTTGGCAAACTAGCGAGCTTGTTACCAAATATCTTTATACTATTTCATAGACAATGTCTCTATCTAATTTTAACAAATATAATAAACTGTAATATTTTTTTAAATAAAAGTATTGAAATTTATTGTAAAATGATTTATTTAATAATTTTATTTGGCATTTGAAACATTACTTTATGTAAATTCTTCCACTTTTGTTTATTTATTAATTTATATTATTTATATATTTCTTTGCAGTCGCATTTATGTTAAAATTCTGATTGGCAATAATGGGACAAATATTTATGAGACAATACCAGCTCACGAATTGTGAAAGAAAAAACATAGAAAACATAGCAACAATAAGTACTATCAATCCTAACAAAATCAAACACATGGAGCTAAATTAGCTCTCTCGATGTCGATTGAATCTTATGAAGTCTAAATTAATAACTTTGTAAAATTATTAACATATGTTTTTTTTTGTAATTAATGGATAGACTTTTATGTAGTAGTTGTAAGAAGTTCAGAATTTATTGGGCGGCAATTTAAAAAGGCAAGACAATCGCATTGATTTCCGATTGCAATGAATTCACAGACTTTTAATTGAAATAATTTAGATTTTGAGCGCAGGGTCGCTCATACAAAATCTAGTTCCATCTAGTATTAAAAGCATAGAATAATATTCGCAAACAGTGACAACCCTATTGAGCAAAGTTTACACACTCGCCGCTCGCTTCTCGCAGCATCACAAAGATTTCCTCATGGATTATCATTTATGTTACGGGTTAGTCGCATTGAAAAGCTCGTGAAAGACGGATCCAGTACATACGCTGATAAAAAAGTGTACAAAAAAGATTGCAGCTTCGAGTTATTTGACTGTAAGCAAAGTGATGTCTTGTGTTTTAAAACTGAATAAAAATTGGAGAGTTAAAAATCGCAGACCAATTAAAAGTCGCATTCGAAATACTTTTTCATATTTATTAAACAGTTTTATTAAAGTTCTATAGATTTCTAAGGCTTTGGTACTTCAATTATCTGCAATATTACTTAAAAACCAAAGTTAATTTCTTGATCTTCTATATCTTATTAATTTGGTAAATAGAAAAAACTTGGTAGATAAAGTTCTACTATGCTATCATACTTTTGTAAACCAATAATATCTTTAAAACTTAATATTTAAGTCAATTAAAGTATAGTTTTGTACTTTAAGCATGTATTAATGATGATATTTTTAGATAACTGTATTAGAATAAATAAGTTTTGAAGTATTTGCTGAAAATGAATACTTTTGTGGCGGTAAGCAAAAGTTTGCTCATTATAATTGTATTTTTGATGCTATGACTTTTTAAGAAAACTCCGAATTAATTTAAACACAAAGCAGTTTTGGGATGTAATATAATTATTTGAGTTTCTTTTAACTAAAATGAATACTATGCTATGCACTTTATCTAAAAGAAGAAATACCTGTGGCTCTGCTATACAAATGCTTAAGGTCTGTTAACATATGGACTTATATAAAGATAAGAATAAGCCCACTTAAAACCAAATATAAGATGATAAGACGTTTTTTTTTGGCTTATTTTGTGTATTGACTTTCGGTTAATGCTGTGGATTAGAAACCTTAAAGACTTATCATACACGGAGAGAAATGTATACAGCCAAAACTCACTTTTTTTACAGGGTGTGAAGTGTGTTTAGTAGTTTAGTAGTTTACTTAGAGAAATTTCAAGATAACACTTAAGAGATTTAATAACTGAGATGGATTTCAGTTGACGACGGGTATGTACTATTGTCTGAAGTACTTACATACTTTATATTTCCGGGAATTAAAGCATTACTTAAAAGGTTCAATTACATTTTTATACCCTGTGCCCATTAAAAATGGGCAAAAAGGGGTATAATGAATTTGTGTGAATGTATGTAACAGGCAGAAGGAGGCATCTCCGACCCTATAAAGTGTATACATTCTAAATCAGTATCAATAGCCGAGTCGATTGACACCTGTCCGTCAGTCTGTCTATCCATCCGTCCGTCTGTCCGTCCGTCAGTCTGTATGAACGCGTGGATATCAGCAACTATAAGAGCTAGAGACTTCAAATTTGGAATGTAGGTTCCTGAATACCATACGCAGATCAAGTTTATTTCAATTTTCGATATCAAGTTCCGTTGGTTTTAAAATTAGAAAAATCACCTTAACATAGGCAATGTTAAAGCAAGAGACTTGAGATTTGGCACACATTATAAGAAGCTTGGGCTTAATGTGTCTTGAAAATTTCATCGCGATGCCACTCCCCCATCGCTCAGAACTCGAAAAAGCTGATAACAAGAGCATTTTTATAGCTAGTTTTTTTTAGAATACTTTTGTTTTAAGACCAACACAGGGTATCCTACTATCGCGTCCGCTCGACTGATCGGCTTGTTTTTATTGTCATAAATGTTTGTTTCTTGCTGCATTGAACTCAACAAAATTGTCCGGAAATATATAGATAATCTGTCCAATTTCGTATTGCAAATAAGGTTATTGCTTCCAGTTTATCAGCAATGTGACAAAATATTCATAGATGACATTGTATATATTTGTATATACCACCTATACATTTTCATCATCAAGCTCAAGCTCTTTTTCAAAATGTACACCTAAGATTATTCTATATGCAGTTAATGAATCACGGGCAGTATATCGTAATTTAATGAATTGTAGAGTTTATTAAGATGTTTGCAAAATTTCTACTGACAGTTTTGCCTGCACTGTCGTTTTATGAACTGTACTTATATTGTATATCGCTAATCTAAGAGCAACAATGAGGAAAACAGCTATACTATGTATCTGTAGTTGGCTAAGTCATAAACCTTAGTTGGCAATATTAAGATTGGCAAAAAGCGTGAAGTCTATAAAAGATCCAACCGTTTTTTAGTAGATGCATCTTTGCTCGTTGCATCTTCGTCTGTTCACACGTTAAAATGGATGCGTCGCAGTACGGAAAATTAAACAGATTGATAAATGGAAATATTTCCGTAAACCTAACGAATGAGAAGGATTGCGTGGTCTATGCGACGACTACGGAATTGGTGAGAATAACCAATGAAAGTTCATTAGCTCAATACAGTTTTAGATCATGTTGCATCTTTTAAATACAGCTGACAATGGACTCAAGCAGCGAAGAGGCACGAGAAGAGTCTGGGGTGGAGCAGACGGAAACACGGGATCAGTGGGGAAAAGGGGTGGAGTTTCTCTTCTCCTGCATTGCTTTAAGTGTGGGTCTGGGAAATGTATGGCGTTTTCCCTTTATAGCGCTGGAAAATGGCGGTGGTGCCTTTCTCATACCCTATATAGTGGTGCTGCTCTTGGTGGGTAGACCAATTTACTATATGGAAGTCATCATTGGACAGTTCTCGAGTCGCGGCTGCATACGAGCCTTTGATATGGTGCCGATCATGAAGGGTAAGTCTACACCCAACAGCAAACACCCCTCTGTTATAAAATAAGATCACTTACATAGGTTTGCCTATGAAAAAAGGGTATTATGGCTTTGTGTAACTAGCATATGAAGGCATTTCCAACGCTGTAAATATATATCTGTCTGTCTGTCCGTCTGTCTCTCCGTCTGTCTGTCTGTCCGTCTGTCTGTCTCTCCGTCTGTCTCTCCGTCTGTCTGTCTCTCCGTCTGTCTGTCTGTCTGTCTGTCTGTCCGTCTGTCTGTCCGTCTGTCCGTCAGTCTGTCTCTCCGTCTGTCTGTCTGTCCGTCTGTCTGTCTGTCTGTCTGTCTGTCTACCTGTCTGTCCGTCTGTCTGTCTGTCTGTCCGTCTGTCTGTCTGTCCGCTTGTCTGTCTTTCCGTATGTCCGCCAGTACAATCGCGATCATCGCAGATCCTATGTGAGCTAGACACTATAAATTTGGAATGTAGCACTCAGCCTTCGCCTAATTATGCTATATATGTATTATTGACAGACAAGATATCATAATCGAATAATTAACACAGAAGTTGTTAAAGAAACATAGCATATTTGTTGTTTACAAAGTGATGTGAGTGGGTTTCTCATATCTCGTATCTCGACTACAGCCTTCTCACTTCTCTTTACGTTACAGGAGTCGCCTACGGACAGGTGTATTCCACGGCTCTGGCGACCACGTACTACGCCTGCATCATGGCCCTGACCATACGCTATTTGGTGGTATCATTCGCGGAGGTGCTACCCTGGACATATTGCCTTGTAGAGTGGGGTAGTCAGTGTGTGGCCACCGGAGCCACTGGCAGCAATTTCACTAGCATTAATGGCACCAGTGCTGTACAGGGTGTCTCCTCAGCCGAATTGTATTTTACGTGAGTTCTTTAAGAGTTCTTTGTATTTTGTATTTGTTTAGAGTGAAGTACAGAGTCATCCACAGTCTGGCTCTTTCGATTGTAGTTTTCTTATATTTTTCAAATCAAATATTTTCCCTTATTTAGACGCACCGTTCTACGTGAGCCGGATAGTCTGGAGGATGGTGGCCTTGGAACACCCAGCTGGGAGATGGTTATGTGTTTGTTGGTCACTTGGATCATAATAGCGATCACGTTGTTCAAGGGTATACGTAGCTCGGGCAAGGCGTCCTACTTTCTGGCTCTGTTTCCCTATGTCATCATGCTGATCCTGTTGGTCAGGGCGCTGACCTTGCCGGGTGCCTGGCAGGGCATTGCCTACTTTGTGAAGCCCCAGTGGGATCAGCTGCTCAATCCGCATGTCTGGTATGCGGCAATTACCCAAATGTTCTTCTCCCTAGCCATATGCTTTGGCACCCTGATTATGTACGCCTCTTTCAATGATTTTCACAAGATGGTGCACAAGTAAGTTGAACTGTTGAGTATCCTCATACGCTGTATTTGATATTTCCCATATTTGATCATTTTAGGGATGTCATTATCATCACTTCGATAGATTCGTTTACTTCCATTTTGGCGGGCTGCATCATATTTGGCATCTTAGGCAATCTGGCCCACGAGACAAACACCACGGACATTGCGAGTGTTGTGAAGGGAGGAACTGGTTTGGCTTTTATCTCGTATCCGGAGGCTATAGCCAAGTTTAAGTATTTGCCACAGTTGTTTGCGGCGCTATTCTTCTTCATGCTGCTTGTACTGGGCATTGGCAGCAACATTGGCATGGCCTCGTGTGTTATTAACGTGGTCAAGGATCGTTTTCCACAGTTGCCACACTGGAAACTTGCCATAGGCGCCTCAGTGATGGGTTTCCTTTGTGGCCTGGTTTATATGACGCCCGGTGGACAGTTTGTGCTTAACCTGGTGGATTTCTACGGCTGCACATTCATAGCTCTCGTTCTGGCCATTGCCGAGCTGCTGGCCGTGGGTTGGATCTATGGCGTCAAACGTCTCTGCAGCGACATTGAGTTTATGCTGAACGTGAAGACAAGTTTCTATTGGCGTATCTGTTGGGCCATTGTGGCACCTGGTCTGATGTTTCTCGTACTTGTCTACATGCTGTTCAGCTATGAACCGTTGACCTACAAGGGCGTACCCTATCCACAAGCGGCATATATGGCTGGTTGGCTCATCTGGGGTCTAGGTGTGGCCCAACTGCCCTTTTGGGCCATCTATACGATTTACCAACAGCCGGGCAACAGTTTCAGCAGCGTAAGCTTACGAAATTTCCCTAAAGAAAACCCCTTGTTAAAGTATTTCTCTCTGCAGAAGCTGAAACTTGCCTTGCAACCCACCGCAGACTGGGGACCTCGGCAGCCGCAACAGTTGCAGGCTTATTTGTTGCATCGCAAGGAGGAGGCAGAATCGAAGACACAACGTGGCGGCTACTTTACGGACAACATCTTTGGTTAAGTTAAGCAACACTGGCAGTATTTGGAAAAAGATACAAAAGTTAGTTTTAAAATATTTCTTTTACGCTTTATTAATAATTTATCAATAAACAGCAAATTGTAATTGTTGTTTCGCTTAAAGCTTTAGGAAAAGATTTAAAACTTGAATGACATTTTTGGCTTTTATGTTAAGCGATTTTCAATAAATATTATGCATTAAAAGCTAACTAACGCTTAATTAAATATATTTTTAATTATAGATACATCTATGATGTAAAATAAATAATTGATTTAAAAATGTAGAATAATTACATAAATTAACAGACAGATATCAATTTTGTGGTAATTTAACTGATGAAACAACTCAAAATAATAAACTGATTTTAAAGAAATATATTCAAGCTAGCTAAATTTCATAAGAGAAGTTATACTGAGTTTTTGTTGATGATTCTTTTAAACACAAACTTACAGGGAACATAAATTTATTATTGTTATTATTATGTTTTTTAATTTTGCTGCATTTTTCACATATTACATTAAATTGTTTTGTTAATTATCACAGCACTTTTTGATTTTCTTTTATTGTGCAAAATTAGATATCCCGAACAAAGTTGAATAATATGTCGAACTTATGTATTTACAGGGCATTTTACTTATAATTAAAAACTAAGCTACTTATTGCATTTGATTCTATTATTTTAAAGCCTTATTTAAATTCCACTTTCGTCACAAATTCTTCAGTGCAAGCATAGCATACATTTGGAATAGTTAATTAACAAATTATAGTGAGATAGTAAATCGATGTTATTCTTCAAAGTATGCTAAGCATATGCTTGAAGATTTGATTCGAAAGAAATTTCAAAATATTATTAAATAAGACTATAGAATTGAATTGAATATTAAAAGTATTTGGCTTGCTTTTAAGATATTTAACTTGTCTATGATTTTTTAATTAGAGCTGTTAAATATTATACCTATTAATCATCATCATTTTGTTGGCAGATCTATGTTAGATTTGGGCAATGTTTTAACATTTATATGCAGCACTTCATTTTGATTAGATTGAAACCCATTAAATGTGATTTCATTTATCTATATTGTATATATATGTATGTGTGTTTTTGGGTTTTGTATTAAGAATTGACTTGTAATTTTCATAGCCTACATATCAGCGCAATTTTTATTATTATTAAGTTTTAAAAATTCAGCGTAACTTTGGTTATAATATAGTTTGAATCGAAAATCTATATGCACTGGCTATAAATGGAAGTGGTTTCAACATTTCACACTAGATATGGTCCTATTAATTGTTTCGTCTATATGCTTATATAGAAAATGTTAAAATATACGATATGAGTTACCTTGAGTATATTGTCTACTTGCTAATGATATTGCCTGTGTCTGTTTCTGTGTTCTGTGTTCTGTGTTCTGTATTCTGTATTCTGTGTGTGCCTATTAGAATCGAAGTTCTTCTTTTAGCCCTATATATCAGTTATTAATTTGTTAAAAATCGAATCACTTAACAGGTGCAATTTTTTTTGCATTTGCCGTAAACTTATTCCATTAGTTTAGTCCTCAAATATTTACAGCATAGAAAAATATACTAGATCTAGTTATCTTTTTGGTAGCTATATGCAGATCGGCTCTAGAAAGTCTGTATTGGTCGATAGAGTCCTGTATAGCCGCAGAGTCGTGCTCGCAGTGCTGGTATCAAAAAGGCGGCCAATGATATATCCTTTAACAGATCCGCACACTCGCAAACCAACAGATACATTTTGTCGCCCTTCTGTGAGGTGCTTTTATGCAGAGCAATTCGTCGCAAGCCAGCAGCACGAGGTAAATATCTGTGGAAAGTATATGCAAATAATAAATATATTAATAAGTAACCCCTATACATATATAGTCTTCGCAGTTTGGCAACAACATTCAACATTCACTTGCCTGTACAGCATGCGAGCTCCTGTCCAATAGAGCCAATTCTTTTCGAATCTCTCGCCGTCGTCGCCCTCAAAGACCTGAAATTAAATTTTGCATTTTTCATGTAATGCCCAGTTGGGTGTCCAAGGGTCAAGTCAATTTCCCAATGCCTCCACTCACCTTGAACACGCTGATAATATAAGCGGTGGCCGCCGTCTGAGATTTCTTAAAGCTGCCGACTTCATTCGAAGGCAACACAAGCGGAGGACGGCAAATCGAAGCCACCTCACTATAAAGGTCCAGTGTGTGTGCGGCAGTGTATCTAAGGGAGGGGTAGAGGGGAAACAGAAGGGCATAATTGAAAGTAACATGCTACAGAAGCAATGATCGAATGCGACATACCCATTAGTATGTAAACTACTTCAAAAGAATGAAACCAATATTAAATAGAGTATTGCGGAACAAAGGTTACAATTGCATATTTATGAGATACCCAGTATTTTTAAAATATTTGTTAAAATGGTTACACAAATTACTATAAGAATACTTAATATATGTAAGCAATTCCTGGTAACTTATTATTTAAAATATTTGTTATACCGATAAGACAATTTAATACAAGACTATTAAATATAAACATTTCTTGAGAACTCATCATTTAAATGACTTGCTAAGCTAACTTCTTCCTTATTTCTATTACAGGGTATGTACATAAATCTGCTGACTGTCTTACTTGAGAGTTTTGGGCTCGAATTTGGAGAGCGATGAGACGCGCAGGCTGGAGTAGAAATTCGATGGATCCGTTTGCATTGTATTAATCAGATAATACGATATAAATGGAAATTCAGCTATAGAAATAGATAAATTAATTAATTGTACATAGACAGGAAAAGGCAATGAGACTGATTGCTTACAGCTTTTCTCCATATTGGCTAAAATCATGCCGCCAACGGCCGTGTTGGCCTGTTGCACCTCCGTTAAAAGCTCTGCGGCAATGGCACGTTGCTTGAGCAGCGGATGCGAGAGCGGAGACTCCATGACAGGATCTATGGCTTCCAGGGGACTCATAAGATGCACAAGTATACACAATTTGGGATCAGAGACTTCCAATACGCTTAGAGGGCTGGTTGCCTTACCCTCGGCATTTAAAGCGGGTAACTGAAGTGTAGGAGATTGAATAAATGAGCTTTAAGCTCCTTATCCGATAGATGTTGTATTACCGGTATGCCAGCTGGTAGAAAGCGATCGACACTATGCACTGGAATGATGAAACAGTCTCGATCCAGGGTTGCCAATGAGATGGGTTCGGCACGTGTTGTTCCCACAATGCCACCGGTACCAAAGTTACCTGTAAATGGAAAGAAGCTCTCGTTAGACATTGACATTGAAAGCTTTCGATTGGTATAGTTAAAGAAATACGCATATCATATAGGTTACAACAAATATCATTTAGTATAACTTTAAATAATGGCGCATTTTGGCTCATAGATTTCCAATTCAGGAGCTTTGATGAGCTTTATGGTGAGAGCAATTGCAACACTTAAAGCTTTTGCTGAGAGTGTTTCCTTTATTAAAGTGTGCTCATAGTAGACTTAAAAGCTTTTAGATGTGTGCTGATCACTGATTAGTCTGTCTCATATATAAATTGAGCTTTGCAAAGCTTTTGGTGAGCTTTTGTTAGATTGTGTGGTTCCTTTGGCTTGCTAGAAATACTGAAAACTTTACGCATTAAAAGCTTTCGCTTAACAAACATGGCAACCGCATTGCAAGAAAGAGCAAAAGCTTTTAAGCAAGTCCAAACATGTCTAGCTTTCAGTATTCATTCAACACAATAAAGAACTCGCACCAACAACAACAAAATGCGATAGAACAACAACAACAAGAGGAGCGATCACTATTTGAGGTTAGGGATAAGTGAAACTGTGTGTGTGTGTGTGGGAGATTATAGTACTAGGAACTGGGCAGCAGTTGGTTGTATTGTGGTATTGGTGGTGGTACAGCGGGTACAACAGATACAACAGATGCTGGTTGTGAGTTTTAGCGATGCCATTAGATTTGAGTATTTGGTATTTTTTTCTTGCAGTGTATTCGATTTTATGACAGCAACGACAACAAGTTGACAATGTTGTTAGGTTCAAACCTTGCCGCGTTGCCGCTGCGGCAGCTGTAAGCAAAGTGCTCGTCGGACTGGACGTTTGTTGTTGCTGTTGCTGTTGGTAAAGGTAGGCGTGTTGCTGCTGCGGCTGCTGCTGCTGCTGCTGTTGGCCAAACTGCGGCTGCAACTGTTGCTGCAGTCGGATGAGACTATTACTTGTGCTGTTGCTGTTGCCGCTGGCGCTGTTCCAACGCATTAGAGTGACGGATCGATCGACGAGCGGCTGCGGTAAGTCCACTTCATATGGCATAGATGGCAGTGTAAAGGACGTGGCTGTGGTCGGGGTACCGGGAATTCCCGATAGTGCGCTACATCGTTCTGCAATGGATTCTGTCGATATTTTATATGGACACACAACACAAAAACAAAACAAAAAACAAACAAAACATAATTTGAATTCATTTTCGATTCGATTTGTGTGGTTGGGGATCATTGGGGAAAGTGCTAAGATGAAACTACATATTACATAAGTATATATATTTATAAGTATTCCATTGTTTTTATTTTTGATTTTTGATTTTGAGTTCAGTTTTCTGTTGTTGCAGTTAGACACATTGGAAATACATAGTATATATAGAAAGATATTTACACAAAACTAGACATATTTATCACCTTATTGGATTAGTAGGCGTCGCATTATACTATAACTAACTGTTAGCCACATTTTATAACTACGATTAAGTATTTAGTACATACACAAGTTCCATTCGCTTGGCCATTTAAAACATAATTGTCATACGCACATTAACAAGGCCATTACCATTGTCAAAAAACACAACTTACATACGTCTGTTGCCCTAAAAGCCAAGCCAACTGGAAGTTTAGAGATTAGGCTTACACGTGAACTTTCAATAACGTCGTGACTTTCAAACTGCCAAAACTATAAAATCACATTTTTATACACTTCCAACGATTCCTTCATGCGTGCCTAATAGAAGCCAGTAAATTTCAGGGCCAAATATGAAGTAGAAAGTGATTGGGAAATGTAATTGAATCGAGTGAAATATAACAGATGTGCATGTTGTAGATTATGTAGTTTTCTTTCAATTAAAGTACGCTACGTATACTTAATATTCGCAGCTATCAAATTGATTTCATTTGCAGTTGTAGTTGTCTTTAAAGACAGACACATAACAAGTTTAATTATAATTGACTGTAACGTATACTTGATATTCCATAATGTCAGATTTATCATTAACTATAAACTTCTATATAATTATAAGTTCAGTTTTAGTTGAATGACAAACTGAGCACATATTTCTTTAGTTGCTTTAGACCACGCGACGTATGCTTATTATTCGTATTATATTACTAATACGCCGCGTATACTATTGCAGTTCAGAGTGCTTATAAATATGCAGCTCGTTTAAAATTGCAATCCTTCTGAGTTTATTTGTAGAACTGTTTAGAAACAACTGTATTCAATGTGGCGCAAATGTAAATATGTAAAACTTTAATGAAGGATGTAAGTTTGGGGGTTAATGGGTTAATGGAGCGCATTTAACTGAGGCGGTGGCTGATGCAAACATAAAAGAGCAACAGAGACAGAGACAGAGACAGTAATTGAGACAGAGAGAGAGAGAAAGAATGGGAATGTGATTGCATGCCGACAATTTACCTTCGCCCACGTCATAGCCAGGCCGATTGGGTGAGAAAAATAGATGGGTACGATAATGTATCTCCTCCGGCTGCTGGACCATGCCCATATCTCTGGATCGCTTTGTACGGTTCGCCTTTGATTGAAGTTTGCCGCCCCCGCCGCCCGATTTGCTGGCACCCTCGCGGAAATTCTTGCGAAACATTAAATTCATTTTGTTGTTGTAGTTGTAGTTGTAGTTGTGGTTGTTGCAATAATGGTTATGAATGTCCTGTGTGGTGGCTGAATGGTGCTGAACTGAGTGTGGTGTTCGTGGTAATGGTGATGGCTATGGAGCTTCTGCCGTTGTCCGCACACTTGATTAATTTGTATTTGTTGTTGTTGTTGTTGTTGACGCCTGGATTGTTAGTGAGGTGGATACAATGGGCAAATTTGTTGTTGTTGTGTATACGTGAGTGGTCGTTGTATATTTGTATTTAATGTACTTCTCTTGCCACACTTTACGTATTTGCATATTCTTTAGACTGTATGTGTGTGTGTATTGGTGTATTGGTGTGTTTATGTGTATTTCATTTAAACAACTTACAGTTTACCTTTTGTTTTTGTATTTACTTTGTTATTGAGTTAAATTCATTTGAATTTCTGTTTTTAAGGTTCCAGACAATTTATTTGCTTTTTTATTCCTTTTCAAACACTGATGCTGCGACAATGAATGGTTCAATTTAAAGCATGTTTAAAGCATTTGAATTAAAAAACAGGTAGAAACAACTTTGCACCGGTTTCAAGCAAATCTGTGTCAAAGATTTTGGCGAATTTGCTTCAGCGACTTTTGAAAAATTTCCTTTTTCTTGGGTTTATTTTTAGACTTGCGGTGAATCTGGTCAGCATTTGGCTGTGTTTTTATAATTTTAATGAGAGCGTCAAGCGACATTTTAATTAGTCAGCGAAATAGCCATGGAAATGTTGCCAGCGTACAATAATTTAATTTAATATAAGCGAAATTTATAGCACATAAATTTAAACAAGAAAAATACTATTCAGCACTTCAGATAGTTTTATATACAGTAAGATTATTTAAACAAATTCTGGGCGGCTTTAATCGTGCTTAGTAAACATAAGGCTTTCATATAGGGTATCTAATACTCAATCATTCTGCTTATATGCCTAATTGACTTGATTTATGCTAAGTAGCTAACAAACTGGCAGCAATTTTTGCTCTTCATTGGCTGCAACTTAACAGAAAAGTCAATCAAAAAGTCAACAGCAATTACCCCACAATAAAATTATGTATGTGTGTGTGTATTGTGTGTGTATTGTTTTCTTTTCTTTTTGGCAGCAGCTGCGGAAATTGCCCATTTCCGCTGCTAAGCTGTTCAAAATTATTTAACGCACACGAGTCGGAAACGCAAACATGAGCCTTAAGTTGTTGGCATGAAACTTAACGTTTTTATACCCTGTGCCCATTAAAAATGGGCAAGAAAGGGTATAATGAATTTGTGCGAGTGTATGTAACAGGCAGAAAGAGGCATCTCCGACCTGACAAAGTATATATATTCTTGATCAGTATCAATAGCCGAGTCGATTGACAACTGTTCTTCTGTCTGTCCGTCTGTCCGTCTGTATGAACGCGTGGATCTCAGCAACGGTAAGAGCTAGAGACTTCAAATTTGGAATGTAGGTTCCTGAATACCATACGCAGATCAAGTTTATTTTCAATTTTCGTTATCAAGACCCGTTTGTTTTTAAATTAAAAAATCACCATAACAGAAGCAATATTAAAGCAAGAGACTTGAGATTTGGCACACATGATAAGTAGCTTGGGTTTAATGTTTCCTGAAAATTTCATAGCGATGCCACTCCCCCTTCGCCCATAACTCGAAAAAGCTGATAAGAAGAGCAGTTTTACAGCTAGGGACTTGAGATTTGGCACACATGGTAAGTTTCCTACTCTCAATGTGTGCTACAAATTTCAGTACAATCGGATATTGAACTCAGAAGTTATTCAAGAAACAAATTTATGCAGTGAAGCAGATGCGTCGCAGCGCAGTAGCAGCGCAGTCGCTGCGCCGCTACGACGATATAACAAACGAAAAGACGCGTTTGTTCATATATGTTTGATTTGCCTTTCGGCCGCTGTGGCGCTAAACATAAACAATCAACAGCTGCTGTCCAGTGTTGCCAGACTATCGCAAGCTACCTACTCTCGATGCAAGCAAAATCGACTTCAAGCGATATATTTTGAATCCCATTATAATGGAAATACTTTTCTTTGAAGACCTGCACAGGGTTTCTTACTGTCGCGCACGCTCGACTGATCGGCTCGTGTTAGACAAGTACAATGGGGTATATTGCTTGTGTGTATACATATGTACATACTATGTAATAACTAGTAACAGTCTCTATTTGATATTTCTCTTAAAGACTCTGCAAACCTCAACACTTCTTCAACCAATACCTTTTATATATTTTTTAATACTTAGAGCTTTACAATTCACACAATTTCACCTTAACTTATTATAAAGGATATACCATAGTCTATCAGTTTAAGACACTGTATATTTTTGCTTGGACACGCAAGCGGCCAACACGGTAAAATCTAATTGTAAAGAACCAGCAATTATTTGCAGTCCAAAGGGTTTTCTGTGTGTGTGTGTGTGTAAGTTTGTTTGAGAGTGTGTGTGAGTGTGTGTGTGGGTGCTTAATTAGTTCAAGACACGGCTCAATTAGTTTTACTGCTGCTGCTTATTGATTGCCATTGTGCGATAAATATCTCGGAATCCCGGCCTGCAAAGGCTCAGCCAGCGAATTTAAAAGTTCTTAAGTAATTTATAACAACAGTTGGGCATAACGATCGGGAAAACATAAGAAACCATCAATAAGGATTTGATAAACTCTTTGTAGTCAATGGTAAAGGGGGAAAACGCATAAGACCCAAAGTAAAGTTATAAGCGAAGGCACATTAAAAGAGAATTTACATTAAAAAGAAAATGCATAAAACAAAATAAATACAAATCCTAATTACAGAGTAGAAGAGGGTGTATTAAACCTACAAGTGTTGTAGCTTTAATGTAAAATCTTCTATACAGTCAATTGAGAAGTTTATGAATTGAAATAAACACAAATCATAAACAAATTAAGGAGTATAAACGGATTGTGTTGTATTTAATTAAAGTTGATTTAATATACTAAATATTTTATTAACAGTATGTTATAAATTCATGTAAGAACCTTTCTTTCCCTTCAACTGCACACAAGGCATAATGCATAATAACTGAAGTATGAGGATCAAGTTTTTATCTGCGCTTACTTATATCATTCATGGCGTATGCGTGATATTATCATATTGCAATTTTACTTGCCAAAGGCTGTCTGTCAGCACACACTTAATCTTAGTGCACATAAATAGATACAGAAAGTGGTGAAAGGAGTGAGAGAAGTAGAGAGAATGGGAAATGCATGAACACAACCCCAACGATCCAATAAGAAATGGCTCGTAAAGTTTTAACAGCATACCATTCTCAAGTGCCTGTCAAAATGGACATTGCATTGGCCGGCAATGACTATAATTAATTGTTTTAATGACACAAGTTACAGCAATAATGTTTATCGTTAAACTGCACACACACACACACACAACAAAGTAATCAAAACAAACAAACAATGGAAGAATCAAGCAGCAACCAAATAGAAAACCCACAAGAGTGGAGATATAATAACCATAAAAATGAAATTTCGCTCAATTCCCAAATTCGTTTCGTAGCAGTGCTAAAAATAAATTACAAAATGATGTAGGTATAACAGATATATATATATATATATATGTATATATATCTTAAATTTGTAAATAGCACAGTTTTATGACAGCCGAAGGTAGAATATGAAGAGTCGACTAGCAGTTGCCCTCTAGTTCCAGAAACAACTGCCAAGAAGAGTATATGAAACAATCTAAAAACTTAACTATATACCCTTTAAATGTTTATCTAGTCATACAAAGATCACTTTGCTTGTGATTAGTATCTCTTACAACCCCTTTTAGTCATGTTTACAGGGTAGCGAGTGCAAACAATATCAAATCGAAAGCATTAAGAGTAAATTTGAATATTCGTGAGGGCTGCATTCAAGTTGTTCTCATACATGACCTAGGCAGGAGGCAGACGGCCCTTGACCTTGTGGGCGTGTACTACCAACAAATAACCAATGTGTGCGTGTATCTACTATGTGTTTTATAGTGTACTATATACATAGGCACGAGTGCACGAGTTAGTTAGTGTGTGTGTGTGTGTGTCAGTTAGTTGTTGAATGAATGATTCGGCATGTTAGCATTAAATTTGTTGAATTGACAAAATGTTTATAATGTGTGTAATTCTTTGTGCAACTGATTGAGTAAATATTTATTAATTACAACAGATACTCGTACATACATATAGATACATATGCTTAGCTCTTGGGTAATGCCAATAATAATAGTAGCTGAAAGTAAACTGTTTGCGATTTAATGCAGTCAATTTCTAAAATCAAATATTTTGACTTGTTTAATTACAATTATTACATGTTTTATTATTTACATTATTTAATTATGGAATTTAGCAATTAATTTAATTTAGTTTTTATTCAATAGTATTATTATTATTATATGTATTTTCTATTTTTTTATATGTAATTTCCATTTGATTTTATGTACAGTATTATTTTATTTATTATATATACATTTATTATTACTGTTATTTTGATATTTTCCAATTTTGTTATATCACTCAAAAGATTAATTATATTTTAGACAATTTAATATTTTTATTTTACATATCTCACTCATTTATTCGCACATTTTGCGCTTTCACCGAGCGTATACTTAATATTACAACACTTAATGCACATGCTTTGTCTATATACAAAAGAAAAAGAAGATTATATATAGAGCAAATTGTATTTCGTTGTTGCTTATCCTACCGCAGGGCACAACAAGAGCAGCTTTTGTGCGACCTTAATACGATATTCAGTGTCAGCCGGGTCGGCTACGTAATATTTATGTGATTTTTTGTTTGTTTGCCAAGCAATTAGCGACAGTTTCGCACAGTTTTTTTTTTTGGCACAGAAATCAATATTGAATTGTATAGCTAATTACAGTGAAACTTCACATAACTGCGACTGTATTATTATTCAATGTCGCTTATAAATGTTGAGGAATAATCGAACAACTTATAAATAATTTACACACGTCAAGTAGAGACCAACACAACACGCAATTTCACACGCTTCCATTTGACACACACACACACACACACGCATACACTTTATTTTGTCACATGGATATTATTATTTGAATTTAGCTTACAACTCGACAAATGAATATGAATAAATGCGATTGCGAATGCGAATGCGAACACGATACGAGAATACGTTTTGACAACGTTGCGTTAAGAATTCAACTGGCACTTGGTAAGCTTTTCGCAACGTTTTCATTTTCCTTTTCGAATCTCTCATTTGTATGCTTTTCATTAACTCAAATATGACGGCATCAGAATTCAAAACTTGCACTTAGCAAAATATATGAAAAATGTGAGCAAAGAATTGTGAGAAAAAAAAGCTTTCGTCACTTGTTGCGCATACGCCGTGTGAGCTGTCCGCATACACAATTTACCGCATTTTTCAACATTTCAACATTTCAACGATTTGCCGACGCGCTGATATTGTGCGTTATTAAATATTTATCATACAATTTTATAGATTTTTCATTCGCCGCTTCAAAGTACCGCACATCGCAGCAAATTAACGTCAAATGAAATGAAATGAAATGAAATGTTATACGAGTACTAGTACTACTACTACTACTACGACCAGCTATCACTTCGTATGTATACAAGCTAAAGCGTAGGACACAACGCTCACAAAGGAAAGGAAAAAAAACAGTAGCACAAAACGTAACAAAAACACAAACAATTTAATATGTATACCAAAATCAATTGCAATGCTAAACGCTGAAATACCCTAGTTAAGATAAGTGTACTTTTTTTCTTACTTTTTCTTTTTCTTAATACTTTTTCTTCAATAGAATAAAAGTAATAAACTAAAAATTGATAATTTGTCAATTGGTAAAATATTAACATGGGTATATTTCGCATATTAAAGAAGTCTAGTAATATTAAGAACGGAAACAAGTATATTATATACAGTTTAGTATAGTCAATATCTATAATAGGGAATAAGACAAATTAAATAGGAGCTTGGAGCATAGGAACACATACTTTTTAAAAAGTAACATTAATAGTAAGAGGGAATACCAGTTACAGCATATTTTGAACATTAAATAACTCTAGTAATATTAAGAACAGGAACAGTATATTATATACAGTATAGTATATCAAATATATCTCTAATATCTAGGGAATAAAGGGAAATTGAACAGGAGCTTGGAACATATACTTTTTAAAGAGTAAAATGGATAGTAAGAGGGAATATTAGTTACATCAACTACTGTAACTCTAACGCTGAGTATAGCAAATATTTATAGTAACAGCTTCTATCAAAGAGACAATACCCTTTTAGAAAAATTAACAACTATGGGTATTCCAGCAAGCAAGATATTTTTAGACCCTTTACTTTTTAAAAAAAAATTAAAAAAGGGTCTATTAAGTTTGTCAAAATGTGCGTAACAGGTCGAAGGAAGTTCGGCAGACCCCATAAAGTATATATATTCTTGATTAGCATCAACATCTGAGTTTATATAGTCATGTCCGTCTGTCCGTCCGTCCGTCTGTCTCTATGGACGCCTGGACCTCAGAGACTATAAGAGCTAGAGTCACCAAATTTGGTATGGTGGTTTGAATATGGGATTTTTGAAATCCCATAAAACGTAAAATATTAAAGGTAGAGTATTGAATTTTGGCATAAAGGGCGGGTATCAGAGTCCTCACATATCCTGAAAATTTCATCGCTATCGGATAATAATCTAAGAAGTTATTAAAAAAAAACTTAAAATCCCATATAATGGTCAATTTTAAAACTGGAGCCTTGAATTTTGGCACACAGGACGATCATTAGGTTCCCAATGTATCCTAAAAACTTCATTGCGATAATAAACTCGGAAGTTAATCAAAACTCAATATTACTCAGTGTCGGGCCAAAGGAAGAAGAAGAGCATATTGACGTTACAACGCGTTATGGGGAACTATTAGTGTTACTCTTATTTCCTTTTTGAAGAATAAGTAAAGGGTCTCTCATAGTCGATTTCGACTGTAGCCTTTCGACTGGTTTTTTCTTCTTTTTTTTTGTATATACTTATATTGTGTGTATTTTGATTGTTGTTTCTATTTTTTCTGCCTTTATCCTGTGTATTACTGCGTGCTTTTCCCAGCGTTTTATTGATTATGTTGCCTTTTGCCACTGCCTCTGCCTGCCAACTGACAATTCCCGTAGCTCCCGAGACCTCGGGGTCTGAGAGCAGGTCACTGGCAACAGTTCGTGAAGCTCGGAACTGGCGCCAAAGTCATTCGCCTTTTGCTGCTCTGTTAATCTGTTTTTCCTGTCTATTTTTTGTTTGTGGTTTCTGACTAATTTGCAGCCATAAAACCGCTGAACTTAGTTTTGGCATTTTCATAGCAAATTTTGGCCACGTGCCGCCAGCGAATTTACGGATAACTTAACAAATTTCAATGACAATTACAAATGCTGATTGTCTGCGGCAAATTAATGATAAGTAATTAAAACATTGAGATTTATGAAAGTATAATCAGTGGGTTAATAGTATCGAGATTATCAACCAGTTACCAGTTATGTAGTATTTTCATAATACTCAGCATTTTAATAGAAACACTTAATTTAATTTATCTGCTTTTTGCTTTATGTATAGCTTTTGTTTTTACCTGACATGAGGCATGTGGCCTGTGGCATGTATGTGTCATACGGTGTCGTAAACATTGAAATGCAGCTTTGCATTCCATTTGCCCCGTGAGAGAACTTGTGATTTACATGTGTCTAAGCTGCAGTTGTTGAGCCAGCAACTCCTAATCCTGCCACAGCACAACTTGCAATCCCACATTATCCATTGCTGCAGTTGTATGTCATCTATCAAACGGAGCTCTGCTCCGGACTTAAAGCTGCATCTATCTATATAGCATGCATAAAGCCAACTGCATTTTATTATTATGTATGTATTCTCGCTACAGAAGTTTTGCTGCACGCAACACGCAACATGACACATGCCACGTGGCAGCAAGTGAAGACAGTCAGAAGACAACTGTAAGCAAAGCTAGGAGACCTGCTAGATACGCTCTGTATATTGCTAGACTATGAGATACTCTGTATGGTTTAGCAGATATCGCAAATCATAAGGCCGCGCGCACTCTGGGAGCTGAAAGCGGACCTGAAAGCGGAGCTGACAGCTGAGCTTATAAGCAAGCTTATCGGCGCCGAAAAACCAACGCACTGCTTGTATGAAAGCGCGCACACTGGTCGCTTTCATACAAGCAGTGCGTTTGTTTTTCGGCGCTGATAAGCTTGCTTATAAGCTCAGCTGTCAGCTTCGCTTTCAGCTCCCAGTGTGCGTGCGGCCTAAGGGAGCAGAACGTGCGCTAGATGGAGAGTAAAATTACTGCTTTATTTTCTACTCTTCTCTAAAGAGAATAATTTATTAAAGCAGAATTGCAGACTAGCTCTCTCTGTTGACGCCGCAGACAAGCTTAAATTAAATTAAATTTGCCGAGCAAATGCCGATCACGAGATCGAAGCTAAATTCTCCTATAGAATTAAATAATAAATGACGTCGCTCGCTCTACTAGGATTCGAACTCGTTACCTCCCGCTCAAAACAGACATAGAGTTCATCTCAAGCAATATGACCATTGCGACCGCTAGCAAAGGGACGGCTAATTCAGTATTTCTTATATATGCATTTTTCTGGGAGTTTTGATAAATCTCAAGCACATATTTGCCTGGTACACTTTTTTGTATGGCAGCGTTTCATCTTTATGTTCTATAGCAGTGGTCGGCACCAACACAGTCATATGTTTTTTGCATTAGTGTGCGAATTAACAGAATTTTAACAGGCGTCAAGCATTTGCCGTTTCTTGCCCTTTATATTATTGATTCGCATCAAAACGGCTATATATTGGTCATAATGTGTATAAAAACGAATACTTTTTCAAAAAGTCCAAAAACCATTTATTTTTCTGTGTATATAATGTATAATTTGTCAAAATTGTGCAGCGTAGCATCACAATGGCTGATCAGAAGCTGATTCATTTTGCTTCGCCTCAACAGTGACATTTCAGCTTAAAAGCGCCATAACAGCGACTTAACAGAAACAGCGAAAATTTATACTGTACGTGTGCAGGCAGCGCTGCGGCAGAGAAAATCCCTATGCACGGTGCGCGGCGTGTGCCGACCACTGTTCTATAGTCATTGCTTTAAGTCAGTGATAAGAATTAAAACTGGCATATTCTTGAATATATTATAATTGCCTAATTAAAATCCATTTTGATTCCATTTTCAGCACTTTTAAAGTTATTTTACCATTAAGTAAATGAGAAAATCATAATGCACACTTAAAAATAGAATGTTATAAGTGTTTGACGGTAGCCAAGCAACCAGACCAAATGAATTCTAGCCATAAACAACTTAGGAAAGTGCCAGTTACCGCCTGCTGTCTGCTGTCTGTTAGCTGTTAGTTGGTTGGTTGGTTGGTTGTGTAGTTTAGTTTAGGGCTATGAGGATAATGCACATAATGATGTAAATGAAATTCGTTGGTTCATAAATTTTAAATGAATTAGTTTTCATGGCTAAGGCTATAAGAGCAAAAGTGTCGCGTTGCAGTGTGCGCGAACTTAACCCGGCCCATACTGTTAGCCATTATGAGCTGCTTAACGTGTGCATAAATTGTTCGCCTTTGGGGGAGAGGTAATAACTTTCAGTTGGTGCTTGGCACACAATGACCAACTTGTGGAGAGAGTTTATTTTTATTGCAAAAAGTTGTTGCTAGTTAGTTATTGACTTTGCCTTGAGCTATATTTAAGCGTTTGTAATAGCTAATTAAGTCTGTAAGTAGCGGCATGGCGACCCCTTGAGCTACGCCACTGTCAAACTGTCAACTGACTGAACAAGAGCTCGTCAAAAAGTTGTATTAACTGTTACGATAAGCGATAAGCGCCAATGATTGATATACGATTGGTGGGGACAACACAGATGTAACCATCTATACTAGTTTCAAATGCTTAGTTCTATGGCCAGTGATATCAAATAGGGGCACTCCCAAGGCTTATCGTTATCATCAGTCAAACTAACACTGCGACTGGCTATTTGACGCATTGTTTCAGTCTTCAAACCATTTCAATTTTCAAGAATTTGCAATATATCGACCACAAAACGAAATAAAGCTAAAGCGGAAGGAAAAAGCGGAAAAAATGGCGGGAAAAAAAAGAGCAGCGGTCGAAAAACTGGTAGTAAATCTTTTGTGCCAACTTTCGCTTTCTGCTTGCCAGCTGCTTTTGTCCAGTTTACTACTTTGCCAAGCCCATACTATATTCATCTCCGTCTCCCCTCCCACACACACACACACACACACACACAACATACATAAATTACAACGTCATTCATTTCCGTCATGAAAATTGAAAAATGTTGTGTAAATTACGCGTAAATACTGAAAAGAAAAAACGAGAGTACGCAATGAAAATGTGCGGCCGGAAAACTACATATTTCCACACAGTTCTCATCGTTTTTTTTTTTATTTTATTTTCTACTGGCCTTACCACAACTAGTAGAATCTGCTTAACATCCGCTTGGAAGCTGAAAACCATGTTGCTTTCAAAGTAAAATAAAATACACAAATTGTTGCAAGCAAATAAATGGAACAATTGCTTAACGAATTACATGTAAGTAGATGTATGTATGTGAGATGGTAGCATACAAGATAGCTGCCAACCCTGGTTGACGTGATGGCAACGCTGTTACACTAACGCGGTGACGATCACAGGCTGGCAACGCCACACTGTCGCTCAATTGAGAGTCAGCCGCGAAGAACGAAAGCAGCAAGTCAGTCGAACGCAGAGAACATTTTTTAGACCCTTTACTTATTAAAAAGGGTCTATTAAGTTTGTCAAAATGTGCGTAACCGGTCGAAGGAAGTCCGGCAGACCCCATAAAGTATATATTCTTGATCAACATCAACAGCTGAGTCGATATAGCCATGTCTGTCTGTCTGTATGAGAGCCTAGATCTCAGAGACTATAACAGCTAGAGTGGTGGTGGTTCCTCTATGGGCTAAGCAGATCAAGTTTATCTTAAAATATTGACACGCCCCCTTCCGCCTCCGTAAATCGAGAACAAAATTTTTGAAATCCCATAAAATATAAAAATATTAAAGCTAGAGTCCTGAATTTTGGCACACAGGACGAATATCAGGGCCCTAACGTATCCTGGAAATTTCATCGCGATCGGATAATAATCTCGGAAGTTATTTAAGACTTAATATTACTCAGTGTCGGGCCAAAGGAAGAAGAAGAGCATATTGACGTTACAACGCGTTATGGGGAACTATTAGTGTTACTCTTATTTCCTTTTTGAAGAATAAGTAAAGGGTCTCTCATAGTCGACTTCGACTGTAGCCTTCCCGACTGGTTTATCCTAAACTTGTAATACTTAAATATTGAATTAATCTCCCATCGGAATATAATATATATCAATTCTTTACTCATAACTTTACATGTATTTGCGGTTAATTAAGCAGTTGTGTTATTTACCCAGATATAATGCCTGAAATTACATGGAATCAGAGCATACAATACTCACAGTTAGACATCTTTATAGCTACCATCTATTCGACTTATACTTATTTCTATTTTAATTGTTATTTGTTGTGTCAGAAACTGGCAGAATGAAAACTGCCTAAATCCTATAGATTAGATGTTGATTGTAGTGGCTGACAGACACTACAGACACTCATTGCTGACAGTTTCTGATTGCATATTTGCATAACTCTGCAATACATATGCAATTACCACACATATAAACAAAGACACACACACACACACACGCACACATACTTTGAAGCAAATGTGCTGATATCTAAATAATTTGTAGCCTGCTGACACAGAGGCCATAGCTTTCATAAATGTCCGAAAAACGAAAAACCCCCAGCTGTAGTCCAAAGGTCAAGCACATAGCAAATGGACAAACAATAACCAACCCCTCCCTCCATCCGTCTTCCTCATCGCCATGGCTTTATTGCCAAAAACTAGTAGCTACGCATATGAGCCAATTTATGCTTGATTGTAATAGCCAACATTGCGGGTCTGACCTATAGAACTGAAATGGGATCAAACTCACCCATATAGTCACATTGTAGAGGCTCCGGCGGCTTCTCGTGCAATTTACGCAGCCAGTGCAACAATGTGGCCAATTTGCTGCGACTTGTATTGGTCATCTCGCAGTTGAGAACACTTGGCTCGAACTCAAAAGTGACATCCAATTTGGTTAATTCCAATGCGCGCTGCATAATGTTTCTATACATTCAAAACAAATGCTGAACGTTTTTTCTTTTTTAAAGAGAAGCTATTAACTGCCGGACATTTGGGACACAACTGTGTGTATCAGTCTAAATTTTCTGTGCTGGACTCTGGTTAACTTTGTGAGTTTCTCGTTTGATAAGTTCCCACCTCGTGTCTATCGTAAATTTTGTACTTTAAATCACCAGATTGTTAGATAGCACAAGCAGCAGCAGCAGCTCCAGACGATGCCACACGACGACTCCTCCATGTCAATCAAAATTGACATTGGGTATTTTTTCCGACAGCTTTTCAATTACTCACGACCAAAAAAAAGAAAAAGAAACCCATGGACAAAATGGAATCACAAATTTCACATAAACATAAAAAATCCCCAGCTAATTTTTGCTGTCATTATTCATTTTGTTTGGCTCTGCAGAAAAGGCGTTTATTGTAAAATCTAATGGTGATAAATCAGCCAAATATATCATCCCTAGCCCCCAATTCACACATCCATCGAATATGTGTACTATACTCGTATACTCGTTATTATAAAGCTTTGTGCTTTCATCATGGAAAATGCAAATGTCATAAATTAATGCACATTTTTAGGAGCTGCCAATGACAGTTTTCATTTTAAATATACTATATCCCATATTTTAATATATGATATATAACTATTCACAATACCCTGTACACATATAATTGCGTAAGCAGGTAGTTAAACGCAGAAATGGGAGAGAAGAAGTTTACCAACTCTTAATTATGTACTTATTAGTAATAAACATATACATTTAGTTTTATGCCCTGTGCCCATTAAAAGTGGGCAAAAAAGGGCATAATGAATTTGTGTGAATGTATGTAACAGACAGAAGGAAGCAACTCCGACCCTATAAAGTATATATAGTCTGAATCAGTATCAATAGCCGAGTCGATTGGCACCTGTCCGTCTGTCTGTCCGTCCGTCTGTCTGGCCGTCCGTCTGTCTGTCAGTCCGCCCGTCCATCTGTATGAACGCGTGGATCTCAGCAACTATAAGACCTAGAGACTTCAAATTTGGAATGTAGGTTGCTGAATACCATACGCAGATCAAGTTAATTGCCAATTTTCGATATCAAGTCCCGTTTGTTATTAAATTAGATAAATCACCATAACATAAGCAATGTTAAAGATAGAGACTTGTTTAGTTGGCTTACTTCGATAATATCTTATAGCATATGCACATATTTAACTATAAATTAAATTCCTTTTCATCAATACTTTTCCAGTATTCATTTAAATATTAAGTATACTTTACATATAATCGCCAAAAGTCTATAGATACAAGTATATTAGGTTTAAACTCCCAGAGTATCTCTTAGTCTGATTCTCTCAATAACCTCACTCTAAGTTTATTATTATTTAGTTATGCATTTGATTATAATGACAATTTGGTATGTTATTTACGGTACAAATAGTTTGCAGTCGACCATATAATGGGGGCTGGTTATTGGGGAAATTGCTGGCAATTATGGTCAATAGTTGGTCTGCAAATGAATCTGAATGAATTTCCGTGTCCTGCAAATAATTTAGAGTATTTAAACTGCTTTTAAAGTGCATTGAAATGAAGTATACAATGATTTCGGAAAGGAATTAATTGAGCTTTTAAATTTAAATAGTGCTAAAGAGCTTGATTACATCTTATCGTAAGATCATATCGTATATCGTACAATGATATTGATTGTTAATACCGTATTTTTTCATCGTATGTTAAGATCGTATTAAATGTATTGTGAGTTGATATCGTAGGCTGAAATTGTCTGTATCGTATGTAGTATTCGTATGTTGTCATCGTATATTAATATCGTATTGATTTTATATGTTGACTTGATATCGTATTTTAGGACTGTTTGATATAAGTAATACATATGTTATCATGGTATTTTGATATATTATTTGATATCGTAGTTTAATATGCTTAGTATGTTGATTTTAATATTGTGTATGGCATTTCAATATTAATGATAGTATCGTGTATTGATATTAATGATAGTAATCATCAGTATGGTAAGCATATTTTCTTTATTTTAATCGTATATTGACATCATAAGTTACTATGGTAGAATACATAATATTCATGCATTATTTAAGAGATATGTTTACTCGCAATAGACCAGACAGTTAGTCTGACCTGTTGCCTTTATTCTATAATTAGTCATGTTCTAATTGAGCTTATCGGCAAGTCACCTGACGGAGACCTCCAACCAAGTGTCAGTGGCTAGCAAAATGACAACGCATATTTAGGCCAAAACTAAACAAGCTTGTTTCAATTTGACAGTGGGAATTAGAATCAGGTGGGTGGGGATTATATTAAGTGTTTAACTGACAACTTTTCGTTTTTAACTTATAAGAACTGACTAACTACAGCTGAAGCATGTAATTTGTTGCTGGGCATAAAAGTAAAAAGAGAATTCTAATTAATTATTAATTATTAAACAGACAACTGGCAACTGGCAACTTGCAACTGTTACGGAAACTTGTGATATCCTTCAAGTCCGAATTGCGACGTTACGTGACTTTCAACGGGGGCAGAAGGGGCAACGTCTTTGGCCATCATTTTATTTGCGCATTTCTTCATTTCATTCTTTATTTCCAACAACATCAACCTCAACCCACTGTGAAGGGTACTAAAAAATAATGCCGCGGACTGCGGATAAGCAGCGCTGTCAACATAAAAAGGCTGCAAAAAGTGGGCGTGGCAAGTCGGCAAGTGCAAGCCCATAAATTACACATATGTATGTGGACGGGACGCGCATATCTACGTACTACATACTGGGAACATAAATGGAGATCTACCCAAAAGGGTTTTACGACCAGTATTGTTACTGGTTTGGGCCTGAAACTGGAATACGCAGCGCTGTAAACAATGACATTAGTGGAACGCTTCGCGTATGCATTAAATATTTTTATTGTTAGACTTTTGGGATGCAATAAAAATTGCAGCATATTTTCAGCATATTTTATTAGCACTTGCGTTTTTAGCCATAAAGAAATGGGCTTAACGTTAGGCGATTTTCTATATATTATCAGCTGGAATTTTAATGGCTTAATACATTTTTAAAGAGCTGAAGAAAGCGCTTAAGACATAATAGTAGTTAATCATATTAATAAATAAGTAGATTATTAATTTTTACATATTTCTTAGAGATTCATTTACTCTTTTTATACCCTGTGCCCATTAAATATGTGCAAAAAAGGGTATAATGAATTTGTGTAACTGTATGTAACAGGCAGAAGATGGCATCTCCGACCTGACAAAGTATATATATTCTTGATCAGTATCTATAGCCCAGTCGATTGACACCCTGTCCGTCTGTCTGTCTGTCCGTCTGTCCGTCTGTCCGCCCGTCCGTCTGTATGAACGCGTGGATCTCAGCAACTATAAGAGCTAGAGACTTCAAATTTGGAATGTGGGTTCCTTAATACCATACGCAGATCAAGTTTATTTTCAATTTTCAATATCAAGCCCCGTTTGTTACTAAATTAGATAAATCACCATAACATAAGCAATGTTAAAGCTAGAGACTTGAGATTTGGCACACATGATAAGAAACTTAAGCTTAATGTGTCCTGAAAATTTCATCGCAATGCCATGCCCCCTTCGCCCATAATTCGAAAAAGATAATAACAAAAGCAGTTTTATAGCTAGAGACTTAAGATTTGGCACACATGGTAAGTATCCTACTCTCAATGTGTGCTACAAATTTCAGTACGATCGGATATTGAACTCAGAAGTTATTCAAGAAACAAATTTATGCAGCGCAGTAGATGCGTCGCAGCGCAGTCGCAGCGCAGTCGCTGCGCAGCGTCCTCAATATACAAACGAAAAGACGCGTTTGTGCATGTATGTTTGATTTGCCTTTCGGCCGCTGTGGCGCTAAACATAAACAATCAACAGCTGTTGTCCAGTGTTGCCAGACTATCGCAAGCTGCCTACTCACGATGCAAGCTAAATCGACTTCAAGCGATATATTTAAATTCCATTATAATGAAAATACTTTTCTTTGAAGATCTGCACAGGGTTTCAGGCTTCTTTCTATTTGGTAATTAATTTTTAACATTTATACTACATGTGAATTTTAACATTAAGCTTTCGAGCATTCCTAAATACCATTTGATCTCTAAATTTATCTATGTTACAAGGCTTAGGCCTATTATCATACTATTTATGTTAACAACAGCATGTTAATACATTCCTGACACTGAAATACTATTAATTTATAATAACTCTAGTTGATTTGATAAAGTCCATGACAAAAGGGTATTCAGTTATCATACGATGTTAACAAATATGTTTAATAAACTGATGTAAAGAGGATTTATCTATGCAGTTGTCAGATCCAAGACTTAAACTGATTTATCTTACTCGTGGAACACATAAAAGCCATAAGGAAGTGGGAAGTGGGAGGCCACAAATATGACATAAGGGCCAAAGATGCTTTTTGGCCTTGGCATTAAACACACAGCTGCCTATCGCAACAACTTCATTTGTAGTGTTGGAATTTTTCATTCAATTTACTAAGTCAGTTAAGTCCTGCAATGTTAAGACGTCAACTAAATCTGTCAACAATCAGCTTAAATCGATAACTTGGGCATGAACGATGGGAATAGGTTATCAGTTATTAATCTGTAAGATCAATCAATTATTAAAGTCAATGAAATGTTTACAAAATATTCAAGTTGCAGCCAATATATTTTAATATTGTTATCTTTTAATTATGCCTATTTTATAATGAAATTTTCAGTGTTTTATGTTGTAAACTAAATTATAAGGAAGCTTTAATCTTTCATTATGACATTGAATTTATTGTAATAGTGTAAAAAGTTCAAACAATATTTAAGCTAACCAACTAAATATAGTTCAAGAACTTATTCATTTGAACTTATTCGAAACGACACAACTCTATCCATTTGTATTCTGACTTTGACAGTCTTTGGCTGCACATCAAGTCATCAAGCAAAAGTCCAAGGCCAATTGCATGTCCAGCCAAATTATCAATTGATGCAGCAAGTTGCAGGTAAGAGAAGAAAAAACACCTGCAGATTCAATTGCCATGTCGACGAGGCCATAAATTGTGATAAATGAAGCGAGCTGCCATGTTGCCAGGCTACTTATCAATGTTGCCCGGCAACACGGCAACACGGCAGACAGCCGAGCCAAAGAACCCGCACAATAATTTACAAGTTTGGCATACAGCCAGCAATGGTTAGAGATACACAAAACAAAGACAAAACAAAACACAAAGCACATTTTTTGACTGTTGCTATTTGAGTTAACGGTCTTTTTGATACACTCTTAAGTAGAGTGGTTTGTCTATGAGTGAGTGAACTTGTATAATATTTTCTGTACGCCAAAAAGACGATAATATAAATGCGATCCGGATTGGCTTTATTCACAACTGTACACAACTTTATAATATCAATAATATGGGAATCTTCTGCTGACCACATAAGCCTTTAGTCTAGAGGTAGACTTTAGAGCTAGAAATGCAATCAGAGCAGCTAAGAACGGAATATGCAAAGTCATACATAAGCAGCTTGATTTCAGCGTTCGCATTTGTTGGCTATGCGGCGTATACGCAATTTGTTATTTTTCTTTCTTTTCTATTTTACTTTCATGCATATGCAACAGCATCAAGCGCTGCATAAATTATACGCCGCGTTGTACATTGCACGTTGTCAGCTGGAGCTCAGCTCAGCTGGGCGTGCCACCGCCCACTTTATTGACTTTTGTTGTTGTTGTTGCTGTTGTTTGCTGCTGTTTGCTGTTTGCTGCCTGCGGTGCATAAATATTAATTAACCAGCTGGCTAAAATCTGACTGCATACGTTTTGTGGGTCGTCTACGATTTGCATCATCGATCAGTGGGTCAAAGCTAGCTGCTAGAGCCTTACTTGGCCCAGTCTTGAGTAGCCTTTTTTTTTTGTGGGTCACTTGCAGCATAATTATGTGTACTGGAAGAGCAGTACTCAGTCTGTGCTTGCAACTGTGTCGCCACTCTTTGCCACACGTCTTTGCCGTCGCCGCTGGGACCATAAATTTTAAATGATGTTGCAATGCCGTCGACGGCTTTAAGCAGCCAGTATATAAGCCAGCCTCGTTGGCGGCAATAAAACTTGGCTAATTATAAGTGATGAGCATTTGCACATTAACGGAAAAAAGCTCAAAGCTTAACGCAAAAGGAAAGTCAGTGAATAACTGGCAAATATTGTTAAATGTATAACAATGAAGTATTTTTAAAATATATATATAAATAAAGGGGATTTGTGGAATGCTGACAAATATTTTGAACTCTTTTAATCCATTTGGAATTATAATAATTAGACAAACTGTGGTAAAATTCTTAATTATTCTTAGTTAAAAGCAACTGTCGGTGTTTCTAAAACAGATCAACCAGTTAAGTGGTTTGATGAAATGTTAACTTTATTGTTATTGATACTATTTATTGCTTCAAATATACCAATGAAGAAAGAGTGTAAAACTGACATGTGTCAGTGTAAATATCGTTAGGAAAGTATGTGCCCTTATATATTTTAATCAATTTTTAATGAGAGACAGTTAGAAATTAAAAATGCTTCACTCCTGCTTAGTTCCTGTGTTGCTGTTGTTTTTACACCTTATCCGCTCCCCTGTGTTGCACTTGTTTTACACTGGATCCGCTCTTGTTTAGCTCTTGGTTTCTACCTGTTTTAATCTAGCTTCGTCTCTGTTTTTTTCCCTACACTCCATACAGTGCCACAAGAAGACTGGGCAGATTTAACCCACTAGAACTTCCATTCAGTTGACAAACTGTTTATCTGCCATTTACTTGTTTCTTTGTTTTACTTTTCTGACACTAGCATACATTATTATTATTATACATATGTAAGTAGTAGACACACTAAAGTAAATTTAAATCAAATGACTACTCCCCTACAGATTTTAAATAGATATATGTAAGGTTTATTTATTTAATTGAGTAAATACAGTAATACAGCGATCTTCATTCGCCGTTTCAGCTAATGTTCTCGCAACCTTCCACGTCAGAGGCCGAACTGCAAGTCCCATCGTCGTCTCTGTCTCCGATCTTCATTAGTCGCTCGGTTAAGGTGAGGCGAATTCGCCTGCGAGTGAATTCGCCTTAGTTGCCTTAACTCGTTGATGTTGTCTTTGCGCGTTGTTGTCTTTGCGCGTTGTTGTCTTTGTTCTCTGTGCTTGTCTAGGGATTGATGTACACAGGAATTGATGGACCCAGTGTTTGGTGTACAAAGGTATTGATGGAAAAAGTGTTTGATGTACCCAGTGATTGATGTACACAGGGATTGTTGTACTCAGGGCTTGATGTACACAGGGATTAATGTACACAGGGATTGATGTACACAGGAATTGATGTACACAGGAAATGGATGTACTCAGGGATTGATGTACACAGGGATTGTTGTACTCAGGGATTGATGTACACAGGGATTGATGTACACAGGAATTGATGTACACAGGGATTGATGTACACCGGGCTTGATGTACATAGGGATATACCACTCCACATATATATATAAATGTCAAAAAATAACTTCATATAGGAGACACTTGTAAGTAATTCAAGTTTCGCTTCCCACAGTTATGGCCATTAATTTGATCAGTTTATGATTGTTTCTAAGGAGATGCGAAAGATTGCACCCTCTCTCTACCTCTAAACATATCTGTCTCTCTTTCGCTCTCCCTTTCTCTGTCTCTGCCTGCTCAAGAGACAGTCTAGAAATTGATTTGCAATTTGTATCTCGCATTGACAATGAAATGGCAATCAAAGTCACGTGTTGGCCGCGTCAGCTGCGAATCTTGCCATGTAAATTGCCACTTTTAAAGAGAAACGGAAGACAGATACAAAAAGAAAAAACAGAGGCAGGCTAAAATCATCAAACAAAACAGAGACAAAACATGTCAAGGCAAATGAAAAATAAAAATACAAATAAAAATACAAATAAAAAGAAAAACAAATAGAAATAGAAATAAAACAATATCTGTTTTAAGAATCTCAATTGATTGCCAGGCACAAATGCACGCGGCCCTTTTCGCTTGAACACAACCGACAATTGCATGCCAAAAATATGTCTATACTATATCCCTGCTCCTCCCTTAGCTTCCTCCCTTAGCTGGCCCGTCTTAACGTTAATTAGCTGTCATGCTCACCTTTGCTGCTGGGTCCATTGGCGGTCTGTATTGAGGACATGGGAATGGCCAGACAATTGCGCGCTGTCGCTACGGGCAGATCTAGATCCTGCGGCGGCTCGGAGCGCGGACATGGCGTATACGCAATTTTGCTGCCACGTCCCGGCGTTGGACTGACGCGCGCATGCCGCCCGCCGGCCGCACGTTCACTAGCCATGCCACACGTCCAGCAATTCGTTGCAAAGCGCTTACAATGCCATCGTCATCGTCGTCGTTGTCGTTGTCCTAAGCCAAAGGCAATTGCATGCTGCACGTTGTCAATCCAGCGCTGTGCTTATGTTGCATGTGGCAATTGAATTTTGCTGAAGCTGCCTCCTTTTTTGGCGACCCTGAACGAGGCTAAGCAGAGGCGCGACAAGGACACGCGACCAGCGTTTTCTTACTTCAACTGCACTTCTCTTCACTTCACTTCATTTCATTTTCCGTTTCAGTTTCCACAATAACAACAACTGTGACGAGAACTAAACAAATGTCAACAATCAAAACGCGCAGCAAAACTTTCTCTGTCAATATCCTGGCAGCAACTGAGCAAAGGCGCCAACAGCAGCAGCGCCAACAGCAGCAGCAGCAGCAGCAGCAGACGAAGCAGCTTCTTGTGTCGTCGTGTGAGTGCACGACGAATGCCGAACGAATCAAAGCAAAACAAAAAGCAGAAAAAGCAATAAAAAGAAGATGCCGCCTTCCCCCTTCGTCGCGTCTTTCTACTACCATCTGCTTTGTAGCATCCGTCGGCCACGCTGCATAGCTGCATCGTGAAAGCTTTTGCTTTGTTTCACGTAAGCTGGAGTGTGCTGTAAGCTTTATTCATTCACAAAACGAGAATATTATGCAGCGTTGCCAGATAGTCAACAGTAACAGAAGTCAATGGAATGGAACACATGGCACATAAAAGCTGTATTTTATTGAAAAAGCTTGAAAGGAGTTTAAACAAACGTTCCTCTGGAGCTTTTACAAAATTAAACTAAGGACTGGCAAACAACTTGATAAAGAGCTTTTCCGATGGCTTTTGTAAAGTTCTCACAAGCGTTGAAGTTCTGAAAGCACAAGTCAGCTTTCAGCCATAGATGGCGCTCTATAATATTACGCATACGCAATGTATCCGATATCCATCGGAGGGAATTTCCCCAAACAATATTAATTAAATCGCATTCTTAATTTATTTGTATATTCTGTTTTGTCTTTATTAGTTTTCTTTTTTTTTGCTTTTAAATAGATTAGAATTGTTATTAAAATGTTTGTTTGTTTTTCATTTACTGTTTTCTTTATTTTAGGTAGTGTTTAGTGGTTTTAAGTTAATGGAATTGGTATCGCAATTGATTTGGTATTCAGTTAACTTATTTTTTAGGTATGCACCTTAATACTTTATATGCTGGAAATGGATCTAATTATGTTTTTCAGTTTGGTTTTACCTGCTCTTACATTGTGGTATAAATAGTTCATTATTAATTACAAAAGAAATCTTTATCAGGCCTAATTCAAATTACACTTTCGATTAAATTAAAAAAAATGATTGTTTTGAAGTAAATGAGAGCAGTAAGCTGAATTGTTTCTTGAAACTTTGCTACATACATTTCTGTGAGAGTGAAATTTGGAACAGTTCTGTTTATTTATCGTTAGACTTGTTGATTACAGCGCTTAGAAGTTACAGTTTACATAAGTTCAGTTTTTTTCCGTCTTCTTATCGTTTGGAACATTTTTGACATGTCCAAAATTTTGTTTACTGTATTGGAACGTGTGTGTGTGTTCGGGTGTGTGTATGTGTGTTGTTCTGTCTAAATAAAGCTAATTTATTTTGAGTTCTTGTAGTAAAGTTATAGAGAGTGTGTGTGTGTGTGTGTGTGGAGTATGTGTGTTAGACGTACTAAATATATCATATACTCGTTATATGTCTCAACATTTAGGTATATATATTCGATATATGCTTAAAATTAGCAGCTTAAGTGCTGAATTTTTGTTCTTCCTTTCTGTTTTCATTTTTGGTTTTATAAAATTCGATGCCGTAATTCTTGTAGCTGTCTGAAGAAAATTCAAACAATTTTGCAGTCCACAACATGTTGCAAAAACCCAGAAATTTTAGACGATTGTGTACGTGTATGTGTGTGGGTGTGTGTGTGTGTGTGTGTGTGTGTGTGTGTGAGTGTGTGCAACGAGCTAGCGAATTGTAAGTTAACTTAACTTGTATTTAACTTTAATCTTGTCAAGACAAAAACTTATAAAAAAAGTGTTGCATACTTTCAGGCATTATTAAATTCAGTTAAATTAATGTAGAAGCTATTAAATATTATCAAATATATATTAATAAATAAATAACATCAATTTAAAAATAAATAAAAGTTCAGCAATGTTAGTATTTCAACTGAAAATAATTAATATTTAAAGCAAATAATTTAAACAATACTTTGCCAGCATAGATATCCATTCGTTTCAATTATGTTTTACTTATACTATATATTTTTAATTATGTATACTGTTTATGTATAGTATATGTTTGTATGTACTCATCGTGTCTGTTCCAGCCAACACTTTCGAATCAATTCCGTTTTAGTTTTATTTAGAGGAAACGGTACGAAAGTGAAACTCAGAACAGACTCTGCATATATATTTATAACATTATGCTTTCGTTTTATCCAAGGCCTACAATTGCTTTTCATTCCAAATTGTGTACCAACAAGAGGTTGACATTAAGAAGTTCTGACAAAATGACTAACAACTAAGTACAACATCAATATCTGTTTGGTACTATATGTGTGTATATTTGCAGATATATCGATTATTTTTAGACAATTTCCTATATACAACAATCGAAAAATACATCAAATTTGTGCAAAGCCAATCTGTAATAAAAAACAGTCAAGAATCGTGTTTTAATAATTGTTCAAAGTGCATACTACTATTAAGTACATACGAGGAGGGTTGGCCAACAACTTGCCAGGTGTTTTTTTTATTTTTTTAGTATATATGTAGGTACATACGGTTAATATATGCGTATATGTACTATGTAGTTAATTGATTATTATTTTTTACTATGTATATTGACATTAAAAATATGGTTTCGTTTCGTTTGCAGCAACGCTTTCAAGATTTGTCATAATTTATTATGAAATCATTTAATTTTTTATAGGTGGTTGTTTAGGTCGATACATTTGATGTATGTACTTGTATAATTTGATAAATTCATAGATACAATATGCAGGCTGCAGTAGCTGAAGTCCTCTTGTCACACGATTCCGGCCGGACACACGATATACAAGATACATATGTATCTTGTATTTATGTATGTATATTCCAATGGCGTTTCCAGCTTAATTTAGTTACTTGACATTCGGAGCTCATCGGCCGGCTAAGATAAACGAGTGCAGCAGATGAATGACAGAATATATTCTATAGTAGAGAAATGTTCAAGCCGAATCTGTTGTTGGTTGTGTCTGTAAAATGCGTAAAACTCGTAGCCAATTGCAAAGCCTAAGAAACAACAATAAAAGAAGAGCTAATTTCGGATTTGCCGAAATTTGAAAACCTTTGCAGATTATAGGTTATCAGAA
Organism: Drosophila histrio; assembly: GCA_958299025.2. Taxonomy (NCBI): domain Eukaryota; kingdom Metazoa; phylum Arthropoda; class Insecta; order Diptera; family Drosophilidae; genus Drosophila; species Drosophila histrio. The sequence goes on from OY729167.1 coordinate 7,074,466, forward strand.
TAGTATATGGAAATTAAGTAACAAATACTCAACAATCCGCTGTCTACCATAAAAAGTAACCATAGCTGGAAGTTTTAGCAATGTAACTCATCTTATGTCTGAGTTCATTGAGTTAGGAGTAGACTTAAGTACTATAATCTGCAAGGCTTGTAGAAACAGAAGAAATTATAGGACTAAAAGAAAACGACAATTTGGTTTGTTTTGTTTCGAGGTTTTTAAAATGTTTGTGTATTTTTTTTTTTAAAGAAATTTCTTTTTTTTTTGTTTTGTTGTAATGTTCCTGTTGTTTGTTTGTTTAGCTGTCTGTTCTTTTTTGTTTATCAATCTTTTACAATATATATTCATAGATATATATACGAGTATATATAAGATTATATATAAACATATATATATATTTATGGTATTTATTTAGTTATATGCCGGCAAATGTAATTGTAATATCTTTAGGTTTTTGCTCAAATTTTAACATTTTGCAAATTAGTTTATAAATATTTAACACAATTTGTTGTTGTCTTGTTTCATTTTCTTTTTTCTGTTCATGCTTTTTCTAGTTCTTTTGTTAGGCAAATTAGCTAAATTATTCAATTGGTTATTCAATATGGGACAACTTCCAGCTCTATTTTCTATTCCTTTGTTAACTTCTTTTGCAATTTGCAATGGAAATGCGTCGCGATTTGTTTGTTGACAGAGTTGCCCAATCGATGCAAACAATTTTGTCACAAAAAGGATTTTTGCTTTGTTTCTTCTTCTTTGTTAGTTAGAAAAATTCGTGTGTGTCTGTGTTTGTTTATTAAAGTTAAATTTAAGTTTAGAGTTTTTCATTGGGTTGCCATACAATAAGTTTTGCATTAGTTTAAATCTGGTTTTAAAACTTGCACAAATTTCGCTACAAAATGTTCTCACATTTTTTGTTTTTCTTTCAATTTTTTGTTTCGTTTTTTTTTTGTTTCTTGTTTAAAAAAAGTTATAGAAAAGTTGATTTCGCATGGTGTTGTTGTTGTTTTTCTTGTTGTTTGCCCGTGGAACGCAACAGTTTGGTTCCAAAAAGATCAAGCGAACATAAATGATATATGCATAACCGTTATTTTATATATATATATATATATATATAAGGTATTCCACCCCCAAAAACTTATAATATAGTATTATACTTTTTATACTCACAGTTGATATATGCAGTGGAGAAGAGTGAAACGAAAGATGTGACAAATGGACAAATGAAGTGTGGGTGGGTGTGTGTGTATGGGTGTGTGTGTGTGTGGAGACTGTGTTAGTGTGTGTGTGTATAGATAGAGATAGAAGACTTTCAACAATAGCAACAATGGCTGAGGGAATCAAGCAAAGTGATTTTTATTTAAAAAGGAAACAAGGAAACAACGTTTTCGATATGAAATTAAATTAAAACCAAGTTAACCAAAACGGTATAGATATAGTACTAGTTGTGATCAGTTAACATTCTGCAGTTTTCTTCTTTTTAGGTTAGGTGGAGCTTTGGCTTAGGCGCGGTTACACTTGCCCCCTATATCCCCCATCCCCGCGGCTTAGGGGGTAATAGTAAAAAGCTGGCTTGCAAAAGGCGGTGCAGGTTTCTTCTTGGGAATCGCGGTTTGTTAATCAATGATAAAAAGCTCACTTAATTTAAACCACATAATACTCACATATATATTGTTATATACATATATAGCTAATGACATACATACATATATAATAATATACATGGATATATATTGAGTTGGCTGCTTTTTCTTTTTGCCATTTTGCCTTATACATAAGTAAGTTTTTTGCGACAATTGTGTCTTTGCATTACTTTTTTTTTGTCTAGTTTCTTGTTCATAATAGTAATAATATAATTTATTTATAAATATATATATATATATGTATATTGTTAATTTTTATGCTGCTGTTGTTGCTGCTTCTTCTTCGTCTACAACTTTCTCTTCTTCTTTGTCTAGTTTGCTGTCTTTTCTTCGTTTTATAGTATATTAAGTATATTTATTTTTTTATGTGTGTGTTTGATGAAATCTTCTCGTCGTTCTTCTCCTCTGTCCCGCATATAAATATTTAATTTGTATTTTCTTTATAATAAAATTATGTTAATTTTTTTATATTTATATATAGTTTTGCTTTTTATGTATATATATATATATATATATTTATAGGGTAGTTAATAGTTTTAACTTGCTTTGCTGCATCTTAATTGCTAGAGAAATGTGTAGTTGTTGTTGTTGTTGCTTTTTCTCATACATATGATATACCTATTAGGTGTGTGCTACAAATTTTGGTAAAGCTGCTGCCACAAAAGCTGGGGCCCTGCCACACTGACTCGCCATCTCCTCCTACTCCCCTACTATTACTCATAGGTAATACCCTTCTGCTCAGCGCGCCAAGCTTGACTCTCCGATCAGCCATAGAATACCATATATATATATACTATATAGAGAGCACATACATATATGTATACACATATTTATATATACATATATATATATATTGCATTATTTTAATTTAATTTTATATCGAAAATGTATTTGTAGTTTTTGTTTTGTTTTTTGTTGTTTTTTTTCATAATTTTTATTTATTTTTTTTGTTGTTTGTTTCTTTATATTTATTAATTTTAAATTTAAATATAATTTAATAAGAAGAATTTGTTGTTTGATTTTACATTATTTATAATATATATATGTTGTATTTATAATATATTTTATTTCTGGTTGTTGTTTTGACATGTGTGTGTATGTGTGTGGTGTGTGGTGTGTGGTGTGTGTGTGTGAAGTGTATCTATATAAACTTTGTCAGTTTCTCTTCTTCTTTGTTGCAAAAATAACAAAATTGTTTTTGTTAATTTCTTTCGTTTTTTGCCTTTATTTTTGCATTCGAATTCGACAAATAATGTTTATATTTTCAAACAATTTAGTTTAACAGTTCGCCGCCGCTGCCGCGCCGTCGCTAGATGGCGTTGATAGCCCCCTGGGCTAGCCCATAGAGGGCGCTTTGCGTTTGCGTTTCCCAATTCATGCGGCTACTTAATAAAATTTGTTATTGCTGTTGTTGTGTGTCTGTGTGTTGTTGTTCTTGTTGTTGTTGTTATGCCTGTATTTAAGTGTAATAGTTTAATTTTTGTATTTTACTTATAACATGTTTTTTGTTGTTGTTTAAACGGTGACTTCATTAAGTTTTGCTGTTTGTTGTTGTTATTTCCTTTCTTTCTATCTTTCTTTCTTCGGCTTTCTTCTGTTTTTCTGCTTTTGCATTAAAATTAAGTGTGTGTTTTCTTGTTTTTTATAATTTTCATGTAATCTTTATCTTTTCTGGGTTTTTCTCATTTTTTGCTTGTTTAAATTTTCTTGCGTTTGCTTCTCTCTCTTTTCTCTGTTTTTTTCTTCTTTCGTTTATTAAGTGTAAGTTTTTCTTTTTTTTAAGTTTCTTAAATGTTGTTTTTTGCTTTTCTTTCTTTTATAATTCTTCTTGTTTTGTTTTTTGTATTTATATATTTTTTTTTGTTTTTCGCTTAACTCTTTGTTGTTTTTTTAAGATCTTTTACTGGGGTCCATAGCAACAGCGTGGCGCGATGTCATTGCGCACAGCTACAGTCTTCGTCAACATCTTAAAAAAATAGAAAGGCTTAAAAAGAAATAATTTAACGCTTCACTTCGATGTCATCATAGTCACGAATTCTGCAAAGAGAGAGAAACAAAGATGCGATCAGTATTGAATTGAAGAATGTTTAAAACGATTAAAATACAAATACTTAATAATATCTTCATTTCACATCAACATATCTTAACAGAGTATAAGCAAATGTTGCAGAATGTCAGTAGCATACTCAATAGGAATTTCCCTGATTTCCCCTATACAAACACTACAATTCCAATGCTTCCCCTAATCCCACTAATCAATAAGATAAACGAGCAAGTCACAAGATTCTACGACATGATGATGGGCTGCTGGCTGATGAAAATCTACAACACAGCACTTGGCTTGGCCAAAAAATAAAATCGGGTGAAAATTTATTAGATGCGCCGCTGCCAGACGTGCCACATAATAAAACGATATAAAATTAATGGGGGGCGGCAAAAAACGAGCAGAGGACTTAGCTCAACGAATCTGTAATGCTCTTTAAAGATAATAAGACAGAAGTATATTAAAGAAAGCAAATAGAGACTAGTAAATCGGATAAGTTAGGGGGAATACTGATCAATACTAAGAAACGAAGACATGTGAAATAATGCCACACTTTCACTTTAAGCTACATAAATTCACAAGTGAAAACCCGATTCCATTAGAACGGGGGCACAGCGGCATTGTGTCTGATAAAATGCCTTTTTTCTTTGCTAGTTAAAAGCAGCACATCATCGATGCAATCAGTGAAAGATACAGTAGGGCACTGGGGGTAGAGATTGGCGGCAAATTGGCAACGTTCTCTCTGCGAACATTGGCCGCTGAAACGCTTCCTCGAAGAAGCGTTGGGACGGTTGTGTCCCCGTTTTATCAGGTGTTTGCATGCAGCTCCTAAAAATAGACAAGTGACAGTTCCCCTTTTGCACTCCTCTCCCCCCATCGTTTACCCTCCTAGGCACCCCCTTCCCACCCAACCATCAGTTGTATCTCAATGTGTCTACTTGCATCCCCAGCTGATTGGATTGTGTATTGTTATTGGCTGTCTTGTTGTCTTGTTGTTGCTGCTTTTTTTTCTTACTTTCATTTAATTTTCTTTATTTTTTTTGTTATTTGCACATTTTTTAAATATTTGTAGCATGTGAATAACGCTGGCCTCTTGGCCGACAATCAAGTACAAACAACGCAATGAGCCACATCGCATCACATGGCAACTGATTGTGCAGGTGTGAGAAGTGGGTGGAAGTGGGTGGAAGTGGATAATTAGTAGGTGGTGGGGGAGTGTATTAATGTTAAGTAGCTGTCGGAAGAGTTGCGACAATGAGATTGGTGGCATCGTTTTTAAATTGAATTTATGTGCTTTTTATGTATGCAAAACAATTTAAAATGTAATCGTATCTAGTACTTATACAAAAGCAGAAGGGAACCTCTTTTATATTTGTTTATATCTCAACTCAAGCAACAGATTGCTTTAAATTTAAAACTATCATAGTTTTGGTATAATAATGCTTTATTAAAGCAAGTTTCCACTAGAAAATACACATTTCTTTACTTCCTCAACTTTTCCTTTAACAATTGCCCCACCTAGCTCGTTAAATAAGTAAACTAAAGTTCTTCTACTTAAAAATAAAACGTTATTATCAACAGAAACGCAACTTTCGATATAGTAGTAGCTTGTAAAGTTCATGAGGCACGCCCTAAGGCCTTTACGTTATTACCTTTAGCCTAATCCTTAACCTTACTGCAAATATGCAAATACCGGCAGAAATATACTAGCTAGAACCCAACCCAAAATTGAGTTGAGTTCCCTCCTCTCTCTGTGTGTGTGTGTGTAAGTTTCAAGTCTGGGTTCGGCTGGGCGGCGCCTGGGCCTTGACATTTTGTGAAATTTCTCTCTGCGCCCTTTTCTTGATCAAATTTCTTAATGTAAACGATTAGTAGTAGTAATAGTAGTAGTAGTAGTAGTATATTATCTGTGCTCGCAATTAACATATGAAAGAATGTTAGCTGCTGTTTTATACTACTAGAAGCTGGCAAATTGCATACTATACTTATTTTTAGGCACATTTTCATGTATTTTTATTTAAATTTCCATAGTTTTTCGCATAGGTCGGTGGTGTATCTACTTGGGGTCGCTTTTTGGTGTTTTGTGGTTCTGCTGTTTATCTTTCGTCGTTTTGTTTACATTCGCCAGCTCAATGTGTAGGTGTGTGTGTGTGTTTCACACTCTTTTCTATATATACAGACAAATACATATATATCTATATATTTTTGGGTATAATATGTACATTATTTCGCCGCGCTTCTGTGCTTATGTTAATTTTGTTTTTCTTTTGTATTTTGCTTAACATTTTATTTGATTTTTCGACTTGGTTTCTTTTTGTTTTAATTTCTTCTCTTCCTTTTTTTTTTGCATTTCGCTTTTTTCTTCTTATTCTGACAACATTTTTATATTTGGCGAGAGGCCAAAGTAAGTCTCATACATATATATATATCTATATAGTCGTCGGGTCCGGCCCATTGTTTGCGCTATATAATTTTCACATTCCGAGCCCACCCCGGTTCCCAGTACCGGACCCGGCCAAATGCCGGTCCCGTTACCAACAAGAGAAAAGACAACAATAAAGACTTTGGTTAATTGGCAATAAGCAAATGGCAACAACTCGCATTTATTTGTGTTATGCTCATTTAACTACACACATACACACACACAGATATACTCAATCTGTCTGTGTGTGAGTTGTGCCCCCTTCTCCCTCTTCCTCTTTTTGGGTTGTCGGTCAATGTTCAAACAGCTCGCCAAATTGCCTGATTGTTCTCGCTTTTGTTAATCTTCCACTTCTAATTGTTGTTATTGTTGTTGTTGTTGTCGTATTCTTTTGTTATTCAAATTATTGCACAATATTTATATTTGATTTTAATTGTTTTAGCTTTTCTCTGCCTGATCTGTGAATTTTCAACATTTTTATGTTTCGTTCAACTCGACAAACAGCAAAGCCGAAAAACAGCTGACAGACAGCACATCAAATGCAACCATGTCTGTGCTGCTCTGCGTGCTATGGCAAGCAGCTTTTAAATGCTTCAACTTGCATAATGTCAGGAAGTAACAAGTACAGATTGGGCTACTTAAAGAAGAGCGAGATAGCGAACAATTAAATGCTGCACAATCTTCTAAAGATCCAAAAGTTTCACTTTTCCCTTAAGGCCCAAAACTCAATCTAAATTAATGTTAAATTCTTTAGATTTTAGATTAGAATGTTTTATGAGCAACCATTAAATTTGGAATATGAGTATATAAATCAATAAAATTATATGACTATTATGCCATTTAGCAGATAAGATAAAGTGTATGTTTTATATGCGAGGTCTTTAAATGGGAAAAATCACATATATACATATATATATATGTAGTCTTATCATTATAGACGACGTCTGCTGTTCTTATCTCGATCCACTTAATAATGACCAACATATTTGGCAATCAAAATGATCTAATTATGCCGTTTTTGACATATTTACTTCCCAAGTCGATTGTATAAAGTGATATTATAATTTGTTGTCTAAATTTTCTTGACTTCTTGTTGCTTTTTCACACGAAAAATGAACCTATTTTTATGTTTCATTTTGTTTTTGTTTTTTTTTTTTTATGTTCTGTTCATAAATTGCTTGTGATTAATCTATTTGATCCGCTAAGATTTGCGCCAAACGATTTTTATTTGAACTTGAGGCACATTGTTTAACTCGGATACGAGATGTAGTCATTATACTATGTATATATCCCATTCGAATATATATATATAGTTCTGTATCTGTCCGACTTTGATTGCCATCGACTGAGTAAATGAGTGAATGGGGGGCCAGGCCATTATTTCAGTTTGTTGTTTCTAAGTACAATCAAAGCAATAAGATTCTATCTTTTTTTTTTGGAGGGGTACAAACAGATATCTTAACACCTTGAATCAACAAATGTGTACTCGTACTATTGCCTTTGTAGCTGTTTTTAGTATTAGGTTTTTCACTCTATTTTCCCCTCAATTGAATATTCAATTTTCAAGCAATTAACAAATTTCGAAGAACACAAAACAGAAAATGCCAGAATAATGTTTTACAATAAACCAAATGATTGACTAGGCAATACCCCCTGCTATAAAACTAACAACTCTCTCTAACTGATAAGTGACTAAGTTATATGCGGACATTATAATTTCCTATTTGATTTCAATGAATAGTATTTCAACATCTATCTATCTATTTGATATTCTGTTAGTATATTATAGAAAGAATTTACCCTTTTCCCACTATTATTACAGGGTATACATTAGCTAATAGGATGCTAGCTATTGCACAGACAAACAAATAGTATAGAAACTTTGTTAGTGCACGCATTGCATGCGACTAATGAATCAGTTTATAGAATATATCATGAGCAATATCATGAATGACAAAGCAAGTGCCAATTGTGACTCAATTACAAAGTGTGTGTGTGTGAGTAAAGGGTGTGTGTGTGTGTGTTGGGGGGTGTATGATTCAACAGGGAGTTATGCGAATCGTTTGGCTAGTTGTCAGCATACACATAACCTAACAAAAGTCAATTGGCAGGCAGTTGCCACAGCCAACACAACTGTTGTGTGAATATCCAATTAGTGATATGACATGACATGACACAACGACAAATAGGTAAGCCGCTTAAAAGAGTATTGGCTTGGGTAGGGTTGGTTATTTAGTGGGGCGAGAAAGTAAGAGAGATTATGATGCCTACCTTCGTAATTGACCTGACCATCACCATCGATATCAGCCTCACGGATCATCTCATCGACCTCCTCGTCTGTTAATTTCTCGCCCAAATTTGTCATCACATGACGCAATTCGGCCGCTGAAATGAAGCCGTTGCCATCCTTATCGAACACTCTGAAGGCTTCCCGAATTTCCTCTTCGCTATCGGTGTCCTTCATTTTGCGTGCCATCATGGTAAGGAATTCTGGGAAATCAATTGTACCGTTGCCTGGAAGGAAACAAGATAGTTATTAAGTTGGTTAGGCTACTAAAAAAATTTCAATATCTTTTCAAATAAACTGTTCCATTCTATTTGTTTCTACGTTTACCAAACAATGTTACCACACCTAATGATGATATTATCTCATCTCCATCTTCAACTACTACAAATCAGTGTTACCACATCTTATTTGGCTACAAACTAATTAACAAAGTTGTTTTAAAACATAAATTAACCAAATTGTCTAAAGTAAACCTGTCAATTTAAGTCAAATATTCTATTGTCACTTAATCAATATTTGACAGAATTTAAAGCATATAAAATTCAGTATTAATCACTCTACAGTATATTGCGGACAAATATGTATATAGTATCTATATCTGTATATACACATATATTTTGCTGTTTAAACATTCGCTCTGCACATGCCATAAAAAAGTTCTTAAATGTCTGTTAGGCTGAATTGTAATAAATGTTCCGTTCCATCAACATTTGAACATTTGCCCCCATGGGGTAATTTACGAGGCAAACATTTTTCCTCTTTATTATGAGCTTGGCACGCCTTCTTTTTGCCCCCTTTCATTTTTGTGTGTACCTGACTGACGGCTGTATAAACTGGCTCACAAATCCCTTTTGGGGGAGAGAGAGAGAGAGAAATCCCTGGGCCAGCCATAATCAAGCCGATTTTCATATTTGTTTAAGTCCTGGCTCAGTTTATCCCCATCACGTCTCGTCCGACTTTTATTTTCATATTTTTCATCATGTGCTGGCACAGGACACACGTGGCGTATGAGCAACATTGTGGCAGCAGCATTGATAACTTTACTGCTGGCCAAACAGATAAGCTGAGTTTGCTGCTAAGCCTGTGAGGCTTACACATCGGAATGCTGCTGAGGTTTACTCGACCCGGGCACAAATAAAGTGGCCTCCCCCTGACCGAAATTCTTGTTAGACTAATTGAAAAAGTTTCACTTGAAAATTTCTGTTTAAAGTTTGCAAATAGTTTTTGTTGGGTTTCACATTTTTATGGCTCACTCTTCATAACAAAGAAGAAGCAGAAGAAAAAAAAGGAACAGAAAACTTTTGCCAGAAACCAGAAAACTTTTATGCCAAGAGCTGAGGCCTTAATTGTTATTGACTCTCTCATTCTCTTGCCGCCAACTCTCAACCAAAAGTTCAACTCAATTCTATAAGATATTCTATATACTATCTAACTAATGGTTCTTTTCTCTTGTGTGCATGTTGTTTTCAAAGTAAAATAAATGGAGCATGGGTCATATTTGGGGGATATAACTAATGTTATGATTGTGGCATAAAGCAGACAGTTAAGATTGTTCGTATTGACGTCGTCTCAAGGGTTGGTTCATTAGTAAGTTTGCCCATTTCAACTTTAACAATGCATATCAAGAGTGTTGTTGGATATATGTCTGTTCCTCTGAACAGTGTTTCCACAGCAAATGCATGTGTAAATCAGTGTTTACACACTGCAAACACTTGAAAAGAATGTTACCAAATGTGTCACCAGCAAAGATAATTGTAAATCAATGTTGCCACACCTAAGAAACATGCCACTAAACAATACGAAATGTAAAATTAATGTTTTGCTATCGCATTTAATAGCCACCCACCCAGCACTCAGGTTTAATTATTGCTCTCATTCTTGCTCAAGTTCAAATACAAATCAATTCACACAGTCTTCAGCTAGTAGTTCATAGTTCAATATATGGTAAGTAGTAGCAGAAAAGCAACCAAAACAAGGCGATTAACAACCACATTAAAATCTTCCCAAACAGAAAAATAAATAATGAAATCTTCAAAAACAAAAGTGAAGAGAAAAAAACCAAATAAATAAAAATATACTACACTTTAAGCAGAAACAATTTGTACGCACAGTGGGCAGCGCATTTCAATCCTCAATGAAAAATGAATAAAAATCCAATAATCTAATGGAAAAAATGTGCCTCTAATTTGAAGTACATATTAATAATATTAAATGAATTAAATTGGTTAACAAACAATAAGCAAGGGGAGACAGAGTATATCAGCAGTATATCGAATTATATATACCCTATGTATTTATTCAAATCAATAGAAGAATGAATAAATGCATTGATCTTTGGCATATCTATCATAAATGCTGAATATTTCATAATGATTGTAGAACTAAAACAGAGCATCTATTAGTCGTTCACTTTGGCTGTGATTTCCTTTTTAATTTGTGGGGAATACGGGATCGCTTCGGTTCAGTTGTTATTGTTGGGGCTGTGGCACACTCTTGTTTATAAATTCTATATTTAAAACATTTGACGCGAACTCTTGTCGCTGCTTTTGGCTTTTCCGGCGGCATTGGCCAACATTAGGATTTCCCCCGACGTAAAATTTCTAGCCATTTTTGTTGGCCAAAATACTTAAACGAGAGACGTTAGACGCGCCTTAGACAGACTGCCGTTAACAAACGATTGACAAGGCTCATGACGCTGACCAAGACGTTGCCAATGTCTGCCAATATATCTTTTGTGGTTTTGGTTTTTGGTTTCCATTTCGCCAGGCGCCCCTTTCCTTCCCTGCCCTCCATCTCCTCCTACTTCTCCTCACATCAACCGATGCGCCCCGCTTGACGATTCGCAACGTTGCTCAAATTTTTGCAGACAATTTAAAATTATAATAAGATTTTTTCTTTATATTTCTTTTTTTTTTTATTTTCTTGCTTATTCGCAACGCTAAATTTAGTTGTGTTTGAGGGAGGGGAGGGGAGGAATGAGGCGAGACAGGGGTGCCAACTCTTTATAAATAACACATTGGGGTTCCTCTACTTTCAAATGTGATTCGGTTGGTCATTTGGTCAAACTGCAGATTCGCTCGTTTTCTTTTGAATTCATTTTATTTTTATTTTCCTACATGTATTTCTGGACAATTGTTATGCTATGCCATTTGCATATCCAACTCAGTCAACTCCCCAGACGTCATTTTGGACTAGTGGACGCAGTGGAGGGAGGGGGGAACGGGGGGAGGGTTGTCTAATGGCGTCGTTTGTATGCGGCTGCAGTTTTTGGACATCGTCAACTGGCGACGCCAACGAAATTTAAAGTAATGAATGTTTAATGTTTCCGTCTGTTGTTCAGAGACTACAAAATTACCACCGGGCCATGTGAGTATGTAGGCGTTATCTATGTGAGGGGGCGTGTGTTTGTACATCTGTGTGTGTGTGCATTTCAAACAGTCCGTGTATATATTTTATATAATTTTATGCACGAAATGCCATTTGCCTGCTAAGATCGTAAAATAAGCTAGATAATCACCTATAAACTGTTACGTAGAACCCATAACCCATTGCTGATCTAATATTTAAAGATATACAAAATATCTATTAAATTTCTTACTACATTTTAAAGATAAATGAGAATATTTCGACAATTTAAGCGATTTTCATTTGGCGACATCATTTAAAAAATTCCCTTTACAAGTTCTGTAAACTTTATTATGAATGTGTGTAGATTTTTAGAGCTTAGGCAAATCCCAACTGTGCTACACTTACACCACTACAGTCTACCTACACACATACACATACTCACATACATACACATGCATGTGCACTTGAAGAGCGGCACTACAAAAGAACCAAAAACCTCTCAAGTGCTGCTTGAGCCGAAGCAACTATTTTTAGCTTCTCTGCTGATAAGCATCAGTCAGTCAGTCGTTCAGTCAGTCAGTCATTCCGTCAGTGGGAATCCGTTTTAGTTTGCACACCCACCTGCCAATCTGGTGGATGGAGGAAGTGAGGAGAAAGCTACACACACACACAGCTACATCTGCAGCTTAGTCGCCAGCTATCCACGTGCTTTATGTGCTTCTTGTCCTTTTGACTATTTTTAAACGCATGCGCTGCTTCAACTTTGTGCAGACTTTTGCAGACTTTGCCCTGGATTTTTCATCACATGCGCATTCTGCACGTGCAAAAGAACAACAATAGCTGTGACATCGACTGTGAGTAAACGAATAAGTAACAACGCCAGCGGCGTTATCTTTGAAAGCTCTACAGATAGTAGAAGGAAGGCTCTGCCGCAGCGCTGCCTCTGCAGTTAACTTAGTCAACAGCAACAACAACAACAGTAAGAGCGCTGTCGCTGCAGTAACTCTGCCTAGAGAGCGAGTATGAGAGAGGGAAGCTGCTGCTGCTGCTGCTGCTGCTGCTGCTGCTGCTGCGGCTGCTGCTGTTGTTGTTGTTCCTGCTGTCGTCGGATGTGGGTGACTTGATTTCGGTTTTTGGAATTTCGTCGTCTCCTTGCACTTTTTACTTGTTACGCTTTGCACTTGTCGCTCGCTTGTCGCGATTCCTGTTTGTGTGTGTGTAATTGTATGTATTGGTGTAATGGTGTTGGTGTTGTTGTTCTTGTTGTTGCTCTGCTTGGGTGGGGCATGTTTTATTTTTAAGCTAATTGTCGAGCTTTGGGGCATTATGCAAACAGAAACTGCACGAAAACGAAACAGGGACACACACACACACACACACACACACACACATAGGCACGTGTGTATGATATGTATTTGTGTGCACATAAATAAAAAAGTGATTTATAATTTGTGAAAATTTAACGAAAACGAATGAAAAAATAAAAAAAAATGAAAACGAATGTGCGATATATTCTCGACACATTTCACAATTGCTAAAAATACATATAAAAAGCCACACGAGCATTTTTTTCACACACACACACACATCTCTTTGTCTCCTCCCTCGTGCCTAGTAAGTTGCAAATTTGCTGAGTAGTTTTTGCCGAAAGGTGAAAAACCTCAAACGGTCGGACGACGGACGTCGGTTTTCTGAGACTTCTTCTCATTTTGTGAAATGGCGCGCGGCGCCTATCGCTCAATTTCTTCTCCTACTCGGTGTTAAAAATAATAATTTGTGTATATTCATATATTCTATTTAGTTTTTGTTTTGTTAAAAGATTCGTTTCAGTCCCAGTTTGTCCCCACGACCACCTTTTGTCAAAAATCCTGTGCATTTTTGGCAGCAACAACAGCAACAACAACCAAAAACTACAACATTAGCCAGAACAAGAGCCAAATATTTGTGGTCTTCTATTTTTAATGGCTATGACGTGTTTTTGTTGCATATTTTTAGCCAATCGCAAAAAGAAACCTAAAGAAGAAAACAAAAAGAATTTGTTCCGTCTGTCCGTTCTGTCTGTCTCTCGGTCTGATCCGTTTGTCAGAGGGATTACAGAGAACATTGTGTGGTTAAGAATAGATCGATCGACAGTTTACAATTATAGGTGGGAAAAAAAGGGTTCAAAGAAATTAGCCCAAAGACAAATTAGCAAAATCTAGTTCAAGTATTTGGCAATAAAAACAGTTTGATCTTAGAACTGTTACGTCAAGTGATTTTACCATATAAACAAATGTAGAATACAATTTAACCTTCCTCTTGCTACACAGAACGTTAACGAATGGAACAGTTAAAGGAGAGAGAGAGAGAGAGAGAGAGATCAAACTTACCATCGGCATCAACCTCGTTTATCATGTCCTGGAGCTCAGCCTCTGTGGGGTTCTGTCCCAGGGATCGCATGACTGTTCCCAATTCCTTTGTTGTGATGGTGCCATCACCGTCTTTGTCGAATAGCGAGAACGCCTCTTTGAACTCGGCAATTTGTTCCTCTGTCAGCTGATCGGCCTGTGATATAAATGAGAGACGGGGAAGATATTAATTGTAATGCTAATACGATTAGACAGATATACATTAAAGTGTTCTTATATTTATATATATACATATACCATAGTGAAGCTTATGATTGAACAGACTCTTGCTTATATTTGTATAACTAATAATTAATTGCTGTCAGGTTTTATGAGGTTTTTTTTTTTGTATGAATGATGACATAGGCGACGACTACTTGATCTACTATTCTCAATGCCAAAACGAAAGCATAGAATCTTAATTTGGTATTTGTCTTGTATGAAATTACAATACAAAGAGTCTTTCGTATGTAGAGGAACCAGAACGTCAAGGAATAGCGGCACTTTGGGATACATTTGAATAATTTCGCATATTATTTGCACTCAACAAAAGGCGCCAGACAAACCAAACAAATATATATACATATGTATATACAAAAAAAGATACAATTGTACTCATATCTCCACAGAGCTATCTGAAAGGTGTTAGGTTTCGTTGACGTCAGAGTTGTTATTTGATTATTTTGGATACACAAAACCAGAATACAAGGGTACGGCAAATAGAGAAACCAAACTGTTTCTCAGACAAAACTTTTGGTTTGGATACGATTACCAGAACTTCCTTTTCTATCGCCTCTCTATCTCTTTCTGCCTCAGCGAAGCGTCAATTTTAAACGATGCGCATCTAATTTGTTTTGACAGACTCAGGCATCAGCCTTATGCGTATATAAATGTTTATATATATATATATATATATATAGTATACCCAGAGCGATAAGGTCGAAAAATAAATAATGCACCCCCTATAAAGCATAATAACGACTCGACTCGCGTATCACATTTGAATAAATAACTCAACCTACGTCAGGAATGAATTTCAATAAAAATAAAATGATCGATTGCCAAATGAATCGACTCGTTAGCTTTATAGGATATGGATTAAGCTGATGATTAATCTGTATGGCAAAGAAATTGCCGGTTGTAACTAGTTATTATTCGATTACTTGTCTCAAAAGCTAAGCTTTAAACAAGCTTTAGCTCTAGATCTCTCAGTATTAAGTGCAAGAGTGCTTAGCGCTATGAGTCCACTCGATAAGTTCAAATATTTACTATCTAATCAATAGAGGGAATTATGCCATAACTCGGACTACGAGACTACACACGTAGTTGCACTTCAAGGCAAAGTATGCGATTACCCCATACAGCAAACTCTTATATAACAAGTATGTCAAAATGTTTGCTGGCTTTCGACACACACACACACACACAGACACACCCACGCACAACTTCCGTTGAGTTTTGTGCTTAGCCCAAAAGAAACTTTATCTAATCGTCGATTGCAATTCGAGTTGGTGTTGGTTTTTGTGTGTTTCAATTGAATTTTCGTTTTGGCTTATCGTTTTGGCCTGATAAATGCTTTGCACAGTAGTAAGCGCTGGTTATGTCATGGCTTTATGACTAACTGCTAACCAAAGCGCAACTTTAAATGGCAACAACATCCACAACAATAAGCCCACCTTTAATGGCATTGGGTGTGGGGGAATCTACCTAATTGTCAAGCCATATATGACGCCCACCTCCCAAACCGTATATACTACATACATATTGGCACCTGTGAACATTTGTGTGTGTTGTGTATATATTTGATTTGGCTTTCGTACATTGCACATGTGATACAAACAAAGCATAAACATTAATCTTAATAGCTTTCTCTCGCTCTGTCTACCTCTCACCTTTCTCTATCGCTTCGCTTAACTGGTTTAAACGTCTTTTTGCCGGTCTCAAATAAATTTGCCAAGTTTTTGCAGTGGCAATCATTAATTCAAATGTTTATCAACATTTTTATGTGCAAAAGAGAGTTACCGTTTCAGCCGGTATGAACCGGTTTAACTAATCGGATTCGATTTCGAATTCGAAGCGAATGCAACTGTACGAAGTATTCGATATAAATATAGTAAATTGTTTTATGATGAACTCAACAACAAATGACTCAGAATTTAAACAAGTAAGGGTGATGCAAGCGCGTGATGATGGGCTAAAAGATACCCTGTAAATGAGTCAATGAGTTTCTGCATTTTGGCAGAAACACTCAGCAAGCGATATGATCTAGCTTGTAAATATTATACCCCATTTAGCCACTTTCGATTTTTACAGGGTATCACAGCGTTTGTCAATTAACAAACACTCTATAAAAAAGTCATGATGAACAGAACGGAAATGAATAAACAAATAACTGTTAAACATATGTGTTTAAATATGAGATAATGCCGTCGCCGCAGTCAACAAACTTTGAAGATCAAGCTGTGTTTATCCACACACACACATACACACCCATACAGACCCTCCTCACACTTACAAAGAATGAAGACAAGGTGGAAGTAGAAGTAGATGAATCACGATTAATGCAAAACAAAATATTGAGCACGTAAAACGATTCGTTTTAATTAAAATCTGTTTGCATTTTGCGTGAGCTGTAAAAACGCTAATTAAATTAAGCGACGGGCGCTGCTAGAGACGTGGGTGTATGTTGAAGGGAAGGGAGCAGTGGGGCGGGTAGGGGGGAGTGTAGCTGCTGGCATTTTCTTATCAGAAGGCGAAAACACAGCAAGCGCTAAAGTCAAATAAAAAGTAGAAAAAAATAAAAAAGAAAAATTGGATTATGTGCGGTTAATGTGGCGACATCGCCACGTTTGGCGTCTGAGCAGAAAGTTTTCTTCATTATGCTGCACGCTGCACACGTTTGCCCCGTTACAATGAAATTCTTCTTGTGCGAATGGCAAAGTGGAACAAGCAGCAGAACCAACAACAGCAGCAGCAGCGGCAGCATTGGCGACGGCAGCGCGCCAGCAGAGCCAAAAGCCAAACAGAAAGCGAAACAGCAAAATAACCGCAATGCGGCAAATGAAACGGTTATGGAAGAAAACAACAAAACGTAGGTGCCGCAACCGACAGAGAGAGAGAGAAACACCCAACGACAACGAAAACGCAAAAGAAAGCGCACGCAGATAAAAGTGCGCGACCAGCAGAGAGGGAGAGAGAGTATGAGAATGAGAGAGCAAGTGTGTGCGCGCGATAACAAGCTGTGCAGAGTTGGCGAACCAGGCAAAAACTGTGTGAAACGGTTATGCGAGCCAATGAGAGAGCGAAACGGTTTCAAGAGCAGACCGCTGCTGTTCGTGCATACGACGCGAAACGGTTAAATTGAGCAAATAAAACGAAACGCGACAAAGCGACGACGAGACGAGAACAGAAATTCCAAAAGCTAAAGAATTTTTCGTCGTTTCGTTTTCGTTTTAGTTTTTTTTCTTACATTTTTTTCTCAAGCGAATCTAACCTCAATTTTTTGCGGTAAATAAAGCGAAACGAAATATACAAAAAGAAAGAGCAAAAAAAAAAAAAGAAAAAAGGAAGCCAATAATGCCGGCGTTGCTGCTGGAACAGCCGTTGTCGCTCTTCTTCTAGTTTGTTGTTTTTGCTGTCGATCATACTATTAGTCGAAATGCTGATAAGCAAATCAAATTTTGTGCAATAAAAACAACAACTATTTATTAGCTGCTCAAATATGACTGATAAAGTGGCAATAGAAATGCTATTTTTTTCTCTCAACTTTTTATGGGCGCAATAAGGCAAATTTTCGATACACACACCTTTGTGTGTGTGTGTGTGTGTGTGTAATACAGCTGCCAACGGAGCTGCAGAGATGCCGCAACGGCAAAGGGAGGAGGAGGAGAAGGGGAGCAGGAGGCAGCGGCTGTCTTTGAGAATTTCTGATAACGAGTTTTTGTTGCTTTTTGTTTTTTTGGTTTTCTGCCTGCAGCAATTACCAAGGGGGCGTGGCGAAACGTAAGGGGATGGCTTGAGTTGTTATATTAAAAATAGGCAGAAAATGCTATAATGGACATATATCCGTCTATAGAACGTGTAGATCTCGTCTAGAGACTTCAAATAAGTTACTCTATATCAAACGTACTACAAGTTCATTTTAAAGGCCAACCACAAATCGAAAAAAGCCATAACTATAGCAATTTTAAAGCTATAAACTTGAGATTTTGCACACATGATAAGAAAAGTAGTTTCATTTTGTAGTACAAATTTCATAACGATCGTATAATAAACTCAGAATATATACAACATACAATTTTACTCGGGGAGTAGAAGGAAACAAAATTGCTGCGTGTTTGTTTGCGTGTGTATGTTTCAATTGAAGCCTTGCAGCTATGGAATATTCGATAGGGGTCGAGAATTTGTGGGTTTTCAGTTGAAGAAAATCTTTTAATTGCTGACATGAATTTATGTAGAATTCTATTGATTATTTTCTTTGCAATTAAGAATGTGAAATTGTTCAGAGAAACCTTAATAACTATAGGTAAACACATTTTATTAATTTACAAAGAATAGAGACAAAAGATACAACCAAATATGTATGTTTCAATTCTCTTAGGGTATTCTACAAGAGTTTAAGTATTATAAACAATGTCGAGCTAAGTGATATCTTTAAAGAGATATGATAAATATGATAAATTGTTTTTATCTAGCGATCTTCTTTGCTTGTGACTCATTGTAAACGTGTTTTATTTGTTTTATACTCGTTTTTTTTTTTAATTTTAAACTACCCCTCATATAGGACTAAGAACTAGTTTCAGTTGTTCTTTCTTTAAGCTAAAGTATTTTGGGGTGCGATTTCCGCACAGCTGCTGACTTAAGGACATGCCAATTGGAATGGATTAATGCCAATTGGCAAATATGGCACACACACACACATGCACACGCACATTTCATTTCATTTTAACCTTTTGTGTTGTCATCTCTCTGACTTTTCTACAAATTCGCCAAAAATCGTTGGAAATTTCATGGAAATTGAAATGTAAACAATGTGGAAAATGCAGCTGTATTTAAGACTATAAATTTAATGTACTTACCATTTTTGTAGTTGTTGGGTTTTTGTTGTGTTTGGAAAGAAATGTAGCTAAAGGTTAATCCGCGGCTGCTGCTGCTGCTGGCGGCGCTGCGTTTGCTGTGGTATGTGTAAGTGGAATTAACGTTGAGACGACGGACGAGACGCGCGTTCTACGTTTAACTTGAATTTAATTTGCGTTTTAAGCAAAATTTATAACACACTGTAAAGATCAAGAAGGAGAAGTAGAAGAAGGAGAGGAAAATACACGATGATTTTTTTGTGTGTGTTTCAGAAAAAACGTAACTTAAAAACTGCTGTAAATAAACGGAACAAACAGCAGCAACAATTTTTACCACTGGGCCAAAAAGAATGAAGTAGCGTCGTTGCCGGCGGCGAACAAATGAAATGAAATGAAGGAATTCAAATAAAACTGCGAGGCAAAAGCGACAAAGCGTTGACGTTGACGTTGCCGTCACCGTCGGCGTCGCAGCGACGCTACTTTTATTTTTTTCTCGCCGTGGCAATTTTTTGTTGTTGTTGTTGCTGCTATTTGTTGCTCTGCCGAATTTTGTATAATTTTTCGTCTTGCGCTTTTTTTTTTGGCTTTTGCTTTTTTGTCGGGGATTTCTATTGTGCGATATAATATGCGAAACACACGCGCGCACACTCGTTATTAATACATATATGTATGAAAACTGCTCGATTTCGGTTTATACAAATATTTGTTTCATATTTAGTTAAAATATGTATTTTTTTTTGTTTCTTTTGTGGTATCACGAAATTGATTAGCCTTGGTGGGGCCTGGTTGGAGTCCTCTGCAAATTTGTAACTTGTATATATCTTATTGAAGGTAACTCACGATCCTAATCAGAACTTGCGTCCGTAACGGTTGACAACTCAATTGTAACTGTACCGTTTAAAACCCGTAAGCGTACTACAATATTTTCGCACTGTTCTGCTGCTACTTCTCTGCACAGCAAATGTTAAACTATGGCTGCATACCTGCTGTTAGCTGCTCAAAAGAACTGCTACCACGTTGTCAGCTACTCAAATGAGCTGGCAAGCAATCGGCAATGCTCAGCAAAGCTGTTGCTTAACATAGCCTCTGTTACTGGACGCTCACTGCTGCAAATGAGCGAAACGGCCAACGAGCGAAACGGTTTGGACAGCCAGCTCTCAACCAGCTCTAGTGTCGTTTTTGAAAAACGAAATTTGACGATTTAACGAGTTAACGGTCGCGCCGGCGCTTTCGTTTTAAAAGTACTGTCAATAAAGCTTTAAAATTGTTTTGTCTAATATTGTATTTAAATTATACTGTATCTATAATAGATATATGAATGCCTGAAATAACAACAGCTGTCATATTTTTTAAATGAAAGAGTTATTGAAGTGATAGTTGCATATAAATTCTAATAATTTATGTGCTTTTTTATGCATACATATTTTTTGTTGTAGTATTAATTATACAGATTTTTATCAAATTAACAGTAAATTGTATTTTTATACGATTTATCACTAAAACTTGTTTAGCTGGTATTAAATATCATAACTTGCACACACAGATGTATACGGATACCTATTCACATAGATATATATATGTATGCAGTTTGCCGGTTTTTGGTCATTTCCATTGTCCGTTCCTTTTTTTTGCCGCAGCGAATTGTCGCAATGTGTTTCTTTCTTTGTTGCAATGTCGTTCAATTCAACGCATGCCAACAAGTTAAGTATGTTAACCTCTGCAAATTAGACAAGCGACTGTGGCTAAGGCTGTTGTGGGGTGATTGGGGGGGGGGGGATTGCTATGGGTTGAAGAAAGGCGCAATGAAAATGAAGTAACAATGCAGCAACATTGGCTATTGGCCGAACTGCGGCGCTGACGTCGTCACTGGCGACGGCGACGACGACAGCGACGACAGCAATGCGCCATTTTTCGCCATGAAATTCGGTTGGGGACGTCTTTCTGTCCGTCTGTCTATCCGTCTGTCTGACCTGAGTGTGAGTGTAAGTGTGTTGGGTAAACATTTTTCTAGCCCCAACAGAAGCCCCACAAGCAAACTGAACCCATCGCATTGTGACTTGTCAATGCTTTCGTCGCAATGCGTTCAAAATTCTTCGTTCAGTTCTCAATTTCAAGTCTTCCTCTTCTGCAAGTTTTAACTAAGATTGGACTACATAATAATACAGTGGTGGCTAGTAAAATTGAAACGGTTAAGGGGTGATTCTAATACATGGCAGATTTACATTTTAAACAGAAGCAGTAAATTTTATTTAAATTTATAATACAATTTCTATTATAAGGCAATTATATATTATCGGTATACATATAAGGCAAATTTTTAATAAAGAACTTTAATCTAGTTTAGATAAGCTTAAAATTACATAGAATTGAATATATTTAGTATATTTAAATCACACAGCTTTACTAAAGTCTGCTTTAAATTGCATTCTAAAGTATTTATTTATCGCTTAAACCTTTTTGCTCACTTTTTGTCTGACGAAAGAGGGCCAATTACCACGGCCATTTGGCCATAAAACAGTCGGAATATTCTCAGTGTGAGTTTGCTAATTGTTGGCGAAATAAACCGCCGCAATTACGCCAGAGAATGCCATTTTAATAGACCCACTAAAAAGGTGGTCTAACTACTATGTAAGCACATAGTATAAGTAGAAGCTGACTAAAAGTCATTAAGTTAATTTTATGAAAGTTATGTCGTAATACTCCACATGCTAGAAACTTAAGCAGAATGTCAACTAGTCGAAGGGAAAATGTGTGATGAGCACAAAGTAAATATGTGATAGATAGTATTAGAAGGGAACTTCCTATAGATCGGTTAGTATCTACTAGTATTTCAATTACAATTCTCAGCTGCATTTATTGCGTTATACTATGTATATTTATGTGAATTTTCAGATGCAAAAGTAACCTTTAAATACATTTCAATATTGTATATTTATAATTAAATTTCAATTTACTTCCGTTTCTTTTTATTGAGGCGTCGCGCCTTCAGTCGCTGATCTCTGCGCCATTTTAGCCAATACTTTTGTATCTGACGAGCTGCCCGATTCATCATGAACAACAGGATGCGTTCTTGCTGTTTCCGCTGTTCCTCTTGTTCATATTTAACCACAATCTTGTTGTAGATGGCCTCCTCTTTGCGGTATGATATCATAAAGGTGTCCAACTCCTTTTTGGCTGCTTTATACTGATCTTCCAGTTCGAGATTTTCACGAATCTTCTCTCCAATATTCGTATCAAACTTCTGAAGTATGCCCTCTAGTTGGATCAGTAGTTTGTTTCTGCAAAAAGAAAAAGGGTATAAGAAATGGGGGAAATAACGTATTCTATCCCATTTACTTTTCGGCTCTTGCATCCTTTTCATTTGTGGTGATACTACTGATAAGATGATCATATTCCAAACGAGCTTTTTCAAGTTCCTCCTCCAGATCCTTTTGTTTCTGTACTGTATTCTTATGGACATCCCGTAGAATGCGACTTCGTTTTTCACTGCAACACGGCGTATTAAAGTGGGATCCTTAAAAATTATACTATGTTACTCACATTTCATTCTGAATGCGCACACTGTTCTTCCACTTTCTGTTGGCCAAATCCGTTTCCAGTTTCTCCAGTATCAGGAATTTCACAGCCTGTTTCCAGCGGAGCACGGCGTACCTTGACTTGAGTTTCTTCTGATAATAGGCTGTCCGGGAGCGTAGCTCCTCCCGTTCATGATACATGACATGGAGCTGACGCTCCATGCTAATCTCGCTCTTGGCCGTACGCGTTAGATGACGCTTAGCAACGGCCAGGATCGTATCACAAGCCACAATCAGTTTCTTATCCTCCTTCGACAATAAATTGACCAGGCGAGGAAATAGTGTGTAGATTTGATAGTTGCGATGAAAGTAATCGATTATCCGGAGCACTTCGTGATTTAATATCTGAACCTTGACGGTATCCAATGTTTGCAGCTTTTCTATAAGTGCTATTGCCGGCTCATATAAAGATCCCATCAATGTATCCCTCAAATGATCCATATCATCGCCCAACTTTGGCAATATCAGGGACATCTTAATTCTCTCGATGGCAGTCGTAATTATTCGCAGCACATTGTCAATTTGTGTTTCCCGTATACGTGCGAAATCTTTGGGAAAACTACAGATCTTTAACATTTTCCCCTTATGAAAGTTTTCCATCTGAAACTTACCCTCTGCATATCTGGCATCTTCATTTGCAGTCGCGTTCTGCATTTTCTTTTGTGTGTGTTTTTTTTTATGTTTTCTGGAAATCTACTTGTGTGCTTCTGCTTTGTGTAAATGTTTTTCAATACTGAATATTATTTATGTGTAGGGACATCAAGTCTGTTGCTTTGTTTGCTGTTGCTATGAAACTACAACTAGTATTAAGGTTGTTTTTACTGATATTTGTTGAAATTTGAACTTGTGCATGATATGTACATATTTGTATACCCTTTTGTGGATTTAAGTGATAGGTAGAAGCAATTCTTATAAATACTCTAAGTTATTATTATGTTTATGTAAGTATCACTATTGGTTTTTCACTTTCTCCTTCTTTTTGAATCGTGTAGAAAAACCCAACTGTAAACTGATAAAAGGGTTAGAAATTAAGATTGTTTTCTAATTAAAAAATAGTTGTTCTTTTGTATTTTTGTCAGCGATTAATATTTGTAATTTAATACAGTTGTTTTTTAATATAATGCGAAAAGATATTTATACAGAAAACATCTCAGAAACTTTTGGAAAATGTACCGGAACCATATCAGTATAAATGTTTCGGTTTTTAGATCTAGAAAAAGAATTCGTTTTGAGTTTGGTACCAGATTTGAAAGGATTAATATCTGTTAATCCCTGATGTTTGTCTTAAAGTTGTCTTATAGTAAAAATAAGACATTTAATACGTATATTTTTGATTGAAAAGTCTGTCCTAGTCTTTATTCTTACTATTTCTTCGTCTATAAATAGATATGTACTTTGGTATTTATTCCTGATATTTCTATTAATATATATACTTGGAATTCAATAATATAAAATAAGCTAAAACATTTACAAAACACAAACGGTGAGCTCAACTTTCTGAAGATTTTTCTGTTTGGTTCCCTTGAAATTCTCAACAGGTTCTAGCGAGAAAATAGACTATAAGCTTAGATCTTTGGGTAAGTAAGTTCAATGGTTCTCATAAAGAAGATTGGTATCTCCTGAAACTGCTGTATACCAAGCGCAGCTCATTGTCTGTTTTGTGTTTTGTTGCATATAGATATTATATCATATCGACAATATATTGACCTTAATTTCATGAAAATATTCCTTATTTTACACATAAAAAAGTCGCTAAAATATAACAGAAATATAATAATATTAAGTTTGTTTATTTTGGAAATTATAAAAATATATTTACTCTGCGTGCAAGTTGTTGAAAATGCTTAAACCCTTCTGCAACCCTAGACTAAGGGTATAAAATCGCAACTAGAGCTATAAATAGCATGCGTATGCCGCCGAGTGTATAAGTGTGTGTGTGTGTGTGTGTGAGTGAGTGTGTGGGATGGGGGTGGCCAACGTGGGCGTTAGTTGCACCAATCTAAGTCGTGGGATGGAATTGGTGGGCGGTGTTCTTTTTCCTTGCAGTTGGCTTCAGTTGTATTTGGGTCTTGGCGCTTTTAGTTGACTTTCGAATAAGTGGGCGGGGTGGAATGAAGAGAATGACGGTGGAGTAGAGGTAGAGGGAGAAGCAGAAGGAGAAGGAGGTGGGGTGGCGTGTTGCATTATGTCAACTGGCGTGGCATGAATGAAAGCTGCGACAGCCAGAAACAACGGCAACTACAACGACAACTACAACGACAAACGAGCAGCAAGAATGCTAGAGGCATTTCCGTTAACTGAATGTGTTTGCCAGGAACAGCTGAAATGGGCGTATCCCCGGCCAAGAAGTTACCATAAGTGTAAACCAACTATGTAACTAGCATACAAAGCGCTGATAAAACAGAAACCAAATTATTAAAAGGTATATGAAATTGTGCTGGGATATGACACGAAGAAAAAGTATATTAAGAATATTAAAGCTGAGATATTGAAACAGAAACTAGGTAGATTTATGAATAGCTTAGAAAAGTTTATTACAACATTACATCTATTGGTTGTAAGTATTGTTACCAAACCGAATTTTCTAGTATTATTTAGATGTTAGCATATTATATCCTAACTCTATGATGTCCCAATTGATTAAATGAAAGGTATAAGCTTGCTAAAAATTTGTAAGTATATCTATTAATCTATCATATATAGTTTACAATTAAAAATATTCATTTTGAATCATATTAAATTAGAAAATAATTATATATTAATATATATAATATATATTTTATGATGGTTTGATATTAAAAAAAGAGTGAGATAACTTAAAACAAAATGGAATATATTGGTAAATTTAAATTATTAAATAAATAAGGCATCGTATAAGATACTTGATAAATAGTAATATACTACAGAACAGTTCTGTAAGATGAATAAAATAACCTTGGGTGTTTATGCTATCTCGCAAAAGCTCTTTAGCACTGGCTCTAGACACTCTCTGAATGCTATGTTACTGAAATAGCTGTAATCCTCGACAATTGTTCTTCCACCCACTCCACAATATGACGCACAATTTGCAGGTGAATATGAAAGACCTCCAAAAAGCTCACACATACACATATGAACATACTCACACACACACACACACACTGCTTAGAAAATGTGAGCTGGCAGATAGAGAGAGAGCGAGAAAGAAGCAACCGCAGTGACAGCTGCGTCAACGTCAGCGTCAGCGCAACAAGTAAGAAGAAGCAATGGGACGAAGAGGTTGAAGCAAACCGTCAAATAATTGGGCACAAGCACAAGAAGCAACAACAACAAAACCTTTTTCTTCTTTTTTTTTACTTGTATGCGTAAAATGCTGCAATGCTGACGAACAGCAACAACAACAACACATACATACATAATTGTTATTGTTGTTGGCACAGCGAAGCTTACAATGTGAATGCGTGATAAAGATGGTAAGAAAGGCGCTGGCAATGTTTGAAGCATGAAAAAATGACGCATAAGCAGCAAGAGTAGCTTACAGAGACAGAGAGAGAGAGAGCCAGTACGAGTGAGACCAAGAGAATGAGAGCGTGCGCCCAGATGTATGCAGCAATTTAGCACTGGCCTCGTCGTCGACGTAACAAATGGCCATGCAAAGCGACACCGCAGAAAAACGTTAACGGTACTGCAAAGAACGTGCAGCGCAAAAGCAAATGACAAAAAAGAGAGTCAATAATAGACAGAGCGCTCTCACACTCTCTTGTCCCACATTTGGAAGGCTCTCAGCTGTCTCTGATTTTTACCGTTTGGGCTGCTCATTATGTCGTGACTGTCGCTGTCGCCGTCGCTGTCGCAGTCGCAGTTTACATTGCCGCCGACGTCAGCATTGGCAGCATTGCTGTTTAATGTTATATACATATATATATATATTTTTTTATTGTCCTTACTTTATTTTCATGACTATCTATGACTGCGACGTTTCACTGAAAATTTTGCTGTTACGCTTCGCCTGGCCGCATTGCAGCTATAAATTTGTGGTTTGCATTCGCCTTGGAACTTTTTGACTTTTTGTGCCACAAAGCGGCAGAGGCAGAGGCAGCGACAGGGGCAGCGGTAGCAGCGGAGGTAGCAGCAGCACTGCCTTGAGATTTGATGTTTCGCTATTGTGGATCAAGTGAGGGAATTACAGGGTATATCAGCTGTAGAACTCAGTTGGATGCTGCTATAAAAGGAACACATATGTATATTGTGAAATTTCATAATAATAATATGTATTAGTTTAATTCTAATATTAAACAAGCAGACACAATTATTAGTTTAATTAAATACTACGTAAGAACAATTGTATTTAATTTATTTATTCTTATTCAAGTTAACAAAATAGTCTTTTAGTTTGATTTTAAATTTTACTTCGTTATTTTTATACCCTTTTGTCTGTCTGTCCGTCTGTCCATCCGTCTGTCTGTCCGTCCGTCTGTTCATCCGCCTGTCCATCCGCCTGTCCATCCGTCTGTCCATCCTTCTGTCTGTCCGTCCGTCTGTCTGTCCATCCGTCTGTCTGTCCATCCGTCTGTCTGTCCAACCGTCTGTATGTCCATCTGTCTATCTGTCCATCCATCTGTCTGTCCATCCGTCTGTCTGTCCATCCGTCTGTCTGTCCTTCCGTTTGACTGTTCGTCCGTCTGTCTGTCCGTCCGTCTGTCTGTCCGTCCATCCGTCTGTCTGTCCATCCGTCTGTCTGTCCATCCGTCTGTCTGTCCATCCGTCTGTCTGTCCATCCATCTGTCTGTCCATCTGTCTGTCTGTCCATCCGTCTGTCTGTCCATCCGTCTGTCTGTCCATCCGTCTGTCTTTCAATCCGTCTGTCTGTCCATCCGTCTGTCTGTCCATCCGTCTGTCTGTCCTTCCGTTTGACTGTTCGTCCGTCTGTCTGTCCATCCGTCTGTCTGTCCATCCGTCTGTCTGTCCATCCGTCTGTGTGTCCGTCCGTCTGTCCAACCGTCTGTCCGTCCGTCCGTCTATCTGTTTCTATGCTAGACTAGTTTCTCTCCCTTTTAGTGCTATCTGCAATGAAACTTTGAATTTCACAATAAATAAAATGCCATACTAATTTTAATACCCTGTGGGGTATATTAAGTTTGTTAAAAATATGTAACAGGCAGAAGGAAGCGTGTCCGACCCCATAAAGTATATATATTCTTGATAAGCATCAATAGTCGAGTCAATATAGCCATGTCTGCCTGTCCGTCAGTTCGTCTGTGCGTCCGTATGAACGAAAGTATCTCAGATATGGTAAAAGATAGAATTTAATTAACCTGAGCTGTTATATTCGAGTCTTTACAGACCTAGTTTTACTTAAAACACACACTGCAGTCAGTGTATTAAAAATCAACCCAAGAATATTTCCTTTCCATTTCACTTTTATAATTGAAACAAAACAAAACTTTTCTGTAAGAATAACCTCAAGTGTCAGTTGAACAATTTGAAATTCCATTGTCTGGTATAATAACGAAACGATTCCACATACTTGATAATGCAACCCCGCAGACCCCGAGAGTAAAACTTAAGGACAATTTTCAGTGCAACTTGCCACTAAATTTTTCATCATTCTTATTTCCACTTGCTTAGTTTGGTTTATACTTTTTCAAACGGCCGTTTGTACTGAATAAAGTTTTTCTTTCAAAGCGTTTCCCATTGGTCGTGTTTTCCGTGTTCCGTTTTCAGTTTTCAGTTTTCATTTTTCAGTTGAGTTTCCTCTTTTAGGACTCTGCTCAAGTTGCTCTCGAACTTTTGTCCTTTGCCATCTGCATCAGCCCTTCCAACCTTTTGGCTTGCCTGTAATTTGAATTTTTTCAACTGTGAAGCCAGAATAGGTTCTCTCGGGTCTTTCTAGGGTTGATTATGGCCCACAGCTATACACTTACTACTAGAAGAAAGAGTTAAGTTATCTAATAAACTGTGTGTGTGTATTGGTGTGTGTGTGTGACGCGATTTGTGTGTTCAACATTTGGATGGTATTAAAAAAGTTTTGCTCTTCATTCTGGCTACTGTGATTTTTGTGGATAATTTAATAAACTGGCAAAAAAAAGTTGCCCTACATTTCATTTATGAGCGCCAGCAATCGCAAAACTTTTCCCTTCTCCTCGAGCAATTAAATTGAATTTTTTCCTTTTCCACATTGCTTTGCAAAAAACAAACGACAGAATTTCTTTTGATTGACGTTAGCCCAAAAAAAGTTTGTTTGCCAGAGCAAGATAGCGCTATATAGTATACGCACATGCTCTGTCTCTTTTAGTTTTTTGGGGGCAGCTCGTTAAATTATTTTCGTCTGTTGTTACACATGTTTTGCTCAGGGCTGGGAAAGGGGGGGGGATGATTTTTTTGCAGGGGAATCGCAATCGCAAGAGGAGCATAAAAAAAGAGTCGTTAAACTTCTTCTTTATATAGATTTTTGGCGTTGTAATTTCTCGTAAGGCTTCGATTTTGCGTGCTTTAACACGCGCCAAGAACTATGCTATAAAAATTGAAATTGTCTTTCAGTTTTATCAATAAACGCATTTCGCCTTGAGCCACTTTTATAGTCTTGCTCTTAGTCTACTTAATGGTAGTTGAAACTAGTTATGGTAATAGATCATGCTAGCCTGTGTTTCTAGTCTGCCATTAACATTAGAATCAGACATGTGATCAAATAACTCGTAAAGTTCCCTTAAAGTTTGCTGCTTTTTGTGTGTGTGTCATGTGATGATTTCCTTGAGATACTTGAAGTATATACATAGAATTTGTGCTTAAACTAATAGATTATGTTTGCAATACATTAAACCAGAATTGACGCATTGGTGATATGCTTTGATATGCTTTTAAAGCTTGTCTAATGTATAAAAACAAATTAAATAAAGTAAAATATGGTATATTTCTAATGCGCATACCTATTTTGACAAATGCATATATCAATTGTGGGCAAATATTGTTGATTGTATGATAATATTTGTGTCTAAACATGGATATGTTTGGCCAATGTGAACGTCAACAAAATGGTAAAATGTTCGCACGTGCAATGTCAGAGGACAGAGATGTGGCCAGTTTAATTTAGGCCAACAACGAATATTCTGGCAAGTGATTGATGAGCTCGTCATGTACGAAATTCAGTTGTCAACAGCAAAGTAAACACGTTGAAAGTGCCTCATCCCCCCACCCACAGAGTCCACCGCCGCCCACAGAGTCCATTAGAATGTCGTAACTCTTGAGTCTGAGTCTAGTTTAGACGCCTTGAGACAGCCCTAAGTATATTCAAAATACAAAAATATAAAGAAAAGAAATGAAAATCCTCAAGAAAAGGCGAAATACAAATCCAGCTCAAATTTGCCTTGTAATGAAGTTGCTGAAAAGCGTTAGGAAAAACCTACTACATTGAGGCTTCTTGTGCATGCGCGGCACGCAAATTTGTTGCCAATAAGCAACCGAAAACAATTTTTATATGGCTTGCAAGGCAGTGAGTAGGGCAGCAAGGAATTTGGGAGTTCATGGAGGGGAAGGAAAAGCAGTCTTAGTTGCCTATGCGTGCCGCGTGCGCGTCTGGTTCCTTATACATTTCATTTATACATACATACATATATAAATTTGTTGTTGCTCTTTGTTTTTTCGGGGATTGGCGGGGGTAACTCCCGGGCTGGGGTTGCTTAGCTACTGCGGGGCTACAGTCGAAATGTAGGTCATGTTGGGCTGGGAGAAATCGAGCAACTGGCGACGGAGCTGCGTTCCATTTGAACTCTGCACTCGCAACATTGCCCACAAGCACACACACACACACACACACACACACACACACACACACACACACACACACACACGCATACATACATTTCCGGGGAAAAGCAGAGAAAGAGAGTTCTGGGCATTGGTGTCATGAATACTTTAGCATGGGGCGTGGCAGGCACAGAACAAGAACCGAACTCCCTAACTCCGACTGCCACTCATGTTCCCTTTCCTGTTTCCGGTACCAGGCCCAGACTCCAAATTCTCTGTCATATCTGGTTATGGGACGTGTTCATCAACTGCCTCATGCTTATTATAATGAAAATTTCATTACAAAATTGGATGTTGACGTGTCGCATGTGTTAAGCTGAGCGCTTGAGTGACTTTACTTACCTCCTCCGCATGTACTTTTGGGGTGTATTGTGAATTTTACATATTCCACATATATGCTATGTAAATACTGACAATGTCATAAATAAGCACCCATCTTATACTATATTTACAAATTTATATAATTTACATTCATTTGTATGTACTACAAATAAATAATAATATAAGAAAAGTGTTTTTTTTTGCGGGCTCTTAAAAGTATGCTGCAATATATATATACGATATCGCATGCGATTTTATCAACAGCAGGTTGATATAAGTATATTAATTGTAAGCTGATTGTTTTAATAAAGAATACTTTTTATTATTTATTAGTAATATTAAATAATTGCATAAACTTGTTTATTAAATAAAATATGCTGATCTCTTTATATCATCTATATACAAATAACCTACACATGTTATTTAAACTTCACTGTGTTAACATACTCTAAAATAGTGATCTGGTTATGATAGTTTTAACAGCTGCAACTTTACTGCTAACTTAACAGCTGTTAAGATAGCTCACACTGTTAAACACTGTTGCTGACTCGCCTCTTATGTTAAGCTACTATTTCAGCTTAGTTATCACTGTATGTTGGCTTATCAATCACTTACTCTTGCTGCCATTTTTTTTGTTGTACCTATCAGCAATTTTCTTTCTACCTAAACGTGACTTAAGCTTAAGTTCAAAAGGAAAAAAAACAGAATTGGTTTTTCAGTGCACTTAGCTGAAACATTTTGTTGACCTAGTTAGTTTGCCAAAAAAATGCTGCTGCTGCTGCTGTTGCTGCATTTCGTCGTTTGACCATACGAAGTTATTTATTTGGCATGCCTGAAATATCTCAAACTACATTTTCCAATGGTGTTCCAATGCCAGCCTTAAGCCATCTCTCGTCTTGGCCAATGACAATAATTTGCAATCAGGCTAAGTGACGTTGCACATTCTTGTTGCCGTCTAAGTATTTTTGGGGAGTGGAGTCGAGTCTTAAATAAAGTTTTGGGTCCAGCTGGGTTACGGGACAGAACTTAAGTGCTTCCCCCCATACGCTCCCCCTGCTCTTAGTGCTCTTGCTGCCAAGAAATTTAACTTTATGCGAATTGTGTGTGCCAACTTGTTTTTCTTGCAAATATGTGCAAAGTGCGCAGAAGTTTCTAAAAACTTTGCCTCATCCGATAAAAAGTTGGCAATCAATTAAGTGGCTTAATTAAAAATTAATACATTATTATTGAAAACAACGTATTTAATATAATAACTATTTTTATTGTTATCATAGAAATATATTAGGTATTTTAGGTAAGAAAGAAGTGGGAAGAAACTTGATTTTCATGGGATAACAACTGAATTAGAGTGCTAAGGAAACAGCAATAAACATTTATATACACTCTACATTATATTTTTTTTGGAAATTGAGCATATTTTCTTAAAGAACTCTTGCATGTTCATCAACTATTCGTAACACATTGTGTATGCGCAATGTGGCAAGCACTATGCAATCGCCTCAGAGTCTAGTCAATTGTGGGCAGAGTGGAGTGGCGAGGAGTTGTGTGCGAGGGGAAACTCGTAAAGCACATGTCAAAATGACTAATAGCTCATCAAAGTTTCATTTCAACCTTTTCTCTTTTTTTTATAGTGTTTGCGAGTCATTTTTCTGCATGGCTGGAAAAACTTTCGACAGGCATTTATGAAGAAAAGTTTGGTGCGAAGGCGAGCAAAGGCAATGGCCAATTGACTGGGCAAACACACACACACACACACACATATATATATATACTTGAACACATATAAATATATATGTAAAAAGGATATTTTGATTTGCTTTGTTTTTTTTTTTAGCACCCATTCAAATTGGAATTGGTGGCACATGCAATAATTTGATTTCGCAAACAAGAAAAGAATAAAGAAAACCAAAAACATATTTGCGAGTGTAAACAAAATGTTGATGTTTTTCAATTTTGTCCTGTCCTCATACACTCGCCTCTCGTAGGCGTAATGAGACGCTCTACGCCTCCAGCCTTTGCACATGTTTTATCGATACGCCGTGAGTGCGACGCCGAATTTGGAGGTGCGCCCAAAGGGGGGAGAGCGGGGGTTTCCCTTCCAACAACAGCAATTTTGTAACTGGCAGGCGCCGCATTTTCCGTTCCATTCCAATCCATTTCCCTTTTGTACCCTCTACATATAAAATGTTTGGAAAATGGGTAGCATAAAGTGTTGCAAGTCAACATAACTAATAATATTGATTAATATTTTCTTTTAATTTAATTTATTTAACATTAGCTAAAGTTAAATAGCTTAAAAAGAAAAGCAAAATTTAGTAATATTTAATACATAGCACAGAGGACCTGTAGGGTATTCCTTAGCCAGCAAAACTTGTCAAACCTTTTGACTTGTTGTCGATTTTCTTTTGTTTGCCATCTGAAAATCGGTTTTTGCGGACGCTCAACTGACACGAAACTCTGTCCGGGACAGGAATGAGAACAAGAGCCTTTAGCTAGATAGATACTCGTGTGTTTTGAATGCAGGGTAGACAGGGTAGGTACGAGGCAACGAGTAGCTACGTTTATGAGTATTGACAGGAAATTGGGACCGGCAGACAGGCAGATATTAGGACGATGCTTTTGCAAACCACAAAACTTTTGATTGCCATTGACGCGCCGCGTGTTGAGTTGCAAAAACAAAACGAAGGCAAAAGCAAAGACCTCAATAAAACTGAAGCCAAAATGAAAATGGGCTCGTGTTATTAGCAAATAGACTTAGATATCGTACACATACATATATATATAAATATACAGATATATATAAAGCTGTATGTGTAATTTCCCTTTCATTTGGCTTGCGTGCCTTCTGTGTTGTCTTTGGGTCTCTGTGGGTCTTTGCCATATAATCGCCCAAATAAAGCTAAAAATAATTTGAATTTTATTGCTGCAAATGACAAAAACTTTATATATGGGTTTGATTTATTTGTTTAACAGCAATTGGTTTACCTCGAAAAGCGGATTGTGGACAGTTCTCTGACTGACACTCTGACGTGGCATGAAGTATCGAATATATCGATATATAGACACACATGGACACACCCTTTGATGGACTGACTGTGGTCATATTAATGTTTGCAATCAATAAATGCCGGAAGTGACAGTTGTATGCTTACAAATAATATTCATTAATCTTTAATATTATGCGATGCTGAAGAGAGTAACGAATTCAGGGGGTGATGTAGATTAGAGTTAAGCAATCTGTAGAATGCATTTGGTAAATGCCAACATAGAAGAAGGAAAGATACATTATTATGAGTAGAACTTCAATCTAAGCATAAATGAAATAATGACATTATAGAAAACTTAAGCTAGTATCTGAGCAAATTGTAGACTATAAAAAAGCAAATAAAATAATAGAATATATATTTAATTGAACAAATAAGAAATGCTCATAACAAACAAATCAAAACAATGGAAACTCTCCATTGATTAGCAAATTGTTGATATTATAACAAGGGAGGCTGAATACGATATGAGTGCGGGTACAGTTCAGTTTGTCAGTATGTGTACGCATAAATCGAAGGGCTATTATTCAATTAGCGTGACAAACGCGTCTCATGCATAATGAACGATTCAAAAGGAGACGCCAAGAAAGCAAACACAAAGAAGTATAATAAGAATAACAATAAGGCATTTAATAACAGCAAATGACAGACTCACAGATGTCCTTCAAAAGTATGCAATAGAATTTTTAATATGTTTAAAAAAAGACAACTTCAATTACCAGGACTTGGTAGCTCCTAAACTTATGCAAAGCGAAGAACATTGGGGTATCAATGTCTCCATAAGTACGACAATTACAGGGTATAGCAAGAAGTATGGTATTTCAGCTAAGCCTATTAATAGAAGCAAGAAAATGTCAGCAAAAAGCGCATTAAAAATGCAAACAGCAGCAAAAAGGGCGGAAAATCAACAATGCTATAATGAAAGTGGAAAATAATTTGCCATGTTAACAATTCAAACAAGCTTTATATAGGAAGAGCGAGAAAGAGTATAGAAGGCGACGTACAGATACCCTGTGTATTTCTTATTTTAATAAAGAAACATTTATAGAACTTTAATTTAATAAGTAGAGCTTGAAGCATTAATTTAATGAGTTTTGTTTAAACTCTATAATTAGAATAGTCTTGATTAGGCCTAGGCTATCACTTGTACAGGGTATAAAAACTGCAGCGCTGGGAATTAAGGGATGTTGTTATTTTGCACTGATTGCTATTATTATATTTGGTATTAATTTTGTATGACATTTTCGTATTATTACGTTTGAGTGGTTGACCTTGTCTGAATAACTGAAACTATAAAAAAAACGGGGAAAAACAACGATAAACCAATTGTAATTTGTATGACATGCAATTGTGCAACCGTGCGACTAATTAAAACTGAGTTCTTTTTTTTACTTGTTTTCATGTTATTATTATTATTATTTTTCAGTGTAAATGGAAATACTTGAGGTTCAACTTGCCAAGCAGCGTCGTGACCATTGTTAATCATTTTTGCATTGCATGCAACGGGAAACTGGCAACTGGCAAGGGAAATGCGATAGGCGAAAGAAAACCTTAACTTTATCGCCTTTCCTCTTGCCATGGCCTAAAGGTGCGATAAAATAAAACAAGCAAACCCGAGGAGCAACAACTGCAGCACAAATAACAACAGTAAAAGAAAATGTAAATGGAAATGAAAACTCAGTTGGGCAACATTGAATCTTTGAATGCCCTAGCAAGTGCTAAATATCAAAATTACAGCTTAATCCGCAGCGTAATCTGTACAAGCTAAGAACTTAAAGAGCTTTATGACTATTTTATTATTAATAAATGCTTCTTGGTTCTCAAAGAGCGCTTAAAAGTCTGTTTGCTGTTAGCTCCAAGGAATTAACTTGTTGCGTTGGGATCTGCTGATCTGCATTAAGAAGCCGACAACATTATCTATATTATTTATTTCACACTTATTATATTAAATTGACATTAATGAATTTCAAGATAGATATTTATTCATAAAACTTGCGTGTGCCGCTAAAAAGACGCTGTCGAATTGTGTGTCGGTTCTTCTTCTTCTTATTTGCAAGCGTCATTAAGTGCAGGGTTGTATCGCACGAAAGCTAGTATGCAGCTGATGAAAACTGGTATGCCGCTCAACGAAGATTTTGATACGTCACAAACTATTTATACATTTTAGTGTTTTATTAGATGCTTTTAAAGTTTTGCAATTCAAGTAGTAGACTTTGATTCCTTCGAAATGGTATTAAATATTTAACATATGGAAATTCTGATTACAAATATATTTTAAGCAATTTGTAGTTGTTAGAGTATACGTGAAGACGCACTTAGGCAAAAAAAAAATAAAACACACACGCACACAAACATACATATGTGTGTGTGTATATACTTAAGTACAGGGTTGTCAGGTGGGCGGTGTACTTTTACAGCAGAACATGCAACAAAATGAACGCCTGACATGACATGCCAACGGTCCTGACATGAAATGTGCACAGCCCTCATGAGAATGAGTGTGAGTACTCATATATGAGTGTGAGTGCGACCGTGAGTATGAGTGTGAGTACTCGACTAAGTGTGTAGACTTACATGATGAACGAACTGATGACTCTGGCTGAAGCTTGAAGTGGCAGTCCCAGCTGAGAGAAGAAACAAGAAACTACAAGCATGTTCTTAGTAAGGTAGGAATATACCCTGTAATCAGTACATATATTCAAATAAAATGATATCACTGAGACACAGCAACAAAAGGAATAAGAATAGACTGGAGTAAGCTATTCCATTTTAATGCATAAGTACAGGGTATATATAGACACACTTTAGTTTGAATATAACTCTGTAATTACTAAGAGACTGGTCAGCTAATTCTACTCTTGTACTTGGTAATATAATATTGTAGATGTCTGCTTATATAGTATCGTTATTTTGTTAAGAAATTTGTGTGTAAATCGAAATAGTTATGAGAACTTGACGGCAAGTCTACCTACCTTTTTTCTTAGCCACGTCTATTTGTTTATACATAATATTGATTTTGGCTTTTACTCGCTCAATATTTGCCAAACAAAATCAATGCCGAATATCGCATTGTCGTTCACTTTCATTAGTAAATATTGTTTGGATATTCAAAGTAACGATTGGACTATAAAATAAACGTTTTTGTGTAGCATTTGGATCAGTTTGAAGTGTTACAACCGAAAATGAAGTCATTTGTTTATCTCTTTGTCTCTGGCATTTTACTGTTTAACCTGATTGTGGGACTTCAAGCCGGACGTTTTCTCATTAGAAATGGTGCCATCTACTGCAAACTGAGTACCAGAGGATCATGTGATAAAACCACATCCCTTTGTGTGAAAATCACAGCGACAAGCACTTGCAAACATTATAAAAGTGAATGCCAATATAGGATTGACAACTGTCTGGGTAAGACGCGTAAGTATTTAGAATTAAATGAATTAGTTA
The DNA here is from genome assembly GCA_958299025.2 of Drosophila histrio. Lineage (NCBI taxonomy): Eukaryota > Metazoa > Arthropoda > Insecta > Diptera > Drosophilidae > Drosophila > Drosophila histrio. Next base: position 7,111,832 of record OY729167.1, read on the forward strand.
ACATTTTGTTGAACTAATAAACTAATATGTCCGAAAATGTAGAATATGGACGACTTGGCACACTACTTAATGCAGACTGTAGTACTATTACTGTGGGATCCACTGGAAGTTGTTAAATCGCTGGCTCAAAATTCCATCTATTTATATTTAATGTCGTAATATTTATATATTTCTAAAACTACATAAGTAAATAAAATGACCAGTCGGAAAGGCTACAGTCGAAGTCGACTATGAGAGACCCTTTACTTATTCTTCTAAACGGAAATAAGAGTGACACTAATAGATAGTACCCCATAGCGCGTTGTTACGTCAACATGATCTTCTTCTTCCTTTGGTCCGACACTCAGTAATATTGGGTTTTGAATAACTCCCGAGTTTATTGTCCGATCGTGATGAAACTTTCAGGATACATTAGGACCCCGATGCTTGTCCAGTGTGCCAAAATTCAAGGCTCCAGTTTTAAAATTGACCATTATATGGGATTTTAAGATTTTTTTGAATATCTTCCGAGATAACCATCCGATAACGATGAAATTTTCAGGATACGTTAGGACCCGGATACCTGTCCTGTGTGCCAAAATTCAGGACTCTAGCTTTAATATTTTTCGTTTTATGGGCTTTCAAAAATTTTGTTCTCGATTTACGGAGGCGGAAGGGGGCGTGTCAAAATTTTAAGATAAACTTGATCTGCTTAGCCCATAGACGAATCACCATACCAAATTTGGTGACTCTAGCTCTTATAGTCTCTGAGATCTAGGTGTTCATACAGACAGACGGACAGACGGACAGACGGACAGACGGACATGGCTATATCGACTCGGCTGGTGATGCTGATCAAGAATATATATACTTTATGGGGTCTGCCGGACTTCCTTCGACCTGTTACGCACATTTTTTTTTTGACAAACTTAATAGACCCTTTTTTACTTTTTTTTCAAAAAAAAGTAAAGGGTCTAATAACAATATTTGACATAAATTGAAAGAATCAAGAGAGTATTTATAAGTATATTACTTTGTTTAAAACATAGTTGCAATGGCATTAAAGTCAGGCCATTAAATGGCTTACTATATCATATAACTGTCATGGGGTCAGTTATCAGCCAGTCAACAGTCAGTCATCAGACAGTTTAACTTCGAGGAATATTGTGGAATATTGTAAACGTTGTTTTGTAAACCACAATATAACGAATATAACTTTGGTATCCCTAACATAAGTATTTGATCATATAAACTTTGTTTTATATACCACAATATAACGATTATAACTTTGGTATCCTTAACATAAGTATTTGATCATATGAACGTTGTTTTCTAAACCACAATATAACGAATATAACTTTGGTATCTCTAAAACCTAACATAAGTATTTGATCATATAAATTATATGTATAATACATATTCATATTCATAAACTAATTTGATATGTAGTTTTCAAATTTATTAGAATATTTGAATGTGTAAATATACTTAGATAAAGTTTATTAGCAATATTTTCATATTTCTCAAAACAATAAACTATCAACAATATGTTACCACATTATTAAACTCAAAAATTGCATTACGATTCAGGATATCTCGTAGTTCAGCACTCTTAATATTATAAATTTAACATGTTACCAATTCCTTGTCTTTTTCATTGCTAGGTGAAAATGTTACGGATGCAATGCATAAATCGTTGAGCTTAGCATTCGATGCACGTTTGTCAAACCGGAAACAGCAGTGCGTCCATTTTGATGATTGTGTATCCGTTAGCGTTTGCACAAGAGAAAACGGAACAATTATTCATTTTATCATTTGGCGTTTGCAGCGCGTCCACTTTTCTTTTTTTCTTTTTTTTTTTGTGGCATTGGACAACACAGATACATATGTACATATGTATACGCATTGCCAGCGTCATGATATAGTATGCTACAGTTATTTTGTGCTATGCTTTTTAATTGCAATCGCAGAAACATGAAAGCAAATTTACCATAAATTGCACATTTTCAAGGCAAAACACAGCAAAACGAGCAAAAATTGTGGTTATGGTTGACACACACGCACACACACACACACGAGCGCGCTCTCAAATAAGAGGGTAAATTTATGAAAGCACGTTTTTAGTTTTTCATTTTCCATTTTGCCTTGGATAACGAAAACCGCCTCCGGATGCAATTAGAATATACCAACGAAAGCCTGTAAAATACATAAAGATTAGAGCTGAGATTAACAGGCGGAGGGTAGACAGAGTGAGAGAATTGTAACTAAAAACTAATGTGCGATTACTTAAGCTTTGTAATTGCCATTAAACAATTTTATATAATTTTATATTTTAGTGCTTGCGCTATTAAAACTAAAGATACTTTCACTGTTAATGCTATGCATAGAGTATGTTAATAGCATATTCAATGTTAATAACATTGTAATGTAATGGTAACTCTTTGCTGTGAAGTCATAGAATTAACATAGATTGATTCGATCAGGAGTTAACAGCTGTAGCTTTACAGCTGTAAAGGGAATATGTTGAATTAATACAGGATGTTATTTAATTATTATTTTTTATTCTTTAACACATGCAATTATAGTATGTTTTAAAGGTAACAACTGGAATATTTATATTTTGAGGTAAGTTAACCGCGAAGTCCGCTTATATAAATGGGTGCTGTATTCGAAGATGACGACGATCCTGAATATATTGAAGAGGAGCCAGCACACTGCCTGCGTGTACCTACAGGTATTCCGGAGCACATGGACAAGGGAACGGATGAGTAGGCCACCGAATTGACACATGCCTCGTAACGAAGCATGCAACTGTTGTCGAAGTGTTTGCAGAGATTGGAGCGTCCATAGCGACCACAGACAGTGTTCGCTGAGTAATAGTTGCAGTTGGACAGCACACAGACCTTGGGTACATTGTTGTTGAGGTTGTTGTTCGGATAGTATGTGCCGTCTATTAAGACAGTGTACAGGAGCATCAACAGTGCCGAGATAACCAATGTGGGTTTCATGTTGAGTTCACTTTATGATACTATGCCTCCAAATTGTCGCTATTTATACGTAAATTATATGTATCTAAAATGATTGGCCTTTAACCGGCATTGAAAAGTTATAATTGCAAAACTTTTGGCAAACACCTGAGCAAACAAATGTGGCAGAAGTCAAATATTAATTTGTGTTTAACAAACGTATGAAAGTTTTATTTTGTCAAGCCTAAAATGCCACAACACAAACAATAACATTAAATTTTATTTAAATTCAATAACTGCTGAATTGCAGCGCTTGAAAGTATTCAACACTATTTAAATATAAATTGTAAATAATTTAATTAATATTATATTTACGGTGGGTGGGACAAATTATTTTGTCTTTTATTAAAAAATTAAGTGAATGCTTTCAGAATATAGCAAATAACAGATTAACAAATGCATATTTTATATTTATATATTTAGTTATATTTTGTCTTAAACATACACATTTATGTACTTAAAATCTAAATAGATATTTATAATATAAACAGGTGCAAATTCAATCAAGGGCAAGGTCATTGTTGTGGCCTCCAAAAATGCTTTACGCTTGTGTAACAAAAACTGTTGCATACGTTTGAGCGGTAAATAAATATACCTTAGTATGAAATTTACTTGTTCCAATATTATATACAGTATGTAATTTTAAGTTTGTGTGCTTATAATTTACAATTGGTTTAAAATCGTGCATTCCTGGCTTGTTTGTTTTTACCACTTAGTCTACTATTAAGATCAAATCAATCTTACTCCAATTTCTGTATATGCAGGTCAGATAAGAAGGTTAACTTAAAGGGCCACTTAAAGTCGATCCACTCTTGAGTATTTAGTGCACTTAGTTGAGTATTTACATCAAAACACACACACACATCTCGAAGTCGAGTAACAACAATAACAATAACAACTACACATATACTCGTACATTTATTTGCTATGACTGACAACGTCATTTGGACAACTCGACCCTGTCAGTGTTTGGCCACATCAAATTAAATTTCATAGCCATGCGCCGCTTTAGATCGGCTTCTTGAGGTGATGCGTTGAAGCCAACATAAAACAAACCCGAAAAAATAATAACAAATAAAAGTGAAAAAAAAAACAAACAACGTATAAACATTTAGAGTTTAGTTTTTGTGTTTGTTGTCGGCACTTCTCTTATATAGTTATACTCTCACAGCGGGAATTATGATTTAGGCATTAAAGATGCAAGTTATTAAGTCTTATATATTTATGATTAGTTTATTTCGAATCCGATAGCAATACTTTAAAAATTAATTAGTATTTGACCAAGTTACGGAAGTTTTGCTACCAATTCATTGTTTTTTATTTATATAAATGGTATCTGATACTCTCATATATAAATGTTATTAATGCTAGAGTATTTCTACGTCGTCTTGTGGAAGGTTTACACTTTTTGTACGGTTTATGTTTGATTTAAAATTCCATAAACGCACTTTTATAAAATGGGTTTTGGTCAAGGTAAACTAAATGTGCTCTGTTAATTGGCTTTAAATTGATAAATTACTTGGCACAAATATTGGTAAATTGATGCAGTGGCCATTTTAGAACTAAATACCAAACATGTAAAGCATAAAATGCGTTTTTTTTAGCAGTTTATTGAAGCAGAATAAATTTGAGAAACTGGGACGAATATGAAGGCGTTGCGTTTAAATGGGCGTGGCAGAGCTTCTTAGCTAAAACATGTTAGCCAACAGACGGCAATTAATTGACGCTTTAACTGTGCGGGGGCTAGTGAAATCTTGGTAACACATTCGATGGCTTTAAAGAGCCAATTAAATTGTTAACAGAAAGTCAATTGCGTGACATTAAATATTGATAAGCAATTTTACTGTCATGAGCCGCAGGCTAATTTAAATAAATATGCAACGACTTATAAATTTCTTAGCAACAATTATAATAATTGTTGCCACAAATCCACAAGCCATTACAAGGAATATGTAACTTTCCACCATTTCTGAGCTCTTTAACATTTTGCAGTAAATGCGTTGAATGTAGTAAAATTTAATAACCAGAAGTTTAGTTTTTAAAAGTCGTAAAACACAGTTGACCTAGGGACGCGGAGAAATGAAGTACACAGCTCGGGTTTTGGTTTTAGACTGATCTGCCGAAAGACTCGGCAGATTAATTGAAAACAATTGCATTATCTTAAGCTACTTATATCTACTATGCCTAAATCTATCATCAGTGACAACAGTGACAATCAATATTTATCAGAACATATTTATTTTAGGGTTACATTATTTATGACGCTGCACTTGGTATCGTCTTCTTATCATACTATGCAGATGGTGCGAAGACGCCTTATCTTTAGGCATGTCAGTATCCATAGGGACTGTATTTATTTGGGTCCGCTACTTATCTGCATAGTACGATTGCGTGCTGGGTGAACACTTATCTTCTAGGCTCTAGTGGGAAACTTATATCTTATATATAACTTATATATGTAGGGCTAAAATAAAGACACTTTTAGATAGTTTTTTTTGATTTTAATATTATTTTACTTTATTTCTTGGTGTTTTTTTTTGTTTCTTGATTTTTTGGTTCGTTCGACGTGATCTTCTCTCTTTTCGATTCGGTCAAAGACTAAATTCGGCGCTTAGAATATTCCTTCTTCCTCTTCATTATTTAGCGTTGCCAGACTATTCGTTTACACAATATATATGGGTATTCCTATGTTAGCTTAAATGTAATATACACATATCTTAATTTAATGATAATACTAATATTTACATATGTTACGTGTATGATATTTACATATATCTTAAATATATAAGATTAAAAAGTTTTTCTTGGCTTTTATGTTTTTAACTAATATGACAAATGAAAATTAGAGTTTTAGTTACATTAATCAAACAAAAGGCCGACAAATTGATATGTAATAAAATGTAGAAACGTTTATATCTCATGGAAATGGGCTATAAGTGTCGTATTTATTATATTAAACTGCTATCATATGCTATAAAATTATATATGTAGGGTTTATAATATAATTGAGTAAATACAGTATTTTAATGTAGTAACTTATGTTGTGATCTTTATTCGTCGTTTAAGCTGATGCTCTCGCAACCTTCCACGTCAGAGGCCGAGCTCTCTCCTTCGTCTTGTTCTCCGATATTCTTGGGTCGCTCGGTTATGGTGAGGCGAATTCGCCTGCGAGCAAATTCGCTTGCGAGTGAATTCGCCTACGTTGCCTTAACTCGATGATGTTGTCATTGCTTGTTGTTATTGTCTTTGCTCGTTGTTATTGTCTTTGCGCGTTGTTGTTGTCTAGGGATTGATGTACAGAGGAATTGATTGTACACAGGCATATACCACTCCACATATATTATAAGATATTGTTTAAAAATATTCTTTTGTTACTATTTATACATATATTACTATCTACATTTCGTCTTATCTATATACATCATCTTAGTTAGCGCAATTTTCGATATTATGACATAAATTAATGTATTCAATCAGTTGATAATGAATTACTATGTTTCTTAATTAATTACAATCATTAATATTAACTTGATTTTTCACAATATGTTATACATATATTTGTTTTTTATTGAAGAGATAAATTAGTGGCCGATATACTTATATGAATATTAAAAAAAAATTAAATGATTACCTCACACGTTTATTATAAAACTATTTCAGCTTTGGAAATTGCTTTAATTTTGGGCTTTTAATGTTAATTAGTTAAAAGCAATACAATTCGAATGGGTCAATTTAAGAGCAGGCAAACAAAGCATTAAAAACAAAAGGCCAAAAAAACCCAACGATAGGGGAGAAGAGTGTAGAAATTGACGATAAAAACAAAAACAGAGAAACAACAAATTGGTAGGCGAATGTCAATGGGAATCGCAATGGGAATGGGCAATGGGGAATGGGAATCTAAAATGAATCAATGAATGTTGTTAAACTTGAAAACGAACCGTGAACTGTGTGTGGATACTAATGATGATGATCATGATGAAGACGCATCATTTGGTGGTCTTAACTGTAAACCATTTAACGGGTTTTCAATGCAGGAAGCTCAACACAACAATGGCAAGTTGATCCTATCAACGTGGCTTTTGGCCAAGCAATGCAATTGATTGCAACGCTCCATTTTGTTGCCAACTGCAATAAAATTGTTTAATTTAGTTTGTGGATGCGGCTAATTCATTGGCCCGGCTGTAATTACAATTCGCTTGATGCTGCCAATGCGGCAGCTCCCCCATTTAACAACAACAACAACAGCAACAACAACAATTGCAACAAACTTTCACTTTCGACCGTTTCGTTTTTGGGCAGGTCAGTTATGTGTAGAGTTGGCTTAAAGCACAAGTCGCAGGGTAAGACAGTTTGAAAAGAGTTTGCAATGCTTGACTGCATTTTCGATTTGGGCCGCGAATCGAGCTCATATAATTATTGTGTTTTTATACCCTGTAAATACATAAAGAAATGTTGGGTTATAAAGACTAACAGCAAATATTTGAATTACCAAATAAACTTGGCCACTTTTCACAGACTTTACTGCAGTTTTATAGAAGTTAGTTATATATAAGTTTGCTATAACTTTATTTAGAGAATATCTGTTAGTCTATTACCCTAGTTTGCTACAGAATTCACTTGTTTGCTTTTGTTAACTGCCCGATATAAAGCCTAAGCCTGTACCAGAGTCTAAGCCAGCATTTTGACTGCAATTGTGCTTGGACTCTGGCTAACAAAATGTTGTAATATAATTTTAATTTGTACCAGAAATGATTGCCAATTGCCGACGCTTTATGTCGATTATACAATTTTTGTTGCAAGTCGTTGTAGTTTTTTCTTCTGCTTCTGTTTCTACTGTTGTTTTTTGTTATTTGGGGTATTTTGGCTTTTAAATGAAAGTGTTTTGAGTGCCAGTTAGCCTGAAATTGAACAGACAGTTTTGTATAATTATTTTGCCCAAGTCGAAAACCTGAGGCGTTAAAGTGTTAAATATTGAAATCGACAGAGAGATTAATCAAATAGAGTTGGCAAAAGTTGGCATATGGGATGGCAAATTTAAGTTCAAGTCGACGCTAAATTGAATCGATTATTCACGTTATTCAGTATTCACTGCCAGCAATTAACCAAGTGCCAAAAGGCAAACTGATATGGTCAACTGTTGAAGGCTTCTCTCTCTGTCTCTATGTATTCAATATCAAACTTGTAGGCAAATCCAAAAGCATGATATTATTTAGACCCTCTGGCTCTGTTGACCATAACCAGCCCATGCGTGAGGTCATCGCACTTAAATGTCAAATGGTTCACTGCCCTAATGAGACGCACTGCAAAACTGTTACTCCCCCCTTGGCCAATGTTCAGATGGCTAAGATTGGCCAATTGCAATCTTTAATTGTCCATATGCCATGGTGAATGGTTGCTTGTCCAAATCTGTGAATTTGTCGCAATAACGAATCGTTGCAATTGAAAATGCAGTTGCAATCTATGAGGCTGTGGCATGTGTGGCAAGAATGACCATAAAACAATTTGAGCCTGTCTAATTTATACATAGTACATACAACAGACAGCGTCATCGTTTTTGTCTGTGTCTGCGTCGCCTGTTGTTTAATTAATGTTATTTTCGGCTTGGCGCTAATTAGAGTTACGGCCAAGTTAGTCAAGCTTAGAGGCAAGCCAACTCATGCGCAGGCGTGGCAACACAAAACTGTTGACCCATAGCTTGCCACTGTTGCAACATGTTCGACGTCAGACCACAGCAGCTGCTGTCCAATGCAAATTAACAGTCAGTTGACGGTTTTCCACTGCCAAATTTGTACAACTGTTGTATGTGTGTGTGTGTGTGTGTACTTAACGGTTCCCATATGACCGACAAATATATCGCCATATATAGCCTCTAAATGCCAATGCGGTTTGTCCGGTGCCGGCTGCCCAAGAACCACAAAAGTGCTACGTGTCGTGTTTGCTAATTACCATACGATTTGCCTCTCTTCTGCTTATCTTCCCCTCATCTTCTGCTTTTTTTGTTGTCGATGTTTGTTTTGTGTAGGCCACAGTTGAGATTGCAAAATACTTTATTTCTTTTTCTTTGCTTAGTGATATTTATTTGTTGTGACAATACGCAGAATATTAATAAGCCGCTTTGATAAATAACAGTTGACATTGTGAGAGGAGCTTTTCGCCAAGTTAATGAATGTCATGAGCGTAGCTTCTAGAAAGAAAGCATATCCACACACAGTGTACATACAGTCTCTGAGATCTGCCACTGATGTAATCATTTGAATGTGCTCTGAATTCTTAAGATAGATTAAAGATTAACTGTTTTGGGCAATGATTTGGCTGAGGCTGAAACTCTGAGATAGTACTAGTGGTGATACTATGAAGACAGAGAAGGACACAACAGGCGATACTAGAAAGTATCGGTCAGTGGTTGTAGCTCGATAGGCAGCAGCTGTTGGTCGGATCGTCATCACTATTCAGTGAAGAGATTCACATATGTATGTATATGTGACAGAGAAGGACACAACAGGCGATACTAGAAAGTATCGGTCAGTGGTGGAAGCTCGATAGGCATGTGGCTATCGATATCAGTGAGTCGACAACAGTGGTGCAAGATTCGCAGCAGCAGTCGGCCGAATCGTCATCACTATTCAGTGGCGAGATTCTCTGGTTGATTAAAAACCACCAGATGTCGTTTTATTTAATTATTAAGCATATTACTGACTATATCCCATTAGTTTTAATAAACTACATATATGTAGTCTTCACATTTTCTGCTACCACTTAATATCGAATGTCATATCCAATTCAAACAGCTTTAAGATTTATTATTATTGCCACTTTTATGTTATGTTAGTTATGTTTATTTTACAAATTTACTTGTTATTATAAATCTTATGGGTCTTATTTATTTCAATTAATATGTCTTCACTTAGCACGCCTTCTATCTAATATTCTTAGTTGATTTAGCGCATATTCACTTCCTACGAAGTGCAGCTTTTTAATGATGATTATCTGTTAGTTTAGTTACCAAAACACTTAAAATAACAAAGCTAATAAAAATAAAAAGTGCTACCAACAAATTTGCATAGATACTGAAGAGCAAATAAAAAGGAAATAAAAATAAACGAGCGATTTCCTTATAGCCAGTGATTACCTCAACTCGAACTGGTCGAACATCTACGAGTATAAATGAGAGAAAAGGTGTTGAAATTGTTGTGAATTTTGTGACATAGCGTCAAGATCAATAACGCAATGATGATGATATTGAGAAGCTCATAATGATGATGAGAATGCGAAAAAAGACTAATATTGTTGATATTTATCTATGAGATTTTCATGGTGTCGAGGCAAAGCAAATAAAATCGCATTAAAATCGCTCATTACAGTGGGTTGTGGTCCCCATTGACTTGACTTGACTGTAGGGATAGACTTGAGTTAAGAGTAGCATAAAAATCAATAAATCAACTCGACTTGTTTTGATAGATATAATAATCACATATTATTAAGTATTATTATCTTTTGTATCTGTAAACTCTTCTCTTTCTTTTTGCATTACCAAATTAGTTGACCTTGTGCGTTTATTTTAAGCACCCGACAATTGACACTGAGCGTGTTAATTATGCCACCAAAATGCGAATTGGGCAAACTAAATCTGTTGAAAACACAAGCTCAATTAAGTTGTAAAGCAGTAAAAATATCTTGGGAAGACTCACAAGACAATTAAAGAGGCTAAACGACTGAAATGAAATGAAGTAGATCTAATTTAAGTCGCTGAATTAACACAGGAAGCTCTCAAAGTACTTTGACCTAGATTTCAAGAGTAATACCGTTGAGACTTTAGACTTGAGACTCCAGACTTTCAGGCTTGTAATAGTAGACCACTGGTTTCTAGGACGCTCTATCTCTCCCAGCTCCTGCTTAACTTAATATAATTAAAGTCAGTGTATAGCTATAAATACAATTTAAATGTATAACTTAATTAATTAATTATTGTTAGCTGCAGAAGAGGATTCATAGATTAGTTCCAGTTGGTTATTTATAATCGGGCAGACTCCCACAACTCTTTTATAAAATATAAATGTTTCAATTGAAAGTCAGCGCTGGAAATAGTTGCTTATTGAATTGAAAATCCACTGGACATTCAGATAATGTCAGAAACTTATTTAAATTAATACTGACTCAATCGATTTTCATTGCATTGGCCTAGGCATTCATTTTAATAGTCGGGCATCGGGCATCGGGCAATAATCGTATCGAATTCAATTTCATTTGCAACTTTCCAGGCCGACTGTATAAAACTGTTGGCAGTTACAGTCAATTAAAAAGCATAATTAAATTGAGCTTAATTATGCATGTAGTATGCAGTGGCGTACAACGCGTCGTATGCATAATTATGTTCGGCTAATTAAAATGGAACGCTTAATGTTTAATGCACAATGCAAATTGCGCATACGCCGTGTTTGCCAGTGATCAGCCATTGAACTTGTCGCCAACGTCTTTTACACGCCAACAACTCGCATACATACATGGGTTGAATAATTAAAGGAATGTAGTAAAATTGCAAGGAGTTCAAGCAACCCGTTGGAAACTGCATCATTGATGGGGCTTTTCATGTTATTATTAAGTATAATTTATTCATATCTGCTTTTGCAGTTTCCGTGTAAAAATGTACAAAATTCAATTCATTACAAGTTGTAGTAACAAGTTGATTAGCTGTAAATGTTAAACTGTAAACGAATAGTTTTGTTTCATATGATTTGTGTACTCTTTTATACTAATTACAACTGGTTTGTGCAAATAAATAAACACGGAAGGTTTCGACAAAGCAAATGACACTAGCTGAAGGTAGTTAAGAACTTATACTTAAAAATATAGCAAATAAACTGAACGTTTCAGCACTCTGTCTAGCGTTAAGCTTAAAGTGAGCACACAGAAAGCTTTAAACGACTTGAAAGCTTGTAAAAATGGCAGCTAAGTTGATCCATGTTCTTTAAGAGTGAGAGCAGAATAGTGTAGCTTATAGTAAGCTTAATGAAAGCTTTTAGAAACTATTAAGAACTTCGGAACTAATGTTCAGTTAGTGTCATTGGACACTTACTTAAGTCTTAGCATGTTCTAGTTCATATATTTATATGATAGATTCGTATCGTAAACACATTGTTTACCTCCGTTAAATCTATTTGTGGCGGTTTTCTAATTTAGAAATCTGTCTGCTTCGTGGAACATTAAGTATTTTAATGATTTCTTTAACAAAGGTTATTTTTTTTTTAATAATTTTGATTATTTTGTTAACGAAGCGTTGAAAACACATGAAAAGTGGCAGCTAAATGGCAACAAACTGTAGCAGCATTTAGTTATTCGCTGTTTAACAAATATGAGTATCTCATAGATACAAACTCAGAGCTGAATTGAGTTGAACTGAACAGACACAGAGCTAGGCTCTTCACGCGTGGCAATTTCAATTTCAATTTCAGTTGCTGCACTCGGTTTCAAGTGCAGCATGCAATGTTGCAATAGAGAAGACGCGTTGAGAAGAAGCAGAAGAAGGCCGCAGAAACGAAATTAAAAGTGAAACTTGATGTGGTTGTGATGGTGGTGTATCTGGCAGATACACAGGCATAACTGTACCCATAATTACAAGTACGGCTCAGTGCGGCATGCAAAATGAAAAGCGAAACAAAATTAATGAAGTGTGTGATAAGCGCTGTGAAAAACGCAGCCCCCACACACAAAAAACAATACGACTACATCAACAACTACATCAACAACTACATACAACCACAAAAATCAAATTGTTGTCGAGTATCTTTGGCTTTGCATCTCTCGCCAGAAAAGAAAAAGATGTTTCTTTGCGGCATGCGGAAACACAAGAAACTTTTTGTGGCTTCCCAAAAAAAAAAATGGAAGAAAAAAAATATAACAAAAACAGAGAAACAATGCACAATGTACAAGTACCACACACACGAAATTGTTTATACAAATTTGTATCTTGAACTTGAGGCATCATCGGGTAACTTGTCTATGTCTATGTCTGTGTCTGTGTGGGCGTCGTCTGTGGGTGTTACCAGAGGGTGTTGCCAACAACAGAATATCTATCTATCTCGTTGGGTGTGACTGTCAGCTGCTTAACGTATGTTTTCTTTTTAGGAAATAACTCACTTGAAGAGATAATAGTTGATAAAGTTGTAGTAGCGTTTATACAATAGTTTATTTTCTTAATTCGATTAATTAGCCAAGTGTACATATTTCTTTTAATGCCATTCAGGTGTTACCAATTATGTTAATAACAATTAAAATGATACTATCTAACAAGGAATTCAAATTAAGTTTAGTTAGTCTAGCAAGCAATTAAGTTGTGCTTATATAGGATAAATATCTTAATATAATCAGATACAGCTGGTAAATTGTGACAAGAGGCATTGTATCTGGTCAAATTAATTGGTTGTTGTTGACTTTCGACAAGTTCTTGGTTGTAGTAGAAAGACAAGGGAAATTTGTAGGTATGTATAAAGAATTACAGTCTACTTTTAATAAAATATGCTATTTTATTGACTTTCTAGTTCCACACAATTTATTCAGAATATTTTGCATATATTTTTATTTCTTAAAATATTTTACTTTTGTCAAGTTTATAGAGAATGTTTTTATACATAATGTTATGCTAAGTTTATCGTATAAGTTATTCATACATTACAAATGCTGTGAATTTACTATATAACAATTACAGTATATATTTGTGAGATGGTAACATACAAGCGAGCTGCCAGCCCTGGTTTGAAAACGCTGGTGGCAACGCTGGATCACTAACGCGGTGATGATCGTAGTCTGGCAACGCCACACTGCTACACTTGAGAATCAGCCGCGAAGAGCAAAAGCAGCAAGATAGATAACATATTATATTATACATATTGAAGTTGTAATAATTAAATATATTGAATTATTCGCTTATCGGAATATAATAAACATGACCATTATAATAAAAACTTTAAATATTTGTAAAATATTCGTTTTCTCTTCATGTAAACATAATTCTGATTGTGGTTTAGGGAAATCGAATTTTTAACCGACTCTAAAGTGGAAAAAAATGTCTTTTAACATATGTGTCCACTGGAAATGGTCATTTGCTATACTATAAAGATGTTTGTCATATAGAATGTCACAAAAATATTTTGGTTTTATAGCAATTTTCTAAATGAGTTACAGACAAATGTGCCTTTTTTCTTATTTCAAACATTACTCTCATTTAAAAGACGTTCAACTTCGTTCTCTGGTTAGTTAAAACTTGTGTCTTAATTAAATATTATTTGTGCAGCTGTGCAATGCAATTGTTTCAACTATGCGTAAACAAAGTTACAACTAATACCATAACTAAGTAAATAAATCCTGGCAATTGCATAATGCAACTTTCTGTCTGTCTGTTTGTTGAGCCTGTTTCTTGGTTTGTTTAATTATTAAAATTTTCATTTTCGCCCCTGCACACACCCCGCAAAAGTTTTTGATTTACAACAACAACAAGAAACGGAGATTAAGCAAGCTTAGCACTTAAAACAACAACAGCAACAACAACAACAACAATACAACGCACTAAGCCAAACAGCAATCAGCAAAAACAAATTAAAACTCGTCAAAGACAAACAAAACCGACAGACAGACAGACAAGACAGACAGCAAGAAAAAATATCCAAAGAGAAAAAAACAACTCAACGATTTGACCAAATTATGCCAAAGTTGGAGCTGACGGTTTGTCTTGCAGTTTGCAGTTTTGTTTTTGTTGTTGTTGCTGTATTTTTTAGAGATGATTTGTGCCAGTGCCACTTGAACCTCAGCATCATCTTCAGATCTTTATGGTTGGGGATCTTTAAGATCTGCGATTCGTTGGCCCTCAGCAGATGTCCAAGTTGTTATTTACGAGTATTGTTGTTGTACTTTTGTCTTGTAATACAACTGTTTTACACATTTGTATTTATTTTATTTGTTTTTATTGCGTTGTTGCATCATCTCATGAATTGTGCAATCAGTGCATTTAAATATATAGTATTTAATGATTATGAACAGTGTTGGCAGTTAAAGAACAAAAGTATACGATATCTGTTAACGGTAAGTCTATAAGATGCCAACATACTACATATCTCCTTCAGTTTTAGCTTTGATTAATAAGTTAACGCCTTACTCTCTTGCTTATTCTTAACCTCTAGTTCATTGATTTATTTACTTGTCGGAGGGCCGAGCAGCGAGCCCTGTTCTCTTTGTTGGTGCCATTCTTCAGTTTTTGAATTATCGTCGTGCTCTTGATTTGCGATGTGCGTGCGTTTGCTCAGGCCACTCAAATAGATATCATCGATATATCGTTATATCGATATCCTTTTGTTCGTGTCCAAAAGAAACCAGTAAAAAGAAATACTGCAGGCACACGAGTCACGGGTCTCGCTCAATGAGAGAGCAAGCAGTTCGCTCTCTCACCAACTCCCAGCGATGCAAAGAAACCAAGACGACAATAACGGAAATTCTTTTCTCTTTATTCCTTAAAGTTCACTAAGCTTAATACTATTCTTACACTAAGTTAACCAGCATTTCTTTTATATAAAGTTGCCTTTATTATTCCCCATTATCACATTATATAAATTATACGAATTCTATCACATTGTACCTTTATTATTGTGGCTGTTTGGCTTTTAAGTAAATTGAATGCTTACTTAAAAACGCGCTTTTTGTTAAAGAAACTAACAAAGATTGAACTTTTTATTTTATTGCCAGTCCAAAAGTTTGCTAAATTTAATTTCACAAAAATAGTATATTGTATATGCCTCTATCCAAAAAAGACACATTGAGTTAATGTATTGTTTCCTTGTTGCTCCACGTTCCACGTGCCTTGTTTGCCTACCCACTGGCTGTCCAATGGACACTTGGAAAACTTTTTGCTGACTCGCCAAAAGAAATGGGGAAACAACAGACAATAAGAAGACAAATTTCTTGTGGTTTTGTGTGCCGCACACGTGCGAATCCCACAACAATGACAATGGCAAATAAGAGCATGTACATACATATAGCCATGTAGCATTAGGAAAAGGCCATAAAGGTGCAGGTACAAATCCACTTACTACATTCATCTCACAAATGTCGAAGCAAACTTCCAAACTACACGAAATGCAAGAAGAGAAAAAACGAACGTGTTGCAATGAAACGCATAAAACGATAAACGACATATGAAAAATCGAAAGTATGCGCAATTGACAAACGGGGGCGAGGCAAGACAACGGCATGGGGGAGGGGGAAGCACTTGCAAAAAACAAAATCAAAGGGGAACCAGTCACAGCTACAGTATAGTCTGGTCCCTCGGCCTGGGTGCAGCTGCCTCTAACGCCCGGCGACCATATCGCAGCATGCCCCACAATGCAGTTGCACAATGCCAAAGTTGGTGCGAAAAATTGGAGCAGAGCTCCAACGAGCTGCCGCCGAGCAAAAGCGAGGCAGCTGTTTGGGTTTTTTTCTGCTGGGCCGCCTGCAGGCCTATTGGGTGCACCAGCTGCAACCGGTTTCCTGTGCCACACACACACACACACACACTCATAAATGTCTGCACCATTTACCATAAACGTACACGTACTCGCATGATCACAGTTATTTGGCACACGCGCTTTAAGTTTCAGCATTGTTAAGATCCACAAATTGCTTTGGTAAAACAAATATCTGAATGATATGTTTAAGTAGAACCATTTAATTAATAGCTTAACATTTTCATGTTAACAGTCATTAATTGGAGTGGTGATTTAGATTGTCAATAAGATGAAGGTATGAATTCCTTCTTACAAGAAGTTACCATTATCATTCATCTATAGTTCTTCTCGTTTTCTTTACTGTATACATATTTATACCTTTAAATAACAATTATTTAAACAAGATTTTAATGAATCTCTCTTTCACGGTGCTAAAGATTACGGTTGGGATGGGGAATCGGTGCCAGATCTGTCCGGATAGATCTGTCCTGTTTTAAACTACATCATCCGGAAAAAATACCAAACATCCCCTATCCGGAATGCTGTCCTTTTATCATTAAAACATTAATTTGTATAAATAACATTATAATTATATAAAATAACTATGTTGCTTTAGATTTCACATCGTGATATTGAATTTAACAGCGATATTGTGTTATCGTAATGACATATATCGCGAGAAGTATCGATTAATCGTGCCATTTATCAAAAGTAACACATGCAGAATATTCGCTATTCCTGGTTTAATCAAGCAGACTTTAAAAAGAAAGAAGGTATCGCAATGAGAGTGACAGATAAAGCATAGGGAAAATACTGCAGGTGCCAGTATAAATTCAAAATTCTATAAATTCATATAAATTCTATAAATTCAGACGTTGAATGGCTTTTTGTCCATCATTTAAAACTATACCTCTATCTAGTTATACATGGACGAAGGCATAAACGAATTACTTATGAATAGACACAAGAAAATTTGATTGTCCTGTTCTCTTTATTTTTTAAAAAGAACTTGCCATATTTTCCTGCCTTATTTTGGTCGCTTGACCTGTTTATGTAGCGAGGTGTTGACAACACTGTTGGAATCTAGCGCCAATAATTGTCTATCGATATATCGATAAGCAGGGATCGTTCACATCGCAAAGCTGACGAGGGCGGGAACATACTGGTTCACACAAAGTTCCCTACAGTATAATACTTTCTTCTTTATTTAAACTAAAAATTGCACTTTTATCAGATGATAATGGCTGGCCACTAATTGCATATAACTTATAAGGTATTTCTGTGTTTTCGCATTTAAACTGTTGCAGATATCTACAGGAATGCAATTGCATGTTATGATAGCTTATAGTATCACAAACTCGAGCGCTCTCACAAAATAAATGCAATTAGTTTAGGTCAATATAAAATAAATGCTCATGCAGATAAATCCAACTCGTATTTGTATTTTTATGCCACAAAACTGAATTGAAATCCACTAGAAATATGAATCAAACGATATGCTTTTATTAATTGGCATAAATTGCATTTTCCATTGGCACTCAACGACAGACAACAACAACAACAATTGTGTGTCATATAAACCGCAACCGAAATAACTGACCTGGCCAATAATGAATGCGGCGACAGCCTCAAAAGTTTAGTTAACCAAATGGATAAATGGCCCAAATCAATGAACGCCGCCAACGCATTGAAAGTGAAAGTTTTGTTGTTGCCGCAGCAATTATATGTGTTTATTTGTTAATAAACAATGCACAAAGAAAGAAAAAACCAAAAAATTTGCATAAATTATTTATATTTTTAAACTCACATCTTAGAGAGTTGGGCGAGGCATTACAAATATCGGATGACAACGATGGAATGTTATTTGCACTCTGTTGTTGTTGTCTCTAACATTAAATCTGCCCTCTTTCTTCTCCCTTTTGCTAACACTTTTTAGTCGGTTCAAGTTTAAAGGCTACACATTATGTAATTTCCTACATTTCTTTTTTTTGGGCCACAATTTGAACTTGGCTGCTGGGTTTCTCGTATTACCACGATTACGAGTGCAAATTTACATATCAATGGACCTTACAGCGAGCGCAGCTCTTGACAGTCTCTGACAGTGATATAATCAGTTTTAACTGCGGCTTAAATAGCTTGTTAATTAATTAAAGCTTAGCGCTTGATGCTTCGGGTCAAAGTTGGAGCAAACAAGTTGTAACTCCACATGAATTTCAAAGAAAATACCACAGAAAAGTGGTCAACCAGCTTAAAGTCTTAGCGAACGCAACATGTCTGTCAAACATGTTGGCTGCTGTTGCGCCAGTTGCAACCTCGAAGTTACTCTATGTACTACCAGCTGCAACTCTAAACTTGAAGATCAATTCCACCACTCCAGACTAAAGTCAGGTCTAGTCAAACCTAGTTCGAACACAATATGTTCGTCGAACCTCGATAACAACAGTTGCAACCTCGAACCTCAAGCTAAGCACACAAACAACTTGTGTCGTCAGTCAAGACGCGATCGTCTTCTGCAGCGCATGCGCAACGCGTAGATTAAATTCCAATACCGAGTCAGTTCTATATCGTTAGTAACCATAAGTTTTGATATGTCCGCCAAGCGCATTTACTATGGTTACTATGTGCCGCGACTGAAACGTGTTTGAAATTCGCAAATTGAAAAAAAGAAAACAAAAATAGAACAGCAAAAGTGTCAACAAAAATATAAAAGAAAGAAGGAAAGAAAGAAGAAAATAAAGAAACCAAATCAATAAACCTTAAAAGGTGAATGAATATCCCGAAATGGCAAACTGTGTCAAATGTAAAGAAATTTATAAAACTACAAGACTGTAAACCTTACAAAAAGATGACATATGACAATATTTATAAGCAAAAGAAAGACGAAGATCATCAGTGACAACAACTGATTGTGGGTTGACTTCTGACTTTATGCAGGGGATTGTTGTTCAGAGATTGACGTGGGCCACAGTTGCAATTCCAATGTAAAGAAGACCATTTTGGGTACCCTCATGGCTAATGATGGATGCGTTGGCAATTGTCATACGCCCAGGCATGTGCGAGTGGATCAGTTTAAGTGTTGACTCTTCTGAGTCACTTCCACAGACACTTGCTGTTCTTTGGGATGTTTTTTTTTTTAGGGCGCGGTTGAAGCGTGTTGTGAATTTGAAGAACTTAAGTAACTTCTGATGAGCCGTAAATCTAGAAGAAAGCATTCCAAACTGATGTTAAAGCCACGTTTATCTAGAAAGCTGCTAAGAGAGATCTTTGTTTTCTTTTGCAAACACTTTAGGGCGCGGCAGATTTGGATAAACAAATATATAGATTAAAGAATTTTATGAGCTTATGTAGAAGAAATGTTATAGAAAAGAGATATTAAAGAAAATAGGTTATCTAGATGAAAGAAATGTATCTTCAGCTGTATACGTATTTGCAGTTAATTAGTTAGCTATTTGAGTGATGTAAGATTGATAGTCAAACCTACAGAATACAGGACTTGATATAAATACTAATACTAATACTAAACCAGTGAAAAGCTCTGCAGTTACCATAACATCCATCTTAATAGCTGCATAATCCGTCTCTCTGCTCTTAGAGCTCTTGAACTTGGATGATTTCAGGCAACTAATTAAGATTATTCATTACTTTGGAATTCGTTGTCTTTTCAGTTGCTCATTATGCATAATTTGCAAGGTCGTTTGACCAGGTATCCAAAATAAACATGTTTTTTGTTGGCAAAAATATTTAAGTCGCAACCAAAATATGCAAATAATTAGAATAATAATCAAATATAGTCAGTTGTTTATTACTGATAGCCTTACAGTCAAACAAATTCCATTTTAATATGATAAAATATTGTTTGAAATTCAGGAAACACATTTGTCATGCATATTTATTAATCCTCTTGAAAATATTTAGAGCACAGTCTGGTTCTTAATTCTAAACGAGAGACAAGTGTGGAGACATGAGCTTAAATATTTCTATTAAATTTATTTGAATGCCAAATTAATATAAAATGCTTGTCATAGTCTAAATTAACAATTTATGAATTGCGTATGAATGTGAATTTAAGAATAAATTAATAGTAGAATAAAAAAGTAGAAGAAGTTTTGGATAACTCATTTTGTTTTTTAATTCATCATATTTTACATTACAATACACAAATAACAGGGTATCTTCTTTTGCACACACCCTCAGCATATTTTCAACACATTTACAGTGAATTTTTCACATTAATTTGGCTGCCATAAATTTGGCTAACGAGTTTTTGCAAATTTATAGCAAAAAAATAAAATGATGTTTATGTTTTAGTGCATTAAATTCAAGTTTTCAATATGGAAAAGTGAACATTTGCTCTTAAATTAAATTGAAGCACTTGAAATTTAATTGCACTATTAAACAAATGCAACTTCTATCCGAGTTGAACTTGACATATTTGGTATGCAAATGAGGACAACGTCGATCAGGCCAATCTAGAAAATGGCCAGCACTTTTCTGCATTGATGGCTATTAATTAAGTGCGACATGAAGCTAAGAACATGTACTATGCATAAATAGATATTCAAATAAATAGATAGATAGATAAATACTAGTACTAAGATAAATACGTACAATGCTAATGAGCGTTAAGACAATCGCTGTTGCTGTTGGACACACACACACACATGGCGCATACGTAATATGCATTTATGCAACTCAATCAGCTGCATAACTTGCGTGTGTCTGTGTGTGTGTGTGTCTAAATTCCATGCTTTACTAAGCAACGTTGCTAAAGGAAATAAATCAAAATAGTAACCAACGACATTCCATTTATTTGCGTGCATCGATAACTTAACGTGCGAGTTTCCCATCCATCTAGTATCTATCAAAATAAATACTATCTATCAATGGGGTTTTCTTTTTTGAATGTTGTTTTTTGCGTTGATATATGCCATGTAAATAGTCGTTGCCAGACAATTTCATTGCGTGCCAAAACCAAAGTCACGTTGCATTGTTTATATTGCTATTTATTTTGTGTATTTTATAAATATTTTGTTGAACAAAAAACAATCGAAAACAACAGCAACAACAACACGTTGTCACCCTCTTTTGTTATTGACGGGAAGCGGGGGGAGACTGCTGTCTAGGTGTCTTGCCAGTTGGCCATAAAACCCATAGAAATGTTAATCGATCGTCCAAGAAATTAAAACAAAACAAATACAAAAACAAAAACTATGCAAATGAGCACAAATTTGCCAATGCCTGCAAAAGTTGCATAACCCTCAGAGCCAAATGGGCGTGGGGTAAAAAATAAACCCAACATCCAATAACCAATAACGAATAGTCAATATCTTCGACATATTTCAAAATATTAATGCTAAGCAAAAAGCCAAACAAATCGATGAGTAGCCATTAAAATGAATAAATGAAGAAGAGTTGATGCTAATATTAAATTTAAATATACGTATTGGACTCAAAATAAACATGATCTCTCTATAGTATTATACGAATAGCTCTTATAGTTCTCTGAGATCATACATAGCGATTTGTTTATTAAAGTTCAATAAGAATATGTGGTCGAAAAAATGTTCTTTAGTCAGTTTCTTTAATTTTAAATAACTACTAGCAATGAATATAGAACATAAAGAGACCAGGCAAATTTGTGATTGTGATTTAGCAGCAAATATAAATGTCACACTTACATAAATACATACATACATACGAAAAGGAGTGAAGAAGAGTATAGAAAGAACAAAACCATTTTCTGTCGTCTAAGCTGAACACGCAGCCGCAGGCAAGCTCGTAAATTTGCCGAGCAAATGCCGAACATAAGAACGAAGCAAAATTTCCTTATAGAATTAAAATGATGACTTCGTTGGGATTCGAACTCGTTAACCTCTCGCTCAAAACAGACGTAGAGTTCATCTTAAGCAAAGGGACCATTGCGATCGCTAGAAAACGGACGTCTAAGTCCGTACATCTTATATGTATATTCATTTTTCTGGGAGATTTAATAAATCCCAATCACCAATTTGCCTGGTACACTTGTTTTTATATGGCAGCGGTTCATCTTTATGTTCTACAGTCTTTGCTACTAGGCAACTAAATGTTAATTTATTTAATGGCAAAAGTTATTAACAATATATGATGACATTATATGGAGCACTTAAGTTCAGAGCGGATTCATCAAGTTTTAGAAGTTTAAATAAGATTATCAATTGGTTTTAAGTTGAACAAATATATTTTAAAACCAAATACATTAAATTAACCAGTAGGGTGCAGTGACTCTTTGTACTCTTTGTTATTTTTGGCACGTCCTTGCAGAACCCAAATGCACTTTTCAACCGATCTTTCCTATGGCGGCTATATGATATAGTGATCCGATTTATATCAAATTTGGTCAGTCTGTATAAGACATGACCAGTTATATAATCTGTGAGTTTGGTTGAAATGTGTTGAACAATAAAAAAGTTTGCCATACAAAAGTATGATTTTCAAGCAATAGTTCCTATAGCAGCTATATGATATAGTGATCTGATTGAAACCAAATTTGGTCAGGATATTTAAGACAGGACCAAATGCATAATCTGTGCGTTTGGTTGAAATGTGTTGAAAAATAAAAAAGTTTGCCATACAAAAGTATGATTTTCGAACGATAGTTCCTATGGCAACTATATGATATAGTGATCCGATCCGGCCGGTTCTGACATATGTACTGCCTGCAGCAAAAAGACTGATCTGTACCAAGTTTCATCCAGATAGCTCTAAAACTGAGAGACTAGTTTGCATAGAAACAAACATGGCTATATCGACTCGGCTGTTGATGCTGATCAAGAATATATATATATCAAGAATACCACCTGTTAGGGTCGGAGATGTCTGCTTTAATGCATTACACATTTCACGACAAAATTATAGTACCCCCTACAAGGGTATAATAAAAGTAAGATGTTGTATGAATTAAAAAGAAAACAATTCTCAGCGCTAAAAACTGAAAATGATTTAGTAAATGATCAGCAAGTGAAATGAATAAGTGGAAAGTAGTTATCCCACTACATATCACAGATAGATGATATGTTTAATTAATAACAGCTTATTTCATTAACAAATTATATATAGATTCATTGCTGCAATATAAATGAAAAACAAGCCGATCAGTCGAGCGGGCGCGACAGTAGGATACCCTGTGCAGGTCTTTAAAGAAAAGCTTTTTTTATTATAATGGGATTTAAATATATCGCTTGAAGTCGATTTTGCTTACATCGAGAGTAGGTTGCTTGCGATAGTCTGGCAACACTGGACTGCGGCTGTTGATTGTTTATGTTTAGCGCCACAGCAGACGAAAGGCATATCAAACATACATGAACAAACGCGTCGACGCGGCGCAGCGACTGCTCTGCTACTGCGCTGCAACGCTTATGCTGCGCTGCATAAATTTGTTTCTTGAATAACTTCTGAGTTCAATATCCAATCTTACTGAAATTTGTAGCACACATTGGGAGTGGGATGATTACCATGTGTGCCAAATCTTAAGTCTTTACCTATAAAACTGCTCATGTTATCAGCTATTTCAAATTATGGGCGAAGGGGGCGTGGCATCGCAATGAAATTTTCAGGACACATAAAGCCTACACTTTTTATCATGTGTGCCAAATCTCAAGTCTCTAGCTTTAACATTGCTTATGTTATGGTGATTTTTCCAATTTTAAAACCAACGGGACTTGGTATCGAAAATTGAAAATAAACTTGATCTGCGTATGGTACTCATGAACCTACATTCCAAATTTGAAGTCTCTAGCTCTTATAGTTGCTGAGATCCACGCGTTCATACAGACGGACAGACAGACGGACAGACGGACAGACGGACGGACGGACAGACGGACAGACGGACGGACAGACAGACGGACAGGTGTCAATCGATTTGGCTATTGATACTGATTCAGAATATATATACTTTATAGGGTCGGATATGCTTCCTTCTGCCTGTTACATACATTCACACAAATTCATTATACCGCTTTTGCCCATTTTCAATGGGCACAGGGTATAAAAATGGAACAAAGGTTGTAATTAAATCTTATTTAACTGTCAACTAATACAAAGTGTATTCGAAGTGACATGAGATATCCACTAAACCATCTGCATTGACACTCTGTATGTTAACTATTTGATTTTCCATCCGAACAATTTGCATACTTTAATTAAATTTATGCAATGGGCTTTGCACAATTTTTGGTGTCAGTTGCATTTATTTATATTTATTACGGAAGAGTTTACAGATTTTTAATTAAAAAACTTTTATGAATTTGTCAGGCGGAGCTGAAAAGTAAATAAGCCAATTATAGTTGATGTTCATTTTATGCAGAGAGAAAAAACAGGTTGACTTTATTTTCATATCGAATTTATATATATAAATACATACAACTTAATATGAGAGAATGAATGAATTTATTAATAGTATTGCATATTTCGCGTGTTTGTTTGTTAACCTGTTTTGGCCATTGGCAAAACCCAACGACAATCTGAGTCAAAGATCTGATTGAGATTCAGTTAGTAAACGTATTAAAAGTAACAACACCTGTTAGACGAAGGTGAGCAAGTGGCAGATACATGAACTAGGGACATTTATGTTGTGTGGCATGCAACAGCAAGAGATTTGTGTGTTGACAAGACTTACCAGCTCAACTGGTTGATGGCTGGCGGAAGACGACATGCCTCATCATCATCATCAGTCGATTACATAAGCTAGCCATTGAAAATACAACCAGTTACGCACAAAAACTCACACACACTTTCCCTGCCTCTTTCCCCCCCTCTTTCTGCAGCATGCGGGAACGCAGTCAGACAACTCCACGACGACGTCGTGCGGGTCCAAAACAGGCATTGCCCGTGGTGGAATCACCCTATAATATAGACAACACCGAGGATATTTATGGTACTACATTGTTGCCCTCACAGCGTTGCTATGTAGATCCATGGGATCTGGAGAATTACGATTATGTGCGCAAGAAAATGGATGTCGATGTGACAGCTCCCAATATCATGCCCGACTATGAAATGGCTTTGGATTACGAACAGGCTTCGCAGTCGCCGAGTCCAACGGCTGCGTCTGCTTATGGCTATGCCACTGGTTTGACCATGGCCTCTACCATGCCACGCCCACACACGCAACGCCTATCGCGTAATCAATGCCAGCTGGAATGCTGCCGTCTGCCCAGTCGCAGGCGCAATCGCAGCAGCCGCAAGGAACCGCTCTATGCGGCACGCAGTGAACTCTATGGGACACCGCCAAGTCGATATGATGACTACATGGCCACCATGACCAGGCAGCTGCATCTGGACGATGATTACCAGCAGGAGCAGGAGCTGTATGCTGAGCAGCGACAGCTTTACAATGGCTATGGGGGTGAGTCTGGCTTTTAGTTATTTAGTTAATCAGTAGCTGGATACTTGCGACTTTCCATTGTATATAGTTATAGGCATGTGATTATTTTGAGCATCTACAATATATGTGCTTTATAAATATACATTTCTGAGTGCCAACAAATATAATATTATCCCTGGAAAAGAAGTAGCTTAAGCAAGAAAAGATCCAACGGTTGATCATGCCTTGAATTCAAACGTAACGCGATCATTATGCAAATTTCAGCCGTCTAGCTCTTATCGTTTGTGTTGCTTGATTTATTCCTACTTACAGCTCAAATTTTAGACACATTTTCCGTAATATGCACTTACTATATAATAAGAAACTACTATACAAATTTCAACCGTCTAGCTCTTACATTTTAGCCTACTACTGGCAGTTCCAGAATTCCATTTCCAGAAAATAATTGAAAAGAATACACAATAAGCCAATAAATTAATATCTCTTGCTATTTATCTACCATTTCTGTCTCTCACAGGCATCTCCAGTGCCAGCTCCACCGAACAGCACTCGTCCATTGGTGGTGATGAGTTGCCATCAATGCCGCTGCCACGACGAGCGGCCACCTTGCAACGTCGCCACGTGCCCCATCAGAGCAAGGAGAATAGAAACAGTTATGGTTCTGGTTATGGCACGGCGCCACATCCACGACGTAAACGAAGCAGCGCTGCGACATCTTCAAATCAAGCCAAGTCGATGGCAGCAGTGAAATCGCCACAGATTGAATTTCCCGCACCACCGCCACTCTCGCCCGCCTACGACTATTGCAATCCCTATGCTACAATGCCGTATTGCAGCCTACCGGATTGCACCGAGTGCCAACAGCATGCGACATCCCTCATCTATGCCGCACCATCAACGCTCTATGGCACATTGGGCGGCGGCGGACGTGCGGCCACCCAGTGTGATTCGCCAAGTGACTCATCGCTCTACGCCGGAATTTATGCCCGTAAATTTGGCTTGAGCAAGAAGGGTTTGCTGCAGATCGATTATTCCTGTAGCTGGAATGACTTGAACCGTGTCATGGGTCGTCAATACTGAAACGATTATTGTACTGTGGTCTTGGTCTTGGGTTTGGTTTAGTCGCTAGTTAAACTATTCTTAGTTAAGATCAAAGATCAGCTAAAAATCTTCATCACT
The DNA here is from genome assembly GCA_958299025.2 of Drosophila histrio. Taxonomy (NCBI): domain Eukaryota; kingdom Metazoa; phylum Arthropoda; class Insecta; order Diptera; family Drosophilidae; genus Drosophila; species Drosophila histrio. The sequence goes on from OY729167.1 coordinate 7,138,846, forward strand.
TAAGTCATTAATATATCGCTAACATACACACACACAACAAATTCGTACCAAATAATTAAAATTGATTATATTTTTAGTATCATTTTAGTCTGTATTCCAGTCGCTTGCATAGAATCTTTGAGATTTATTGAATAAAGCTGAAAATTTGGTTTATTTTTATATATATATTTATTTAAATTAAAATAAGAGTTTTAAAATAAGTGTTGCCTACTTTTGAGAGGCCTTCAAAAGGAGAGCGTGAAATGTGTGGTCGACTTTTAGTCTGTTCAGTTTTTGATCAACGAAGATTGTCTCTTTTGCAATTAGTATATAAAAGTAGTTAAAATTTCACACTTAGAAGTATTGAATTAGATTCTACAGGTTTGTAACTGTCTACAGAAGAAGAAGAAATGATTTAGTTAGGGTTTCATAATTTCATTACTGGTCAATCTTTCCAGAGAAACTTTAAGAATCCTTACATGTAAGTAAAAAATGTTAAATACAATATTATAGCTAATATGTATAATTCAGGCTACACTACTTAATAGTCTTTTTTGAATTAACATGACCATATAACACCTAATGCCACTCCAAACGATTAGAACTATTATTCAGAAATGAGCTGGAACTAAAATGAATCCAAAATGGCCAGCGAAATTCATCAAAGTCAGCGTCAAAAACGTTTTCCATGTTATTCGAAAATTGTCAAACCAAAATGACGTCGTATGCTAAGCGACTTTCCTAATTGGCGGCCACCTCGTGTGGTGAAAGAAAGAACAGAGAAGCGATGACGTCATAATTAATTAAAGTGAAACGTTGTAAATTATTCTCATTGTCTTGATGTTTATACACTTACAAAGAAGTAATGCAAATAAAAGAGTAACTCGCGAATTTCGCATATGAATATTTAACAGATATCTTAATTCAATCGGAAAGTTCAATTAATATAGAAAATGCTATTAACCCTTTTATCAATATATGTAAACTAAGAGTAGTTTAAACAAGGGAACTTCGTGAACAGTCTCATAAGCACTTGATCATATAAAGATGATTTGTTTCCTTCTGTTTTCTCTCCATCTTCCTTTCTTATGTTTATTTCTCTCACTTTGTAATCATCTTAGAGTATTCACTCTTCGACATTCGCCAAGCTAAATGTTTCTTGTTCTTGTTTTTTTAAGCCTGCCTTGTTGCAATGGGCGCATAAATTAGTCAGGGGAGTTGTGGACCCCACGAAACATGTAATTTGTTAAAAAGCTGCTGCGAATTGGACACATCAGACGACGTTAATTAGCAGCTGCTAGGCAGCAACTAACTAAATTATGCAGAGGCAGCTTAAATGGGACGATAAGTGAATAACTCCTGAATGTATGACATTAAAGCTAATGCGGATATGGCATGAGATCATGCTGACAATGCTGAATGAAAGTGAGATCAACTCCACTTATAATTTATTAGCTTTAATTGAAGAGAATTGTCCAAAAATGGCAGGAAAATAGTTGAATAGATAGAATTGTTATTAATTAGCATTATCTTACTATAACTTACTATTATTACCTTTCACTTAATGCCATTAAAAAACTAATTGAAATTCTAGTCAGAGGTTACGGTTCGTATGGCCAAAATCCCTTTTAAACCAATCTGATTAAATCTAGGTCGAAAAATCCACTTCATGTTATTTTCTTTGAAATGTTTAACAGATATTTGTGCATTGCTTTTGGCAAACTCATTAAACTTTATGGCTTAAATGGAACTTGGGTATGATTATCTGTTACATCAGCTAGACAAACGGGAACGAGCACAACTACAACTACATATGTAAGTACTTACTATCGTTCTCTCATTTCTATCTCTTTACATATATCTATATATATATATTCTTACTTATGTATGAGCACGACTATGTACACAAGTACTCGTTGAATATATAAAATCAATAAGACAAATAAGACAAGAACTTTTCATTCGCTGGCGAAAAAGTTTGCTTCTTTTTTTTGTTTGCAGCATTTTCCTTTCGCGGTGAATGCGATTTCAATTTCTCAATCCAATTTACCTTTAGCAATAGTACCAATACCAATACAAATACCCGATACCCAGTACCCAATACCCGATACCCAATACCCAATACCCTATACTAATACCAATACCAATAGGAGCACAAACACAAATACAAATACGATTGAGAGAGAGCAAATACAAAGCGCAAGTAAATCCTGAAAAGGGAACATAAAAACGCAAGCAAATTCTACATGCATAAAATGTAAAAATACTTCTATTAAATTGAACGAACTAGAGATACTCTTTAGTCAGTTGCGTGCCTTATTACACTTTGAAATTTTAATAGCTATTTATTTACGATTATCAGATTTTTGCTCAATTTGCCTGTTACTTGTCAAACCGCCCGTTCACTATTTCTACAGGGTATTTGCAGTGTGGACACGCTTCACTTGGAAATTGCACATAAAAGCGCAAATATCTGCGCAACATTTTCAAACATCGTCGCAGACTTTGCCATAAAAATCGAACAAGAAAATATGCAAAATGAAACGCATAAAAAATATAAAAACGGAATGAAAAAGGGGGGAACTCAAATAAAGAAAGAAAGACTAAAAATATATTGCGCTCTTTCTGTTTTTTTTTATATTTTGTGCTCGGATTTGCTTTTATTATTGTATAACGTCAAACATTTGCATGCGGTGACGATGGCGCCTAAATGTATGCCACACTTTCTGCACCAATGCCTCGAAGCGAGTCTACTACCCAGGAGGAGCCCACCCAGTGCTCCATTAGTATTTGCATTTATGTGCGGCGCCAACTCGACAACTCGAACCTCACTCCTCTCGCCGCTCCGTGCTCCTCTGTTCTTTTTTTTTATGTGAACATGCAAATCGCAGCGAGAATATTTCGCACTTCACTGAATTGAGCCGAACGTAAGTAAACTTTTAGCGGCGCAACGTGTGCGGAAACTTTCGTCCTGCCTGTTACGAAAAGGTGTTCAATTTGCAATGTTAACCGGACGACAACTGACAGCCAATCAGCAGGCATTCCGCCAAACAAATTCAACTCAATTTCAACAGCTCACACACAATCTACAATTGAGTCTAACAATCGATTTGGGATAGAGTCAAGAGTATACGTTTTGTGGAATCTCACGTAACAACTCTGGTTGACATTTTAAGCGGATTTCACATCAATTTCACTAGCTGCAAAAAACTTCAAATGACAGCTGGGTTATTTTCTTGCTGCAGGCTGGGCTTTTCTTTGGGAAATTCAAAAAGGAGAATTGCCAATTTCATTGCGCAATGGCATACAACTACTAAATAGCGATTACAGTTCAATCTGTCGCTGCAGCAAATCACATTTTAGTGATGACTAACACTTTGGCTTATAAACTACGTTGTGGGGTGAAAGCTGCTGGTTTATAACTTAACTAGAAGCCCTTTTAATCATATCTCTCTCTCTCTCTTTCTAATCACCTGATGAACTTTAATGATAATCATTTCAATTAAAATTCCCTTTATTCACTAACGAGCGCAGAAAGCGACCTTTCTAACCATTGTTATATGACTGCCCATTGTTTCATACATATGCAGGTCATAAATAAATCAAAATGTGAAACTTTTTGCTTTTTAAGCCCTACGAAAATGTTCCGTGCCGCTTGCCATTGCAACATGTCAAAAAATCCTGCAACTAAATGCCGTCATAAATTACAGCCAGCTGTCAAAACTCACAATTGTTGTTCTTCTGCATTGTTCTTGTTATTATTATTATTATTGTTGTAATTGTTGTAATTGTTAGCCAGGCAACGCATGCAAACAATGAGAAATGCTAAAAATAAACTTGAAAACTTAATTAAACTTTTTCTTCTTTTGTTGTGCCGAAAAAGAGGAAAAGTACAATAAAGTCAGTGGATTGCCATACAACCAAAAAACAAGAGAACTAATTGTGTTATGTATACACACATACAAACTAAATACATATGTACATATATATAGTATAAGTATGTATGTGTTTAACAACAAACAACAAACTGAGTCACTCAGTCAGCTTATCAAAATGTCTCGGTGAGGATATTCCGTTTATGCAATTTTCCAGACATTTTGCACCTTGCAAGTGCGAGAAAGTTTTCAACTTATACCCTATAAAGGGTGTAAAGGAAGTGTACAATTTAAAAACTATATTAAGTCCTAATGTCAAAAGATTGTATTAAAAGCAAGAAGGGACTTTCTTACACATCTTCAAGATTGTCTTCGATATAACACAAGCACATTAATGTAAAAACGAATACCAGAAATATACTTAAAATTAGTCTATAAGTTTACTTTAAACTTTCCGCTTTCTTACCAAAAAATACTGGCAGCAAATAGTTTTGATTAACCTTACAATTATTAACAGGGTGTTAACCAGTTTATCAGCCTTTGAGCTGTATCTTGTTACGTGTTTTTTTTAATTAAAACACAGCTTGAAGGTTGAAACCGTATAGACATAATACATTTATAGCATAGGGTATACATACTTACATACTTATATAGTAGTATACAAAGTATGCCCCAGGTTGCCATTTGCTAATGAATAAGTTAATTTTATCCTGGCCGCGTTGCGGTTCCTTTCGCACTCTCCTTTCCCCCCCTCCCCCCTGCACAAGTGTTATTTATGTGGCGAATGCCTGTCGCACATTTTAAAACCCTCAAAGTGGTCATTAGAGACTTTGCTTCACTTTGTACACTTTGTAATTTACACACACACACAGAAAAATGAGGGCTGCACTGCGTATACTTAATATTTAGTTGGGTAAATGTCGGGTATAGTCAACCTTCTCAGTCACGTACAACAATAGTTTGCACTAACTGCGTCTATATATATAAAATGCGAGTATATATATATTTACTTCATGTTGTAAATGCAAATTAAGTCGCCATCGTTGTTGTTGTTGTTGTTGTTGCTATTATGCTACTACCAAAAGTGGGCGTAACTAGGGCAGACGTTTTAGTAGCAGCAACAACAAGAGCAACAACAGCAATAGCAACAGCAATAGCAACAGCAATAGCAACAGCAAAAGTGTTGAAGTTACGTAAGCCCCAAATCCATTAGTTGAAGCAGCTAAATTAAAATAAAAAGCTGCCTGGGCTCCCCTACAGTTAGGGAATATAGAATGGAATGGAAGGGTAAGGGTAAGGGCAGAGAGTGCTAGGGGCAAGTCAACAAGTGCTGTAAAAAGGGAATGCAACTTAACTATAAAATGCGCAACTAAACGCAAACTCAAACCAGCTCTGTTGTGGCATGTGTCTACACTCCTAAAAAGGGGGGGGCACTAAACAATTTACAGCCGAGCCGGACTATAGAATTCATGCGGGAATGTCAGCTATATACTACATATAAGCGAATAAATATATATTATAAGTATTAGTCCATGCCGATGTCTAGCTGTGACATATATCCACTTAAGTATGCTATACTTTTATTGCATTTTATAAAAATACAAGGGAATACCAGTAAGAATAATCCAATATTAAATTCCCTAGCAAACACATAAATGCAGAAGATAATCCAATCGACAAAGGTGTTGAAAACTATACTAATAATACTAATGCTTTAATTGTAATTCTAATACTTTAATCATTCTTCTCTTATAGTAAGCCTGATTAACTGATTTCCCGTTGCCACAATATTTTATTAAAATGCCCTTTTAGAATTTGCCAAGCCATCAATAAGCCAACAAATCCTTCATTTCTCAACTTTCAGCTTTAGTAAGACAAATGCCTTTTGGTAATTTATTTAACAAACGTCAAGCCTAGATTTGGGCCACAAATTGGGATTATGCAGAGCCCATGAGAAGTTATGCAAATAACCAACAAATAACCAACAAAAAAAGGGAAGTAGAAAAGAGCAGAATTTATACTATTTATATTTATTATTCGTTCTGGACATTTGCAATTTGTTTGCATGCCAAAATGCCATCAGATAAGCTGACAGACCAACAATTAATGCTAAAACTGCACTAAATTACAACAAAAAGTTAAGAATAACACTTTGAAGAAGAGGAGAACATGAAGTATGAGCTGGATGCCGTACTTTAGACTATGCTCTGTACTAATTGTCATAAATAAATGTAACGCAATCAGCAGTAAAACTAAATTCAATGTCCTGAAACTGTAATAATAAGTCGAAATATTTTTCGCACATTCCGAATTTTGTATGCTCTTCTAAAACTGTAAGAAGTATACTTAGTGTTGTTACTTTGTTTTTAATATAATATCAAAAAAACAACAATAATATCTGTGGCTCCGCTTAATTTCACTCCCAATGTGGTCGAGGGGGGCGTGGCATCGTGGTGAAATTTTCTGGATACATCTACACCAAGATTCTCATCATGTGTGCCAAATCTCAAGTCTTTAGCTACAAAACTGCTTTTGTTATAAGCTTTTTATCGTATTGTGGACGAATCGGGCGTAGCATTCAAAATTAAAGATAAACTTGATCTGCCTGCAAATAAAAGAAGTGCTGCGAGGTGAAGTTCAAGTTTCTAGCTCTAACCATCTCTGAGATTCTTTCGTTCATACGGACAGACGGACGGACGGACAGACAGACGGATGGACAGACGGACGACGGACAGACAAACAGACAGACAGACAGACGGACAGACGGAGAGGCGAACTTTGCTATAACGACTCGACTGTTAATTCTGATCAAGAATATATATACTTTATGGGGTCTGCCAGACTTACTTAGACATGTTACATGCTTTTAACCAACTTAACATACAATATAAGTTTTATAATATTCTATTATATTTATTTAATTGGTATTTATTAATGGATGGACTGATTGTTATTATACATACACAAAAGTATGATTGACATGTTATAATAGCATATGGTTTACAATTAAATTAATGTAAATAAAAGTAGTACACACAAATACTGGACTTCCACTATAGTTCCGTCCACGTTTGCGTTAGGAAATTTAGAAACGCGCGTCGATTCTCATAAGACATAGTAGGCGTTTGGGGGAAGGGAAATTTGTGCGTTGCTTATGGATGCGGGAATTACCAACTCGTTATTTGTAGGTATTTTTTCGTATATATCGATATATCGAGAAACTTTTCAAATTTATCGAAGAATTGTAAACAAAACAAAGCTTTAATACAAATTTATTTAGACAGCACAAGATTTTGTACTCAGAGAATATGTTAAGTTATAACAGTTGAAGTTCTCACATTACGTTATTATCACTGATCTCTGAAAATGCTGTTAATTATACATATATTGGGCCCTTAAATGTTATATGTATATGATATCAGTGCTGTACAGTTTCCTAAAGAATATCAAGACTTGACACGTGTATGTTTAGTCTATTCCTGAAACTTAACATGGCCATTTCATGCGATTGGCTAAACAAACCGCATAAGACATTCTTGATACCCTCAAAAAACATATTAGAATACCAAACGGTAAATATTTTCATTTTGCGCTGACGTTGTGTGGCAACTGTAAAATTGTATGCAACGCATACATACGTGGCAATGGCGCTGTCAACGCGCGTGACGAGAACGTACCAACGTCCTGGCAGCAAATAAATTTCACGCCAGACCACAAGCTGCCTTCATTCACTCCCTCTTCCACTTCCATTCCCTCTCGCACTCGCACTTCCATTCCCTCTCGCACTCCCACTTCCATTTTCATACCGACAGCTGCTACTGTTCCTGCTTTGAGCTCCTGTTGCCAGTTCAGTGTCAGTGTGTCAAGCAGCGTGCGATGTGGAATAATTTGCAAAATGTCATTATTAGTTTGGATTTTGCGCAGCAGCAGCAGCAACCAAGGAGAAGAAGAGCAAGAAGACGTTGATACGGTTAGAATGATGGAGAAACAGTAGCTATCCAAAAGGACGCAAGGGCACGTTTTGTGCCTGTAGATAAGTTGGACCCAATGAAACGTTGGCACAATTGTGATGCAGAGCCTGGGCACACTCGTATATCATCATCAAGGCTATGGCAAACTTTTGTGTATGTGTGTGGCATTGTTATTTTTATTGTCTACCTGGAGGACACGTAGCTACCATCTCTTTTACCGTTGTGCCACACGCATAAGCAAACACAGTTAAAAAGGAGAGAGAGAGACGAAAGAGAAAGAGATTGGCTTTACTTAAACGAAGCTGCTGCACAAACTGAGGGAATCATTAAACAGCCAAGGTAAATGAAATTAACATACTGATATCCCGACGCGCAGGCCTAATTCAAGCGAAGGACAGCTGGGATAAGCCCCATGATGGATAGCAGCAGAAAGCAGAGAATGCGGCAGAAAAAAAACCAAATAGAAAAGTGAAAAGCAAACAGAAGTTAATACAAGGGATAAAGTCTGCCTTTTGGATAATAAATAGAATAGCAATCAAACAGCATTAGGCAAATCAGATCAAACAGGTGAATAATTGATTTCAATTTGTCAGTCAAAAGTTAATTAAATAGATTTCTGGAATACTAACGGCACACACTGTCGTGTTTTCAGAAATGATGTTACACTTATGCAATTATGTATATATTTGCTTAGTAGAATTAGAATAATAACTATTGATCAATGACGCTTTAAATACCAATCAATCAATTCTTTTCGAACGCTTAATTCTATTAAATAGTATGATTGATTTATTCCCCTACAATATCTTTCTGTCTAATACTATTCCACCTTCGTTTTCTTTGCAAAACACGAACTCTCGTCAGAATCCAGCACAAATTGTCGACTTGCAATAAAAGTGAACTTTTGCTGAAACAACAAAAATGTTGAGCTCATAAAATTAACTCGCGCACATGTTTCCATATACTAGTAGAAGTATTATTTTATAACTCTGGCAATAAGTGAGAATGTCTCAAACGTGATGTGGCCGCTGTTTGTTATTTGACGATGAACTGGAACATGTTTTCCAGTCACCTGGTCAACTGACCAACATGATTGACTGGAAGACTTGCACGAAATGAAATTACGCTGAGTTTAAGTAGACAAAAACAGTATGTCAGTATGTCTGTCTGTCATTCCGTCAGTCAGTCAGTCATTCAGTGGAAGAGGGAGGCGGGGCGTGTGTCTTGTGTCAACTTTGGTATCTAATAAAGCTTATGGAGCGCAAAATTGGATTTGCATACATTATTGGTTAACACAAGTGGAAAAGCAGGATATTTGGGCGTAAGTCACATGGAAAATGGAACACACAAGTCACAAACTCAGCCCTGTAATGCGTTAATGGAAAATACTTTTCACTTTTCTCTCCACACACAATTCACAGTGGTCGGAAAGACATTTAATTTCAATTTATCTCCAATTCAATGTTGTCAAATGGTTGGGGAAATTAAGAATTGTATTGTTTTATATCCATTAGCTTTTTAATGCATTTCTAAAATTGAAATAAGTATGAAATAATTGCCAATAAACAATATTTGTAGCATACTTTCGGGGGCCAAATATAATGTAATTCCTCTGCAATTATCTTAACACACTTTTTATTTAGTTTAACCTACTAATTGACCACTTTTGACCACTGTAAAATTTGATAAAATTTGGATTCGGTGTATGTTTTGGGCGTGTTTATATTTGATTGCCGTAAATGCGATTAACTTTAGCTTTGACTTCAAAAGCGACTCAATTTGATTGCCAGCCGAGGGGAAAAGCTACTGGATATCTTCCACTGACTCTGCCACGGAAAGCGTTCACTGCTTAATAAGACACGCCTCATAAATCTCTAAGGTGCAGTTTCATGGTTCATATGGGCGTCATAAATAAAACGCTAACACTGCAGCAGCAGCAGGAACAGGAGCTGCCCGAAAGGCAACAACTAAAAATAAAATAAAATAAAATTAAATGAAAATGTGAATGCGAATAAAAATGAAAATGAAAAATGCACAACGCAGTTTGCCTTGAGTTTTCCACTGGCAAACACACGGGACCTGCATTTTAATGTGCTGCGTCGTTATTGCGCCTAGAAGCACACACTGGCCACTGGCAAAAGGTCAGCGTGACGTGTCCTGCGGCTGGATCTGGTTGCGGTTGGTTCTGGTTGCATGTGACTCGCTGTGGTCAGCGCAACGGTATTAAATTACGAGCGAGCTGAGCTCCTTGTTAGTGCCTCTAAGGCGGCAATTTGCTGCAGCCGCTGTGGCAGGCAGACAGACACCAGGCAATAGATAATTCACGTTATATATAAGTCAGTAGATAAGCATATAAACCTACATTCTATTGATTTTAATTGCTTATACATATGTTGGCAATGTATTTCAAAAACACTTTATATATGTTACAGCATTCAATTTTCTCTTGGCAAACAATGCTGACAATTAAGATATAGGCTTATAATATTGAGTTTAAAAATAGAATGCATTGATTGATTATATGATTCATAGCTATAATCTGAGAAGTATTTTAATTATTAAGCTGATAAGTGATTGAAAGGTTAAAAATATAGTTTTAAATACCTGTGGAGTGATATAGCCCTGTGTACACGATCCCTGTGTACAACAATCCCTGTGTACAACAATCCCTGTGTACAACAATCCCTAGACAACAACAACGAGCAAAGGGGTACTAAGGCGAATTCACTCGCAAGCGAATTCGCCTCACCATAACCGAGCGACTAATGAAGATCGTAGACCGAGAAGCCGAAGGGAGCTCGGCCTCTGACACGGAAGGTTGTGAGAACACCAGCTCAAACGACAAACGAAGATCACTTAGTTTCTATATTAAAATACTGTAATTATTCAATTAAATAAATAACCCAAATCAGTTAAAAAGTCTTGTAACTCCTGGAAGAACTAGTCGGAGAGTCTACAGTCGATGTCGACTATGAGAGACCCTATACCTAATCTTCAAAGAGAAAATAAGATTAACACTAATAGTACCCCATAGTGCGTTGTAACGTCAATATGCTCTTCTTATTCCTTTGGCCCGACACTGTGTAATATTGAGTTTTGAATAAGTTCCGAGTTTATTATCCGATCGCGTTGAAAATGATCAGGATACATAAGGACCCCGATGCTCATTCTGAATCAAAAGGTTATAAGATGGTTATAAAATAGTTTAGAGCAAAACTTAAGAAGTATTTTTACCATAATACTCAAAACAGACTGATATTATAAACTGAAATACTGTGTACAATCAAATAAAGAGCCAAACAAACAATTATATAGATAAATATAACATATTCTCACCTAATCTTCAAAATTTTCAAAGTTCTAGCACATTCTATTTAAAACTGATTCAAAAATATCTCTCAGCTAGAACTAAAATTATGCGATTCCCTTTAAAGATTATGCAATGCTCTATTAGCTTTGCTCTCAACCAGCAAAACTGTAATTGAACTCAGATTTAGCTCTCTCTCTCAAAACTGTTCCACAACAACGACTAATTAACTGCCTTGAAATTACAAGACAATCGAATTATGCAATTTACATAGATATAAGAAGGGAAAGCGAATTAAAGCCATCCAACTGATATAGCTGAGGCTCCATTAAGGGCACTTCTGCGGAAATTCCACTGATCCAATTACACAGATGAAATCTGCTTCGAGCGCCACGTGGCGTATGAGTAACGCCTTATTAAATGCGCGCACAACAAGAAACACACATCAAAATATATAGGTTATTAAGCATTTTCGTATTTTCCTTTTGTTGTACAAGAATTTTAGCAAAAATAAAAATGTGTTTATGTAAATGAAATTCACTAAACGAATTTTCTTGTAAAATGGTCACACCCAAGCGGGTGGTCCCTCTACAAAGGACGGGGGTTTGGGGTTGAACATTAGCAGTTAGCTATGGGTGGTCAGCACAAATGACAACGGCGACACATTTTGCATACAATGGCACTTGCTGGAGGTGGAGATGGAAGCAGGGTGGAGGCGGGGTGATGATCTGGGGGAATGGCGAGCACTTGACAGCCACAGGCCACAGGCGCAATATTTCAGAAGGACAACGTTCACTTGGCTTTTCTTTTTTCTTTGTATTTTGCAAACAAAGCCAAAGCAGAGCGATGGCAAGAGGAGAACGCGAACTGGTGGAGGGTGGGTGGGGGGTGTGGAGGTGGAAGCAACAAGCCATAAATCAATTGACAGTGCAGAAAAATTGCAGAAAATTACTTGATATTTACGGTCAGCGCACACACAAAGAGAAAGTCAGAGGGCCACATGGAAATAGCTATGTGGATGATGCCAATGATGATGATGATGACAATGATGATGATGATGATGATGTGCCACGCCCATCGTCAATCGTCTGGTGGCAAACACGACGATGCAACAAGTTTTGCTGACATCAATGACACTCAAGGACAGCAACATTGTTAGCCATAATTACACATGTTCCATCTTTGAGTGTGCCACATGTCGTATTAGTAATAAGTGCCCGTCTGCACAGTGGGGCAATTACACAATGATAACTGATGATTAAGGTATGAAAAGAATGACGATTTCCGATACATAGTAGCACAATCACAATGTTTAGTGATGATTAATGCCAGTAAATATAAATATATTGGCTTCTACACTTTTTAGACACATGTTTTAAGTTTATGGCTTTGCCCCACTGTGTCACATCAATCGTAAGCAAACAAAAAAAACTGTCAACAACAAACGGCAAATGCTTTTATGAACTATTCTCGTAACTGTTGCCCCCATCCTCGACCTTTGTCATACGCCTATGTCCTGCTGTGCATTGCAATTGGGTGGAAAGAGAGGGACGAGGTACACACATAGGTCGATGATGTGGTGTGTGTGTGCCTGTGTGCATGTAATTATTCTGTCAACTGAGGTGTGTGTCACTGGGCAAGAATAGAGACAAAAGCCAATGTCCTTGGTGCAGGTAAGTACTAAGCCAGAGTCAGATCTCAAACCCTCCTCAGTTATCCCCATTCATGTCCCAGCTTGTTATTTATGGGTCGAACTAGACTCATAATTGCATTGTTGCCGTTGTAATTACTGGCAAACATGCAGTTAATTAAAATCATTAAAATGCCTTTGAGCCAAAACATCAGAGAACAACAACAACATCGACAACAACAACGACAGCGGCTGTCACCAACTGTAATGGAATGGCCCAAGGAATGGCCTTGGGGGAATGGAATGGCACTGCCTGCTGGCAGCTTTAATTTCCGTCACACGCCAGGCAATCCTTACAGCAGGATATACATATTTATATGTACATATATATATAGAGGAATATTCACGACGCTTAAATACACTATTGACACATATTATAAACAAAATAATATAATAGAAATGTTCCATTTTTAATGGAAACTATTTCTTTTTATTTTTGAAACAAAATAATAAATATTTTTATAAGCAGTAATCGGAGAGTTTATTCTACGTTTTTCTTTATTTCAAAATATTTTGTTTGATTTAGAATTTATGATATAGATAAAAGTAATACATAAGTATATCAGACATAAACTTGACTATAATTAATAGAGCTCATTAAACCTCAAGAGTTTATCCGAGAACTGCTTTTCCTCTTTTATGATAAGTGACGATTTGAGAATATATTAGATTTTGGATTATATCAGAATTTAAATTATCATTTCAATACATTCTCAAACATCAAAATAAACTGACACACATATAAGTGTGTTTTACTGTATCTATAAGACATCTAAGTCAAAATGTTACATATTGTAGCAGGCCGATAGTCTGTTAACATTCCTATACTCTGTTAACCCTACCATCACCAGATTGTATAGCCTACCACCACTAGATTGTGTAGCCTACCATCACCAGATTGTATATCCTCCCATCACTAATTATCGGGATAGATAAGCTATCTCGCTTTAACATACTAAGACAATGGAGTTCGAACTAGCTTGATCTCGCTCTAAAGGGAGCTGTGAAACACAGCGGTGTGATGCCAGGGTCAACCGTTTGATACAAACGAAATAAAGCAGATGTCATAGAAAAGAACTGCGAGTTTCATTAAATTTAAACGATTACAATGTTTCGTAGACAAACTTATGGACCCTATAAGTAGGGTATAACAAGGTGACATGCTGTTAGCAGACTGCGTGCAAATTACTTTGCATCCTGCAGAGAGAGCATATTAAATTTGTCATTAAAGTTGCAATAAAACGAAATGAAAATAACAAGAATATAAACCCAAAGACTTTAGTTAGATTTCCAGCATATTCGACAGATTAGACTATTAATAATTGTAAGATCAAAATAGCTTAGGTTTAACTAAATATTCTTTGGCATTTACCAGTATTTTATTTTTTTATTATTACGTAGTATGCTAATTCTGTCTGTACCAGGCAGTACCCCGCGTTAGTCACAAGTCACCAGCCACCAGCCATCAAAGAAACGTCTGCACTTGTCACACATTTATTTCGTGCCCGATGACAATGCCAGGTTCATTGTCTGGCACGTTCTACGCTAGACGCCTTCACTCTCACAAATGGTGTTATTGTTATTTTAGCCGCCTAATAGATAGATTTTGATTAATGTTTTCAACTGCGAACAACTGGAAACAAATGATTGAAGTTTGCCTGTTAAGCCAACATTTGTAGTTGACACCAACGATGAGCCATGTAAATGTCACTTAAAAACAAACAATAAATCAAATTCGAGACCTTATTAGAACACAACTTATTGACAGAAAATGCTTATAAATACGATAACAATGACAATAGTATTAAGTACTATTATAGAGTTCATAACACTTATGTTAAAGAAGATAAACTGAAGAAAAGGACAGAATAGTATTATTTCCTTATTTGTCAAGCCTAAAAGAACGTCTTGATTAGATTGATCAAATTAGAAAAACAAGACTAAACTCTAATCTTTAACAATTGTTAATTAAAGAATTCGCAAGGACATAGTTAGAATTCTGAAGAACATTATATTGGAAAATATGTATTATTAGTTAAAGAAAAAACTTTGTTTTACAATGAAGTTATTCAAAGTTTTTACATATTTCAAGTTAACAAATTATCCCATTTTCTCAATATCGAGTAATTGTCTCAATTAGTTAACTGATAGAAACATTCACGTCACATCTATAGAAAGCTAACTCTAAGTTTATATATTTATCTGATTCCATTATTTGCCAGCACAAATGTCAGTGTTGACTAATGAGCAAACTATTTGGCACACAACTCCAAATTAATGAAAACCTTAAGCCTAAACACTCGAAGCGTACATAAAACATGTTTAATGTTGATGAGCATCATCGGTAAAGTTGATTACAAAAACACAATACCATCCAATAAACTCGTATAAGTATAAGTATAATACAATATTGTATTCGGGGCCAGTTCAGGCGGCATTTCATGGCATTTGCTATAATTAATGAGTTTAGTCTCAGCTTCCTTTCGATAAATGTAGCTCGAGTTCAGCTTTGTCATTGTTTATGCGTCTCTTTGCAGCTGTTATTTTATTCAAACGGTTGCCAACAGATAATTTTGGGCACGTGCTAGAAATTGTGTGTGTCCTTGGACCAGATAACCACATGGCAAACAGTGTTGGCAGTTTTTCTGTTATTAAGAAAATAGCCAAATATTCTATTTATTCTAAAAATTAATTATATAATTGATGGATAATTATCTATCCATTGAACTTGAAGCTGAATCAGACTAGTTTCTTAAACAAAACGTACGGGTTGGAGTATAAGAAATACGTTAATTTAATACATATTATATAGAAAACAGTGAAAAATAATAATAAAATCATAAGCTTAACTTATATTTGGAATTTTAAAAGCTTTCCAAATCAAGGAAATTGAAATACAATTAAGAAAATTAATTATATTTTGTATTAACTTCATTTTGAGTAACTTGCTGGCATTCCAATAAAACCCGACTTGCCATACACTCATTAGATATTTGACTAGAAAAAAGTGTATAGTGGCAGCACTATGAGCAAGTGGCAACACTGTCGGTATTGGAGATGCCAATTTATTGTGTTTCTCGAGAAGATAGCATATACTACATACATAAGTGCAGGCATTCGTCGCTGGCATGTAATCAAATATGAACAAATTGGTGATTGAAAGAGGCGCCTGGCGAACGCAATTAAAATTTAACGACCACTGAATATGAAAAGGTGCCATATAATTTTAAGTGTTCTGTTTCACAGCTGCATTTCGCTCAAAGCAACAATTTAATTGTCGAGCAAATGTTGTGGAAGTAATGGCACTGAAATTTTTGGGGATAAATATAACAGAATACAGTTACGAGGCGAATGAGAAAAATGCCAGAGAGGTAATAAACCAAACGAATGGCAGTTGAAATAAAATGTGAAATTAACCAGAGTCAAAGTAAACTTGAAATTGAGAAGAAAGTAAAAAAAAACAGCTAGTAACAATTGAGCTTAAGTTAAGCTAAAATGATGTAACAGCAACTTTAGTATCTTAACAAGTCTTAGTTATATAAAGTAATAAATAAACAGAGGGAAGTAGAATGAGAATCAACATATTGATTGTTTGTGTGATAGAACAAGTAACAATTGAGCTTAAGTTAAGTTAGAATGATGTAACAGCAACTTTAGTAACTTAACAAGTTGTGGTGATCTGGCAACTCTCAAATAACCAAAGATACTTTTAACATAATAGTTCTTATCGATATTTCGATAAACATAAACAAGCTCATCACAAAGAAATGTAACTTTCGTCTCTTAAGAAAACTGATCTCGATCGAGCTCAAATAAAAAATTAAAGACAGTGGATGAAACTGAGTATTTATTGAATTACTAATCGATTAATATCCAGAGACCTCCAAAAAGTCTTAGTTATATAAAGTTATAAATATACATTTAGTTAAACAGAGTGAAGTCGAATGAGAATCAACATATTGATTGTTTGTTTGACAAACAGATACAAATAGCGTGTATATTTTACTGTAGAATATTTATTTGTTATGTTAATTCATAGCAAATGCCATTATGCTAATCATTGAATTACTTATCTACTTTATTGACAAGTTCCAATTTGTTTTATCTTAGCAAGATTTTATCTACATTGTACTAAACATTGTTGAAAGTTGTTAACCAGACAAATCAGTCTCTATTCAATTAGCTGTAATTGAACCAGATAATGATATAGTACGTTTCTGTGCCACTTGCAAGATGCCACGCATAGTGTTCTGTAGAGGCTTGGCCTCGAAAGTCTTGCAACGTCATTACTCAATGTCGCCGCAGGTGAGAGTGAGTGTTTGTGTGGGAGTGGGAAAGCGAGTGTGGGTAAAAATAATCTTAGCACCAGGTGTAAGTAAACGAAAAAGCAGCTCATAAAAATACTCAAGCTGGCGAAATGTTTAGCTTGAAGAGTGCGCAGGCCCCAAAGGGCAAAGATGCGAGATGGTGGAGATGGGGGAGTGGGAACTTGCATGCTTTGACATTGACAGTAGCCTTCTGCATTTAGCTTAATCCATGGCACAAGTTTAAGCAAAACAAAGCTAAAGCAGAGCTCAAGGTCCTTGCAGGACGTCGAGTGTCAGTGGAAATGACAACTATGCGACTGCTCTGACAGTCGCTAGCTTGAGTTTAGTTCTTTGTTTTCATTGCGTTGCATACTTTACGGCACTGGGACGCATCTTAAATCTATTCTTGGTTCTTGGCTCATGGTTGGTTGTTGCTTTAAATATGTATGTATTTGTGGAGCCCGTGCGCTCGCTAACGTATATGCAAATTGATGGCTTCTGTTTGCCTTTGGAGAGTTTGGTGAGCACGCCGAAAACTCGCAAATCCGTTGAAAATCCTTTTTAACTTTTAATGATGCCTGCCAACGTCGACTTCGGCAGCGATAGCGACTGCGACGTCAGCATCTCAAAGTGTGCCAATGTTTTCTCTTGGGATTTGCGTAAAGTATCTGCTAAAAGCTTCCTTTCATTCCGTTTGCTGGCTGCCAAAAAGGCAAACAGCAACCACATGGCCAAAAATCAAAATGCCGCTCGGCAGCTGCCCCAATTTTGTTTGCCATCAATTTAGCCTGGCCAAAACAATATGAGCAAGAGAAGAAGAAGAAAAAAAACCAGCATCTCACACAGCAGGGGGATGGCAACTGACAGTCAATGTGGGGGGCGGGGGCATCACATAAACGTCGTTTTCCTTTCCTGTCTTTTATTTTCTCCATTTTGTTGCTTTTCTTGTCGACTTCTGTCTGTTTCCTTTTAATCTGGCAATGGACGTCTTGAATGATCTCGTATTTCATATTTCTTGTAATGAAAAGAGACTAAATATCTGTACAAATTCATATGATTCTTATTCTTTATCTATTATTATATTTTAACTTGTTTTAAAGTGAATTACAAATAACTTGCAAATTTCATAAACTTAATATTTAAATGCCAAAACAAACTCTGAATGGCACTTAAATAGTGGCAAAGTATTGAAGAACAAATAAAAATATAATATATATAGTATAAAACTGCGGTCCAAGTCATAAAGCAGCGGAAAGGAAGTGCAGCCATTTCTAGCGCATCCTGCAGCAGCAACAACGAGCATCCGCCGCGCTCAAGCCAGAAATTGTAAATTTTCGCTGTGGACAAACAAAAGCGCGCCAGGATGTGGGCGAATGAGAAATGGGCGTGGCAGGCGGAAGAGTAGACCAACGAACCAGTTATATATAGTTACAGTTGCATTACCAAGTTTTTTATTTGCTACAACTATCTATCCAACTGTGGCATTTTTTGAAGCTCGCCCAAAACTTTTAACGGTTTGGGTCAATAGATTTAGTTAGCCCCACCCCCCCCCCCCCCACTCTATGACCAACCCTAACCCATTGACCAACAAATCAAATAGCGGAAAAGTTTTATTTTGCAAGTTTTCTTTATGCTTCCGGCCAACGGTTTGGGAGTTGCGAAGGTCCCCGAGTCCGAGTGTGTGGGCCTTCCTTGGAACCGTCTTGGGCCTCATAAATAAACAGCAAATTGCATGCTTGGCCGGGTCAGCAGAGCATCCAAGCGACCCAGCTTCTTCCCATTACCACCCAGCTCCATCTCAGCCAAGGGCAGAAAATTGATGACTTTGTAGCAGTTGCTGTATTAAATTTGCTGGCCAACAGATCGACAGTTTCTCTTACTGGGTTTTTCCTTGAACTTTGGCATGACCCCACTAGCATTCTATTTATGCGTTAATTATTTCATTAACACTCCATTGAGCTCATCGCCTTCCATTGCAAATTATTCCAGCCTATTGCATTCAAGTGATTCTGATTTTTGACCATAATGAGCCTTATGTAATATCCCACACACAGCAGCCATGTTGTACCGCCTGGGATTGCGATTGGAATTGGGATGTGAAGACTTGTGACTGGCGCCTGGAGGCTGGGGCGTGTGCCACTTCAAACTAAAATTGTGCAATCGACTGTAAACGGAATGCCACAGAATGGTTTTCATTAGTGGGCTGGACACAGATAATGTGGAAAGTCAATGGGGCGATAATGAAACCACAGTTTCAGTGCGAATATATTTTAATTAAATGCCTTTCTCTTTGATTGAATGAGAATTGAACGCTTGAAAGCGCAGGCAGGAAAATTAGTAAAGCACCATGTTATAAAGTCAAAATATAGCTAAAATTGTTTATACTAGAATGTAATACAGAGCTGATGATTATCAATTTATATTTGCAAATGTATGATGACTGATTTCATATGAAAGACAAACACAGCATAATGTTAGAAGTAAAAAAACTGATAGATTAGCGGAAATTTGAAAGTTTACAATAATGTTTTAAAAATATAGCTATAAATGTATACAGAATATACAAAAAACTGATAAGTTGAATTTTAACTAAATATAAGTCTAAACAATTCTTATAATAAGTATAACACTCAATCTCAAACTGTTATACATCGTAAACGTTCTACAAAACTGCCTTCCAAACATAACAACCAGTATAACTAATACTGCAGTATTTGGCAGCACCAAACAGTGTTGATAAAGACAGACACATAGCTTACAATCAGTGCTGCCACATATTTCTGTGATGCTGCCAACTTGTCGATAGGCCGTTGCCATGCTATTTTATTATATAATAAGCGCCGTTATTAAATACACAGAACTTATATAAATTTGACTAGTCAAACTATAAGCTCTAGAACAAATATATTCTTACATATGTATGTCCTATATGAAATCCATTTGTATCTTTTATGCGAAGAGGCATCGCAATGGCAAACAACAAACAGTTGGCATGTGCTCAATTGCCAACAATAATAAACATTATTATGGCTATGTCCAGGCACTTTATGCTGACTCTCGAGTCTCTTAACGCAATGACATTTAAGAAGACCGGGAAGCAGTCTACAGACTTGTGAACTAAAGCCGGATGGGCATTTGGCATAAAGTTTCATGACGCTAAGTGGATGATTATTTGCGATTACACGGCAGCAAGTGCGGGCTACGGCTATGGTTGAGACTCTGCAATCGGAGCCGCAGCAAATCCTTGAAGCGAAGGACACGATGCGACACACACACACACGCACATGATAGCCACTTGTATGTGTGTAATTTAATGAAGGTAACAACAACAACAACAAGGCGAAGGACGACAGGACGACAGAACGAAAGCAAAGCCAATACAAATATGCGGGCCAATGCGCCCAGGCAGTCATCCGTTTTTACTGCTCCACGCTTTATGTACACCACTTTGCTCCAATCGAGATGCCCGAACCATGTCCATGTCCATGTGGCCGCTGCTGTTGCTGATGATTATGTGTTAATGGGCAACGCACGACTTTTTATATCGAACGCCAAATTGGCTGCTAACAATTGATATATGGCGGCAATTACACAACATGCATTACTCAACCCTCCCAAAAACCCCGAAACCAGCCAGCAAACTTGCTCATAAATGCAGCTCGTAAATCTTATTCGAAGCATGCAGCACAATAGTTTTTTGGGGCGCCACGAATCGAAGCATTCATTGCCTGTCCAGTCGGCAAAAGCCATAAACAACAACCAACTATTGTGCGACTGACTCAACTCTCTAGTTGCCCCAAATAACGATGCAGATTCAGACTGAATACCAAAAATAAATCAGTAAAAAGAAAGTTGAAAGAACCAAAGTATAAACCCTTTCATAGCAGCATAAAAGTATGCAATAAAGATGCCCTTTAAATAAACAGCATAAAATTTGAATTTGAAATCGTTTGAATGATAACTTTCGGTAATAATATCGATAACTTTTGATACGCATTATGAAACACTGCTTAGCAACAAGTTGAGAACTTGGAGAGTTGACACTTCACAATTTCTAAGCGAAGACGCCAACAATTTCGGTTAATTAATGCACTTTGCTTTAGTGTTTGCGGCAAATGAAACAAATGAAATGAAAGCAAGAGAATACGTAATCCGCAATTAGCAGACATCAAACACTAGAGAATGCTAATATATATACGATAGACATACAATTTGATTATGTACAGATCGACGACGCCAGCACAAATTGTTGGCAAGTAATTCGCATCGATTTTCTTTCTGTCCAAGACAGCGCCAACAAAAAGAAGGAAATATTTGTATGCGGCCAACTTGTGTTGGCCAAGTTCTGATGGCCGGCGCTTCAATTTAAGAAATTAATGTGAATTCCTTTTGGTTACGCAAGCGAGCGCGAGCGCTGGCAATAAATCTAGGCGCAGCTCGTCACGTGAAGCTGTCATTATGCTGCGTTCACATGTTGTCACAGTGTAGTGTGAACGACAGATGAATTGTCTAGGAAATCAAGTGTACAGGCATGAAAACTTTTAGTAACTTTTCGCAGACCATAGTGTCACAGTGTGACGCAATGTGAACCTAGCTTTACTCAGCAAATGCGATAGAGAGGGAGGGCAAAGAAGCTGACCAGAGCTGAGGCGAGTCTAGAGCGGAAACGGATGTCGTGCGCAAACAGAATCGAGGAAAACGGAAGCTCAAGTTCAGACACCGTGGCCAAAATGTAAGACCCCATGTTCGGCAAGTTTACGGCATTTTGTTAGTCTATAAAAGCAGCAAAGCGCACAGTAAAGAGACCAAAAGAACAGGTTGATATATCCAGAGGGTAATTCTCGCTGGTTCTGCGGTTGTTATAAAAAACAGACTGTCAGGGGGGTTTATCGGCGAATTGACTGATGGATGATGGGGTTGGGTATTTGTAGTGGGCGTCACGGCCAGTTAAGGAGTAGGAGTTTTCAATTAGTTGGGAAGTGTACCGAATTTAGGCTTCATTTGGCGATGATGGATGGAACACAGTCAGGTAACATTCAATCAAGTAGAGGAATCACAGATGAAGTTTTAGCCAAAGTTTCTCATGTTGAATTATAGTTAGTAATTGGATTCAACTAAGCCAAAAAGAGCTTGTGCTAAACTTTATATGAACAAGTCAATTTTCATTTGTTCTGATATAAAGTGAAATAAAATACCAATCCATTTTACTTATTTAAAATAGGTTGGCTTTTCTCCAAAAGAAAAACCGCAAGCTCTTTAGCTAACCGGAAATTGCGTCGACGTCTTAAAGCAATATCCGTTGACTGCTAGTAAAATTGGGCTTTAAATGTGGGGGATGCTACATAGTATAATAAACTAGTTGTCTAGGGATGCTCTGCGCGTGGTATCTGTATTTATCTGAATTTGTATTTGTATAGAATGCTGTGTATACAGGAATTAGCATAATTACAGCATCAACCCTTTACAAAAAGGCGCACAATAACTGTGTCGACCGGGGGATGGAGCAGGTGGGCAGATGGGCAAGTAGGCAGGAGGCAGTTGTATATATGTACATACATACATAACTATGGAAGGAGCAACAATGTCCCAAAAACCAAAATGAAACCCCAAACACAGTCCCAAGCTTGGCATCATAATAATTTCGTTGCGTTTGTTTTTTGACGCTGGGCTGCTGATGAAGGTACTACAAAACCGAAATCCACTCATCCCCAAGCGCATAAATTTATTTGTTGAAGAAGCCACCCGATGAGTAGCCCCCAGATCCCCAAAAAACCATAGCCAAAGCCACAGCCAGCTGCTGCTCATCAAAATTGTATGGCCCAGTGGGTCGGGAGGGAAAAGATGGGTTTTTACATCCTGGTCGAGGGTATCTGTACGAACTGTAAGAACGAAAGAATCTCACAAATGGTAAGAGCTACAAGCATTAAAATTGTTATGTAGATTCTTAGATATGTATATATGCAGGCAGATTAAGTTTATTATTAGTTACAAGAATACTTTTAAAGATAGAGGCACATATTTGGTACATATGATCAGCATATCTTTACGATCAAATAATAAACTCGTAAGTTATTCTAGAAACAATTTTACGCAACGTAGAGTCAAATAAAGAAGTTGGAAACACTGACGCTACAACGTGCGTGTTTGCTCGTGTCTGTTTGCGTTTTACGTATTTACATGAGTGCAAATGCGTTTTAGGACCTAGACCAGGGTACCTCATAGTTGAGCACTCTCGACTACAGCTTTCTTAGTTGTTTGGTGTTGCCACAGCAAAAGTAAAACCAAACAAAGCATGCCAAAAATTATCTCGGTCACTTTTCAAATGCACGCACACTTACACAACAAATAACAAAGAGGAGCAGGGTGGCTACCCAGGCAGTAAACCCCTTAAACCCAGCTCCTTGACAGGGTCAATGGCTTGGCGCCCATACAACCACTTGAAAGTTTTAATGTGTACACACTTTTGTCTTTGCGGCACCCAAGTTGACAACACTGTTTACCTAATGTACCGTTAAGCTGTACACTTAATGCCGTTATCATTTTTTTTTTGTTTTTGTCTTTGTCATTGTCTCATGCGCCATGGAAATTATTTTCTTAATTTGCTTTGAAGTGCCCAGTTTACCAGGGGGGTGCGGAGTCGACTTTAAAGTGTTTATTATAAATATTTAAACATTGAATTTGAAATGATGGCCGCATATTGTACAATTTGCATTTAACAAACTTTCGCCCATCAAACTTTTTTCATTTACAACAAAGTTCAGCTGCAGCAACAGAAAAAACAACAACAACAATTAACATAAAAATATTATGACTGAAAAAGTTATAAGCTTTTTCCGCATTTTGATTAAAATAGAGCTGCACTGACGGTCATGTGGAAAATTCAATAAAAACATACAAATACATACATGATACAGCATAAAACTCATATATTAAATGCCTTAAATGTATTTCTTATTATTAGTATTTCCTTAACTTGTTCTAAGAACCATAAACAACTATCATAATAAAATAAGAAGCAAGTCTGCCAAATCATTCTTAAAATGTTAGTGATTTGCAGCCTTGATAGGAAATAAAATAAAAGGAAAAGCTATTTTTGTTACTTTTTCCTTTTTTGCAATATAGAATATGTAAACATTTTTTTCTTGTCAAGAAAATTGCTTGACACACTGTGTGTGTGTGTGTGTGTGTACCTGCAGTAAAATATGCGAAAAATGTACATGGGGAAACCTTCAACGAAAGCCCGACAAAGGGATTTCATTGCAGTTGCGCAGCATTTTTACCTTGCCAACGAGTAAGGCCGATGGAAAACCTTGACAGCACAGCACATACGTGCGCCACGCCCATCGGCCAGCAGGCAGAAACGCAGCGGGTTAAGGTCACCACCCATCCACAGCAGCAGTGAACGCCAGCTGGCCATTATTTTATGCTGCAGACACATTCGCACTAACAATGGCAATGAAATGCAGCCGGGCCCTGGATCTGAGCCTGGTCCTGAATTTCAGCCGGAGCTTGGTTCTCATCAGTGACGTTGAGCCTTAAACGGATTTATAGCAGCTACTTTCGCCTTGGACTCGTGTCTGTTGTTGTTGTAGCAGGCGCATCTTCGTTTCAAGGCAATGCAATTGCCTTCCTCTACTTGCACTTGTTTATGTTGCCATTATTTTTAATCCGACATATTTCTCATCTCCTCGGTAGCATTCTTCTTCTGAATTATGTCAGGATTTAACGCTGACGCAATTTCTTATTTTCTTCATCTTTAAGGTACTTGTGTATGTGCAGTTGTCTGCGGAAATTGTGTGTCACACAAAAATACAAAACGAACGCACAAAAGACATTTTTCGAAAGCTACTTAAGTGAGCACTCATAAGCACTCAAGTAACATGGCTATGGTTTAAAATCTTAACGTTCAACAAAAATCAAAGTCAATGTCAGCAAGAGCAGAAGGTCAATAGCTATGCAAACATGGCAGTGCCAGAGTACATGTAAGCATTTAATATAATAGGTTCTTACGAGCAGCCAAATAAGCTAACAAGTATTTTAATTTTAAAGCCCTGGACTTTAACGTCGAAAACTATTTGAATTTTAAATAGGCGCCGCATATGCAACTCTGCTTTTCTTATATCGATAGTTCCTTTGCACGTCTGATTGGTGTATCGATATAAGCAAGCACCCCTAGTTTCGATGTTTTCCCGAATACCAGAGGTGATTGTGATTATGGATTATATGTGAAGAAATTACCTTTGCCTTTGTTAATTATTTTTGTAAATGACTTACGTAATTTTAAACATTTTATTTATATTCAAAACCGCTATTATTTCTTACCCTACATGTGTATATTAAATCATCGTAGTCACTGTTTCTAGTATCTAGTCACAAGTATCACGCATGTACCATAAAATACTTGGCAAGTAACAAGTAAAAAAAATATCGCTCATCCCTAATTTAACGCGTGCTCTTTCTTTCCTCTTGCTCCAACATGGCTGATCAGGTAAGGCAGCAAAAATGTGTTCGAAATTAAATAAAATAAAGCATTTATTGCACTGCTATAAGATAAATGCATTGTGAAACGTGATATTAAGTGCATTGTGAGCTCAACTACACAATTTGCTGTACAGTGGAAGCTCTGCAAGTATTTTGTTTAGTGAAGCAAAATTTACACCCAGTCAACCCGTATTCGACATAACCACACTTGTACGCATGCTGTGTACGCTGGTGTCTCACAATGTACACACTCGCAACTTTATTTTAGCAAACTGAACGTTCTTTTCGTAAACAACACTCTGTGCCAACAACGCGTCGCAAGAGCGTCAATGGCAAGAAGCGATTGCGTTTGCATCGTCAAATTGGGTTGGGATTTAAAACGCCAACCGAGGTAAGAGTCCCAGTGCAAATGTAACTAATGTTGCGTCCCCCTTTTTGTTCCTTTTCTTCCACAACCATCAAAACACAAACAAACAAATGCCCTGCCTGCCTCCCTTGCACGTTGTGTACCCGGCCCATGTAACTTGTCGAATGCAACGCTAACCAGAACGAACGCGCCTTCCAAAAGCAGTTCGGTGTTAACCTAAACCGTAAGGTGAAACCCGGCATCACCAAAAAGAAGGTGCTCCGCCGTTACCGTGATGTTGGTCTGGGTTTCAAGACCCCACGTGAGGTATGCATGCTACATTGGACACTACCATCTCCAGTTACCACAAGCCAACATTTCTCTAACTAATGCTATTTCCTTCGCTCTGTAGGCCATTGATGGCACTTACATTGACAAGAAGTGCCCATGGACCGGAGATGTCAGAATCCGTGGCCGCATCCTGACCGGTATTGTCCGCAAAACTAAGATGCAGCGTACCATTGTTATTCGCCGCGATTATCTGCACTTCGTGCGCAAATACAGTCGTTTTGAGAAGCGTCACCGCAACATGAGCGTCCACTGCTCGCCCGCCTTCAGGTATGTTTATTAACTCACTAAATTATTCCTACTACTGCTTACTATGATGATAAAATCATGACGGTCTTCATAAAACAAATTGCTGAAGAAACTTGACTCTTTTTACAAAATGTAGAAATACTGACAATTATAAAAACGGTGTATCTATGGATTCCTGTATAACAAATGCAACCATTTAATTATTTGTATTTGCTCTTTTTGCTTGCAGAGATGTTGAGCACGGCGATATCGTCACCATTGGCGAGTGCCGTCCCCTCTCAAAGACCGTGCGTTTCAATGTTTTGAAAGTCAGCAAGGGTGTAGGCGCCAAGAAGAGCTTCAGGAAGTTTTAAGTGACGACAACCACGGCGGAAGAAAACAATATCTGTAGCATTATTCTTTTTGAATAAAACAAAAAAAAAATGTAAATTTAATTACTTCGTATAATTCTTAAAAGTATATTTCAGCCTTTTCAGCACTTCGAGCAGTTGGATCATTATAAATAAAGGTGTGTATTATATTCCTATTAATGTCAAATTAATAATGCTTATTCTGATGATAAAATCATGACGGTCTTCATAAAACAAATTGCTGAAGAACCTTGACTCTTTTTTACAAAATGTAAAAAAACTGAAAATTATCAGCAGATTCACGCATTTTAAGATTATGTTTGCCCTTTACTAATTGTTTTTTTTTTTTTGATTATGTTTTTGCAGTCTCTTAAATGTGGAAGACACTGAAGATTACACTGCAACTAAACTCCCATGTACTTTTCATTAATTAAATAAATTCGATTGAATCTAACAAATGTATTACTTTGTATTGTTATTATTGTATCTAGTTCAGCAACATATTTAGTTTATCAACATTTGATAATACTATTATATAATTTATTCTTATATCCTTGCAGAGGGTAGCCTAATTTAGTCAGATCCCATCCAGTATATATATTTATGATCAGCATTAATAGCCGAGTCAATATTGCCATGCTCCTCTGTTTCTGTACAAACCAGTTTCAGGTTTGAAACAATCTTGATAATACTTGGTACATGACCGTGTTTTTGCTGCGGAAGGTTCAAAAACGGACTGATCGGATCACTATATCATTAAGCTGTCATCGGAACGATTAGTCGAAAATTGAATCGCCAAAAATAACCATTCTGGACTTTTCCCATGTGTGGTTTTTCTAGAAGTCTGCCACAGTGTAGCCTACCTACTGCCGCGCGCGCTGAACTCCAGCTTGATTGCCATTTAAACTGCGCGCCACACTTTTAATGGCAGAAGCAGAGTGAATGACTTGCTATTCAATAGTCTGGCAACGCTTGATGACTCAGCTGTTGCAGTTCACTGGCAACACTGTCAGACGCTAAACAAAAAAGAAAAATAAGCAAAATGGAAACAGCGGGTCCTGGTGCAGAAATTGGTAAAAATACAATGCAATTATGTTATCTGCTTTAATAAAACAAAGGAAAAGGGAACACCACAATAACGAGAGGGACTTGGTCCAGTGAGCAAGTCGATTTATTGCTTACATTTCCTAAAAACCCATTCTAAAACCTGCCCATATATTTTTGCATTCTTTGGCAGAGCTCCTCGAGCGCGTTCTACTGCGTCTGGGCAATGCGGATAGCGATGAAAAGCTGGAGAACACTGTGGGCAAGTTCCTGACGCCCGTCATTCTCAAAATTAATTCGCCCCACAATGTGGTACGCACAAAGGCAAGTAGAAAATGGCATAGACGTCGGAGCCTGAATGACGCTGCAAAAATAGAATGCAAAGTTGACTAAATATAATTTTGGCAGGTTGTTGAGGTGCTGACACACATAAAGCGACGCATAACATCGCGTGGTCAGGTACAAATACCTGTAGAAGCACTCTTAGATCAGTATGCGGCTCCCGATAGCACGACAATTCTCAAGAACTTTGCCATCATATTCATTACCATGGGATATCCTCGTTTGCCGCTGGAACAACAAACTGCTCTTGCCTCTAAGGTTGTCAGCTGTGAAGCTAAACTGGAGAACTACCAGGACAAGCTCTTCACCCTGCTGTTGCCCATATTGAGCGACATCAAGATTCCCGACGATCCAGCACAGCGTGCCGAATTGCTTAAACTTAATGATAAGCCGGCAATTAGTGCTAGCTTTCTATCATTGCTGCAGGATGTATTGTTGTTGCCGTACGGCATAACACAGGAGCAGGATGTGCCGCCTGGTCTAAGTCCATACAGTTTTAAGCGTGTCATTGCCAACAATTGGCGTGCCGAGGAGCTGGAGAAGATTAAGAAGGGCATTGTCCGCTTCCTCTGCGCCAGCGTTTTCAGCGACAATGAAATCTTTGTGCTTCTTGTGGTCGCCTCTGCCGACACACGCTTCAGTGTCGCCACGCCCGCCATCGCTGAGCTGAGCAAACTCTGCACTATGCTGGACTTTAACAATCCAGCCGTTACCTCAGCGCTCTACACGCTCTTCATTGGCAACCAGAATCAGCTAACAGAACGCCAGACACGTCCTTGCTGTGCCCGTGTACGCCAGAAGCTGTTGCAGTATCTGATAAGATGTCGCAGCAAGGGCATTAATGTGGGCAAGGGTCTCCAGGTGATCTTCGACGGACTCTTTGGCACCAATACAAACCAGAAGTGCAAAGTGTTGGCACTTCAATTTGTGGAGCTTGTACTGAAGGAGTAAGTATATCGTATAATTGAATTTGGATTCCCTAACTTTCGTCATGTCAATTTTTAGCGGTCCACGTGAAGTAGTTTCTAAGGTATCCAAGGTAATGCTGACGGGCATCACAAAGGTTATTGGACGCGACTCTGTGGAGCCAAATGATGTGCAGAATGCAGCGTATTCAGCTCTGGCTCAGCATGCACGCAGTTTTCCACAGGATGTTAGTCAGGATCTAAAACTGGTGTTGGGCTACTTTAATAATCTGGCCACCTGTGAGCCCAATCAACATAGTTCTATACGCGAGGCATTGGTATCCATGGCACCGGCATTTGCCTGGAAAACAAAGACCAAATCCGATGCTATGGACGTGGACAACGATGGTGGTGATCCGTCGGAGGTTCAGCTGGATGGACAACAGCATCTACTGCTGGCCATGCTGCTGGACAATGCAGAGTCTAAAATACAGATTGTACAGAATGTGACCAGCGTTTTTTTAACCAGCTGCTATCCAGAATTCTATGCGCCAGCACGTTACTTGTTGCTGCTCATCGCTGGCGAACGGTGAGTTTATCCAAGCAATTCTTTGAAAGTAAGTGATACCATATAAGAACTTTGACAACTAAAAACCCGACAGACAATTGCTTTACTTACATACATTTTAATCAAAATTGCCCTGTATTAAACCCCACGTATTAAAACAAATGCTGGCCACGTCACTGTGTATATATATTTACAGTATTTAGTTACGTGTGCTAAAAAGGGTTTCCAACAATTTTTACTGGAGTTGTTTAATGTTTTTCCCTTTTTAAATTTCCTAGTTCTTATTTCCTTTTTTATATCCTTTGTTTTTTATAAATTTGTATCTTAGTTTGACTTTTCTATTCGTAATTCGTAATGTAATGCCAAGTAAATATCTATGCATCTCTTTCAGCAATTCGTTGCGCGAGAATGTCACCACCTATTTGTATGGCACTTCGAAGAAGGATCATGTCAACTACAGTATGCTCTCCTCCATTGACCAGACGGGCAAGCACAACAGTGAATCTATTAGTGACTTTAATCATCTGTCTCTGGAACAGCGACGTGTAGTGTTGCCCAGTTTCCATGTCATGATGGCACATGTGCATGAAATGGCCAACAAACGGCTGAAGAAGAGCACCTCCTGCGTTGTCGTAGGACGCACCAAATTGCCATACAGTCTAGAGGTATACGAGGAGATGTTGGACTACTTGCGTCTATGTTTATGGTATTCTGCTGGCGTTGTCGCCGCACCTGGCGATGAGAAGCATACGCATGAGTTGCGAAACTATATAACTCATAATTACGTCGAGGAAGAGACCAATGCTCTTCATCAATATCTACAATTCGTGCAACGCGGCGTCGAAGCGAAGCGCAGTAAGTGGCAATAACTGGATTGATCTATAACCTTTAATCAACATCTTCTAAAATCACAGCTGAATCAAGCCTGCTGTGTCTTTATGATCTGTTAAATGCTGCACCCGAACTGTTCGCATCGAAGCAATTGCATCTACTTGAGCCACTGGGAAATTCTCTAAAGGATGTTTCCGAAGTGATGCGTATTAATGTTGCCCAGGTCTATGGTATACTGTGGGCTTATGGCCTGCAGGACGATAAGTTTGACCAGGAGGTGGACGATTGTCTAAACAGCCTGACACAGCGAACGTTGGAGCACAAGCACGGCTGGCTTTTGGTGTTGGGACACACTTTCAATCGCAAAATAGAGCAGTTGAAGGAGCAGAAGTCGACAAAGGATTACAGCCAATGGACACAGTTTATAAACGCCGTAAAGGTTATTGGTAAGTAAAGCATACAATCACACTAAAAGACTTATTATTATTAAAACCTGTTATTCTTATAGCCAAAATGCTCTGTGAGTCACGTTGGCTGCTTGTCTCGGCGGCTGTAAAGTGCACTTCTATGATTGGCAAGACGGCAGAGATACCCAATGTGCAGGTGGAAATCCAAGTGCCGTGTAACAACAATGACGACGACGATGAGGAAGAGTTGGCCGAGTACAAGAGCATTGAGGCATCCACTAAAATGGTCATCTTTGGCGTCGTCTTTCAATTGCTTCGCAGCAGCTCGGCCCGTCAGAAGATTCGCGAGGAGGCGGCCAAATGTTTGGGCTATTTGGCCATTGGCGATGGTGCACACTTCACAAAACGCAATCTGG
Source organism: Drosophila histrio (assembly GCA_958299025.2). Classification (NCBI taxonomy): domain Eukaryota; kingdom Metazoa; phylum Arthropoda; class Insecta; order Diptera; family Drosophilidae; genus Drosophila; species Drosophila histrio. Next base: position 7,170,262 of record OY729167.1, read on the forward strand.
AGAAGTTCCTAACGTTGGCCAAGGTGCAAAAGGATGCGGCATTGAATATTGCCATCTCGGAGGCCATTGTGAGCACCTTGTGTGGCTATGATGTAAATAAGGGACCGCCGACAGAGACTTTCCAGAATGTGCACTGTACCAATGAGGATTTCGAGCAGTTTTTGAATGCATTAATACGCCTGGTCACCGAACCCAATCCGCAGTCGCGTCAGGCCATCTCTGTGTGGCTTCTGGCGGTGGTCAAACACTGCAGCAATCGACCCGCAGTGCTCAGCAAGAAGCAACTGTTGCAGTTTGCCTTCACCGAGCTACTTTCCGATGATAGTGGTAGCTTATTCACATGCAGAGCATGCTAACTAGATAACTAATCTATTTATGTATTCACAGAGTTTGTGCAGGATGTGGCATCACGTGGTCTGGGACTCGTTTACGCGCTCTCCGATGCAAATAGCCAAAGCGAGCTGGCCAACTCGTTGCTGGATCAGCTCATCGGTGGAAAACGTCAGGTGAATCAGGTCTCTGGCGATACGGAACTCTTTGCTGAGGGCATGCTGGGCAAGACGCCAACGGGTGGAAACATAACCACGTATAAAGAGCTTTGTTCTCTGGCGTCTGATCTTAATCAGCCAGACATGATTTATCAGTTTATGCAGTTGGCCAACCACAATGCCGCTTGGACCAGCAAATTGGGCGCTGCCTTCGGGTTGAAGACTCTCTCAGCGGAATCGCGTCAGAAGATGCAGCCGTATCTGGGCAAGATTATACCGCGTCTGTATCGTTACAAATATGATCCAACGCCCAAGATACAAAACTCCATGATATCCATATGGGACACCATTGTCAGCGACTCCAAGGAGATAACGGAGCAATACTACTGGGAAATATTGCGAGAGCTGCTCGACAATCTAACCTGCACCGAGTGGCGGGTGCGCATTGCCTGTTGCCTGGCTGTCCGAGATCTGCTCAAGCGTCACAATGGTCTGCGTCTTCGCACCGAGGAACAGCTGCCAATAGCTTCAACTGCATCCATTGTGGGTAGTCCGCGTCGTGTGACGCCCGAGAGTATGGAGGTTGATGAGTTGCCGGAGCCAGAGCTTCGAGAACTTTGGTATCAGCTCTTCCGTGTCATGGATGATATACACGAGGGCACACGCATGACCGCCCATGGCACAGCCTCCTTTCTGGGCAAGCTATGCGTGCTGGCTTCCTCCCTGGAGCATGGCAAGTCGGGCACAGCTGTAGCCGCTTCCATATTACCCTATTTGCTGGAAGTGGGTGTGGCTCACAAGGTGGCCGATATTCGCAAGGTCAGCATTAAGACAATTTCGGATATGATTGATTCCTCGGGAGCACTAATAGCTCCACATCTTGCTACGCTCATACCATGTCTGCTTCGCGCCACAGGCGAACTAGAGAACACCAAGTTATCCTATGTGTCCACCCGTCTGGGCGCTGATAATGAAGCCCAGGAAGCCGTTGACAGCTTGCGTGCCGAGGCTGCCAAATCGCATCATACCATGGAGACGATCAACAAGTGCGTGCGATTCATTGACTACCAAGTGCTGGAGCGTATGACCCCCGACTTGCTGGAACTGATGAAGACCAGCGTCAATCTGGGCACCAAAATTGGTTGCGCACATTTTGTGTGTCTGGTAAGTTAGTTGCTGCTCGTCAGAGCTGTAAATAATTGCAATTTGTACATGTAGTCATCAATGATTGTAAAATAACAATATTTAATCAATCAAATCTATAGCACAATCATTAATTTCTAAATATAATGATAGCAATTTATTACAGCTTTATTAAAAGCGATATATATCTACATAATTAACAACTAGCAGATAATTAACTTCTACGTTGTTGTGATGTCATTAAAACCTACTCAAATCTCTAATTGCAGGTCAGCATTCGATTGGGCAAAGAAATGACACCGTTGGTGGGCAAATATCTGGGCGCCTGCTTTGGCGGCCTCAAGGATCGCAATATGACAGTGCGCAAATACAATGCCAGTGCCATTGGTCACCTCATGGGTCTGGCCAAGGTGGGTTTCAATTAACCTAGTAAACACAACCACTTAACTAAATCTATTTTCCATTGTCTTCTCAGGAGCAATCCATTAAGAATCTATTCGGCAAGCTGGATGATCTGTATATGGAACAGCCGAGCAATCGTTCCATTCCATTGACCATCCAATCGATAAATAAGCGTCATCATGAGCTGCTCAAGGATTACATGGACTGCATGTTGCCGCTTATCTTCTTTGGCATGCACGAGGAGCAAACGGAGGAGAATAAGGCAAACATTGAATTGTGGAAGGATCTGTGGAACGATATTAGTCCTGGCGATGCCGGCATTCGCCTCAATCTGCATGTGATCATACCAAAGCTGGAGTCATCGCTGACAGATGCCAGTTGGTCACGCAAGGCACAGGCTGCCAATGTTATTCAGAATATTGCAACGCGGTTGAGCAGCTCATTGGAGGAGGCGGATCGTGTGCGTCTTATTAGATTGCTGCTCAGTGGACTGCAGGGACGTACCTTCGAGGGCAAGGAGCGACTGTTGCAGGCTCTGGCTGCACTCTGCAAGAATCTTGATCGCCAGCACGAAATCTGTGGCAACATCATTGAAGCCGCCATGCGTGAGGCACGCAAACAGGAGCCGATTTATCGCACAATGGCTCTAGGGGCACTGGGTGATATTTTGGATGTGCTCGAGGCGGATCGCTTCGAGGAGGTGTATAACATGATCTGGTATCTGATAGAGAAGAAGGAGCTGCGTGCCGCAGACTCCGATGATGATGATGAACCCAGTGGCAGCATAGCCAAAAAAGAGTTAACTGCAGATGAACGCAACAAACGGGCGCAAACGTTGAACAAGCTGAAGGAGGTTGTCTGGGAGACGTTGGGCAAATCGTGGCCAAAGCATGCCATCGTTACCCAGCACAGATATCAGCTTTTCTTTGCCGAGAACTGCACCAGCATCCTAAGTGAGAGCACGCGTCCCGTTCAAGTGAGCCTCCTGGCTGCCCTCACCAAGTACGTAGAGCGTTTGTATATCTTCGAGGAGGCAGCCAAGCTGCCTGAATTGCCGTTGGAGCGCAATAATCTGGAGAAGAAACCCAAAACGGATGCGCCGCCGCCACTGCAAACACGCGAGGCAATCGTTCAGAAGATTTGCAGCGATGTCCTGGCCGCTGTCACCCTGGCTTCTGGTGTTCCCCACACTGGCCTCAAAAAGGAAGCTCTCAACATTGTCCTGATGCTGATCAAGCGTCTCAGCCCCAATCGGGATCAGGCAACTCTGGCCCTGCTCAAGCAAAACTTCGAAACGAATCTGACCAAATTCCAACGCGACTCCGCGCCCGAAGTCCGTTGCCGCATCAAGGACATCGAGGAAAAGCTCAGCAAACTAGACCAAACCAATTAGGAGGACTACCAATATATTTTTGCCAACAAATTGTGCAACAAATTCTGAATTATTAAAGTGAATAAATACTTAACAGGAGAAGGATCAACTTCAATTATTTATGTAATGAGTTTATGAATTACAAAAATTATAATATTTATATATTCTGAACTGAGGGCAAAAGATCTTTCTATTTAAAAACAAAGGCGTTAAAAACAGTGCTGGGTATTTTGCAGTGAGAGACTCTCTACTGAAGTCTAATACATTCATAATTGTTTTTGTAATAAGATCAGTCTAAAATGATGAAATTACGCTTTAAAAGGTATTTTAAGTTATGCAAATAATACCATTTTGTGTTTAGAAAATATGTTAGTTATATAAATATTATGTAGAACTTTGTAAATATTTGTAGAACTTTGAGGCTATTTTCGGAAAGCTTTCGAAAGTTATCTCAAAGTTTTGCAGTTAATACATCATCATATATTAGAAGTAGATTCCAAAAGCAATTCGCTAATGTTGATAAGATTAGAAAAGCACGACTGTAATTAGACTTTATATAACATATGTATACGTAATACTCCCGACCTTGCGTGTCAACCAATTTCTCGTACTTTTGCAATTGCGCGTACTTTCGATTTTCTTGACTAACAACAGGTTACGAAAATGGAAACACGTTTCTAGGAGACAATTAGATGGTTTGTAAAGCGTTTATTGATGATTTGTTCGTATCACAGCCAGATAATAATTGCATTATGGATAATATCTAAAATGGATCTCTACTGAATCGTAGATATATCTCATCCAAAGACTCCAGCATGAATGTCTGGGGATTGAAGCGGATTTCGGGCACTGTTTGCTTACAGATCTCCACACGATGCGATCTCAGTATTTGAGCAACTCCCAACTTAAGTTGCAATAGACCGAGACGACTGCCAATGCAACCATGTGGACCTGCTCCAAAGGGTATATACGTCATGGGCACAATGTTGTCAATATGCTCGGGTGCAAAGCGTTCGGGATCAAAGTGCAGGGGCTTGGGCCAGTACTGAGAATGGAAGAGTTGCAGTTGGGATCGGGAATCGATATCTAGCTTACCTTGGCATCGCGATGCAATCCCAATATGGATATGTAAGCTGGCATGCCGGCGGGTATTACAAAATCCACATGTGGATGCAGAGAGAAACCTTCACTCTGACCTGGCGTGCACTCACGATTGATAAAGGCAGCGGCTGGATAGAGACGCAGTGCCTCCAGGCAGACCATTTTGAGATACGGTAAAGTAACTGCCACTTCATAGCTTAGCAGAGAGTCGCCCCCAAAGGCGGTGCACAGTTCCTGCCTCAGTTGTAGCTGCAGTTTTGGCTGCTTGGCCAGCTCATAGAGCGTGAATCCCAACAGAGCGGAGGATGTCTCAAATCCCGCCAGCAATATGATGCCAGCCTGGGAGGCAATGAAATCCGTATGCTGGGCATAATGCATGTCCGGTCGATTGCGCTGCAGTTCCGCCAATTTATCAATAAGATCACCTTGATGCTGGCTAGGCTGCCGCCTCACTAGCTGTCTCATGAACTGGGCATAGGGCTGGGAGAAGACCTTGGCACGCAAACAACCCGTCCATTGGGGCAGAAAGAAGACGCACATGAAGTGCAGCACTTTCTTCAGGCTGGGCCTAAAGAGCTCCTTGGCCTGTTGCCTCAGTGGGGAATAACCATGACGCAGTCCACCCACATCCCAGCTGTAGAACAACTTACCCGTCACATCTGTCGTATAGAGTTGACACATCTCACTTAATGGCAGCACACGCTGCATTTGTCCACCCATTTTCCGTTGCAGATGCTGCTCCAGATCGAGGAGCACCTGCTGCATCAATGGATACATACGCTGTTTCATCTGTCCGCTGGTAAACAACTGTGACATCCACTGACGACTCTCCCGCCACTGATGATACTTGGCCAATGGGAGTGTCAGTGAACCCATAAAATCCTTAGCTACATCGGCGGCTTCATAACGATTCAGGAAGCTATTGAATTGCTTGATCAGCACAAGACGTATTAGCTCCGGATCTCGTAGAATTATTGCAGGCGTTTGGAAGATAAAGAAGCCAGCCAATTTCTCTTGACTGATCCCTGCATGGGAGTAGATGCTCTGGAAGAGATCTCCAAATGAGATGCGCAGGAAGAGTAGTTCCCTCAGATGACCCAATGGCATCCAGTTGGAGACAGGCAAATGGGGTAGATTATGACGTTCAAAGTAGCCATAGGATTGCTGTAGGCGCAGATAGCTAAAAAGGAGCATGAGGAGCAGCAAAAACAACCAGAATGGCAGCATGGCGACTGTAAATTAATAAGAATTGCTTCATTTATAGGTTATGTTAATCTTTTGTCTGGTTTCCAACGTAATGTTTTGAAAATAACCTCAATTATGTTTCCTTTTCCCTATATTCCAAGCATTTTTTGAGACTTTTAATCATATATAAATCTATTTTTAACACATTAGGATATTTGAAATTTTAGATATTTCAAAACTTTTATTTAATTATGTTATTTATCAATTATCTATAGCATTTAAAGCTATTATTATAGAATATTATCTATTTTCAACATTTATTATTATTTATTTATTTATTTATAGTATTTATTTATTATTTTTTCTTATTTCCCCTATTCCACATAACCTCAATTATGTTTAAGATTTATTTTTTCCATATTTTAATATCATTTAATGCTATTTTGACGAAATATTAAGTTATTTTTAGTTCATTAATCGTATAAATTTGAATATTTGATCATTTTTAAGCAACTATTATTGCCCCTATTCAACATAACCTCAATGATGTTTATGTTTTCCCTTTCCCATGTTACCAAGGCATGTTTTCAGTATTTTCATAAAATAGTTTTAAGTAATCAACCTATTTTCAACCCAATTTGCATCTAATTGTTATTTCTCTTGTTCCACATAACCTCAACATAACCTCACACATACTCTTGAATTCTCACATGAATAAGAATGAAGGAGACAATGAAGCACTATTCATTCACAAAACAGCAGCAACCCTTGGCTGAACCTTGTTCGTAATCTTCTATTCGAGATCAGTTTAAACTCGCAATCAGCTCGCTTTTGCCGCGGCAGTTGCTCGACGAGGCTGGAACTGTGAAGACTATGGAGATGTCACTTGGAATCCTGCTGCTGCTGGGCATCATCCTGCTGCTGACTGTCTACTATCTGCTGAGACAACACTATGCCTACTGGAGGCGTCGAGGAGTGCCAGAGTTGCGTCCTCGACTACTGCTGGGAAATTTGGCGGGCATGTTGAGCTTGAGGAGCAGTCCGGCGGATTTCATTTGGCAGCTATATAATCATCCGGATGCCCAGGATAAACCATTTGTGGGCATACATGTGTTTCATAAGCCAGCATTGCTCTTACGTGATCCGGAACTGATTAAACGCATAATGGTCAAGGATTTCCCAAAGTTCTCCAATCGTTATTCGAATTCCGACTATAAGGGTGATCCCTTGGGTTCGCAGAATATATTCTTCTTGAAGAATCCGGCATGGAAGGAGGTGCGGCTAAAGCTATCGCCATTCTTTACCAGCAATCGGCTCAAGCACATGTTCCCGCTGATCGATGAAGTGGGCTGCAATCTGGACGCCTTTCTCCGCCAGCAGCCGCTGCACAACGAGCGCATGCGTTGCTTTGATCTGGAGGCCAAGGAACTGTGTGCCCAGTTCACCACGGACGTGATTGCCACAGTGGCCTATGGCGTTCAGGCCAATAGCTTCACTCAGCCCAATAGCGAATTTCGACGACATGGACGCGCCGTCTTTCAATTTAGTCTGATGCGTGCGGCGGAATTCACCTTGGTGTTCTTCATGCCGCAACTGGTGCCGCATTTGGGATTCAAGGTGGTGCCGGCCGGAGCCACCAAGTTTCTGCGCAACACCATCAACTTTGTGATGGCCGAAAGGGAGAGAACGAATCAAACCCGCAATGATCTTATCGATCTTCTCATTGATTTCAAGCGGAGCACACAGAAGGCCAAGGCCGATGGCAATAAGGAGCAGTTTGTTTTTGAGGGTGACATCTTGGTGGCCCAGGCCGTACTCTTCTTTACCGCCGGCTTTGAGTCGTCCTCCTCAACAATGGCCTTTGCCATGTTCGAGCTGGCCAGGAATCCAGAGGTGCAACAACGTTTGCGACAAGAGATTAAGGATGCTCTAATTGCCAGTGGCGGCCAGGTTAACCAACAGCTGATCGAGTCCTTGGAGTACATGCATATGATACTACAGGAAGTGTTGCGCATGTATCCACCATTGCCGTTCCTCGATCGCGAATGCACCGTCGAGAATGGTTATCCCCTGACGCCCTATCACAAGTTTCAAGTGCCCAAGGGCATGCCCATTTACATACCAGCCTATGCCCTGCACATGGATCCTCAGGTGAGGAAATCAATGGAATAGCAATTCCCCTTGCTTGATCCTAATAGTTTTCTCCTTCTAGTACTTTCCCCAGCCACGTCAGTTTCAGCCGGAGCGCTTCTCGCCCGGCAATCGCAAACTTCTCACCCCGTACACCTATATGCCCTTCGGCTTGGGACCACATGGCTGCATTGGGGAGCGTTATGGTTTCCTGCAGGCCAAGGTGGGTCTGGTCTATGTGCTGCGCAATCATCTGGTCACCATCTCGGAGCGAACACAGCGACGCATGCAATTGGAACCCAAGGCTATAATACTCCAAGCCAAAGGCGGTATACATCTCAGACTAGTGCGAGATCCGTTGGGAGTCTAGGAACTTACTTGACGGACCTCTTCGAGCAATTCACCTGTCAGCGATTCACTTGGAACTAACTTGGAGACTCGCGTGAGATGTCATTTAAATTGTTTTTAGTTTTTCCTCTGCTAACAGAATTTGCTGTGACATCTTTAAAAATGCATTTTGATTGACGATTTGCGTGTCGTTGTTCTCGTTGTAGTAAGGGGGGGGGGGCGGCAGGCAGGTTCAAAGGGAGCGGCGGTAGTGCCTAGTATCTAAAATCTATCCGTTATACGAAACGGAACAAACTTACTTAACTTTAAAGCACACTCCAACGATTATATGCCCGATTAAACTGTGCTATTCAATTGGACATTAAATATATCCAAGATGTATCATAGTAAAGTTATATTCTGGTACTATAGGTCTATACTATTGGGTAAATATACAATATACTACTTATATACAACTTCTATACATTCTTTGCCTATTTTCTTCTGATTTCCAACCAAAAGTGAGATATATGAGTTATACTTCTCATGGCGAAGTATCATTTTCATTTTAAAGAATTTTAAACAATATACTAAGTTAATATATATCTTCTATAAATTAAGAATACTAAAGTCTATACTATAAGTCTATACTATATTATAAGTCTATACTATTGGGTAAATATACAATATACCATATACAGCTTCTATACATTCTTTGCCTATTTTCTTCTGCTTTCCAACCAAAAAGTGAGATATATGAGTTATACTTATCATGGCAGAGTATCAATTTAATTTTAAACAATCTTAAACAATATACTAAGATAATATCTTTAATAAATCTAGAAAACTAAATAATTTTATTCAATAAATCTTTAAGCAAAGATATTTGGCATTAAAGCATTAAAAACTTGAGAAAAATTGTGAATAACATAGAATATCATCATTTTATTTATTTTTTAAACAAACTTAAAAGTGTAGAAAAGTAAAATGAGATCAGGTATATAAATATAATAAATATACAATAAAATAACATGTTATTTAAATATAGTTTGGCTTTAAAAACATTAAAGCATTGAGTAAAATTTTCTTGCATTTTAAATTACGATTGAATAGACTTGAAATAAGACAAGTGAAGTGTCTGAAATATATGTTTGAAATCGAATACTGTAAGTTGTTATTATTGTTTAATTTTATATCAATAGTGACAACTTATTGTTAACTGATTTAATAAGCATAGATAAGGAAATTTGCTGTTTAACAGCTTTAATAGCTTCTAATAATTTATATAACCTCTCTCGGAGTTTATATCATATTATATTTGATTGCGTTACAGTTGAACAATTGTTGTTTGGCGTCAAATTGCGCACATCTTGAAGTTTAATCGTTCTTTAAAAGTCATCTGGAAATAACATTGTAATAGTATGTCGAGATACTGTCACGCAATCTAGTAATCTTTGGAGAGCAACTGTTGAGAACGATACGATTTTGGGATGTTTAATCACTTTATTTAAAACATAGACTCGTGACTCGCCAAAAAAAAACTTATATTACAGAATGATTCTAATCTCTTCCCAGCTTATCAGACAAAATTATTTGCATTTTTTATATAGCAAACATTTAACGAAAGTGTTATAACTCATCATGATGAGTTTATTTATTTAAACTGTTAATCAGTTACATATAAAAAATAACAAGCAAATAATAGAAGATGACTTTATTATCAACTGTGCTTTTTTGAATAAATAACAGTCATTGCCCTCTTTATTCTATGTCTTGGGTATTTCCTGAAAATTGTCAAAATTCTTGATTTACATAAAATGGAAAAAATCAGTTCACAAGATTTGTATTAAGTCATTCAAGCTAAAGTTTTTAAGTATTCCTCTTCAGATTCGATTCATCATATATATTTAATTATGTATTTATTTTGTTCAGAGTCACAATATTTTAGCATTATCATCATATAATCCATCGTTAATAATTTCCAGGAAGGGGCCCTCTTTCAATTGGAGTATAAAGGACTTTGAATCGAATTTAATATCCTTAACAGTCTTGGAACAGCAGCTCACGTAATGATTCTTGAGGATATGCACCAGGCCCACTTTAGCCTGGAGCAGGCCAATTCGACTGCCAATGCAGTTGTGGGGGCCGAGACCAAAGGGCTGATAGGCCATGGCGACAATTGACTTGCGATTCTCAGGCGAAAAGCGCTCGGGGTCAAAGTGATGCGGATTCGGCCAGTACTGTTAAAAATATGGATTAGTATATAGTGACAAATTGAGATGAACAGACCTACCTTGGGATCGTGCTGCAGTCCGTAGACGGGTATGAAGACCGGAGTGCCTGACTCTAACTTGTAGTCGTAATATGGTTCCAGGGAGAGATCCGGTTGTCCCTGAATGCCTTGGTATTCGCGATCGAGGAAGGGCAGCACTGGATACATGCGTAACACCTCATCCACCACCATGCCAAGATATTCCAGGGAGTTTATTGTCTCGTACGTCAATTTGCCGCCATCCTTCAGCAGAGCTTCGTTGATTTCCTGGCGCAGACGATCCTGCAGGTTTGGCTGTTTTGCCAACTCAAGGAGACAAAAGGTCATGGCCGATGAAGATGTCTCAAAGCCAGCGGCAAAGAAGACACTAGCCTGGGCAACCAGAAAATCATGGTTCCTGGCCAAATGCGGCTTTGTTGGCTCCTGATCTGCCTCCTTGCGTAGACCCACCAATGTATCAATGAGATCATTGCGGTTTGTGCCTGTGCGCTCCCGTTCCGCCATCACATGACCGATGCTTTTGCGAATAAAATTGGAATATTCCTCCGTGAAGAACTTGACACGAAGAATTGACACCAGCTTGGGCAGAAAGAAGCTCACAAAGAAGTCCTTGCTACGTATCAGAGTCGCTGCCAACACCTTGCGTCCCTGCTTGTAGAACTCGGCCTCAGGATTCTGCAAGCTCTCCGCCCGCACACCAAACGCAATGGTGGCAATCGAATCTGTTGTGAATCTTGCGCACACGTTCTTTATGTCCGAAATATAGGGGACATTTTTTTCAGGAAGGTGCCTTGCCAAATGCGTCTCCAAGTCTCCGCATATCTGTAACGACATTCATTAAATCTTTTACCCATGATTCCTTGAACGTAGGGATTACTTACCTCCTGAATCAGAGGATACATCGCTTTGAGTTTGCCACTGGTAAAAGTTGGCGTCAATTTGGAACGAATCTCCTTCCACTGCGGATTGCGCACGAAGAAGAGATTATTTGATCCTAAGGCATCGCCATGAGGATCACAGCGTCCATAACGATTCGAGAATCGATTGAAGTCCTTGATTAGCACGGATTTAATGAGTTCCGGTTCCCGGATTATCAAAGCCGGTTTGTTGATCACATAGATGCCCACGACAGCCTCTTGCTCCATCTCGGGATCACTGTATATCTCTGAGATGTGCAGGCCAAAGGAGTTCTTCTGCTTGAACACCACTGAGGTATTTCCCAAAATGGGCGTGGGCTTTATATAGGGAATTCCCTTGCGCTTCCAATAGCTGTGATTTCGCTGAAACCACATGTAGATGGCGCTTAGTGCACCCACAAGTAGAACAAGTATTGCCGTTGAAATCATTTTTAGAGCTGAAAACGGATAACATAGTATGTCCTATATATTAACTCTTTTTCTGAATAGAGGTCTCGGGTTCAATACCTGACTTGGCCTATATTTACTTATTGCTTTTTTTGAATTTGACATTAAATCTGTTTGTTTTTAAATCGTGCCAGTCACACAAATGCAAGCAGAGAAATACGTCAGAGTTTTGTGCCTAGTTTATTACAAACCTTATCATTTATTTTTCATTTTAAATAATAAAGGTAATGATAGTAAATTCGCATTAAAGTAGCATTTAAATAAATATATACATATTTAAGAAAATAATGCCTATGGAAAAAACATTTTATTATCATTTAAATTAAGGATTATAATGAAAAGATTTTTTAATTGAAACTCCAAAACGGAAAGTAATTATCATTTTTGGCTTGGTAATAAATAAATAAAATGGAAATGGATAATTTTGATAGCTGTGATAATTAAAAAAGTTTAGAATATTGGATTTTAGAAAACTTGGTATTTAAGTTGTATGTCAAAAACATTAAAACTTTAAAAAAAAATAGAATGTTAAGAGACTTCTGTTACATTGTTTCAGCTGGTAGAGCATTGGCATGATAAACAAATAATCCGGGTTCGATCTCCGATCTATTAATTTTTATTGATACCTATATAATTAATTTTAATAATATTATTTTTAATTTGTTTTTAATTATTATGCAATGCATCTTATGCACATACTCAAGTATAATTGTTTTAGTCCCGCACAATGAATAATTAATAATAAAATGCACGCATATAGCAAAGATATCATACATATGTCTGTTTTCTAATATGTAACACATATTTCCTTATCATATAAATAGTAAACAATAGTTTTAATATTTGAAATAAAGATAAGTGTGGCACTTATAAGCATTAAGTGTTTGTCACTTATTGCGAAATATATTAAAAATCAAATTAATTACGCAAAAAAGATAGTGTTTAATCGGAGTCTCGAACCCAGGCCGTCACTCTTGCAATTGAGCAGCACTGCCATTACGCTATCGACCACTTTTCGCGCGGTATGACAAAATGAACATATATACTATATGTATGTATAACAGACCAAAATGTAATTCTCATGCTTTACCACACACGATTTTGACCTACTTACTTAGAGGTTGCAATTTTTAAAAGGCCGTTTTGGTGTGCACCTCTCTTTTCAAACGAAACAACTGAGAAAATCTCAATAGCCGCTTGAGCTGTGCTTTGAATTCCAGTCAGGACAAACTGTTTTATGTATAGTATATTTACATATATGTAACATAGATTGAAGGTCAACACGTTTTACATTAATTCCTTTTGCAGTAAACTGCGCTTCCGCTTTATCCTTTATCTCCTTTCCTCTACTATTTTCATGTATTTTACGCACTGATCTGCAATCAAATTTTATTGTTTCAATTTAATCGATTCGCGAATATTGACCGACTATTAACGCTTCTCGCACAGCACTAAATCAGTTTAAAGTGTAATGCCGCTTTTATAGGCAAAATCTTGTTTATGTACATATGTAATAATTATAACAAGTACTAATGCTTACATACGACAAGAGTTCTCGACTATGGGATACCCTGGTCCATTCGCTTAGGTAACCTAACACAGATACAGATACCAATACATGTATATAACAGCATCCATTTAATACCAGAATTCCCTTTCCTTAATATTCCCTAACGATTCCCGGGCCTTGCGAGTGGCAAAAAAAAGCTGCTGCTTGCATTGCTCACGAAAACTGACGTTGGCCGTTGCTTTTCGTTTCTATTATTGTTCCGTCTTTGTCTAACCTTTAAATTATCTGTCACTACTGACGTCGACGTCGATGTTAGACAAAGAAAGAAACAGCTGCGTCGACGCAAGCAGCAGCTAACTAACGGCGCATAGGCAAAGAAGGAAACACCACAAAATAAAAACCGATAGGGAATCGTTGGGGAATTTTGAGCAGAACTCGAAGTGGATTCCCTAAGAAATTTTGCGAGGAAAGAGTTAGGGAATCCCTGAGGAATTTCCTTTCCTTTCCTCGATCGTAGGAAGTCTCCATGTTAAATTTCCCTAACAACTAAGGAAGACTCCATGAGGATTCCTCAAAGATTTCTTGGGATTGTGAACTGAAGGGATATTAAAGCATATACAATAATTGAAATTCAAGACTATATACATATAATGTATGTGGTCTGCCTGGGGGCTTACTTTATAGTCCTTCCGTCTGTTGAAATACAGGGTATACAGTGTAAATAATAACAAACAAAAATAACATATAATAATTATTAATATACTCAAATGGTGTGATGTAAACTTAAATAGAACAGACAAATAATAATAATGTAATAATATTAATTAAGTAATTAGCACTAATCACAATAATGGGTCTTCAACCTACTTACTTACTTTGCAATGTTGTTCAGTCTATTTTCGCTTAGATTATAATATTAAACTTAAGATTATTTATAGATACTGTAGTTAAAAATCTTTTCCAAAACTTTAAAAACCTAAGTGCCTGCTACTTATGTATAATATATTTGATTCCTTTATAGTTAAACGATTGCTGTTTGGCGTCGAATTGCGCACAATCTTAAAATGCATCGGTCTTGAAAAGGCACCTTGTGTCGCAATCTAAATTAGTTAATCATTTCAGTAGTTAGCGAGAGGGAGGCAAGGACTTTACACGGGCAACAGATTAAAAAGCCATTAAAAATAAAATACAATACACATCTTATCAGACACTTGTTTACATCTTTCATATATGGTTATAAAATGAAAATAATATAGAAATCATTTTAAAGATAAACCATCTGAGATAGCAGACAAAATGGTTGTGAACAGACCTAACTCTATATTTGTTGGCTACCTCAAAGAAACGAACCTCAAAAACATAGATACTTATTAACACCCCACTTCACAACATTCAACATTCGACTTATTAACATATTTATTATTATTATAATCAACATGAGATTCAGATCGTCTTAACTTTATCATCATAAAGTCCATCGTTAATAATTTCCAGGAAGGGGCCCTCTTTCAGTTGGAGTACAAAGGTATTTGGATCGAATTCAATATCCTTAACAGTCTTGGGGCAGCAGCGCACGTAATGATTCTTGAGGATGTGCACCAGGCCCACTTTAGCCTGGAGCAGGCCAATTCGACTGCCAATGCAGTTGTGGGGGCCGAGACCAAAGGGCTGATAGGCCATGGCGACAATTGACTTGCGGTTCTCAGGCGAAAAGCGCTCGGGGTCAAAGTGATGCGGATTTGGCCAGTACTGATAACAAATATAGATTAGTATAAGCAAGTTAGTAAAAGAAGTCCCATAAACCTACCTTAGGGTCATGCTGCAGTCCGTAGACGGGTATGAAGACCGGAGTGCCTGACTCTAACTTGTAGTCGTAATATGGTTCCAGGGAGAGATCCGGTTGTCCCTGAATGCCTTGGTATTCGCGATCGAGGAAGGGCAGCACTGGATACATGCGTAACACCTCATCCACCACCATGCCAAGATATTCCAGGGAATTGATTGTCTCGTACGTCAATTTGCCGCCATCCTTCAGCAGAGCTTCATGGATTTCCTGGCGCAGACGATCCTGCAGGTTTGGCTGTTTGGACAGCTCCAGGAGACCAAAGCTCATGGTCGATGACGATGTCTCAAAGCCAGCGGTAAAGAAGACACTCGCCTGGGCAACCAGAAAGTCCTTGTCGTTAGCCAGATGCGGCTTTGTTGGCTCCTGATCTGCCTCCTTGCGTAGACCCACCAATATATCAATGAGATCATTGCGGGTTGTGCCTGTGCGCTCCCGTTCCGCCATCACATGGCCGATGCTTTTGCGAATAAAATTGGAATATTCCTCAGTGAAGAACCTGGCACGGAGAATCGACACTAGCTTTGGCATAAAGAAGCTCACAAAGAAATCCTTGCCACGTTTCAGAGACGGTTCCATCATCTTGTGTCCCTGCCTATAGAACTCGGCATCAGGATTCTGCAAGCTCTCCGCCCGCACACCAAACGCAATGGTTGAAATCGAATCTGTTGTGAATCTTGCGCACACGTTCCTTACATTCGAAATATATGGGACATTTTTATCGGGATGGTGCCTTGCCAAATGCGTCTCCAAGTCTCCGCAAATCTGTAACGACAGTCGTCAAAAATCTCTTACCCCTGATCCCTTCGACGTTGGGATTACTTACCTCCTGAATCAGAGGATACATCGCTTTAAGTTTGCCACTTGTAAACGCTGGCGTCAATTTGGAACGAATCTCCTTCCATTCTGGATTGCGCACAAATAAGAGATTTTTCGAGCCCAGGGCATCTACATGAGGATCACTGCGTCCATAACGATTCGAGAAACGATTGAAGTCCTTGATTAACACGGATTTAATGAGTTCTGGTTCCCGAATGATCAAAGCCGGCTTGTTGACCACATAGATGCCCACGACAGCCTCTTGCTCCATCTCGGGATCACTGTAAATCTCCGAGATGTGCACACCAAAGGAGCTCGTCTGCTTGAACAAAGGTAAGGTATTTCCCAAAATTGGCGTAGGCTTTATATAGGGAATTCCTTTGCGCTTCCAATAGCTGTGATTTCGCTGAAACCACATGTAGATGGCGCTCAGTGCACCCACAAGTAGAACAAGTATTGCCGTTGAAATCATTTTTAAAGCTGATAACTCTTTAGCTTTAACTTTTTGAAATCTTTTCTAAACGTTTCTTTACTTTTAACCAAATTATATAGCTTTAATTTTACCGAATCACGAGCGTATGACCGACAATTAACGCTTTTCGCGACGTACTCCCAAAATTTAATTTGAGTTCGGGCTTTTATAGACAAAGTTTTGTTGACTTATCAAAAATGAAATGCGATGTGAGATACGAGACACGAGATACAAAATTTGATAAGTTAAGTTCCAAAAAATATTAGGCCTTTAACTATCTATATATTTACAGTTGTCTGGTACAAGGGTGTCGCAAGGGAGAAAGGCCTTGCCATTAAAAAGTTTAATCTGTTGTGGGTTCATAAAAGTATAAAAGACAGACTGAGGCTATAAAATGACTATGACTATGACTAAATTGCTGGACGATCATTGAGTCTCAATGAATAAAATATATCAAATGAATTATAAAAATGATTATAAAGATTTATAAATAATAATATGTATTTTTTTATACGTCTATAAGATTTATTGGTGGTATGATTTGGTGGAAAGTCGCAGCTGGTATGAGACAGGTGCTGGCAGAATGGGATAGTGGGATGCGTGGATGACTGGGCTAGGACTCAAGGGGGGAAGGCATGGCCTTTGGCAGGGTGAAGTGTTCTAGGGCGTCCGACCATAGATTCAATTGTCAGGAATGTGGCTTCTTTTTTGAAATGTACTGTATTCATTTTATTTTACTAGGGTATCTGCTAGACAAACCCTTTCGACTTGTACTATATAATTGTTTTTTTTCTTCTGTTAATTTGCGTAAAATATATTTACTAGTCTATTGCATGTTTCTGAATTGACATAGATGATAATCTGTAAACGTCACTATCAAAGATTACGATTCATGTAATATGAATATGAATATAATAAACTAATTTCAAACGCGATTTTAAAAAGCTTAACTCTTTATTATAGAAAATAGAATTAATACATTGTATTTTAATAGGATACATGCCAGTCAAAAGCTTTCAACTTGTACTATTTAATTGTTATGTCTGTTAAATTGCGTAAAACATGTTTACAAGTCGTACTATTGCACGTTTCTCAATTGATTTAAATGATAATCAGTAAACGTCAAAATCAAATGCCAGATTACGATTCAGATTCAGCTTCGTAAACCCTATTGCTTGAGAGCAACAATAGCATAGTGACGTGGTGATATAACCGCATCAAATAAGTCAATCAAATAGCTTTGCTCATAGCCAAGCTCCTTGAGGTACAGCAGACGATCCAAGAGAATAACACTCTCCAGAACGGGAGCAAAGGACATACGTAGCAAATAGAAGAGTTCCAAATATTGACGATCCAGATCATGTTTCTCCAGCAACGACTGCAGTTCCTTCTCCTCTACAGCTGCCAGCCAAGGTACATTCAGTTTCTCTGCGCACTTTTGTATATATTCCGGAAAAGTGTTAAATTTTCGCACCTTGCCCACCTGCAGTTCGTTCTTCAGGTGCGGCGCATGGCGGCAAACCAGAAGTTCGAGCAATGCACGATAGTAGAGTGTTATATTGGGCAACTCCTTGGCCGCCAAGGTGCGTTCAATGGACTGGGCAGCGAGCATACGTGCATTGCGACCCAATCGCACTTTTCGCTCCTGCAGGTAGCGACTAAGTGGGAATCCATAATCTGTTTGCTGCTCCATTAACGCCTTGTTGCCAAAGAATTCTTGCTGGGAGAAGCGTTCCCTTAACAAATGATAGCAACAACCCACATTGCATAGAATGCGACAGTTGTCCTGGGCATGAAACACCTGCAGGCATGTGGCTGCAAGATTTCCACAGGTGTGCAGACCCGTCAGGCAAATATTATTCGACTGCTGATCAAAGTGCTCAGCCAGCAAATCACTCAGATTCAGTTCAGTAGTTATAAACCTGGATGTGGTTTTATAATTTTCCAGCGAGGGTGGAATTATAGCTGCATCTCGTTGACTTGACTTCTTGCCTCGCCGTTTGGGTATTATTCCTTGGCTCTGTAGTTCGGCGCGTTCCGTTAAGCCGTTCCAAGCGCGCTAGTTTAAATATAAAGAAAGAGTGTTGATAAATATCAGTTCGATTGCACAGAAATATCGAAATATCGGTTGCTAGGCAAACACTCTCCAGCACTAAAAAATGTGTTAAACAACCCTGTCTCTCAGCTGTCAAATGCTCTTCTTCTTACCGCTGCTTGCCCGACGCAAAAACGTTTTAGCCGGCAATTTTAATATAAATTTTCTAATTCATTCCAAAAACTTGCAAAAAATTAACAAACAAAATGTCGGCTGGCATGCCAATTAATCCCAAACCATTTCTAAATGGACTGACCGGAAAACCTGTGCTCGTGAAACTTAAATGGGGACAGGAATACAAGGGCTTTTTGGTGTCGGTGGACGGATACATGAACATGCAACTGGCCAACACAGAGGAAGTTATCGAGGGCTCAGTGACTGGAAATCTTGGCGAAGTTCTGATACGCTGCAACAATGTGCTGTACATAAAAGGCATGGAGGATGACGACGAGGAGGGGGAAATGCGCGATTAATAGGACGGCTACAACGGGCGCCATTATTCTCAGTACAAGACGTCGAAAGCAACTTATCATTAAGTATCGAAAGTAATGAAATAAACATGTATTTATTTTGTAGTAAAGACTTACCTGTAGCTTGCGATTGCGTGACAAGGCATTTTCAGTGTTTGTCGTATTGGCATCAATGCCGAGCACGCGATGTCCATACTGGAGTGCCAATCTTGACGAGAGATAACCTTTCCCATCGCCAGCATCAACAACAAAGCAACTTCCGCCGGGCTCGGGTGACATGCTTTGAACTAATTTGTCCACCAACGCAGCCGCCAGCTCCACCTAGTAATGGGAATAACTGGCCAGAGTTCTTTATATTTTTGGCTTTGCCGTATTAAACTTACCTCATGGCATTTTTTGGCGCTCATAAACTCTTTAATGCTCAGCTGGGCGTGCGTTGCAGACGCCAGTTGCTCCATAGAGGTCAATATATTCCCGTCGCTCTGCAGACGCTGACGTTCACCTGCAGTTAGGAAACTTGCCAAGGCTGGAAATTGTTGGCTGTCACGCTCCGAGCGCCAAAATAGTGTCTCTATAGCTTGATTTACGTCGTCCACAGTGTGGAACTCTAATCGTAGTCGTTCGGGCACAAAGTGCTTCCAGTGATCGTCGGTTAAATAGTTTACCATGTGACAATTGACAAAATCCCAGTGAAGTTCCAGATAGGCCAATAGGCCATCGAGAGACCTCCGCAATTCTGCCACGCCCACGCTTCCCATTCTGACGTTGACTTTAGAAACTGAAATCCTTGCGCTCTTCTGCGGACGAATTTTGTTGTCCGTTGATGCCTTTCCTTGTGCCCAGCAACGCACACAGCCGACGATGCGTGTTGCGTATGAGCTCCACAGAGCCAATGATGTCCGCTTCAGGGTCGTTGTGGCGGGGAAACTGTTCGATGAGCGTACGTAGCTGTTGAAGCGTCCTCAGTACCTTATCCGTATGGGGCAAATGTTGTTGGGCCACCACTTCTCCGTAAATGCCACCCAGTTCTTCGCCAAGTTGCACGCCCTGAGCGTAACCCAGTTGATATCCCTCCTGATTACCCTGTGTACAGCCGTCACTGATGCCCTCCTCGTATCCCTGGCGTGCGTGTTTCTCCTCAGTAAGCACTATATCGTCGAAAAGATCATTAATATCCCGTGATGTAGTGGACATAGTTGAAATGTGGCTGCGCCAGAGGGATGTTGATATATATCGATATCTCGATAAATATTTCTTGGGCGATATTTTTTATTACAATAACTCGCGATAGTTAATTGACATCTCAGAGGCAGTGCTGTCATCTTAGCTATTTTATAGCTCGACTTATTGTAGGTTCTCATTGCATTACAACGCCGTGGCAAGTCAAATTAATGCCTTTATTGTAAACACTACTTGTCATTGTCACAGAGCGTCACCATCTTGTAGGAATTAATTATAATAGCACCACACGTTCGTGAACCATGAACAAGTTCCACAAAAAGAATAAAAACAAAGTATTGCCACTGTGTCACAGAGCGTGCATCTGGGCATCACAATCGGACCAAGCGGATTGTGAAGCTGGCCAAATCGTAATAAATTTACTACAATTTTCACAATTATGAGTAAGGCTAAAACAACAAATCGTGCTCGCCGTGTCACCATCCAGTGGCATTCCGAGTCCATCCACAAGCTGATTGAAGCCGTGGAGGAATCGGAATGCCTGTGGAATGTTGCGAACACAGATTACAAAAACCGTGAAGCAAAGGAGGCGAGCTGGAGTAGCATAGCTGAGCAGTTGGGCATCAGCAACAAAGATGCAGTGGACAAATGGAACAGTTTGCGGAACACATATCGTGTGAGCATTAAATCCAATACAATAGCCAACGGCAGCATTTATATGTAATTTGAAATTCACATTTCTTGCAGACAGCATTAAAGACGAGTTCAACGAAGAAAGTCAGCCAAAATGGGACGGCAAAGAAGCCAAGCTTTCCATACTACGAGGCAATGTCATTTCTCCGACCCATTCTGTTCATAGAATGCACGGAGCAACCTGCATCTTTGGTAATATATTTTCATATATATATATTTAAACTTTAAAAACTACCAAGCTTGTCAAAAAAATGTGTGCAAAAGGCAGAAAAACACTGCCATGTCCGTCGGTATGATCACCAAGATATCAGACACTAGCAGCAGGAGACACTAGACTTGGTATCCTATCCTGCTTATCCTAAGCAGGACAAGTTTTCTTGACCAGTTTGGTGACTAAATTATAACCTCTGCAAGTTTATAAAATAATGAAATATAATGAATGAAATTCTATTCTTCCTTTTTAGAGCCCATCTATATCAGCAGCAGCATCGCAACTGGAGGACACAAGCTTATTGTCGAATGCGGATTTGGAGGATTTGCTGGATGATTCCATTTGTTCCGACACATTGCCAACGAAGCGACGTAAAACTGAAGACAGTATGCAGAAGGAAGTCTTTATCAAATCCGTTTCGGATGCCGTCAGTGCTTTATCCCACCGGAAGCGTGACCTGTGCACAGACTTCGGGGACTACATCGCCTCCAATTTGCGCGAATTGCGAGATGAACATCCCGATCTGGCCTTGGTATTTCAAATTGGCGTCAACAGGCTGTTAACAAGCGTCCAGGAGAAGATATTGGCTCGGAAATTGAAGGCAGCCACACAGGCTCGGCAATCCGAATGTTTGGATGAAGACGTTTTCGGCATATAATTAAAAAAATTATACTACATATATACATATATAATAAATAGTATTAAATTGTTTTTGGAATTATTTCAGAAAATATATATTTTATATATATATTTATATTTTCTCCCTGTTTCATAATCATACGACGTTTTAAAATATGATATTTATATATATATTTATATTTTCTCCCTGTTTCATAATCATACGACGTTTTAAAATATGATATTTATATATATATTTATATTTTCCACTTGTTTCATAATCATACGACGTTTTAAAATATGATATTTATATATATATTTATATTTTCCACTTGTTTCATAATCATACGACGTTTTAAAATATGATATTTATATATATATTTATATTTTCTCCCTGTTTCATAATCATACGACGTTTTAAAATATGATATTTATATATATATTTATATTTTCTTTTAAAATATGATATTTATATATATATTTATATTTTCTCCCTGTTTCATAATCAATCGACGTTTTAAAATATGATATTTATATATATATTTATATTTTCTTTTAAAATATGATATTTATATATATATTTATATTTTCTCCCTGTTTCATAATCATACGACGTTTTAAAATATGATATTAATTTATTAATATATATATTCTCCCTGTTTCATAATCATACGACGTTTTAAAATATGATATTTATATATATATTTATATTTTCTCCCTGTTTCATAATCATACGACGTTTTAAAATATGATATTTATATATATATTTATATTTTCCACTTGTTTCATAATCATACGACGTTTTAAAATATGATATTTATATATATATTTATATTTTCCACTTGTTTCATAATCATACGACGTTTTAAAATATGATATTTATATATATATTTATATTTTCTCCCTGTTTCATAATCATACGACGTTTTAAAATATGATATTTATATATATATTTATATTTTCTTTTAAAATATGATATTTATATATATATTTATATTTTCTCCCTGTTTCATAATCAATCGACGTTTTAAAATATGATATTTATATATATATTTATATTTTCTTTTAAAATATGATATTTATATATATATTTATATTTTCTCCCTGTTTCATAATCATACGACGTTTTAAAATATGATATTAATTTATTAATATATATATTCTCCCTGTTTCATAATCATACGACGTTTTAAAATATGATATTTATATATATATTTATATTTTCTCCCTGTTTCATAATCATACGACGTTTTAAAATATGATATTAATTTATTAATATATATATTCTCCCTGTTTCATAATCATACGACGTTTTAAAATATGATATTAATTTATTAATATATATATTCTCCCTGTTTCATAATCATACGACGTTTTAAAATATGATATTAATTTATTAATATATATATTCTCCCTGTTTCATAATCATACGACGTTTTAAAATATGATATTTATATATATATATTTATATTTTCTCCCTGTTATGATATTTAATCATACGACGTTTTAAAATATGATATTAATTTATTAATATATATATTCTCCCTGTTTCATAATCATACGACGTTTTAAAATATGGTATTAATTTATTAATATATATATTCTCCCTGTTTCATAATCATACGACGTTTTAAAATATGATATTTATATATATATTTATATTTTCTCCCTGTTTCATAATCATACGACGTTTTAAAATATGATATTTATATTTTATCCCTGTTTCATAATCATACGACGTTTTAAAATATGATATTTATATATATATTTATATTTTCTCCCTGTTATGATATTTAATCATACGACGTTTTAAAATATGATATTAATTTATTAATATATATATTCTCCCTGTTTCATAATCATACGACGTTTTAAAATATGATATTAATTTATTAATATATATATTCTCCCTGTTTCATAATCATACGACGTTTTAAAATATGATATTTATATATATATTTATATTTTCTCCCTGTTATGATATTTAATCATACGACGTTTTAAAATATGATATTAATTTATTAATATATATATTCTCCCTGTTTCATAATCATACGACGTTTTAAAATATGATATTTATATATATATTTATATTTTCTCCCTGTTTCATAATCATACGACGTTTTAAAATATGATATTAATTTATTAATATATATATTCTCCCTGTTTCATAATCATACGACGTTTTAAAATATGATATTAATTTATTAATATATATATTCTCCCTGTTTCATAATCATACGACGTTTTAAAATATGATATTAATTTATTAATATATATATTCTCCCTGTTTCATAATCATACGACGTTTTAAAATATGATATTTATATATATATTTATATTTTCTCCCTGTTTCATAATCATACGACGTTTTAAAATATGATATTTATATTTTATCCCTGTTTCATAATCATACGACGTTTTAAAATATGATATTTATATATATATTTATATTTTCTCCCTGTTATGATATTTAATCATACGACGTTTTAAAATATGATATTAATTTATTAATATATATATTCTCCCTGTTTCATAATCATACGACGTTTTAAAATATGATATTTATATATATATTTATATTTTCTCCCTGTTTCATAATCATACGACGTTTTAAAATATGATATTTATATATATATTTATATTTTCTCCCTGTTTCATAATCATACGACGTTTTAAAATATGATATTAATTTATTAATATATATATTCTCCCTGTTTCATAATCATACGACGTTTTAAAACATGATATTAATTTATTAATATATATATTCACCCTGTTTCATAATCATACGACGTTTTAAAATATGATATTAATTTATTAATATATATATTCTCCCTGTTTCATAATCATACGACGTTTTAAAATATGATATTTATATATATATATTTATATTTTCTCCCTGTTTCATAATCATACGACGTTTTAAAATATGATATTTATATATATATATTTATATTTTCTCCCTGTTTCATAATCATACGACGTTTTAAAATATGATATTAATTTATTAATATATATATTCTCCCTGTTTCATAATCATACGACGTTTTAAAATATGATATTTATATATATATTTATATTTTCCACTTGTTTCATAATCATACGACGTTTTAAAATATGATATTTATATATATATTTATATTTTCTCCCTGTTTCATAATCATACGACGTTTTAAAATATGATATTTATATATATATTTATATTTTCTCCCTGTTTCATAATCATACGACGTTTTAAAATATGATATTTATATATATATTTATATTTTCTCCCTGTTTCATAATCATACGACGTTTTAAAATATGATATTTATATATATATTTATATTTTCTCCCTGTTTCATAATCATACGACGTTTTAAAATATGATATTTATATATATATTTATATTTTCTCCCTGTTTCATAATCATACGACGTTTTAAAATATGATATTTATATATATATTTATATTTTCTCCCTGTTTCATAATCATACGACGTTTTAAAATATGATATTTATATATATATTTATATTTTCCACTTGTTTCATAATCATACGACGTTTTAAAATATGATATTTATATATATATTTATATTTTCTCCCTGTTTCATAATCATACGACGTTTTAAAATATGATATTTATATATATATTTATATTTTCTCCCTGTTTCATAATCATACGACGTTTTAAAATATGATATTTATATATATATTTATATTTTCTCCCTGTTTCATAATCATACGACGTTTTAAAATATGATATTTATATATATATTTATATTTTCTCCCTGTTTCATAATCATACGACGTTTTAAAATATGATATTTATATATATATTTATATTTTCTCCCTGTTTCATAATCATACGACGTTTCAAAATATGATATTTATATATATATTTATATTTTCTCCCTGTTTCATAATCATACGACGTTTTAAAATATGATATTAATTTATAAATATATATTTTCTCCTTGTTTCATAATCATACGACGTTTTAAAATATGATATTTATATATATATTTATATTTTCTCCCTGTTTCATAATCATACGACGTTTTAAAATATGATATTTATATATATATTTATATTTTCTCCCTGTTTCATAATCATACGACGTTTTAAAATATGATCTTTATTTATAAATATATATATTCTCCCTGTTTCATAATCATACGACGTTTATGACGATGATGATCAAGAATATATATACTTGATGGGGTCTGCCAGACTTCCTTCGACCTGTTACGCACATTATTTTGACAAACTTAATAGACAAAAAAATACGCATTAAAACTAACTTCCAAAGAAAGAATAACGATATAAAATATTGCAAAGGAAGAATGCAAAAATCTAACGTTGAATTTAAAGCTCAGATATGTAAGCATTATTGGTAAAAAAAATCTCGACTCTTGGTGGCTTCAATCACCCACTGCGCTCCGTTAAAGTTCAAATTCTAAAACGTCATATGATTATGGAACAGAGTGAAGTTCTTAACAAATTCGCATTTAAGCCCCTAAAATGCTGGCGACACTGCTCACAGAACTTTTAACGATTCCCAACACTTGAAACAAATAAACTGCAAAGATTTAATGCTCGATCTGCCTAATGATTTAATAATAATTTACACTAATGCTTAAAGCAAGGCACTTAGCTGAAACAAATTTAATTCTAATTGATTTGTTACTACTCCCAAGCATCGTCTTCCTCTGAATTGCCCTCATCGCTGGACATTGAAGCCTTGCTTTTCTCCATCGGTGACTCTATTAGCTTGGACAATTGTCGCATTATGGGATTGCCCGACTGTTCTGCTGGATTTTGGCTGCCGGAGATGCCCTTGCGACGCAGCATAAGCTTATTGTGCAAATCCGCCATAAGATTACCGCCAGCTCTCGATCGTGATGTGCTGCCCGACTTTTGGGTGTCCACCACATCCACATTGACAGGCGCTGCTGCCGGCGAACGTAAACGACCACCAAGTGCGCCGCCAGCGTTACGTATGGCCGCCATGAGTTCAGAACGTGGATCGGGAGCAGGCGGTGCACGTGAATCTGGTATGTTCAGTGGTGTTTCAATAGACGGCGATATGGGCTTGATCACATTATCATTGGGTAGCTTTAATTCAGTTTGAGAAGGTGGAGGCGGCGGCGGCGGCGGTGGTGGTGGTGGCGGCGGAGGAGGAGGCGGTGCTAATGCTCTTGGAGGCATACTCATCGACTGCATTGGCGGCGTTTTCCTGGGTGTGGGCGTGTGCGTTTGAGCCGCTAAAGCTTGCACCGTAATGTCCAAATCCATAGTTATCTGCGGTTCTGTCAAACCAGGTAAATCGGGCAAATCGACAAACTGATGCGATGGCGCAATTGGAGTTTGCTCCTCCACAGGCTCATATTGCAAGTCGTTGGCGATGCCTGGCAGATCAGGCAAGTCCAGTGGCACATCAATGGCTGGTGCTGCCAATGCAGCTGGAGTGTAACGCAAATCGCCTGCTGGTGTCGCAAGTTTCGTGGTGCCATGGGCCAACGAATGTGGTGCCGGTGCTAGGAGCTCAGATTCCACCGGCTTGGGTTTGTTGGCAGCTCGTCTGTGACTCTGTGGCGGCAGTGTGCGCTTCCAGGCATTTAGATCTTTAGTTCCGTGTCTGCCGCCCGTATAGGCAAATTCATTGGAATTGAAACGCATAAGGGTTGGCATTGATTTGGCAGCTGGCAATGATCCCAAACCGGCTGTCCGATTAGTCAGTTTGCGCTCGATAACCAGCGGCATTTCAAGCTGATCCTCACCACGTACATGAAAGCTGATAGAGTCGAGATCTGCGGCCGATGCTTGCTCACTTGATGCCTCATCGTCACGGCCCCGAAGTCGGGGCTGTTGTAGCTCCGACGGTGGCGGCGGCGGTGGATCCATTAGCTCCTGTGCCACCTGCGGAAACGTAGCCGGTATGTTGCCCAGAACCGCGCTGCCGGGAAAACGGGCGGGTGCAAAGATTTTAATTGATTTTTTCGATCCAACGAGCGCATTAATTTTCGCCTGCGCACGCATGACACGCTCATTTATATGCTGGACCTTGGCACCATTTCTTTCCAACCGAGCATCGATGCGCCCGAAAATTGAGTTTATTGTTTTGTTTAGGCAGTCGAGCGACTGTGCTGCTCTGATTATAGTTTCCTCGTGATGTAGATCCGTTGGAATTATCGATACCTGGTAGGCGCTGTGCAGGTAAGTGTCGCTCGCATCCATTTTACCCGATTTTGTAAACCAAATTATACTATAGTTAATTTTTGCATCGCTTAATTAGCGATTTTATGCGTTCCCCAATTTTTCCCCTATCAAATCAACAGCTGGTTGTTGGGCGCGGCGTTGCCAACTAAACAATACCAGTGATTCGATATTTTTATATATCGATTAAATTAGCTCGATAATTGGCTCACAAAAGAAACCACAATTTATCGAACTAATTCTAAACATTGCGATAATAGCAACCCTTACATCACTAACGCACAATCATATTCATCGCCAGTCATTGCCAGTTTTGTTACGTGAAAAACTTGTCAAAGGCTATTATTTTAGTTTAAAAGTGCTCAATAAATATTTTTCACTGCATTAAAGTGCGTTAAACTAATTGTACAAATGTATTAATATATAAAGGTATGTCTGCCAACGTTTTTCAAGTTTGCAAATTGTTTTTAAAGAATTGGGTGCGTGTACAGTATAAACGTGGCTACATAGTTGAAAAATTGGCGAAAAGTCTAAAAATCCAAAATCAAGCAATTATAAATAGTGTTAAAAGTGTGTTTTGGATCAAGGCCAAAATGGTTATTGTGCGAAGTGTATAAACTACTTACATTTACGAGAGCCACTGTGTTTTGCAAGTGTGAAAAAATAATGCGTGCTTGCTTGTCTGGCGGCCGCCATTTTGAATTTTTGCTGAAAAGACTGCCCCGTTGCCCTGTGTGTTTATTGTTCGCCCATAAACATCGTGTATGTTTGTTTGCACATGTGTATGTGCATATATATACATTTATGTATGTTTACATGTGATTTTTTTTTGCGCTACAAGAACGAAGCCACATCAACAATAAATTATATGCATATACCGTGATTTCTTTGTTTTCTGTGGTCATAATATTTGTATACATAAATGTTTGTTTGTGTGTAAGCCACACAAATGACCACACGACGAGGGATGAAAAACAATGCATATCGATAATAATAAAAATAAAACAATTCAAAAGTTTTAAATCGCATATATTCGTTGTATTGATTCTTATTTTTTTAACTTTCCTCTTGCAGCTTAACGACTGCAATTGTTTTGTAAATCGCTCAAGTGATACGGAATAGATTGGGATTGAAATCGGAGAAGGAAAGCCTAAATATGGAGAATATATTCCAATCGTATCCCGAGGCTGCGCGCCGCATTGGCGAAGAGTATTTATCCAGTCTAACGGATTTAAATTGCAATAGCAAGCCGCTCATCAATATGCTCACAATGCTCGCCGAGGAGAATATCAACTATGCCCAAGTCATTGTGCGCGTGGTGGAATATCACATCAGCCAGGTTAACAAATAAAGCATAATTAATTAACAGCAACCACACAGAGAGAGAGACACAAACAAATATAAACACACACACACATACATATACACTATGAAAAGTGTTCCGAGTCCTCGTAACGAATGCCGCCCGTACGGCAGTTGTGTTAACACATGATCTCCATGTTCAAAATGTGTGTTAGGAATATAGGCACATTCAACATACACATCCCTGAGTTGTAAATCTATCGATAGTATTGATCGACGCATTATTATCTGTACAAATTGCGGATGCTTCTTTAAACGAAACTTTCGATCGGTTTGCATCTCAGTTATCGATGGAGAACTATCAACAAAAGTTTTATACTATATTTTAATTATTGCATAATTAAATCCTTTGCCTCTTTTGTTGCTTCTCCTCCATCAGCACACGCTTGACATAAGCAACAATTTTAAGGATTATTCACGCTGCCAATTGATAAAGTTAATTAAAGATTTCTATTGGCTGGTGTTTGTAAACTTTAGAATGAACTTAATTCTTAATTCAATTGAAATATTTATTTGGGTTTTAAGCAGAGACTGATTTATCCTCTACAAGGTAAGACGTTTCGTTTACTATATACTCCTATTCTTCTTTTTCCTCGATAACCTTGAAGTAAATAAAATACACAAAGAAATCGAAAAGAATATTGCAATAAAAAGAGAAAATACTTAAACAATTGTCATCAAGTTGTCTTTTATTTTATACAAAAACATTGACAAACAAATAATAATAACAAATACCAACAACAAAAAAATACTCACAGCGTTCTCTGTATTGCAAAAAGAGAGATGAAACCAAAACAATTTGGCCGAAAAAAGGACATAAAATCGTAAGCTTCCCATTTCTCACCTCTCTGTTGAATATAGAAGATGTAAAACCTAAAAAGTAGAAAGAAAATAAATATATTAACACCTTTTTGGTAGAAATTCATTCCGCTATAAATATAGATCTCTTTTTTTTTCAAATATATTTTCGTATAAATTTATATTTATACATATTTACTTATAATCGGAATAAGTATATAGTCCGATATACATAGATATTGTTTGAAATCGCTTTTGTTACGGGTCACCTTTGATAATTAGTCTGTAGATCTTTGCTTTGATCAACTGCAAGCCCAAAAAAAAAAAAACATGGAGATGTATCTGTGTCCAGCAGCTGTCGTCGTCGTTGTCGTGACCGTCATCGTTGTCAATCGTGACCAGGACTATGTGAATTGATGATGATGTGCCTCCATGTGTGTCCACACACTTCGCTAGCGACGTTGTAGAAACTTATGTTCTATTTATTCTTACCTATCTTACCAAATCAAACAGGTGCCGCCAGAATTCAAATTGCCCATACTATATTTAATTGATTCCATAATTAAGAATGTGAAAAGCAGCTACGTCCAGCTATTTGGGCAATGTATAGTCAATATATTTCTCAACGCCTTCGAGTCGGTAAGTTTATTCAAAGAATAACATGGACTTAATTTAATTAATGAACTATTCTCGTGGAATTGCAATCTTTAGGTGCAACATTCACCGTCACAGGTTCTGGAAAAGGTTCGGGAACGCATGTATTTGCTTCGTCAGACCTGGAACGAGGTATTCCCCGCCTCTAAGATGTATGCGCTGGATGTGAAGGTAAAGCGTCTGGATAACAATTGGCCCATTACGGCAAAACCAAGCCAGGCAACCAAAATACACGTTAATCCCGCCATACATGTAAATCCTGATTTTCTGAAAACGGTAAGTCCAAATTGCAGAGCACAAAGTAATGAATTTACTGAAACCCACTTGTTTATCTACAGGGGATGGTCGGAAATACCACGCTACAGACTGATATGGAGGAAATACTTCAGGCCAAAACACGTGAGCTGTTGGAGCTAAAGAAACGCAAATTGGAGCTGGAATTGGAGCAAACTAAATTGCATTTAAAGGAACAGGAACGTCAACTAAATCAGGCAACGGATGCCATTTCTGTGACGCCAATGCCCGCGCCAGCTGCCACACTGCGTCCACCGGGTACGGAGTCCGTTATGCCTCCAGTTGGAGCTGCTGGACCGCCAATGTTTCCCGGCGGAATGCGTAATATGCGTCCCGTGATGCCTGCAGCAGCTGGTGGCATGATTCCCGTAGTTGGCCAGCAACCGGTAAGTGATTATTGCCCATTATCAATAGCTGAAGCTAATCATAGCTTGCCCACAGCCCTTTGTCAACAAACCAAAGGTGCATCCGGTTAATGCGGCTATGCTTAACTCAGTACGTCAAAGGGATCCTCGACTTGCACGACAAATGCAGCCGCAGGCATCGTCGCAAATGGCAGCGCCCATGCGCACCGTTGATCCGCGCCTGGAGAGTCATAAAGCCTCTTCTTCATCATCGTCATCCAACCACAAATCTAGTCGCTCGCGCAGCAAGTCCCCAATGCGCAGCTCGGGCAGCAGTCGCTCCAACAAGAGCAGCAGCAGTAATAATCACAGCTCGTCGAGCAGCAGCAGTCGCAAGAGAAGCGAGTCCAAAAGTTCCACGTCATCGTCCGGCTCCGATGGCCGGCAGAAGGGCGGCAGCAACAGCAACTCCAACCTCTCGCCGGGCAAGCGTTCGTCTAGCTCCCGCGACAAGCCGTCGAGCAAGGAACACAACGAACGCTATGCACACAATGGAGGATCGCCAGTGGGTTCAAAGCGCAAAAGCAGCTCACCCGCGAGCTCACCATCGAAATCAAAGCGCAATGCCACACACAAATCCGCATCGTCGTCCACAACGCGCCGGGATGGAACGAGCAGTAAATCTGGCAGCTCCAGCAATGCACGCTCCCGCAGTCGTTCACCCATCTACAAAGATGTGGACATGCGCAGCGTGAGGCGAAGCAAGTCACCAGAATTAACTGCAACAGTCAAGGCTGCAGCACCAGCAGCAGTAGCAGCAGCAACAGTTGCCGCAACAGCAGCAGCAACAACAACAACAGCAGCACCAGTTAATGCCGTCAACCCAAATGATTTAGAGAAACGTAAGAAACAATTTTTAATTCTAATCTCACATTTGTTAGCCAATCGCCAAGTCGAGGACGATATCAAGAACGATATTCTTAGACATGCAAATGACAAAGTAGTTGAAATATTCAGAAATTACAAACCAAATTGGCGGCACCGTAGGCACATATCTGGCCAATGGCAGGGGGCGGTTGTTGTGGGCGTGTGTTGAGCGTGTGTTCTTATTGAAGATAAGCTGCTCCATACAGTTGAATTTTCACTTGACCAAGAACTGTAAGTAAAATGCACAAAGTAAGCTAAAAAAAAGAAAAAAGACAGAAGTTTCCTTTCATATGCAATTTTAATCAATCAATCAATCAATACTGCTTATAAACTTCTTGCGCTTTACTAAAGGTCTTGGTGATATTCCAGCTGATGGAATCTCTGCGCTTGCCGTTCTGTAATATTTTTTGTTGCCTTTAAAATGTTTCATAGTTTTCAGAACTGCCTTGGTGAGTTTCTTTACTCGTTGCTTCACTTGACACAATTGTGGGACTGTTTTTTTATTATTATTACTTATATATTTGAAAATTTGAACAAAAAATCATATAATATTTAGGAAATTTTTTTAATAATTAAGATCAATACTAAAGTTCACTTAACAAAAAGAGAAAAAAAAAGACTACGAAAAACATGAAAAGAAAACAAATCCAATAAAAATGAGTTTGAAAACCTTTTGCATTCCAGTTGTTTTAATTAAATAATGCAAATTGTAGCCAGGTGCCGTCTTTGGTGTAATTTTAAGTGTATTTACTTTGTGAAATTGTTAAAAGAAACTTAAAAAAAAACAAAACAAGTATAAACCGTGATAAAAAAGCAGATAAATAACTGTGAAGATATTGTACCTGATATAATCAGCTGATAAAAACTAAGAAGAAATAAAGACTGCAGCTTTTAATATGTTGTTGTTGACGTCTAAAACAAAACTTTTAAGCAAAATTAATTAATAATATTAAAGCTTTTTACAAACGAATACCTATTTATTTAAACGTATTGTAGTTGTATTATTATAATACAATCCTCAGATTATACGTATCTTTCTCTCTTTAAATATGTATATATATTATATATCATTTATTATTATTATTATTTTTTTGTATTTGTAGAACGGCACTTTTTTACTGTTTATTTTATCAAATGGTTTTTTTTTATTATTATTATTAGTCTAACCCAGTTCCTTAACGGAACTCATTTAATTCTATACTTTTGTTATGATTTTCCACTAATTCTTCTAGCCCAATTGCTGTGCCTGGTGTTTGTTGATGCCTGCCCAACGTTAATTATGTTTTTTTTTTTTTTTGATTTTGTTTCCCTTAATTTCTTTTGATTTTCCTATCGTTTCATTTAATTGATTTTGTATATAGGCCGTGAGTAATTTCGTAATATCTCATAATTTTCTTTGGCACAACCAAAAATCCTTAATTTATTTGTTGGAAGCAAGAAAGAATTCTAGATAAATTTCAAATACTTGAACCAGGGCCTCGTCCTTCAGCAGCTCCAGTTGCGACGCCGCATTTAGAGGCATCAATTCTGGACGTGGATATGAGGGCATTTGATTCGTTGTCGTCGTTGGTCAGGCCAGCGACGCCGCCGCCTCCGGCAATAACAATCAACAACAGACCAACAGCAGAATCGAGCAACAGCAGCACCGGCACAACAAATGCTAGCAGCGCCTCTAACGCTTCATCGAACAGTTTCTCCAAATTGCCCACAAAAGTGTCGTTCAAAATACAAAAACCGTTTAATAAATTAGAAAAATCTACAGCGCATTTATCAACAGCATCACTGCTAGCAGCAACATCAACAACAGCAGCAGCAGCAGCAACAACATCAGCTGCCGGCGGCAGTTTGAAGCAATCCTCGCCAGCGCCTTCATCAGAGTCACTGCAGCAATCCATTAGCAAGCTGTTGACTTCTGTCCAGTCGCAGGGTGTCGGTGAGAAGCGTCCGGCTGATCAGTTGCCGCTGGAGATTGACGACGACGACGATGTTGATGAAGATGGATTGCAACAGCCTCAGCAGAAACGCAGCAAATCTGCCAAATTGGATGCGTAAGTGTAACGGCGAATACTTAGCTAATTCCTTAATGCCAATTGATGTTTGTTTTTGGCAGTCTCTTTGGCAGCGAGGATGTCGATTTGCGTCGAGTGTTGCCAGGCAAACCAGCAGCCATGACACTCGGTGGTGTTATTGTTCTCGAAGATGACTCTATGGATAACTGGGAAACTGATAAAGTGCGTTAAAATCTCTTGTTATAAATTATAAATGATCGCTTAATAACTGTCGAGTTGATCTCTTCCTTCCATTAGCAATCCACAAAGTCAGTCGCCAAGAAACCAACGCTGGACGAGCTGCGTGCCAAGTTGGCCAAGACAGTGCGCAACAATAACAAGATGTCCAAGGGTGGTAAGTAACCATCACAACATGCCACAAATATCCGAGTAAACAATACAAATTGTACATTTACAGACAAGTCAAAGGAGCATCCGGTGACGCAGAGACTGAAACAGTTGGCGGAGTTGAAACCCAATGATGATTCGCAGGAGGCACATGATGAGACAATGCGCACGATTCTAAGTCAAGCACAGGAGATGTTCGAGAATAATGGCATGAATCAGGAGCAGTACAAAGATCTGGTCACCAAAGTGGTGGCCATGAACGAGAACAGCAAACAACTGAAGGACAATCGACGACGCGATGGCGGCGCTGTCGACGATGAAGATGTGGATAGAAATGCAGCACGCGATGCAGTGCTACGCAAGCGTATTCCCAAGCTGAAGGGCAACGAGAATCATGCGTCCAGTTCGCCGCGCAGCGATGGAGATCCCCGATATGAGGAGCAGCAACCATCAATTAATGAAAAATTACAGCCGCCGTCCAAGCAGTTGAAGACCAAACGAGACGGCAAGCGACGAAAGCCCAGTAAATGGGGAGAGCAGGTGGATCCAGCTGCAGCTCAGCGTGCTGCCTGGCAGTTGGCTCAGAACAACAATAACAACAATAATAATAATAACAATAACAACAATGGTAACAAGCGCATGCCGGGTGCAAATGTTGGTGGAGCTGGCGTCGGTTTTCGAGGCATGCCCTGGCAGCATCCTCCGCTCGTTATGGCACAATCAACAGTTCCTCCGCCACCTCAGCCGCCATCAATGCTAGGAATGCCGCCGGTGCCACCGGTGGCAATAACTAAAGCCATCAACTCGCTGGATAATCCCATGGCAGATGTGGTGCGCAGCATAACTATTGATGGTGGCAGCAAGGAGATACGTTTCTATAACCAAGTGGCAATCATATTTATGGACGGCGATGAGCCGCACGAAATTGGCTTTCAGAATGGCCAACGATCTATCTATATTGATCGTACTGAGCCGCTGGCATTGTGCTTCAATGATGACTACAAACCTTTCCAGTTGGATGGACAATTGCATCGCATACGCTTCGGTCATCCTTCACGGGAACTGTACATCGATGATCACTGGTACGAGATCTACTTTGGTGGCCCGCCCGTTTCGCTGCCCATTGGCAATAAGCTGCATGTGTTGAAGGCGGAGGGACCACCGCCAAATGTGGACATTGGACGCGTGCGTCGTGATCTGGTTGTGGGCAAAATCAACATGATTGTGGATGCCCACACAATTGTGCCACTCTTCCTGGACGGACGACAGCAGACGTTCCTTTTGGGTGCCGAACAGCATTCCCTGCAGTTTGTGGACAGCTTCATGTATGCTCTGCTCGATGGACAGCTGCAGAAGTTGGAATACGGTGGATTGCCCAAGAGCATGAAGTTGAATGGTGGTCGCAGCTGTTTCATACGTTTTGGCACACTGCCCAAGGGTGTGCAGGCTGGCAAGGCTCATGTTCAAGACATGGTGTACATTAAGACAGAGGCACCTGCGGAGCCGCCACAGCCGCCGCCGTTACCAGTGCCCGTCATTGCGCCAGTGGCAGTGAATCCTCCTCTGGAGCAAGCAACGCCAGCTCCGATTGCGGCAGGAGCAGGAGGAGCTGTGCCACTTCCGGTGGCCACAGCAGCAGCACTCAGTAATCTGAATATAGATGAACTTTTCAAGAAGCTCGTCTCATCGGGAATAATTGGTGGGCCGGCCACAACCACAGCTCCCGTCACAAGCAACAACAACAACAGCAGCAACAGCAATAATACGGTTAATGTACCTGCCCTGGAAGTGACTACCAGTTCAAACAAAGATGCGTCTGCTTCAGCTGCCGCTGCCGCTCCTGTTGCAACAGCAGCGCCCACAGAGCCCATTAAGCGTATTGATCTACATAAACCGGATACGATTAAGACACGACAATCGGCGGTAATAGCAACGCTTTATTTGGGAATGCAGTGCAGCAGCTGCGGCGTACGCTTTCCGCCGGAGCAGACCATCAAATACAGCCAGCATTTGGATTGGCATTTCCGACAGAATCGACGTGAACGTGACTCGACGCGGAAGGCAACGTCCAAGCGCTGGTTCTATGATCTCAATGATTGGCGGCAATACGAGGAAATCGAGGATGTTGAGGAACGGGAGCGGAACTTCTTGGAGGCCCAGGGACAACAACTTGGCCCCGATGCCGCCGATGAGGTGTCGCAGCAACGTTCCTCGGACTCGCCAATGCCCAGCTGTGCCGCCGGAACGGATGACGTTGATCGCAGTTGTGATATGTGTCACGAGAAATTCGAACAGTTCTACAATGAAGAGCTGGAGGAATGGCATCTCCGTTCGGCGATACGCGTAGAGGAGAAGATCTATCATCCGCTCTGCTACGAGGACTACAAGAGCTCATTGAATCCGCCGGCGCCAGTTGCCAGTGATAGCGCCGGTAATGTTGATGTGGACATGCTCAATGCCAGCGATGACAATGCGATGGATACGTTAATTAAGCTCGAGGATGATTCAGGTGAGTGTCAATTGCATATATTCAACTATCGCTAACAATTATAGCATCAATAATCAACTGGAAATCGTCCACAGATGACGGCAAAAAAGCATCGAGCACGATGCTGGATGACGATGATGATGATGTGATTGTGCTGCCCAATGAGGAGCCAAGCGTCACTGAGATCGTCGACGATGATGATGATGAAGAATATGTGCCTGTCACTGTGACACGAACGGAAACGGATATCGAGTCACAGAAAGAAAGCACAGAAGGGGAACAGCAGGTGTTGGAGCAGGAGAAAGATAAGGAGAATGACCAACGTCAAAAGCCTGAGAATGCCAACGAGTCAGATGTGGAGATACAGGAACCAAACATTCCCTTTACCGATCTAGACACATACGTTGAGAAGGAGCCCGTTCCAATGCTCAATGTGAAGATCAAAGAGGAGCCCAAAGATGACGACGAGGAGGATGAAGACGATGGGTTTGAAGATGTGGGTACAGTGGTGACATTGTTGCCGCTACCTGAAGACGAGATATCAATTAATAGCAGTGGTAAGTGTCTCATACAGATCACATACAGTTGATCAGGTAATTGTTTTG
Organism: Drosophila histrio; assembly: GCA_958299025.2. Classification (NCBI taxonomy): domain Eukaryota; kingdom Metazoa; phylum Arthropoda; class Insecta; order Diptera; family Drosophilidae; genus Drosophila; species Drosophila histrio. The sequence continues at coordinate 7,208,024 of OY729167.1, forward strand.
ACATAAATGCAAGATTCACATATTATTATTATTTTTAGAATAAGTTAAAATGAGCTACTAATTACTTAAATATGTTAAATTTATTTATTCAGTCAAAACAATTACTTGACCAACTGTATATAATATCCTTATACCGATATTTAACATTATTCCTGTTGGCTAGAAACCCAAACACAAACAATTGATTCATCTGCCTCGCCGGCAACATTAGAGCGTCCGGCGTCGGTTGCATCGCTCTCAATGCCCCCTAACGAGGATGAGCTGGAACTGGAGCCTGTGGCGATGTCGGCAACATCTGAGGCTGATTTTAACGGTGAGAATCCGCAGGAGACACATAATCTGAGCGCAGCGGGACCGGGGCCAGCGTTACCTTTGGCTAGCATAGTTAATAAAATAAAAATAAATATCACTAAGAATACAAGTAGTAATAGTCATAATAGTGCCTCAACAATAACAACTGCAACAACGACGATGACAGCAACATCAGCAGCGGACTCGCAAGTGTCGGCAATTAGCGTAATTGGCGGCTCTGGAAATTGCGATTCGCAACAGCAACAACAACAGCAGCAGCAGAATTCAATACAAACCATTTCTACAATTCCAGTGCTGTGTGGAGGCAACACATTTGTGCCTAAGATTGCTACCAGCAATTCCACAAATGCGCCGCCTAACAACATTAGTTGCATTTCCGTCATTGGCAGCAGTTACGGCAGCAGCAGCAGCAATAATAATAACAACAACAATAACAACGGCAGTAATGGCGGCTCTTCCCGTTTACCCACAACAACAGTAACCTCAATAGGAGCGCCAACAACATCGATATCGACTGCAAGCAGCGGAACTTCATCAGTGCCCGCTGCTCAAAAGTCGATAACACCGCCACCAGCCGCTGCAGTCGAAGCTGAGCCTGAGCCTGTTATCGAACAGAAGCCAGCGTTGCGTAATGTTACATTAAAGAAAACGAAGAAAGTTCAAAATGGCATCGAGACATCGGGTCTTTGCTCGATAATGTAGATGAGGAGGCACTTACATGTTATTCCTATTCTCATTTAATTTTTAATTAGCAATTTTAAAAATTATTTTAGAACGTTAATTAGTTTTAAACAATTTACAGACGTACGATCGAAGCGCGTTTTTGTTCTCTGTAGGTACCAAACTTCAGCATACATCGCCTGGGCGGCGCTAAGGGCGCAACACTAACTTATTTTTTTACATTAATAATGCAAATAAAAAGAAACTTTTACACAAATAAATAAAGCTAAAGAATACATAATTTGTGATAATTTTATAACACCTGAGAACAAATTCAGTTACACAAATCAAGCCTAATTCATTATATCATGTTTTGTGCGTCTGCTATCTGAAACAATAAAGAAAAAGCTGAATTCAACAATTTATTTGACTTATTTAACCTCTAAATAAATATGTAGTTAGATTTTAAAGACACAATTATTTCAATAAACATTCAGGCAAAACGTAAAACCAGTTATTGTTTTATTTAAATCAAGTTTTTTTTACAAAAAAAAAAATGCAAGTTTAAGAGGTCCAATTTCAAATTCTTAATTCTGGCGCTGAAAAACAGTGCTGTATAATATTCCAGCTTTCTGAGTGGTGAAAGTTGTAGCAATTAGTCTTTTTCAAGATGCAAACGCCAAGACGTGATTCGTGATCGAGTGCGACATAAGAAAGGTTGAATTATCAAATCTAAAATATTTTGGCGCAAAACTTAAATGTAATTCAAACATTTAATTTATACAATATTGATTTTAAATAATTACACAATTTAAATTTGAAATTAGATTAAATAAAGGTGATCATTTTATTCAATGTATGTCACCCCTTTGGACTGAATTTGTTTTAATTAATTCTAATTAAAAATTAAATTATAAATTCGACAATATGATTTTTATTTCGTGACCTAATTACGCCAAATATCATTTTTTGTTTGTGCCCCACCTGTGGTTGGTTTGCAAAACATAAATACGCCACCTATGGTTTGGTTTAAAAAGTAGATTATTATCGACAATCGTCTCTGATAGAAACGACACAACTCGTCTAATGCACGTGGGCCTGTGTAGCGTTTAAATTTATATTTACAATTTTTAGAATGTCCTCATCGTTTTTTCTGAAGCCGGGCGCCGCCAAGCAAGCCAACAAAAAACGCAAGGTGAGTAACGCACACACAGGCATATAGAGATAACTAATAGCACACTCTTACCATAGATCAATGCGACAAAATCCAAAGGCGTCGCCAAACCAGGGAAACGAACTCAAAATGTACCAGCGGCAGGACCAAAAAAGCAACGTCGAGCCAAGGTGGACGATGAGGAAATTGCCAGCGACGATGAGGAATATAACAGCGATGTAGGCGGTAACACATTGGCCTTCTCAGCCGACGAAGAAGAGGATGAAACACCACAGGACAAGCGATTGCGTCTGGCCAAACAATATCTGTCGGAAATTGAAAAACAGGAAGCGGATCGCGCTGAGGATCGTGATTTGAGCAAGACTGTCGAACAACGCCTACAGACTGAGTATTTGGATAGTGTGGGACGATTGCGTCGCAACATTGCCGGTGGTATCAAATCGTGTACAATCCAAGGCGTATTGAAGCACAAGCTCCATCACACCCCGCTTTGTGCCCTGGCGCTGAGTGCGGACGGAAAGTTCCTCTTTACTGGCGCCAAATCGCAGTATTTGCTAAAATGGTGCACGGAGAGTGGCAAAGTTGTGGACAAATGTGATGTGTTGCCGCATCGCGAGGAACCCGAAACCATAAAGAAACGAAGGTCGCATGTCATTGCCATCTGCCTGTCCTCAGACATGAAGTTCATGGCGCTGGCAGAGGGTGGTCCTCACATACAGATCTGGTGCCCGCAAACTATGAAGCATGTGAAGACTTTCAAAGGTCACAGGGATAGCGTCGCAGCGCTCGTGTTTCGCAAGGGAACCCACGAACTCTACTCTGCAGCTAAGGATCGCTCTGTAAAGATTTGGTCTGTCGATGAACTTGCCTATGTGGAGAGCTTGTAAGTGATTTATTACTATCAATACCTCCACAATTGTACTATATAACTGTCCATTCTCTGCAGATTTGGTCACCAGACTGCTGTTACGAGCATAGATGCATTGAGTCGCGAGCGAGCTATTACTGCTGGCGGTTCGGATTGTTCGTTGCGTATTTGGAAGATTACGGAAGAGTCCCAGCTGATATATAACGGACATAAAGATGGCATTGAGTGTGTCAAGTTAATTAATGATGAGCACTTCATCTCCGGTGGCGTTGATGGGTAAATATTTAAACCGGATGCGTCAAATTGCGGTGTTCTGTAACAGGTGTTTTCTATTGCAGAGCTATTAGTCTGTGGAGTGCCATGAAGAAGAAACCAATTTGCACTACACAACTGGCCCATGGAATGGGCGACAATGGAGTAGCAAACTGGATAACGGCAATAGCGGTAGTGGTTAATACGGATTTGTTGGCAACAGGTGCGAATTGAAGAATATTAACACATTTCAATTGAAATAATAAGTTATATGCCTTACAGGTTCTTGCGACGGCTGTGTGAGACTATGGCAAACGAATCCAAATGCACGCAAGCTGCAACAGATAAACAGCATATCCATCGGAGGCTTCATAAATGGCCTGACTTTCAATGCCGATGGCACAAAGCTGTTTGTGGCTGTTGGCCAGGAACATAGGTTGGGGCGTTGGTGGCGGCACAAAGATGCCAAAAACAACATAGTTATAGTTGACATTAAGTTACAAAGCACATCCAGCAAATAAGTTAAATGTAAGCTTTAATAAAGTTGTTCCTAGAGGAAATTCGTAGATTAATGTGAATAAAAAGTGAACATGAGCAATTTTAAATGATAGCCAAAACTTATAATTCGATAAATATTCAAATATATTTATCGTTTGTTTGTGGAGGAGGTTCGATTGACTGAGGTTACTAGTGCTGGAAGCACCTGGACTTAATCGATGCAACAAACTTAGTTATAATAAAATAAAATATTTAACAATTCAATCTGTCTTCAAATTCTTTTAATTTACGTGTTGTTCCTCCTCAATTAAATTTCTACTTGGTTAGATGAAAATTGTCAGAAGCAACATCGATTTTTGTTCGTAAAATGGAAACACTAATTAAATCGACTCTGTATCGATGCTGTTCCATCTCTAGTGGTTACAAAACAGACCAACATGCAAAACAAAGCCGGCCGCGGACTTTTAGGCTATTTTAGAACCGAAGCTGGACGTAAGGTGGTGTTCTATGCAGCGGGAACAACTACGATTGGTCTATTTGTGGCAAACTTTGTGCCACATACATTTGGTCTGCAGTATTACCGCGATTTTGTGACGTGTTATCAGTGGGTGAGCGAATGAAGACAGCAGTCACAATGTTTACCAATTTCATTTATTTAATGCAGAAATGGGATTGCACGCGCCGTGCCGGAGACAGTGCAGCAACGGCTGGATAAGGCCTTGGAGAAACTGGACGTTGATCCACGAGAGGCTAAATTCGTAAAACCATTCACCGTTTTTGGATTTGATCTGTTTCAAGCAGGCACGACGAAGTACCGTTTTGGTGCCGCTCTGGGCATCCCCGTAAACTATGCATATAACAGCGTAGACGAAATCAAGCGATCGGACATACGCTTTCGTGATCAGCGAATAGACTGGAGCTCGAACAACGGCAGATTATTGGAAGAAGCCATTGTTCTGACCGAGGATGAACAGGTGTTTGGACTGAGCAAAGCCATACTCCAGCTGCAAACGCATCGTGTGCTGATGAACTCGCTCTTCCCCAGTATCAGCTTCCTTATGGTATACACCGTAGGACACTTCCTTAACCTGCGCCTTAATCTCTTCGCGCGCCATGGCAGCGTAAGTTGACGGAATTGTTTCTTTATGCAATTTTAATCATTTTCCTTATGGTTTTCAGACACGTTTTGTTTTGTATAGCATTTTGGGATTGTTTGGCATCGGCAGCTGGTCCTTCATGAAGGACTTCAACCAGGTGACCACCGATTCCGACATTGACAAAAAACTAGCGACACTGGGTCCACAATTTGTGGCCGCCGGCGTTACATACTACGACAAGCATCTGAAGAAGAACATTGCATTAAGAAATCTGATTGGCGATAATACGTACACTGCCCTGGGCAATGAGAACTACTTGCTCCGTCAAAAGTCAATGCCGCTGACGGCGCGTAAATCCTTCTTTGAGAATAAGTGGGAGGAGCTGCAGAGTACCCAATCTACATAATAAGCGTTTGTTAAAAGTCTGTTGGTTAATTTATTCTTACGAAACTAGCTTACAGCAATCAAATAATAAATTAAAAATGTTCCAGTGCAGGGGCAAACAATTCAAGAATTAAACAAATTAATTAGTTCCCGATCAGTTGAACCATATAGTTGACTAGCATCGTGCGGCATGGTTTTGGAATGTTATAAATAAATGTATCTAATTTACATTTAAGGTCATTTAAAATGTCTCCTCGCCAACAACATCACTGATGGTGGCTACCAAACGTCGCGCATGTTCCACGGCACAGGTGGCCGTAACGAGGCCCAGATGTATACAGTACAGTTCGTAGACACGTACCTTACCCGGCGCCAGCTTGGGAAAGCAGAGTTCGGCCAGATCACTGTAGTAGTCCATGGGCAATGCGCCCGGCTCTGCTGGTGGCTTCTGTCCATTGCCGTTCGCTCCAAAGCCAGTGGATAAGAAATGCTGCTGTAGATCTAGCGTACATTTCAAGATGCCACCAGAGAGATCCTCAAACCACAGAAAGTACGAGTAGTGGAATGTACGATCCTTCCACATGACCGTGGTCTGTCCTTTCTTCAGATATCCGCGCGTAAACTCGACCATGTTCCAGAGTTTCGTTTTTGGCACCAGTTGTGGATTAGTTTGACGCAAATCCGGAGCCAGCATTTGACCTGAACTGCGATTCACATACATAAAGTGCACCAGACCAGGAAAGTCCTCGAGATAAGCATCAATTGATATGTTCCGAGCCGCCTTAACTGCCAGAAATTCGGCAAATTCTAGAAGCTTGGCCTCCACCACCGCCGCCGAGTCGGCAAGTTGATCCAACTGATGATTACTAGCGCTGTCGCAGCTGGCGAGGGAGATCGTAAACAACTGCTTCAACTCCTCGACAAATGCCGGCAAGTTGGACTCGATTCGTACTAGCATCTCGCGTTCGTAGCTCTTAAAGAACTCGACGTACATCTTGCGCAGATTCTCCCAACGGGCCGTGAACTTTTTGACACAATTGTCCATATCATCGTGCTTTTGCTTCAGGTGTCGCTTGAGAGCTGTTAGGGTTTGACTGACAAACGATTCGAGGCTCTCGTAGGCGGGCTTTAGTGCATCCCCATCACCTTGTTGCTGCACCGCGACAATCTTCTGTAGCACAAAGAAGGTATCATAGATGCTACTGGTCAGCGGCATGTTACCGTACTCAATGAGCTGCAACAGCACCTGATGGCCGTGCAGGCGCGAGATATGCACAATGGTTGGTACACAGCCAGAGTTAACATCGTGGGAGACGCCCTGCAGGAATACGGCAACAGCACGTTGAGATTTCTGGGATTGAAGAGCTCGTGCGAGAATGGCCAGAAAAAGGAGATCGGCAGGTGCCAAGGGAAGTGCCTGGCGTGTGCTGTTCAATGCCACCAGCTTGTGGGAGATCAGCAGCAAGGCGTGTGCCCGTTGCTGGCCTCCATTCTGACGTAGCTGTTCCAGTGTCGCATCCAGTGTGATATGCACGGTCCGTTTCAGCTCCGGATTTATCAACAGCTTGGGAATTGCCTCCAGCAGATAAGCCTGCTCCTCCTGGCACAGCTGGGTCTCGTAACAGTTGAGGCATTGTGTCAGCAGCTCCTGTTGCATGACTCCGGCCTGTGACCCAAACAAATTGGCGCCATAGCAGTAACGTGTCAAGGTCATTGCCACGCCCAGCTGCCGCGTCAACTGATCAATCTCGGTCTGGCCAATCTTTAGGAAACTGAAGCCCAAGAGTTCTCCAAACACTAAATTAAAACCATTCTCGCACTGGAAACTAGCATAAGGATTGTCAAATTGACAATGCATTATCCGTTGCGAGCTGATAATGGGGCTAAATATTTGCAATAGAACATTGCTGTCCAGTGCTGATCCAGGCGGCGTTACACTGCCAACTGGCAGTAGACCCTGTGTAATGGCTATACTGCAGATCTTTTCCGTTAGTGCTGTGTTTAGATTCTGGTAGACGACATCGTTGGCGCTGTTGAATACAATTAACCCGTTCATTTTCTTATCAGCGCACCTAATTGTGCGAAAACACAACACAATACACAACTTTCTTTGTAGTGTTGCCAAGTTGTGAAATGTGTCGTTAGTGGTGTTTGTTTGGGTTTACGATTAAAAATCGCGGAACACTATCGTCAGTGGAACACAAAGCTCTACTGCATACTAGAGATGTGCGATATGGCGATATTTGTCTCACCGCAGTGACAATTACTTTGAAATACAAGTGACAATATGAGTGACGTAAATATCGCCCATCTCTACTGCACATGAAGATTGTTGTTATCTCAAAGAAGTCTGCATAATAAAATAAATATTTCGCCTTAAACTGCAGCAATTTTACCATGGGTCGTCTAATTCTTGAGCACACACTACAGGGTCACAAAGGACGCATTTGGGGCGTCGCCTGGCATCCAAAAGGCAACAGTTTCGCATCGTGCGGCGAAGATAAGGCAATCAGAATATGGTCACTGTCTGGTAATACATGGAGCACCAAAACCATATTATCAGATGGACACAAACGCACAATACGCGAGGTACGCTGGTCGCCGTGTGGTGAGTATTTGGCTTCAGCCAGTTTCGATGCGACCACCGCGATTTGGTCAAAGCACGAATGCAATGCAACATTGGAGGGTCACGAGAACGAGGTGAAGAGTGTAAGCTGGTCACGCAGCGGAGGATTGTTGGCCACATGCTCGCGCGACAAGTCCGTATGGATATGGGAAGTGGCTGGCGATGATGAATTCGAATGCGCCGCCGTACTGAATGCACACACGCAGGATGTCAAGCGTGTGGTGTGGCATCCGAAATTGGAGGTCTTGGCATCTGCATCGTATGACAACACCATCAAAATGTTTGCCGAAAGCGCCTTGGACAGTGACTGGGATTGTACGGCCACGCTGAACTCGCACACGAGCACAGTTTGGAGCATTGACTTTGATGCCGATGGCGAACGTTTGGTTTCGTGCAGCGATGACGCCACTCTGAAGATCTGGCGCGCCTATCATCCGGGCAACGATGCTGGTATCGCCACGCCCGACAAGGCAACTGTTTGGAAGTGTGTGTGCACCTTATCAGGTCAGCACTCGCGTGCCATCTACGACGTGTCCTGGTGCAAATTGACGGGTCTCATTGCCAGCGCCTGTGGCGATGATGGAATTCGAGTTTTTAAAGAGACCAGCGATTCGAAACGGGATGAGCCCACATTTGACTTGTTAACTGCTGAGGAGAGTGCACACGAACAGGATGTGAATACAGTGGAATGGAATCCCGTCACAGCTGGACAACTGATCTCCTGCAGCGACGATGGCACCATCAAAATATGGAAACTAATTGAGTAACAATGTTAAGGGATTTAATGTGCGTGTTGGTGATATGTACATATATGTTTAAGCAATTTTTTTATTGTAATAAATAACTGTTACAGTATATATTATCCTATTTGCTAAGAAAGGGTTCATGCAATGTTTTATACAACTTCTTTGCCTTTCGGGGCCCCAGGCCCATTACCTGAGACAGCCGCTCCTCACTGGCATTGATAAGATTCTCTAGATTGCCAAAGATTTGCAGAAGAGTCACTGCGTCCGTTTTGTTCACAGGTTTTATATTGGTAAGTGCAGCCACAAGCTGTGAAGGAAACCCGTTTTAGTATATATAATCTATAGACAATCATAATTTTAATCACCTTCTGATGAGGATTTGACTCTACGCGTTCCATAATCAAGTCGGGCGGACGTTTCTCAAACTGCTTGTACGTTTCAATGATCTTGCCGGCCTCCTCTGCATTCCAGGCCAGCATCATCGTTAGATCAGCTAGCAAGGAGATACGCGTTAAGCTCTTTAGGGCATTGTGTGGTTCCGGTGTGTCCACTTGGACCAAGAGCACCCGCAACTCATACATCTTGCCAAGGCCTTTGAGTCTTTGGCAAATGTAATCGGGATTCAGATTGTGATACTTGAGTGATAGGAAAAGGATACACGAAGTGCGACCCACCACATAGTCAGGCACAATGTCATCCCGGAACTCCAGGGGCACGTTGAGAATAGATTTCAGTACGGGATTACCGCGTTGTTTACTGTGAACCAACACACTATGAGGATTAGAAGGCGGTGGTTTGGCTGCGCCTGCAGTGGAGTTGTTTCCGCTGCTGCTTGCAGCTACCGAATCCGACGGCGTCTGCAATTTGGGCTGTTTTGAAGCCGTGGGCATTTCCATGGAAGCCAATACATCGTCAAACGAATCGTCGTTTAGGTCGTCCATTTAGCCCGGGAGATTGCCAAATTTCTCGAAATATATGCAACGCAATCGAAGTCAATCGAAGTTATTGCTATCGATATTTGTAATAAAGTGTGGCAACTCTACTATTGTTTTGCCCTTTCCTTTCGAGTTGTCAATTCAGCGACGTCGACGACGTGTGCGTGCAAATTGTTTATACTTTCGCGAAAATAAATAATTAAACGTTGAATAAAACCATGGCTTCCCATCCGGTGTTTATAGACCTGTCGTTAGATGAGCAGGTAATGTTTTAATAATGCTTTAAGGCTTAGCCTCTGACGCGCTCATCATAAAAGTGAGGTTATGTTGTGGCTGGGTGCGAAAACAAATTCGTAAATACCAAATCAATTAAATTTAATTTCTATCTGTATTACTCAGGTGCAAGAGCTACGCAAGTATTTCAAGAAGCTTGGCGCTGAAATCTCATCGGAGAAATCTAACAAAGGCGTTGAAGATGATTTGCACAAAATTATCGGCGTCTGTGAAGTTTGCTTCAAAGACGGCGAACCAGCCCAGATTGATGGAATTCTGAACAGCATTGTGTCCATAATGATTACAGTGAGTCTAACAAAATTGTTGACGTTTCCCATTTAATAATATATGCATTTAGATTCCCTTGGATCGTGGTGAGAACATTGTTCTGGCCTACTGCGAAAAGATGACCAAGGCGCCCAACCAGCCGCTGGCCAAAGTATGCTTGCAGTCACTGTGGCGTCTGTTCAACAATCTGGACACAGCCTCACCATTGCGCTACCATGTCTACTATCACCTGGTGCAGGTGGCCAAGCAGTGCGATCAAGTTCTGGAGGTTTTCACTGGCGTTGATCAGCTGAAGTCGCAGTTTGCCAACTGCCCGCCATCTAGTGAGCAGATGCAGAAGTTATACCGTCTTTTGCACGATGTTACCAAGGACACCAACCTGGAACTGTCTTCCAAGGTCATGATTGAGCTGTTGGGCACCTACACGGCTGACAATGCGTGCGTCGCTCGCGAGGATGCCATGAAGTGCATTGTCACCGCTCTGGCCGATCCCAATACATTCCTGCTTGATCCTTTGTTGTCGCTGAAACCGGTGCGCTTCCTGGAGGGCGATCTGATACACGATTTGCTGTCCATATTCGTTTCGGACAAATTGCCATCGTACGTGCAATTCTATGAGGATCACAAGGAGTTTGTCAACTCTCAAGGCCTGAACCACGAACAGAACATGAAGAAGATGCGTCTGTTGACGTTCATGCAGTTGGCTGAAAGCTTTCCCGAGATGACCTTCGACACTCTCACCAAGGAGCTGCAGATTGCTGAGGACGAAGTTGAGCCGTTTGTCATTGAAGTGCTGAAGACAAAGCTGGTGCGCGCACGTCTCGATCAGGCCAACCGCAAGGTGCACATCTCGTCGACCATGCACCGTACTTTTGGTGCACCTCAGTGGGAACAGCTGCGCGATCTGTTGCAGGCCTGGAAGGAAAACCTCAGCTCGGTGCGTGAGGGCTTGACGAATGTATCATCCGCCCAACTGGATCTGGCGCGCACCCAAAAACTGATACATTAGAAATACAAGATACCATAGTGACGTCAAGATCAAATAAAAAGCGCCGTGAAAAGTTTATAAATTAATTTATTTTGAGAAAATGCGTGGAAAACCAAGCTTGAATAAATTTCTAAGTAATATCGAATGTATAGTATATAATTTCTTAAATGATTGCATCTCAATCTGAGTCGTCCAAGATAAATTTGATCCTTTCAATTTAATTCTGTAACTTTCTAGCTAAATAATATCTATAAATTGTTATGGATACTTTTAAAATGTTGTCAGAGATTCCGCTACTGATTTACAGCTCCGCATGCATCTTGGCCTGATGGCGATCTTTAGGAAAAGACCAGAAATATGAGGGAAATCCGTGAGAATCTCGCTCACGTTTAACAAATGCACTGTAGGAAGAGATGCAGTTGCCAATGAAGTGATTCGATTGTCCTAATATGGCCAAATCCAAGTAAGGATCATCCTCGGGCAACTTGTGAACGCTTATGTCCATGCGCCGAAGGGCGGATGTGAGTTCGTCAATCATGTGATTTGCATCGGACGCAACAAAAACGGACTTTACTTCGTTTTCCGGTTGCGTTTGTCGAACATTTTTAATAGAGCGCTTAAGCTGACGCAATATGGACTCCTTGGTTGGCATGCACAGTTCATGATACACTTCACCCCTCTCATTTTTATAGCCCAGACACTGGGGAGAAGCGAACAGTTGTTGGCTGTCCTTGACGTGTTCACAGGCACGCACCCAATCGACGCCATTACGCAGATGCAGACCAATAAAAGCGCCACGCGGCAAATCGTTTCGTATAAATGAACGAGTCGCTTCCCTATACTTTCGGTTCCATTGTAAATACTTTTGGAGCTCGCGATTCTCTAGCTGTACAGGAAAACTTGCTGGGGCGCCGGTGAATGCCAAAACTGGCCATTTGTCGGCAGGATAGTTATTTATCCACTTGGTTGCTACGGCGCTGTGATGTACATCGAAATGCAGTGGACGATAGAACTCTGAGCCCACAAAATCAATATTGTAGGTGTCCCAAAATGGCCCGAAGGGATTGCCATCCTTAGCATGACAGCTTGGCGAGTTCGGATCGTTTTTCTCCTTTTTCAAGCTGTTACGCTGTGTGTAACAGAAAGACACACGTTCCGTTTCAGGCCACACGTCGTCAGCCAGGTGAGACATGAAGTCAGACATAAGAATTACGCGATGATATTTCCGCAGAGGCTCCACCTCGAAGTAAGTTTCAAATGGCACTTGACGGGAGCGCATTTCACCTCTGCTATACTCAACCCAGGGTGGCAGAATAAGCGTTCGATTTAGAGCCCGTGCAAATGCCAGTGATCCCAAAAAGTGGTCCGCCTGGTTTCCAAAGCGTCCTGGTGCGTAAAAAAGACCATTGATTAATTGCAAACATAAACAAAGTGTTAAACTCACCCATACAAGGGCAATAAGTGATATAGCCATTGAGATCACGGTCAAACTGGCCGTCAACTGTTAATATTAATATGGAAATTATAGAAATAAATATTTTAAGCCACTGCATTCTGCCGGCTTCGTATGTAAACTGCTGACAATCGATTGCCGGTATTTACTTATCGTTATCGGGCTGCCACTTTATTTTCTGTGCAAAATGTGGCAATCTTTGGCATGACCGATTGTCAGTTGTTTTTATTTGCTATTTACCTTTTTATCTATTTCATAATTGCCTTCTGCTCATTACTTCATGATTTAAGATAAGATCTTGTGGCAACAACTGTACAAATGACTTCACAGATCTACAGTCAAAAGAAGTTTATTCCCACGGCGCCGGAGAAGGGCAGCTTTCCAGTAGATCACGAGAGCTTGTGCAAGAAACACTTTTTAATCTACGCGAGTTGCTTGAGACGCAACGACAACGACAACGGCAAGTGTCGGTTAGAGGCTAAAGATTACTTGGGCTGTCGCATGGATAACAATCTTATGGAAAAGACAGAATGGGAGAAACTGGGATTTTCGGACAAGACGCCCAAGGAGCAGCAGCAGCAGCAGCTGCCACAACAACAATAAAACCAGAACGTAATTTAATAATTGCGGCCACAGGGAGCGTGGCTACCATCAAACTAGTCCAATTAATATCCGAGCTGAGTAATGAACAGCTGCCCTACAAATTCAACGTGAGTGTAAACTATGGAACATTCTATTTCATTATAATTAACAAACGTTTGTTTGCAGATCAAAATCATCATTACGGAAAATGCCAAGCACTTCTTTGAACTGGAGCAGGTGCCTGAGAGCGTGCCCGTCCTACACAATCGCGACGAGTGGCTGACTTGGAACAAACGCGGTGATCCAGTGCTGCACATTGAGCTGGGCAAGTGGGCACATATGCTATTAATAGCTCCACTCAGTGCCAACTCTCTGGCCAAAATAGCCACTGTAAGGCGATATTATCTTGTTCAAATATATCACGATAAATAACCTGATAATTTATTACAGGGTATTTGCGATAATATACTGATGTGCGTGGTGCGTGCTTGGGATCTGCAGAAGCCCCTAATGTTTGCTCCGGCAATGAATACTCGCATGTACGATCATCCCATAACACGAGAACAAATTGATAAACTAGTTAGCTGGGGATACAAGGAAATTCCGTGCATTTCAAAGACCCTTATGTGTGGCGACACTGGAAATGGAGCCATGGCCGAGGTGCCCACCATTGTGGAGTCTGTTGTTTCAGCTTTTCAGTTGCCTTTGTAGATATTTTTGAATAATTGTTAACAAATAAAATTATGCGAGTTCAAAAAGAAATTAATTTTCTTTACTAAAATATTTGCGTGGTATTTCAGCCTAAATATCCTAGATTTTATATATTTTTGGGGGAATAGGAATGTTAACTTCTTATAAATTATACTATATTGTTTTGTCATTTTATTTGTAATAATGTTTATTGGTTAATTTTGAGTGCATCTAGGAGCAAAATGATTTTCGTTTTATGTTTTTGTTTTTATTACTTTTGAATTTTGTTCCTCATGTCGTTATAGTATTTGTTGTTGCTTCTTTAATTGCATTTTAGTTTTCGATTTTCATCTTATAATTGTTGCGGTGTATATTTGTGTATGATTTATCAACAGTTTTATGCATTTTAAATCATTTTTATATGCGAATTACAATTATTTTTATGCGCTATATTGTGTATATGCTAGAGATGTTTGTGTAGGGTGTGTGTTTGTGTGTGGAGAATGATAAACTTAAGATTAGGGAAATTAAAAGCTTAGTTATAAATTACACAGTAAAATATATATGTATGTATGTTGTAGTTGTAGTTGCTTATTTAATCTGCTTTGTTGTTTAAAAACGAACCAACTGAATAATTATCATCACGCATATGCAGCGACAAATTATAAAAAAATATAGTCTTCAGGCATATGTCCAACCTAAGTTTGAAGTTTATCAATTCTAGCTTAATTAATATATATATATATATGTATTTTTATTCATATATACTATATACTTTTTAGTTTGTTTATAAATTACATTTAATATTAACCATAAATATGTACATTAGCTTTTCCTTTCGTATTTTCTTATTGGTTTTCATGCTGCCTTTTTCATTTATTAATTACAATGAGAGTTCTGTTTTAATTTCTGTTCATTTTCATTTTGCCTGTGCTCCTGCAATATCCTTAAAAAACAAAAACCTCAAGCCTATCCGTATTTTAAAGATATGCAAAAAGCACAAAGTACACAACACTTGTTTAGATTTCGTCCATAATTATATATAACCATATTTATATATATATAAATGTATTAGTATGTAGTTCCTTTGTCACTTATGCTTTTTACAAAAGTTGTAGAGAGTTGCAACATGCCTTAATTTACATGGGTATGTATGGGTGAGTGTGGGTTTATATGTGCACGTTCAAGACTTTTCTGCACTTCGAGTTGTGTCTGTTGTTATTATTTTGTTTATAGTCTATAGCTTACAAATTTGTCGAGTAAAAAAGGTGAGTACTACACTGTCTGTCTGTCTTCTCTCACTCTCATAATTATATAGCCATTGCATCTAAATATGGTTATTATCTCTATATATTACTATAATACGTTGTCAAGTTGCATCTGCAGGCGTAGCTTTCATCTGATTACACAGGCGACACACAGCTTTGCCGCACTGATGCAGTCATCGTGGCAGAAGGCGCCGCATTGCTGGCAGATGACCATCGCATTTAAAGCACAGGCGCAGCTGCTGTTGTTGGGTGTTACTTCGTTGCCTGGTGGTGTGTTCTCTCCGCTTTGCTGCAATTGCAGCAGAGGATGTTGTTGCTGTTGTGTTGTCTGCTGTGTTTGTGAATGATTTCCAGAACCGCCGCCAGCAGCTGTTGCTGTTGTTGTGGTTGTCACAATAAAGTTGTTGCCAGCCTCCAAAAGAGCCGTCGCCGGCGTCGAACTGCTGTTGTTGCTGCCATCAATGTAGGTAATATTGGTGCCTATTGGTATCATAACACATAATTAGTAAATAATTTAAAAGAGTTAAATACTTATGCTTAATTATTGATTAGATTAAATATTAATAAAAAAGAAATACACATGCAGTTTACATACTCGATACACATACGCAAATGGGTTACGTAGAAACGAAACGAAAGGTAAATCTAATAAATCTATGTAATTATAAATAATTGTGATTGCGTGCCAATTAGATTTATGACTGATTGATTTGTGGGCGATGGATTTAAAAGACGTACCTCGCTAAGCACTAATAATACACCAATTTACCTGCAGCGATATTGCGCCGCACAATATTCGCGGCCGCGCTGACATTGCCCAGCTGCTGATGCTGTGGATGCAGCTCATGATGATGCAGTGCGTCATTGCTGGCAATCGCTTGCGCACCATTGCCTGCCGTATTATTGTCAACAGAAGCCGGACGCCCGCGTCCGCCCATTGTTATGCCATTAAGATTATGCAACGGATTCTGTACGGTAACAAACTGTCAAGAAGAGTTTCGGTTTAATTTAATGCTGGCTAAGGTATTCAACTTTGCAACTCACCTGATTCTGATGCAATGGTGGCGCACTGGAGGCACGAGGCGCCTGATTGTCAGCCGCACCAACATTGGCGCGATGCACTAACACATATTGACCAGTTCCATTCTGGTGCAGCAGCTGTTCCGGCGCTGTTGGCTGCGCCTGTTGTCCCACCTGCAGTTGTTGTGGCGTGCCACTTGTCGCACCAGGCGCCGTTGGCAACATGTGTCGAATTACCGTTGTGGGCGAGGGTTTCCTCTGCACATACTTCTTACGTGGGAAGCCTCCCATACGCGGTCCAATTACCTGCAATCGAACGAGAGATGTATTAAAAAGCATTCAATAGAAATCGATTGATAACACTAGATAACAAAATTCATTTTAATTATTGATTGTAATTATATGTAGTATTAGTAAATAGTAAATTTAGTTTTTTCTATATATAGATTTTTTCATTTGCATTGAATTACCTTATAGACACCTGGTCTGCCCACACCCATCACATTGGGTGGCATACCGGCGGGCAGTGTTTGCGCAGCGGCTACAGTTGCTGCTCCACTGACCAGCAGTTCATCCTGTTTTATCAGATTCGGTGGCGGGGCGGCGGCAGCGGTTGTTGCCGTCACATTGCTGCTAACTGTGCTCAGGTTGCTCATCGGTGTGGCAGCCACAGTGGATACATTCAACGTAGCGTTGCTGCTGCTACTGCTGCTACTAACAGCTGTTGTCGTTGTCTGTTGCTGCTGACTGAGTATGGCCGCCGGTGGACGCAGTTGCGCCTTGAGGTTTTCACGATTCGGACTGTTCTGTATGACAGCCTGACAAATTTGATAGCTACGCTCTAGATTAACAGCACCCGGTGGCAGTCGATTGGTGGTCGCCTTCCGTCCCTTCCCCGTTGGCATCTTTGGTTGCAGTCGCTGTTGGGCAATTGTTGTGGGCACACCGGATGGAGGCAGTGTTTTCATGGTCAGCACATTGTTAACAGTTGCAACAGGTAGTTGCAGTGATTGTTGTTGCTGCAAGTTATTGTTGTGATTCAGTTGTTGTGCTGCTGCTGTTGGTTGTTGCTGCTGCTGTTGTTGCTGTTGCTGTTGTACTGTGTTAACAACATTGGCATAGGTGGACGGAATCTGTGGATTATTTGCCGCTGATGTTGCAACTACTGCTGCTGCTGCTGATGTTGCAATTGCTGTTGGTGTTGCTGCTGTGTTGGGCGAGGCATTTGCAGGTCGTGTCATTGATATAATGTTCAACGGTTTCGCTATAAACTTGGGCGGCACCACACTTTGTTGCTGCTGTTGCGAGTAGACTTGCTGCTGTTGTTGTTGCTGCTGCTGTAGTTGCTGTTGCTGCTGCAATAGATTGTTGTTGGCAGCCTGTGCCAGCAGTTGTCGCTGATGCAACTGCGCCTGCTGCAGTGCAAATTGCTGCAATTGTTGTTGCTTTTGCTGCGCCTGTTGCTGCTGCTGTTCAAGTTGCTGTTGCTGCTGCTGTGCAAGCAGATTGGGTGCCAAAAACTGCTGTGCTCCATTGCTGTTGATCTCAAACGGTTTGCGCAGTGTCATAGGCAGCGTTTGGTGCGTTTTCTGCAACGCATTGCTGCTGGTTGCCTGCTGCTGTTGCACCTGCTGTTGTTGCTGTTGCACCTGCTGCTGTTGCTGCTGCTGTGCGGCCGCTTGTAAAGTAAACTGCTGCAATAGCTGCTGCTGTTGCAGTTGCTGCTGCTGACGCTGTTGTTGCTGCTGCTGTTGTTGTTGCAATAGAAAATTTCCTATTATCTGACCATTCGAATCGACAAGAATTTGACGCGGTTGCTGCTGCGGCGGTGCAGCCGGTGGAACAGAAGCTGCTGGTTGCTGCGACAGCTGATTGATTGCTATACTGCTGCTACTGCTGCTGCATAAGCTTAAATTGTTGCTGCTGTCATTGCTGTTGCTGCTGTTCGTAATTACCGTGCTGGAAACCTCCATTTCAGCCGCAGACATCGGCACCGCATCGCAAAGCAATTCGTGATTAATCTGTAAAATGTTCACGTATTATTTATAATACAATTAATGGAAACTATTAACAGCTTCTTACCTCATTGTTGAAGTCGCTACTATGGGCCTGTGGCATAAACGAATGCTGCGTTAATTGCACCACATCCTGCAGTTGTGCCTGCAATTGTTGATGTTGTTGTTGCTGCTGCTGCTGTTGGTGATGCTGCTGCAGTTTGTCCACAATATCACGCACAGCATCGCCCTCGCTATCATCCATAACATGATCGACCATTGCACTCATTACTTCATCCTGATCCTGTTGCTCCGCTTCAATGCACTCAACAACATCGTCATCGTCATCGACAATATCATCATCGTCATCTACTGTCTCGGCGACATCATTGTCCAGCAGATTGTGACACTCAACCATGTCATCAATGACCTCCTCCGCTTCCTGCACCACATCCATCAAATGGATAGCCTCATGATTCAAATGCTGTTCCGCTGCCTGTAATTGCGCGACTGTTGCTGTAGCATTATTCGATGGCGATGTTGTCAGCAATTTGATGCCACCAAAATTCCAATCGTGCTGCACATGCTGGAACATTTCATTGGAGTTTAACTCTACAGCGGGTGTTGTTTGTTGTTGATCCTGTTGTTGCAGAGTCGCCACTGTGCTGAGCATTGCATGCATATCAGCGAGCGTTGTTTCTGTTGCTGTTGCCAGCGACAATGATGTTGCTGCTGCTGTTGCTGCTCCTGCCGCTAATGTCGTTGTCGTTGCTGCTGTTGTGGACGAATTGCTGCTGGAACAGGACGATGACAAAGATGATGACAACGACGACGATGCGCAGCTGCTTGATGCCAGCGAACTCGACGGTGTTGTTGTCGACAACGAGCTATTGGCCATTGTCATTGTCATTGCCAGCGTTATCGGTGAATCCTCCAGCTGCTTATCACAATGATCGTCCACTTTGTTGATTGTTGCTGTCGCTATGTGTGAAAGATAAAAAATACGGTTAGAATTTAAGCTCAGAAAAGGGCATATGATTTAATTTAATTACAATTTGGCGATGATGATGATGAATAATAGTTGTGACTGATAACTGCTTGGTGATCATGGAAGTAAGCTTTAATAAATAAATAAATAAATTAGGTATTTGATGAAATGGAATTGATAATTCTCGATTATAGGTAGTTAAAGCCTGCTTACCGTGATCTATTGTATCTGCAAATACAAATTCATGGTTTGTGGCTGTTGTTGATGCAGTTGTTGTCGCTATAGTTGTTGGCATCTCATTAGGCGTTGCTTTGGTATCTATACAGTTGAATAGATATAAAAATATATATGTAATAACAAATATATACAAACAAATACAAATATTTAATTAATTAACACACCTTCAACTATTTCAACATCCTGCAAATATCCAGCAAAGTTGTTGACAACATCAGGCATAACATTTGTTGCTGTTGTCGCTGTCGTAGTGAATGTCTCTGCATCAGTTGCGTCTATTTTTATCACACAGGTACTGTTGATAAGTGGCTGCTGACTATTTGTTGCATGCAACGCTGTTGTAGCACGTTCAACCACATTAGGAACAATCTCAATAGTTTCGCGCTTTATATGTTTGCTTTCCTTGGAAGTTGTTGGCAGCTCAATGAGTTCTGTTGCTGTTAGATCGCTGCGTTTGCGCCGTGATGGACTGCTCGAAGGACGTTTCAGAATACGCCGATGTTGCTCCGTTAAAGCATTGCTGTTGCAATTGTTTAATGTTTCAGATGTTGCATTGTTAGTTGTCACTATTGTTGTTGCTACTGTTGTAGTATCAATGCATGCTGTTACTACTGCTGTTGTTGTGGGTGTTGTCGTGGTTGTTGATTCGCACTTTGTGCTCTGCAATTATTATAATTATTTAGTTGAAAATTTTAACATTTATATAGAAAAGTATTACTTACAATATTAAATTTCAGTTCAGTCTCATTATCACATGTTGCTTGTTGTAGTTGTTCTTGCTTTTCTTCCTGCTGCTGCTGTTGTTGTTGCTGCTGCTGCTGCTGTTGTTGTTGCTGCTGCTGCTGTGGTGGTGGTGGAGTTGCTGGTGGTTTCGGCTGTTGCTGCTGCCTGATTGGCTCCAGTTTTAGCTTGCTTTTAGGCGGGTTTGTATTCGGTGCACGCTTTGCATTCTTTTCACCCCAATATGGCTCAAAGTGCTTCAGCTTCCAGGGATCTACTTTATTCTTTTCCCGCTCCGCTTCCGTTTTCAGCTTGATTTGATTCTCCGGCGTGAATTCACCTTCGCTTAAACGCTCCCGCCATTCCAGACAGGCGCGTGCAAAGAACTCATTATTTAGGCAGGAGGCGCTTAGACGTATGGCTTCATGGGAGCTATTGCTGCTGCTGCTGTTGCTGCCACATCCGCCGCTGCTGGTACTTGGCTGTTCCGACAGCAATGTCTGCTGCACCATCTCACTGGCCTCACGATCCACGCTTGGCAACAGTTGAATGAGATTGTGCTGATACAGTGGCGGCAACAATGAGAATGTTTGCTTGTTGAGCAGCGCCCGCAGGTTTGTGGATCCCAGTATTGAGTCAGGTGTTTCCAAATCGATTTTACCATCCTTAAACTGTTCGATTTGCGCGGCAGTTGTCAGCTTTTTATTGCTTCGACGACGAGGCTTAACACTGAATCCTGGTATGGAGGCCAGCACCTCACGCATCGTGGATGCTTGTGTTACGGCCTTCGCCGAGCTTGGAGAGGTTGATGCTGCAGATGCGGTGGCTGTAGCTGCTGCTGCTGCCGCCGCCGCCGCAGCAGCTGCTGCTGCCGCTTTAGCCTGCTGTTGTTGTTGTATGCGACGACTGCTGATGCCACGGACAGGTGGAGCAGCCGTCGAGGAGGAGGAGGTGGAGATGGTAGTGGCGGTGACAGGTGGCACAGGCAACGCTGGTGTTAGCGCTGGCGGTATCCCAGCGTTATGCAACGCATCATCACTGGGCGTTGACTTTTTCTCAGGTGGTATGGGTTTCATAATGATGCGTGGATGGTGACGCCTGTTGCAAATAAACAGTAAACACATTAATAAACAATTGCAAACTTTAGGTTTGAGTACTTACCTCAGAATATGTGTGTGTCTGTTCGGTGACATTGACGTTGATGAGTTGTTTGCCGGTTGTTGGGGCGTCTCTAATAACGACACCGTCTGAGGCATTGCGGCGTCCAACGCCAGTGGATCCTTCTCATCATCATCGTCCACGAGATTCACATGCGCTGTTGCTTCCATAATCACAGGTGTAATATGTTGTTGTAGTAGTTGCTTTTGCTGCTGTTGTTGTTGTTGTGGAATGGTGGCGCCTTGCATGGGCATTTGTTGTTGTTGTAGTTGCAACTGCTGTTGCGGCGCTGCTGATGTCGATGTATCCGGCGTTATGGTTTTCATATTTATATAAGTAATATACGTATATAGCTATTTACAACTACTCTCAGCAGGGTTGCTTGTTATTATTATTATTATTGTGTCCATGTCAGGCGGTTGATGCGGAGGCAGTTTACTGTTTTTTTGCGAACATACTAAACATAAACCAAAAATACACAAGAGTAAACAAGAATTTCAAAATAAATTGATAGCAGGCCGCAACTCACGAAACACACTAACCTGACCAGCAGCAGTTTTAGCCATTTCAATGGGGTGGGGGCAACACGGCCCGAGACCGAGCGGTACCCAAATTTGGAGCGTTGCGCTCCCTCTTATTACAAACGTTACAGTTAATAGTCGTGTGTCTTACAGTTACCCTTACTCCCAGTCACTTTTCTCGTTTTATTACACACGCTAATTTTCAGTTGATTCTCTTCGCCTTTCCTTTTCATATATGCTATATGTATGTATGTTCGCCGTGAATTTGTTGCCTACAATAACAAACACAACAAGAAAAGAGCAAAGTTGGTTGGTTTGTTGCTTTTGCCCCTGCAGGAATAATACATACATACATATATAATTATAATGCGCACACACACACACACATTTCAATTCACAGGCGCACGCACGTATAAAAAAAACTTTTTGCGTGGTTTGTTTTGGATTTTTTAATATTGCGTTTTACTAAAGCCATATATTAAATGGTAGCACTACTTGCACTTATTTATTGTTAGTTTCAATGCACTAAATCAAAATTTAAATATTGAATGCATGTTGCAAAGACACAAACAAAAGCAGAAGCAGAGAGCTAAAAATGTTGGATTCTTTTTCTGCTTCTTGTGCTACATGGAGTTGACTCTCTCTGACACTAGCCCTTGCATATGCCTTGGCCGTACGCCAACGTCTGTCTTTGTTACACGCACAGCCCGTAGCTACGCAGCAAAAAAAAGCTTGGATGTAATTCAATGAAATTGTTATTACTTTCATCACTAAAAACTAATCACTAGTCGCACACACTTGCCGATTTACATTTTATTTTTATTTATGATTTTATATTATTATAAATTATGGTTATTTGGGCTCCCAGTATGAGAGAGCACTACGCTCTATCGCTGCGTATGTGTGAGCGTGTGTGTGTTGTTTTTGTGACCAATTACAGCGGCAATAACTTAACATTTTAATCAACTGTTATTAACAGCGGGTACCAAATTTAAATAAAATACAATTCCTGATACGCATTCTGAGCATAACAAATTTAAGATAAATGTATTTAGTGAAGTATAAATGGTATTTATACAGTTAAAAATAAAAAGTTTGAATAAATAAGAAAAGTGTCTTATAAAATAAACAAATGAGTCCTCAATTTTAAATTAAAATCTGTAATGAACTCCGAACCACCATCACTAACTGTTAATAACAGAGACGTGAAAGAACCGTACCAGAGCACAGCTGTTCTAAACATTATCGATTAATTATGTTATTAGCTACATTCAGAATTTTTTAATTTAATATACGTAATGGCTACAGGTGTGACATAAGAGCGAGTTAATAAGGCATCCCTCAATAATTATTTTAATGACATCGATATTTAATGTATAGATTGAGTTGCTGCAATTAATTTAAATTACAATCGATCCAGTTATCGATAATAGCTTTCGATAGAGATATCAATATTTAAAAACTGGAAATTAATTTATTTTTAATAAATGGTTTGTAGGATTTTCATTACCAGACGAGATTTATTTAGATTATTTAAACTAAGAATTAGAAGACTGGGTATCTGTCGAAAGCATCGTCGATAGTTTTTATAACTCTAAAAATTTAAATTTAGATGTAAGCCACACCCGCGGCGCAGTTAAGTAAACATGTTTTTAATAATTATTTGTTAATATATATTTATATATAGAAAAAACGCATGATTTTTGTTCGTCTTGTTTTTGTTTGTAGTTTCCTTTACAGTTTATTTTAATCATAGACTTGCGCACTTTAGATTTAAGTTCATACAAAATGCATTTATCATATAGTTTTTTAAGCATAATGAGCGTTAAAACAAATTCACAGTACAGCGTAATTGAAAAGGCATAAGAGCGTAGACCTCCGATCCAGAGTTAACTGAACCGGAGGTCTGACCACAGTTGTTAGTGTTCCATTGCCTCCATCGCAGAGCCATTGCCATGTATTTGTTTTTGAGCCGCTAAAGTGACTGCGTCTACTCCTCGTCGATGGTCTGCACTTGTTGTTGCTGCTGTTGCTGCTGCTGTTGCTTGTGGTGTCCACGTTGGTTGCGGTTGCGCTGATTGCGATTGTCGCGTCGCTGTCCGCCCCAATTGCCACCCTGGTTGTTCTGGTTGCGATTGTAGCCGCGATCGCGATTGCCCATGTTGCCGCGCTGGAAGAAGTTGCCTTGCTTCATGTCGAACACCTTTTCGTTCACGTCCACCAGGTTGGTCACCTTGTCCACGAACTGCATGGCCAATGCCTGAAGACGCGACGGCTCCGAGCGATGCATAACCACTGTTTCGCTAGGATCATCCAAGCTAGCCATCAGCTCCTCATTGATAATCATTTTACTGATAATCGAGTGAACCTTGGGCAATGGCAGATCGTACATTTGCGACAGCGACGGTATGCTGATCGAGGTGTACACGTTGGAGTACGTGAACAGATACGTACGCAGCGACTCCTCCTTGATAAACTTAACAAGCATCTCGCGCACACGCTCCGACTCATAGAACAGATCCCACACCTTGGTGTTCATCTTCTTGTTGACAATGAAGTTGGCACACGCCTGCCAGTTGCCACAACGCATCGCCTTGGCGGCGGCAACCACATGCTCTCGCATTGACTCCGGCGGTCCCACGAGCGATTGGCGCTCTGAGGAGCGCAATTGCTGGTAGAACGTTTTGCTGATCATGCGACGACGGGCATCGAACTCGTGCGCTGCGATGTAAGGTATTTCGAGAAGCATAGCCGAAACCAGATAGACACATTCAAGCA
Source organism: Drosophila histrio (assembly GCA_958299025.2). NCBI lineage: Eukaryota > Metazoa > Arthropoda > Insecta > Diptera > Drosophilidae > Drosophila > Drosophila histrio. Next base: position 7,232,534 of record OY729167.1, read on the forward strand.
GCTCCAGATTGATGTGCATATGGAATGGCATTTGACGCTGCTTCTCAATCTTCTCCTGCTCCGCTGAACGTTCATGCTGACGCTGGGGCAGCAGTCCCTGGGCGAGCAACTCTTTCGGCTTGCCGGTGACCATCAGATCGACCAGACAGTGGTGTGCATCCTTGATGTTCTCCTGGCGGAAAGCACAGAGACCCAGATTGGCCATCATGCGGTTATAGAGAATGCGAGTGGAGGGATCCGCTGCATCGATGTTGTCCTGCAGATGCGACATCAGCACAAGATCACGGGCCTGGAACCAATTATCGTGCATAGCATGGTGATAGATATGTGCCAGAATGGCACGGGTACGTATGCGATCCGTGTCGTCCTTGGCATAGATAAACTTGCACAGTTTGTCCATCACTTCCACGGAAGATGGAGCGGTGCCCGCTGCCGGCAGTTCTCCTCGCTTGCGCTTAAGCACCTCGGGATCGAACTTGTAGTAGAGATGTTCGATCTTGCGCAGATAAATGCGGCAACGTTCGTTGTTGCTGCCGGAACGCTCGAAGTATTGGACAACCAGTTCAATGGTCTTCACCACGTTGATCTCGTCCTTGAGACGCGACACGTAGTCATTCGAGTGGGGATCGCACTCCTTTAGCAGCTTGGTGAACTCATCGTCCAGACGTTCAACGGCTGCCAGCGGACATCCGCGAATGAAGTAAGGAGCCGCTCCATATTCCTCGTGCTCCTCGGCCACACTCTCACTCAAATTGATATCCGGATTGGCGAGCAGCAACTTCATCATGCTCTGCATCACCTCCAGCAGCAAGGCCCAGTGCTCCAGTTTCATGGGCTCCGATATCTTCTGATTATAGTCGAAAATGGCCGAGATGATGTTAAAGTGAATCTTGACGCTAATGGGCGTGCCAAGAGCATGCTGTTCAGAGATGTCGCGCAGTTCGAACAGCAAGTCGATTTGCAGGCGACGATCGGTGCGTTTCTTGCCACGCGCCGACATAATCTCAATCAGCTTAGCCAGCACCAGGGGAATATCGATCTCAGCGTCCTTTTCAAACATTTTGGGCTTCTCAACGACATTGCCCTTCACGACGGTTTCCCATTCACCATCCTCGTCGTCTTCGGCACGCTTGCGAATCTTGTGCTTCTGCTCCTTGCGCTTATCCTTCCTCTTATCGTCGTCCTTGTCCTCCTTCTCGGTGGTACGCTTAAGGAAACGCTCACGCATGTTCTGGTATTGATTCTCATCCTCTGAAGACTCAGTTTCCGATTCGGTATCCGAGTCCCAGTCGATTGAATCATCCGAATCGTCGTCATCGTCAGCAATCACTTTAGAAGGCACCGATTTCGCTGCCTTGGGCTGCTCGGGCAGCTTACCGCTTCCAACACCGACAACACCTCCATCGCTATCGGCACCTGCACGATCCGCATCGCTGTCATGCGCATCCCCTTCGCCCTCCTCAACGTCACTTTCCTGGTCGGGTGCTTCACGGAAACGCGCCAAATCATCCTCGAAATCCTTAATATACTTGCGTACCTTTTGACGCAGTGTTCCCAGCGATTTCGAGTTGTTCTTCGAGAGATTTTTGCGTCCCTCCCGATCCTCCCACACCTCATTGATGAAATCTTCCAGTTCGGCCAAGCAACGAATATAGAAGCGCGGAGTAATTCCGTTCTCCTCCTTGGAGATAACGGGCAGAGCCTTCGTATAGGCGCGCGTCAAATCTTCAAAGCTGCTCAACGTGTTTGGTATGTCCTTAATCTTCTTGTGGTTGCGTATCGTTTTAATAATGCCTGTGAGGTTCTCATATCGCTTCTCCTTGGTGGAGCGAACGACACGTTTCACTTCTTCCTCGTCATCGCTGAATTGCTGTGCAGAGATAGGGTTTTTTTCTTATAGGTTCATTGATGCTGTTAAATGATTGTGATACTTACGAAGTTGGCGGCTTTGTTATAGTTTTGTGCTTGGATCTCTTCCTCGCTGGACTCGGATTCCGAGTCGGAACCGTTGGCAAAGAAACGTGACATGTTGTTTACTTCTGCTTATGCCGTTTTCTGAAATGAAATATAAAAAAACGTACACAAGTTTTTAACTGCTTTAATTTGGGACTGTCACTTGGCGGTTGAGGTTATGTGCAAAGCGGCCAACATGGCGTTTGCAAAAATTTGACTGCACAAATTTGCCACAATTACAAGGTTTGTCCATATGTTCGCGACGTTGTGTACACGCCGCGTTGTCGGCTCTTGATTGCAGTATAACTTTTGTTGGGTATTAGCCACGCTTTTTAAAATAACTCACAATTATTACAGCAAAACGATGTCATTCACAAGACATCAAAGAAAAGAGGAATAATCAGAGCTGCACAACTATCGGTGCCGCTATCGATATACTTAATATTTTGGTTTGGTTTTCACATTAAATCTATCGATAGTGCAACGCAATTGTTATTTGTAACACCTAACCATAGGTGGCGTATTTATGTTTTTAGAAACAAACTGCAAGTGGTGCTACAGTTTAAAAACGTGTGGCAGTCTTGGTTTACAGAAAAGGTATAATTCGAAACGCATTGTCACACGAAAGAAAAGTAATTGTTTTAGCATTTATCTAAAGAGAAACTTGGTATACATTTTTGTTACACTTTTAAATAATGGAAATTCAATGGTGTGCAAGACTAGCACGCAAAGATCATTAGAATTATTAGCTTTATTATATCTAATTTCGAATTCAAATTGTGTAGTATTTTATAAAGTTATGGCAAAAATAAGCAATTATTTAAATTTAATTTAAATTGCGCGCCAAGATATTGAAAGTTTAGTGTCTGTACTATCGATAGATTCTTTGTCTATTGTTTGAAATTTATTTAATTTCCCAACACTGTAATACTCTCTACACGATCTAGCGCTCTTTCAATTTTTAAATATTAAAATTTTGAAGTACATACATATCTAAAATTTTGTTGTTACTAAGGCTTAAATTTTTTTGTAAGTATTTTCTATTAAAATATTGAAATGAAAGTATTAATAATTAGATTATAAAGTTAAATCACAAAGAATATTGAAATATTTAGTGGTACCATTTGAGTATAACAGTGCCATTTTGAGTTTAACAGTACAGTGTCGTTTGCCAGATTTAAAATCACAATAAATAAAATAATTTAGGAGCGGAAGTCAAGTTAATAACTTTACTTATATATGAATAAAGGGAGAAAAAAATTAACCTGAACTACGGAATACTCTTTGAAGTATAACTTGCTAAACTTTTAGATGAACAATGTAAAAAGACCTGCGCAGGCGCATTTAACAACCGGCATTTGGCACAAACATAGCGTTCCACTGCAGCAATCCTCCCCCTTGCCAATCTTTGTTGAAGTGTATGTGCCTGAGTATTGTAAACTATGGCCAACATGTCGACGACTTTGCGCGCGCCAACAAGTCGCCTGCGTTCGCTTGTCGTGGCCAGTTCACCAGCTGCCAATTGGCGGAAGCGGCAATCTCTCACATAGCGCGAAATTCAAGCGTTGAAGTCAGTTTCCGGTTTCGTTTCTGGTGTCTGTGCGAAAATCAAATCGTATAGTGATAATAAAAAGTCTAAATATAAACGAAATTGGCCAAGTGTTTGTTGGCGTATTTTCCGGCACGTGTACTTAAATCCCAGATCCGAAAATAAGGAAACACTGAAAACGCAAATGTAAGCACAATAAATAATAATTGAAAATTGATATAAATGTGTTTATCTATGTCGCTCAAAGTGAACGAAATGGAAATCATATATTGACCAGGTAAATTCCGGTCAATTACTTACGGGCAGCTTTTAACATCTGACAGCTGACACGGCACAGATACGAGAGAATTGATTGGCAAATTAATGTGTATTGTTTATTCGTATAATATATCGAACGTTTAATGCATTTTGCATTTTTCAAAAAGGATCGTCTCGTTGTCCTTTCTTTATTTTGTTGTACTTATTTTATGAGTTTTTCCCCCACACAGAAATTCATTGTGACATCATAGCAAAAGTGCAATAAGTCTCATAAATCGTGCATACAGGAAAAACTTGTATGCATATAAATAAGTAGGTGAACATCGCAAAGGACAAACACTTCCATTTCCTGTTTATAAGTGATTCTCGCATTTACATTTACTTGCATTCTAATATTTCTAATATATTCATAGATGATTGCTTTTTGTTTTACAATGTATAATTCAAATTCATATATTATAAACTATGCTCCTTCATTTTTACTTTGTTTTGACAATTTTCAAGCATTCTTTAACGTTTAGTATTTAACTCTCAGCAAATGTTATTAATTTACTTATATTATAGCACGATTACAATCTAGTAAGGATTGATAATATAATAGTAATATATGGAATAATAATATAAATCTTTAACCTTATGTTATGGCCTTAAGTTTTAGAGCTCAATTAGATAAAATTGCATGTTGTTTATTAGAAAATTGGTATCTAGCATATAAAATGGTTGAATAGATTTGTCAATAGATTTCTGATTTAGTTTCTGTCTGTCCGTCTGTATGAACGCGTGGATTTCAGCAACTATAAGAGCTAGAGACTTCAAATTTGGAATGCAGGTTCCAGAATACCATAAGCAGATCAAGTTTATTATTAAATTATTAATATTAAGTGCCGTTTGTTTTAAAATTAGAAAAATCAACATAACATAAGCAATGTTAAAGCTGGAGACTTAAGATTTGGCACACATGATAAGAAGCTTGGGCTTAATGTGTCCTGAAAATTTCATCGCGATGTCACGCCCCCTTCGCCCATAACTCGGAAAAGCTGATAACAGTTTTATAGCTAGAGACTTAAGATTTGGCACACATGGTAGGTATCCTACTCTTAATGTGTGCTACAAATTTCAGTACGATTGGATATTGAACTCAGAAGTTATTCAAGAAACAAATTTATGCAGCGCAGCGGATGCGTTGCAGCGCAGTAGCAGCGCAGTAGCAGCGCAGTCGCTGCGCCGCGGCGACGATATAACGAACTTAACATAAACAAACAACAGCCGCAGTCCAGTGTTGCCAGACTATCGCAAGCTACCCACTCTCGATGCAAGCAAAATCGACTTCAAGCGTTATATTTATATCCTATTATAATGAAAATACTTGTTTTGGTTTCAATTTCTAACCAATGGGAACAGAATCTCAGATCTAGTAAATAATTTAAATAAAGCAGAAAGCCAAAGGACAAACATGATATATGATTCAATGCTGCTATCGTAAATTTATGAACCAAATACTAGACCACAATAAAACCAAGATTTGTAGTTGCAAACCATTGTGTACCTAATGAAAATGTCCAGTCAGTAAAACAACCCGAATAACAATTTAAGAATGCACAAGTCGAGTTGGCTTTGTGGTTGCGATGTTGCTTGGCACTGGGAAAAGTGCAACTACAGCTGTAGAAGAAGCGTGTGGCACTACGTAATTAGCCTTTGGCGCGTGGCTTAAACGTGCTCTGGCCAAAACTATTAAAATAAGCTGCAAGTAGTTAGAAGCAGAAGCGACAAGCGTTTGCAGGCTAACGACTGTTTATGGAAATCTTTATGGCGTCTGTCTAATTGTTGGACAACAATGTACATACATTTTGTATATGAGTTCGATGTGCATAAGACATTAGGGCAACATTCACAGGTTCAGTTGGATGCTGACCGATGTTTGCCCCATCTATGTATATATGTACATAGTACTATGTAAAAATGGGAGGCTGGTAGCGTATTCAAATTTGTTTATAATTAAACGACGCGACAGCGCTAAACAGCCAGCGTCCAGGCGAAAATAAACAAAGTAGCAAATCGTTAAAATCACTCACCTGAATTACTGGACGCGCTTGTGTCGATGCCATGCGATTCAATTGTTGGGCTCAATATTATCACACTTGTATTGCCTAAGAGGAGAAAAGTAAACTTGCTAAATTTGTAATAAACACGTTCAGCTTATGGCATGCGACTTTCTCTAATAATAAACATTTTGCTAACATCTACTATAATACTTGAGATTGATGCGTTATATAGGATATGGCATGACACTTGAAAAACTTGATGATGTCTATATTGATGTGTATTCCAAGTTTGTATAATCTTTATTTAATAATTATTTAAGCAGCTGAATATGTAAAGCATATGAAAAGCATCTTTGATAAAGAGTATTCAGTCTATTTGAATATAAATGCTGTTAATGTAGCCTTGAACTTCTATACTACATATCGTACTGCGTACCATCCTCTTTATACAAACCCAAATCCATTAGAATATGACTTATAGAAAGTCAATGCTGCCCTTAAAGGCATGAACAGGGTATTTCACAGTCGAGAGCAGCACTCACACAGTTATTCTTGCTTTTAGTTCAAGGTAAATAAAGTTTACTTTGGATTATGTTTATGAGTAAACTAAGTCGTCATGTATTTAGTATTAGTTATGTATATAAATAAGTAGTTCTAGTTCTATTTAGCAAAGTTGATTAATTATGCAGCCTATTAAATTGAGATTCATCAACATTCCTATGCTTCCGCATATGGACAAACATTGTTTGTCGACCTTGGCTTTTATTTTCGAACTTTTGTAGGCACATTAACCAAACCACTTGCTGTCTTTGATACGAGTATCTTGCAATATGCTACCAATTCTGCGTAACTTTCTTCACTATAGTAGTTAGTATTACCGGACAGTACAGGAAAAAACCCTGACTATCATCAATTTGCTGGGCCACCGAGCTAATTTCGCTGTTAATGCTTACGAATGGCTGTCATTTAATTTCTATGAGTCATAAATTTTTATAATGCACATTCGTTAAGTTCCTATAAACGCGTGTGTGTGTGTGTGTGTGTGTGTGTGTGTGTGTGATGTAAGCAGCGCACAGTCGCTGCTTAAAGTAAAACAACAAACAATTGCACTTAATTAGCTTCAAATATACTAAGTATCTACATGAATTCGCTGAAGAACTTTGGCAGATTATATGTATGCCTGTGATCTGTGTACTGCAACAATGTAGAAGATACCTTCTTGTAATTATGTGTAAAAGACGAAGAATATACAGCTGGTTAAGTAGTTCTTTTGGCGAAATAAGAAAAGAAAACACATGATTATCTTTTCTTTGCTCGTTTCTTATTTTAATATAGCTGCTTATGGTTCTTAGAGCAGGTATAACACAGAAGTAATAAGTTTAATTGGACTAAACTATTTTGTTAATACAATCACTAGACTAAATTCATATAATCGTTCTTTTTACAGACAGAACTGTAACTTATTAGATATTTTCCGTGTGTGTACTGCAAATAAAGTATCAGTAGAAGACCAAACTTTTTGATAGGCAATTCATAACACTCATTTTATGTGAATCGAGTGGTATTCTGTATTGTTTTCTATTTTTGTTTGATAGTTCTTTTTGTGTGTCTGGCTTTGTGCCGTATTTAAGGCTTTGTGCACACGCGTCGTATGCTTAATAAGTGCTATCAAACATGTCCATGACGAACGCAGCGCCTAAGCGTTGTGTTTACTCACCACTCACCGATTACCACTCACTGCATACCACTTTCCCTGCCTTTTCACTCCTTCCACGCTCCACTCTCCACTCTCCACGCTCCACTCTCCACTTACCACTTACGACTCAAATGTGGGCTGCTCTGAAGCTGCATTTGTCTGGCATTTGGCTTGACTTCATTTTGGTTTTGTTTACCGACGACTGGCTGCTAAAAGTGACGCTGGAGTCAATGCCAGAATCCGTTGTGTGTGTGTGTGTGCACACAACAATGCCAATCAAGCACAAAACACAAAACTAAAGATACTGAACTATGCAAGTGGCTTTTGTCTACATCTTTGTGGCATTGCCAGTCTCCCCATTGATATATTGGTATTCCCCATTGTTTTCATACCATTATCTCAAATAAATCTCGGTTACAGATGTTGAAATTGAATAAAAAGCTCAATGATTTCATTGTTTTCACCGTTGATGAAAAGCTGAAGATTAAAGGAAAGTTCATTTTAGCTTCAAAACATAAAGTGAAGTGTTCAATTGTCATTTAACCGCTAGGTAAACATTGAAAGTTCGAGGGAAACTTTCATTACGATATGACTATTACAGTCAGTAATAAATATTCTATCGGCAGGGTTTTATATACTATTATTATACTCGTAAATAAAAAGTACAGTATTAGATTATAGTATATGTAATCTATTGGTATTCTGATTATAGTACATTCTCAATGAAGTTAATCTGATCGTTTATGATAATTATCAACATGTTTATAGTTCACAAATGCCCCGGTTAATTGCCTACAATGAAACCGGAAAAGTTAGTCGTAAATCTACATTTTTGTATTTGGTATTTTGGAGAATTAAGAACTATAAATGGTTTGCCTCTAATTAAATGAACCCCAATCTGAAAGGGAATAAAATGTATTATGTTAGAAGCCATAGTTATTAACATAAATATATAATGTTAACACACAAAAGTGGTTAAATGTTGGTGTTTGCCAAGAAAAAACTAAATTTTTCCATGGCTCCAATAAGTATGCAACATTTAAAGAGTCTGTTCAAAAGCCAAAATGCAATTAGCGTTATTAGATTGTCGGCAGAAATTAACAATTTACTAAAGGCGCCGCCACATTGGCGCTTAATTTGTCAGATTTTCTCTTTTTACAATATTCAGACACTATGATAAGTGTTTACTATTTTGGCGCTTGCCAGAATTGTTTCGACAATTTCATTAATTAACTAACAGAAACTGACGTTTTTAATCTTTTGCCCAAGACAGTTTTTGATAAGCGCACGCGTTTGGAATTAATGAAATAGCAAACATTTCTGCTTCAGATTCATGCATAAAAGGATTACTATAGAGTAGTTGTGTTTTCTTGGTATAATTTATCACTACATGTCTCAATTCATTTCAATTTTAAAACTTAAAAGTTCACAAACTAATGGCATTCAAAGTGCTTGACCTTTGTGTAAAATGTTTTATGGCAAACCAAAACGATGCTTAATTATAGAGAGCACTTGCGATATTGTTCTTCAATTAACTTTTTACTTAATAATTGCATTTTGTAATCCCTGGCTAGAATAAAGAAGTATGGCATAAGGTGAAAGTTATTTTGTGTTCGTTGCCCCAAAGCCATGAGATATGACAGGTCAGAAACTCTGTATTTCTAGAATAAATATTGACATCGTTCGGATGTCCAGCATTGAAGATTCTGTTTTGATTGCATATACCAAGTTTATACGACAGTTAAGGACGGTTTGAAGAAATTCGTTTAAAATTTAAAATCATATATAGTTTTTACTTTAGTTGTTATTTTAGAATCGTAGTTCCTAAATATTCTGGGATATATGCCTTATACTCGTTTATAAGAACACATAATCAAGTGACAGCTGTAAACACTTAAAACTAGTGTTGTAAGCTAAACCGATTTCGATTAAATCTGGTTTAGCTGCCTTACAAACTTTGTATTTGTTAAATTACATAATTGCGTTTAAGTTTAAGGCAAAAAGTCAAAGCCAAAACCTGACCGCCATTGTAAATTGCATAAGCCAAATTGAATCTGCCGCATTATTCATAAATGACAACCCACTGGCGTATTTTTCACACATTTAATGAGTCCTCGGTCAGAGGGTGAACTTTCCAGCTCATCTCTACCTTTCATGTATGCTGTCATGTAATTTAATACTAGTCGGGCAATTGCCGACACCCAACCAATTAACTGTGGGCCGCTGGGCACAAATGGACCTATTCGAGGGAAGGCAAAGGCAAGAAGGGGAATGAGAGACAAATTACCAAATGAAAATGATATATGTATATAGTATATCTGCTGATGTCTGTGTGGCGTGTTGGAGTGTTGGCGTTGATGAAGTAGGTGGCAGACGGTGCCGAGATACAAAGAAAGTTCCCTGTCACTCGGCTACAAACGACTATCCAGCATAATTTATATGTCGAGCGTCATTCAAATTCAAACTGTTGCTATTTTGCTGATGATGAAGCGTCGTCTTTCATTGTGGCCATCAAAGAGATGTCAACAAACTAACTACAGTAAAAAAAGAACTGAAATGCACAGCATGGGAAGAATTATGCAAATTGGCGACATTTAGGTTCTGCCGCGTTCTTTGCCAAGAATATACTGAAGATAAAAGACGCCACCACATAAAAAGAAATTTGAATTAATGAGCAGCAGACGTAAGAAATCTGCCAGCTTAAAAGTAGGCAACATTTTTTGGCCTTAGCATTAATCGATGTCTAGGGAATGGAATAGGAGTATTGGCTAATGTCAATTGCAGCTTCCATTAAGTATCAATCGATTGAGTTGTAGCATTTAAATTTGTACTTAAAATATATTTAAATTTAAATGTAAGGTTTTGCTGTCGCAATCTTGCAATCTTGCCCATTTAACAATTGAATAATCATGTATATCATTGGCAGTTTCTATGTATTGATCTTGTTTGCTTGTTTGTTTGTTTTTATTGTCAACCGCAACAACAGAGCCTGTTGTTTACGGGATTTATGTGAGAAACACCATTAAGCAAGTGCATAAATCACAGCCAGCGACTTCATTTACATGCACAAGAACAGTAAAACGAACAAAAGAGGGTTTATTTGTGGTATACCGACAATTTAATATTATTAAATACATCTCGTAACTAATAAAGTAAACAATAGTTGATGACAAATAGAGTAAATGCTTATTATAATGGTTGCTTTTTTAGTTACATGAATTGAATTAAATAAATAAAACTAATTTTCTCAATGCCTAGTTAAGATCTAGTTAAAATGCATATAAATTTCATCTCTCTGTTCATTATGGGTGCAGAATTACCTTGTTTAGCAAATTGAGTAAGAAAAGTATTATGTCCTCGGTAAGAGTATAACAGCGCACTCCAAAAAGTCGCCACTTTTTAGTGCACAATTACCCAATGTCAATGACAAGTGCAAGTGCTGAGAATTTACGTTATAAAACAGCAAATGGAGCGAAGTTCATGGCAAAAAATTTAATGCCAGCACTGAATGCGCTTTAATTAAAAAAATATATAAATACAAATAGCTGAAGGAATGAGTGCTCGTCTTCTGCGTATGATGACAACAGCTCAGCATTTTAATGCGCTTGTCTTCTCATTAATGCCACATGTGGCATACTAAACTAAAAAGATGAAGCATTTCAATAAAAGACTTTATTACGATTGCGTCACTTGAATAATATTTATGTACTATATGCATTAGTTTTGCTGCTCGCAATGTAAACGGAATGCGAATAATTAATGCTGAATGATAGAGAAATGAAAGCGAAACTGATTTCCAGCACATGATTTGTTTTATTGTTACAGCTGTTGCGTGTTTTAGAAACTTTTACACACATATGTACATACATATGTATGACTCTTATTTGTCAGACAATTGCAATTCAAATTGCCATTGTTAGCCAGACAAAACTTTTTGCCCAAAAAACTAATGCAGTCTCTAATTGCACTCAGCTTTAGACATTGTCTGGGCGTTGCTGCATTGAAAACTACATCATCATCATTCAAGCATTGTTATTAAACCCAGACCCTAGATGCAGTCGCAGCTGTTATCGAAAGTTTTAGCCATTTATTGGGCCATTGACTTGCCCACTTTAGTCAGTTTAAATTGCGTTTTCATGCTGCTCAAATTGTTCAATAAAATTATGGTGTATATTATATATGATATTTTATACTACGCCCGCTGGGAAGTTAAAAATGTTATCGCAATTTGCTTTTGACAGTCGATTTCCGACGCGCACAATTTTAAAGCATACTTTCAGGCGACAAAAATTCATAAAGATAATGCTGCAGCTATTAGATAAATTATGTAGATAATGGCTATCAGCCACTACTCCTCATCATTTGAAATGAAGAAAAGCGAATTTTCATGAGCAGAATATGAAACAGATTTAGGGCCTTAAAGCTGCAAATAAACTGCAAATTCCATTAGCCAAGAGACATACATACTATCTATGGAAATAGCGAGTAGTACAACTATGTATGTATTTAAATGGCTTAAGAGCTGCTTTAAATTGGCATTTTTATTGCTGCCTTGCGAGTAAAGAGAGCGTCTGAGCGTACAAACCGACACACACACAAAGAAATGTTAACTACTCGTAAATCTATTAACATTATGCTGCATGCTTTCCATTTGACGTTTATCTTTCATTTAAAGTTTGCTAAATGACTATTAAAGTGTCAAAGCATTCAACTTATTCTTATGTTAACGCCATGTTGTTCTTTTTACCTCGCTCATTATTTTTTTTGGGTATTATTCATGTATTACAAATATATTTGAGTAATATTTTTGCTTGGCCCATTTTTCATTTCTTACCGAAGAAATGCCGCCCTGGGCATATTCAATTACATGCTGCAAAACAAATGCCCAGTCACAAATCTTTGTCTAAGGGGGCGGCGGAAATGAAGAATACTCATAAGTATGTATGTATATATAACGCACATTTCATGGAATCCTCAGACACACACACACATAAAGAAAACAATGAGTATAACGACTGTAAAATGCTGCTGACTCGCGTAATTTATTACAAAATATTTTTGTTTTGGGGGGGCGGGAGCCAAAGACTTAACTGTATTTATTAGGAGACGAACTAAGCCCCAACGACTGACAGATAAGATTCGCGTACGCTCAGATACTCGTACTGCAGACCGGGGACGTGTGCGGAATGTTTGTGTTGAGATAAAAGTGTCGGTTGCCCGAAAATAAAAAAAACATGCGACAGATTTTAAGTGAACTGTTGATAAATTGCATTGATTTATCAAATCTACTCATTCACACTCATGTAAGCTCCCCTCCTCTGACTCTGTGTGTGTGTGTATAAAAGGGCAACATACTCAATGGGAGTCCATAAATGCGTGGCGCATCCAGATGGTCGCCAGATAAGCGAACAAACCATACCCACCACCACCGACTTGTCATAAATCAATGGACTTTTCTTTTTTCGGTTTTTTGAATGTTTTTTTTTCGTTTATTTTCTAGCTAACAGGTTAGCTAGTTTAGTTGAGAATACACGTACTAGAACTACCGAATTATTCAAAGTGTATTACAAAATTGAATTGTTCAAGGAAATTTGATCCAATTATAAACCTGACGCCGCTTTATGATCCTTTATGGAAATTACATTTCCGTGCAGTATGTAAATTTCAATTAGCTTAAGTAAAGAGTAAACACAAATATACTTAGTATGTATATCCGTATATACTACTAATAAAGTTATGTTCGTGACCATGTTGACATCCTTGAGGCATTGTTCGGGCATTGTGTTAACAAATTAATTACAAGAGCGACAAACAATGCGACAACGTTGTCAACTTAACCAAAAGGTCTTACAACGCTGGAAAATTATGCTGGGAAAGACTTTTGTCTGTAACTTTATCAAATGATTGAAATGAAGCAATGCAAATGATTTCGACTGCTCATTCCAGACACTTAATTAGTTCTCTTTGTTCCACAATGAAATCAAAGGCTACACACTTTACCAACGTTTACCTCTTGCTTCAATTCATGAATGAGATATTTTGCAATTTAATTTAATGATTTTTCAGACATTCTCCGTCTTACGGTGACAGCAGCCTTTCCCATTGGGCTTGTGTTTAAAGTTAAACTTTGATGTACACACCAAACTTACTCAATAAAATATAGTAGTAAAGACAGCAAATAAATGTTTTCTACTTACATGCTTTAATCGATTGTAATTAATTGTTGTAATTTTGAACTAAGATACATACTTGATAGATTGATAATTGACTTGAGCACATTCTTGTAATTTCCTTGTCTGTAATCATTTCAATGGCCGCAAATTGTTTTTTAATTGAACGCATCAATTAGCAAAAACTGCACAATGTCATAAATTCATTAAAAATCAACTTCCATCATTAGATCTACCGCTGTAGGAGCCACGGAAGATACACAATAACGTTCAAATTGCGTTGCAAAAGATAAACATGAAATTTCCTTGAAACTTGAAACTTGTTCGTGTCGGTGGAACTTTAGCTATTCTTCAATATTAATAATCTTGCCAAGACAATGCTGTAGCTGAACGAGTTTTCTTGCAAAACTTTTCACGTGGCTGCATTGAAATGTTTCTAAGTGATTTGCCACTAAACTTAATTAGCTGTGCGGCATAAACTGCCTGCCACATTGTTGGAGGGCCAGGGGAATAAGTGTTGTATATCTTGTCGTAGTTATTACCTTTTAATTTATACTTTTATTAAAACATTAATATGATTTTAATTCAGTAAAGTGGACAAAACTTTAGCAAATATCTACAATTTTATTGAATTCCATTTGATTTTATTTATTACATAAAGAGATTACTTCAACCTAGCACAATGAATGTGCTCTTACTCTATGGAACATTAGTACTTAACAGTCGGAAACTTTTGTCTAACCTAGCAGTGAGTAATATAAGTTTAGCATCCAATGTGTACGCAATGAAGGAAGCTTGTCATTTATATGTATTCTCAAATGGAATTTTCAGTTAAACCTGTTCAATGTATAGATAGATATATAGATAGATAGATTGATAGGTAGATTCATATATAGATTGAAAGAGAGATAGTTAGATATGTAGATAGATAGATTGATAGATGGATAGATAGATAAATAAATACATAGATAGATAGATTGATAGATAGATAAATGGATAGATAGATAGATTGATAGACAGATAGATATATAGATAGATATATAGATAGATAGATAGATATATAGATAGATAGATAGATATGTAGATAGACAGATAGATAGCTATATATATATATATATATAGATAGGTAGATAGATAGACAGATAGATATTTAGATATTTATTTAGATAAAGGTAGATAGATAAACAGATAGATAGCTAGATAGATAGATTGACAGATAGATAGATAGATAGATATTAAGATATTTATTTAGATGAAGGTAGATAGATAAACAGATAGATAGCTAGATAGATAGATAGATAGATTGACAGATAGATAGATAGATAGATAGTTAGATAGAAAGATAGATAAATAGATAGATAGATACATAGATTGACAGATAGATAGATTGATAGACAGATGGATATATAGATATATAGATAGATAGATAGATTGATATATTGATAGATATATAGATAGATTGATAGATAGATAGATTGATAGATAGATAGATGGATTGATAGATATATAGATAGATTAATAGATAGATAGATAGATAGATAGATAGATACATAGATTGATAGATATATAGATAGATTAATAGACAGATAGATAGATAGATATACAGATAGATAGATAGATAGACAGATTGATAGATAGATAGATAAATATATAGATAGATAGATAGATTGACAGATAGATATATAGATAGATAGATATATAGCTAGATAGCTAGATATATAGATAGATAGACAGATAGATATATGGATATATAGATAGATAGTTAGATAGATAGATCGATAGATCGACAGATAGATAGATAGGTAGATAGATATATAGATGGATAGATAAAAAGAAAGATAGATATACAGATTGATATATAGATAGGTAGATAGATAGATATATAAATAGATAAATAGATATATAGATAGATTGATTGATAGATTGATAGATTGAAAGATAGATAGATAAATAGATACATAGATATATAGATAGATTGATAGATAGATAGATCGATATATAGATTGATAGATAGATAGATAGATTGATATATATATATATAGATAGATAGCTATATAGATATACAGATGAATAGTTTAATATCATTATGTTAATTCTGCCTGCTACTCTCTGTGTTTTCCCACAAATTTCCTCATTATTGCTCATACGCAATGTTGTCTCTGTTGTCAAATTAACTGCAATTTGTTTGCAAAAACCTTACCAAAAGGTTCATAGTCATAAATGATTTCATGTCATCTCAGAATGCATTTGAGATGCTTTTGTCCTCGGCTTTGTCAGGGTAGAAAGTGCAGGTCACCATGGAACCCGCTTGTATTCACTCTTTGAAGACTGAAACTCAATGTACTTTTTTCGGCACTTAACTAAAACTAGAAACTATAAAAAATAAATATTTTTATGTGAGTGCAAGTTAAGTGTGTAAGTTTCTAATTAAAGCAAACACAGGGAAATTAAAATGAATTGTCTGTGTGTGTGTATGTTTTTACAGCTAATTGCTGGAGAATTTCTCACCGACAACGGTAGATTTAAGTTGGCAGAATTATGACCCTGACAAGTTTAAATCCTTATCAAGCTGCTGCTTGGATTCAGAGATTGCATAGACGAGGACACATTCTCGCATACTGTCATTACATTTCCAGCCATTAACCGCACACACACACACACATACACAGTGCGTCATAAAATGTTACAGACGCCCTGGCAAATTTCAATGGCGCTTCAGACTCTGTTCGCTCTCGGATCTCTTTGTGGCTGGTTGTGGGGCGAAAGGAAGGAAGAATTCATGATAATTGAAAACTGTGCTTGGCTTTCCCTTTAGCAGTCTGCTGGCATTTTGTTTTTTTTGTTACCATAAAAGTATGAATAGTTCGTCATTCGTCCGCAGTTCAGGTAACTATTCAGGTAACTTCTACGCGTGAGTATTCTTTGTTTTGCCCGACTGAGCACATAATCTCAGACATGACTGCTCTTTAAATATTATGTCAGTTAGTCGGCAAAACCACACACTGGTAAGTTTATTTATGTACATAAACCACAACACAAAATACGATTAAAAAATGTTTGCTAATGTCAATGTTGTTTATGGATAAGATAATTTAATAAACTTTAGTATAAAGTCTATATACATTCGTTTAATTTTATAAAGTAACCAAATTGATTGATATTCTATATAAATTGAATAAAACTAGTTTTTTGAATTTGATGTTTGCCTGTTAGCCTTTAATGTCTCGACTTGTTCATTCAATCAGAATCAGCAAAGATTCTGAGTTCAGCACACATTTTCGTTAGCTGAAAAATTCGATTAAAATATGCTCAATTTGATTTAAACGAAAACCAAAAATCAAACCCATTTCACAGTACGTTTGTTTCCATTTATTTTGTTTACAGCACACCGAACCAACAACAACAACAGCAACAACAACAATATCTATAGAATTTATCGCTACGAATTTGCATCAAAAAGTTGTATGCCAAAAAAAAAGAAAGGAGGAAGCAAAAATACAAAATTTGCATGCATTTGCAATGGAATAAAAAACTGACAGAGCAAAAAAAAAGTAAAAAAAATGCAACAGGAAACGAGGCGAGAGAAAATTAAATTAATAGTTTACGCTTAAATAGTTTGCCGCTGTTTGTTTGTGATACAGAGAAAAATCGAAAACAATAACAAGTATATAAAACAAATAGAGTTATGATGACAAGTCCATTGCTCAGCGACTTTAACAGCATTTCCATGGACATGGACCTGGATGTGGATATCGATGCTGGTTCCGGGTCACCGCTGTCATCCTTCAACGGCACCCGGCTGCTCTGGGAGTTGGCTATGACGACAACGGCGCAGACGTCGCTCTTTGATGATAACATCAGCATGGCCACCACTGAGACAACCTATGTACCCTATGGCCGACGACCCGAGACCTATATAGTGCCGATACTGTTCGCCCTAATCTTTGTGGTGGGCGTGCTCGGCAATGGGACGCTTATTGTGGTCTTTCTCAGCGTGCGACAGATGCGTAATGTTCCAAACACGTGAGTCTAGTAAAAAGTTTTAAATACCCTTTAAAGTTGGAGGTGAGAAGGGCATGTTTGATTGAAAGAGTCAAAAGATAATAAAAGAGTTGAAAGAAAGAAGCAGCGGAAGGACAGAGAAAGCTGTAGAGGATGAGAGATAACTTAGAAATAACAGATAGCGGATAAAATTGATTAATTCCACAGATACCATTAATAAAGAAGTGAAAACGGCATGCTAGACTTTTGGCTAGATCCATATTGTAATCGTTTAAATTAAAGGAAACACGCTGCTCTTTTCCATGACGTCTGCTTTATTTCGTTTGTATCAAACGACTAACCCTGGCATCACACCGCTGTATTGCACAACTCCTGTTAGAGCGAGATCAAGCTAGGTCGATCTCCATTGTCTTAGTATGTTAAAGCGAGATAGCTAAACTATCCCGATAATTAGTGATGGGAGGATACATATACAATCTGGTGATGGTACGGTATACAAACTAGTGGTGGTAGGGCTAACAGAGTATAGGAATGTTAACAGACTATCGGACTGCTACAATATGTAAGAAGAAGGGATAAGAGATAGGAAGATATACACAATTAGGTATTTATTAGAGATTAACTGTTTAAGTTATTTACTAAGATGCAGCATTATCTAGTGGTATACTAAAATTAAAGGTTTACAATTAAAATATTTATAGATAATTATATTTATGCAATTTAATTTGCAGGGTATAGGCCTAGTCATGTAATTTAATGATTATTTACTTGGTGTTAGCTTGAAAATGCCCTTTTGATTTATGGCCAACTTAAAGTGAATTTAATTATGCGCAACTTCTGTGCATAAAGTGTATGAGTAAGTATACCAAATTATGCATGCAGAGAGTTGTGTCAGAGTCGAATTTAACGAGACCAGAAAATGCCAACGCACCTAATTAGGGTTTGTGGGCGTGGTGAATTCAGAATAATGGTGACAATATTGTTGCCAGGAAATTACTTACAATTTTCACAGCCAAAACAGATTCTCATATTCGTTAGCTTTGGTTGCAAATGCAAATGTTGGCATAAAATGGCAAAATACACGTTGACTTATTGTGCGTACTAATTAGCCATGTTTGTGTGTGTGTGGATTTATTGTTTTTGCATAAATTGAATGCCATAAATCAGTTTAGTGTTAGGCGTAGCGTTTAATGCGATTCAGTCAGGGCTAAAATCGTGTACCAACTGCGTTGACGTGCCCCCAACAAAATGCTAACGTATGCGACTTGCCACAGAGTCGTTGTCTACGTTTGTGTGCCTTAAGAGTATCGTGATGTAAGCCTGCCTTAAAGTCAGCTCAACTAAAGATACATATCTTTATTTTTATTCCTTTCACGTATCAATTTTACTTGAGATTATTAATCTACTGGCAGTAGAGCTGCCTTTAACAGCTGTTAACTTTACAGTTTGTGCTTATGTTAACGTTTCTGCTATGCAACATAAGAGTGTGAGAGTTCTGGCAGTCTGGCAACTCTATGGCTAGCTCTATTGCTCGCATGCATGTCGATCACTACTAGGCTAGCAAGCTAGCTGTCTCGCTTTGCCGCACACTTTTGAACTATGTTAAATAATGTCAGTTGTAACATGGATATAATTATAAATATTGTTTACAATCAATCTGTGCAATATTCTTACTACGTTGACACAATTTTATTATTAATACGCTGATGGCTGTCAACATAACCACATCCAGTGATGCGGAGATGCTGAGGTTCGTCAACGACATCTTGTTGACATCCCGCAAGCGTCCAATTAAAATATTAAACTTAACTGACATTTTACACGGGACAGTTGATTGTCAACCGGTGTGTAACTTGTCAGGAGTGTTCACCACTTGGAAATATATATAGTTAAATATATCTAACAACACACTCAACAATCATGCTCTGAACTTGGCCACTCGATGATTGTACAAAGTCAAAGGGCAACTAATTGAGTGGAATTTTATAGATAGTTGCCTTAAAGTACTCATAACTCTGTTATCAGCAGAGCTTATTTTTACCAGCACAACATGTGTGATAAACTAGAAGCTACCCTGCAGACAGTGATTAAGTATTTGAATTGATATTAAATCGAAACAGGGTATAAACGAATTCAACATCTCTCAACTTAAACCAAGTACTGCTGCACTTGCCACACGCCACTTGCTATAAAAAAAAAAACAAAAAACTTGCATACTTATAATTCAGAAAATAAGCAAACAGAATGTCAACTGATCACATTAAGTTGAAATTGCATTTTATGGCCAGAAACAAGACCCTGGAATCTGTTGGCCACAGTTAGAGGACCGACACCGTCACCGTCACCAACAGCAGCATGAGTTCCTCTTTTAGCCTGACGGCAAAATGCTTATCGGTCGTTGGCTGTCCGTGCTACAGAAATGTAATTTGATGTTGCACAAACTAAGTGCCACATGCAGCTTATTTATTGCATGGGACGTGGGATAAAAGTAAAATAACTACATGAGATCACACTCTGTATATTACAGCTGCAATTCATTTTCATCTCAGCCTGATGTCTGATGATAAAATAGAATAATATATACTTATATCTGTACATCGTCAACAGCTTTAACCAGCTCTAGAAAGTTGTAAAAACGAACTTTTCCAAAAAACATAGCATGTCGTATACGTAATATACCAAATTATATTCTATTTAAAACTAACTCGTAACTTGATAATGTCTGTTATACACTTAATCAACACGAAACATTTTTAATAACATCTAAATATATAAATCAATTTTATCATCGCGAGCTGACAAATATGCAAAACATTACCCTCAATTCCATTGACAAGGGCGCACAAAAATTTGCCTTAAGTTGAACTACATAAATCAACGAGGTCGCAGTAACACGTGCAAGAGACCCTAGGAAAAATTTTGGGTCAGCTTGTTTATCTCAAAAAAGAGAATGCCGAAATCGCTAATGCGTTGGCTTTAAAAGTTTGTTAAGTCTCTTCTGTTTGACTTTTCGATTTGAAATTCCAATCATTCTACTCCAGCAACTGCTGCGTAGGGCGTAGGAATTTATTGAGAAGGCATGCGGAAAGTCTGATAGGTTGACATTTATTACAATCGAGAGGGACAAATGCATAGAAATCTGTTAGTTGGGCATGTAGTAGCCAAGACTGGGAAATTGTTCTCCTGTAATAATCTACATATCTCTTCTCTGCAGCTACATACTTTCCCTGGCGCTAGCTGATCTTCTGGTAATAGTGACCACTGTACCGCTGGTTTCCACCATCTACACCGTCGAGTATTGGCCCTGGGGCAGTTTCCTCTGCAGCGTCTCGGAGTTTATGAAGGATGTGTCCATTGGCGTATCCGTTTTCACACTGACAGCTCTCTCCAGTGATCGATACTTTGCCATTGTTGATCCGTTGCGCAAGTTTCATGCACATGGTAAGAAACGTGACTCAATTCCATTTGCCAGGTAACCAATTGAAGCTATGCTCCAAACTGCAGGTGGTGGACGTCGCGCTACTCGTATGACATTGGCCATTGCCGTTTCCATTTGGCTACTGGCCATTCTCTGTGGTTTGCCCGCATTGATTGGCAGCAACTTGAAGGTAATTATCGCATTTTATTGTATATATTTGATTTTCATTTTAAATAGTGCACCAACTTTCTATACTTATTAGCCTCTTGGCATCAACAAGGAGAAGTCGATTGTCATCTGTTATCCATTTCCGGAGGCCTGGGGCTATAACTATGCCAAACTGATGGTCACGTTGCACTTTCTGGTCTACTATGCCGTCCCACTGGTGATTATAGCCATCTTCTATGTCCTGATTGCCCTACACTTGATGTACTCGGCGAATGTTCCGGGCGAAATGCAGGGAGCGGTCCGGCAGGTAAGTTCTGATTGATGGCGATTGATGTTGATTAATCAATAGTTATAGATGATTGGTGTCGATTGGTAATGATTGAAATTCAAATATATTTATAGCAACTGCATAAAAGAATTGTATTTTGTTAAGGATTGATGACAATTGATGTTGATTGACAACGCTTAAAATATTTAAATTGTATTAGATTTTTCATAACATCAATTATATTTAGATAAATACACATGATTGATAATGAATAATTTGGACTAATAGCGATTGAAGGTTTAGTATTATTAGTGACAGCCAAAGACTCTTGATTGATGGATGATATTTAGATAAATACACATCATAGATTATGAATATTGTGGTGTAATTGCAATTGAAGGTTTAGTATTATTAGTGTCAGCCAAGGACTCTTGATTGATGGATGATATTTAGATAAATACTCATGATTGATCATGAATAATCTGGACTAATAGCGATTGAATGTACAGTATTAATATTATATTAGTGTCAGCCAAAGACTCTTGATTGATGGATGATATTTCGATAACTACACATGATTGATAATGAATAATATGGACTAATAGCGATTGATTGATGAATGATATTTAGATAAATACACATGATTGATCATGAATAATGTGGACTAATAGCGATTGAAGGGCTAGTATTATTATAGTATTAGTGTCAGCCAAAGACTCTTGATTGATGGATGTTATTTGGATAAATACACATGATTGATAATGAATTATATGGACTATTAGCGATTGAAGGTTTAGTATTAATAGTGTCAGCTAAAGACTCTTGATTGATGGATGATAAAAGCATACGAATGATGATTGATGACGATTTATATAAGTAATATACAATAACTCTCTCTCTCTCTTTGTACCGGTACAGTAACAACTTAAAAATGTTAGGAAATAAAAATAGTGTCTGTATTTCAAGTTTGCCGATTTTGTCATTTTAAAAGGTTAATGTCCGTAAACAAGTTCGATTCTGTTTCCGTTTTTATTCCCTACTCTTAGCTAAACTGTTATTTATCAAATTGAATATTCAATGTCTGCAGCCAACGTAAATTCCACTTAAACTTCTCTGTCATTCAAGGCGGGTTTATGCATTAAGATATATACCATCGCAATAAATAAATGATATTTATTATTCCAGGTTTTTTTTTCATTCTCGATACTTGTTTTTTCCAAGTCTTGCTCTTATTGTAATTGTATTTTTTTTTATTTGTATTTGATGTATTCTCGTTGCAGGTTCGAGCGCGTCGCAAAGTTGCCGTAACGGTATTGGCATTTGTTGTCATCTTTGGCATTTGCTTTCTGCCTTATCACATTTTCTTTCTCTGGTTCTACTACTGGTAAGTGTGACAGCAACCACGACAAGCGTTAGAAACGATGGCCGGGATTTATGACTGTCCATGCGACAGCTAAAGGCGTTGACTTTGTCAAAGTGTGAACGTTGGAGATAGAGGGTGTGTGGAATAACGGCTCACATTGCGTATAAGTAATGTGTTCATCATGCATTGTGACCCGTTTTGCTCTGGTCAATCAATTTTCTAGCTTGTCGTTGGCTTATGTCTCCATTAGTTTTACATATACATAGTTACAGTTTCTGTATTCTCGCCCATTTTCACTTCCATTTTCCCTGTCCCTTTTTCCGTTTCCGTTTTCATTTACAGGCCAACTGCAGAACAGGATTATAACACGTTCTGGCATGTGCTGCGTATCGTCGGCTTCTGCATGTCCTTTGCCAACAGCTGTGCCAATCCAGTGGCCCTCTACTTTGTGAGCGGGGCGTTCCGCAAGCATTTCAATAGGTATTTGTTCATACACATCACTGCAGCCGACTAGCGATAACAGCATGAAAACGCATAGCGATAAACCATAAACGATAACCGATAACAATCAATAGAACTGTAACTGTAAGCGTAAACAAACTGCAATTTGTATAATCAACTCACAACAAACAAACTAACAAAGAAACAAAACATGCAGCCACTTTTAAGTTTATCTTTAACTTCCCAAACTCATGTCCTTCTGACACAAATCACATTCAATATCATTGTTAGGACTGTACTCGAAAGTTCTGCTTATATTTTTGATTGCAATTCTGATGGAATTTTGTGTTTGTTTATCAGCCAGTAAGAAAATTGTGAAATGTAACCAAGTAAATCGGTATTTAATCAAATTGTCTGACAAATAGATACTCGAAATATCACAAAAAAGAAACGTAGTTAAACGGAAATTGAAGTTGACAGACAGATCGACTGATATTTGTTGATTGTCGTTCAATAAGCACAAAATTGCTGCATTTACTGGCAGGGACTTCACTCTCAAATTGCTATCCAAAATTGCTGAAATGTGCTTTATGCTTGCATTTGAATGCTTTCCACATTTTACGTTTGGCCAATTCACTAACACCAATACCCGATCCCAATGCCAATCCTCCTTCATTCCATCCAGATATCTGTTCTGTCGGGGGGCGAGCGGACGTCGCAAGAAGCGGGACACCTTCTGCATGCACAGAGACACCTCGTTGACCAGCACAGCCTCCAAGCGATATCAGTCGAGACACTCCTGCTATCAGAGCACCGTGCGCAGGTGAGTGTGAACAATGGCCAGGTGATAAGGTCAGCCTAATTGAACCACCACATAGTAGCTGTCGCCTGCAGGAGACAACAATAACAACGCTGCCCAATGGTGGCCTTAATGGAGCATCAGCCATCACGGCCGTCTCCCATAATGATCCACCGGGCTATGAGTTTGCACCCCTCAGTGAGTTTGGTCCCCTTAAGAACACACAGCTGGCACAGAGGATGCAGGAGTCTCCATTAAACTGAAACTGAAGAGGCCAGGTCGCAGTTATAACCACGGAGCTTACAGGAAGTCAACTAGCAGTATAATGCTATTAAGTTTAGCATAATACTATATAAAACATGTTCTTAAAAGCACCAAAAAAAACTACAATTCACTAAAACTTTAAATTCAATTAGAACATGTCAAAGTTGCTTAAATTTAACGAAATTTTGACGAAAATACTTATTATAAACGCTACTCAAGTTAATAACAAAATTTGACCACAACATTTTTGTAGGCTCGCCGAAAAGTATGCTATAAAAAGTTGAGTTGGGGTTGGTTAACATTTGGTGGGTGGAAAGTGATTTAAAGAACATCATAAAGTTAAAAGTATAAAGTTTATGACATTGCTTAGTTCCTCGGCTTGTATATAAGAGTATATAAATATAAAAGAATTTAATGTGTGTTTTTCATGTTTCACAATCTAGTCGTAGTCATTTTATTGTAGTATCTAAGGTGGTAAAACAGTGTCTGTGTCCATACTAAAGTATTGCAGCCGTTGCACGGCTTTAAGCTAACGAATATTTAATTAAAACGATTACAGTAAGATTTACGACTAAGATTTAAACAATTTACGTGCTTGGCATGCACTCGCAGATGGCAAATCAATTGCAAATTCACTTACTCTACATTATATAGTATGATATATATAGAATACTGTCCCCCCACATGTAAATACGAATTTGATACCAAATTGTGTAAATATATTTTAGTATATTATTGATGTGTATTGAATGTCCAAAGATTTTAAACGATTGTTGCAATAAATATAAATTTTGTGTGCGTTAAGCAATAAAGTGTGTGTTTAATGTTTGCCAGCAGGAAATATTGTATTATATGTCAACTGCAGTCAACAATGTCAATCTATTGTTCGATCTTCCTGTCTCTCTCACTCTCTGTTTTCCTTCTCGCTTTCTCGCAGCTGTGACTTTTATGGTCAACTTTAAGACGTAAAACTTTGAACATTAATGTTTAATGTTAAAGAGTCGCGACCCCAAATTTGTAACCAGAAAAGGGAGCGTCGAAAAGCGGCTTTGGGATTGGAATTTGGATTGGGATTGCTTAGACTACTTTTTGGCCTGTCCAGGACTGTGTAGGCCGATAAACATGAAGCAGATTAATTGGTTTGGCCGCGGGCACGACACAAGGTGTGTGGCTTTTAAGCATTGTTTGTTTTTTCCCCCCATTCAATATCCGTTCATTGCCAAATTTTGTTGACTCAATCAGCTTAAATCTAGCATATAGTTACATGTATGTATTTGATTAGGTTTCTTTGCTGTGTGACAGGCACTGAAATTAAATTACCTTTACGGATATGTAAGAGTCGTGAATCTGTCAGTAAATTGTGACAGATTTGCGTTCGTGTTGTGATTGTGATTTCTTTGAGACAGTAGCATCAACGTAATAATGACATTCCACAGCAACTGAAATTACTTCGTACCTACATACATTTTACATTTTCCTCAAATTTATTTTCTTCTTACTTACTTATTAAAAAAAAAAAAAGAATAAACCCGCTTTCGAGTTTTCAGCTTGTCGCTTCGCTGAGCTGTGCTGCGGTTGGACTGGGACGCGAATACTTCAGCTAGAACGTCAAGTTGTCATCAGGACAGTTGGAGTGTTATCCTTGGCTTTATTAACTTTCCCAAATGTTTTCCGCTCTGCCAGAAACTTGCTGACATTTTGTTGGTTTTATGGTTTTAAATTTCAATTCTATTTTTTGCTCATTTTATTGATTCTCTGTCGTTACCGTTGTCTTTTTCTCCAGAAATGTTACTCACTTTATATTCAATTTGTACGCGCATCAATAGAATAATAATTTGATATTTTTGGGAGCGTTGCTAGTCAAAGTTACAATACCACTAATTAGTTGACCGCGTCCTTATCAAATGCAAAAAATGACAATAAAGTGACTTAATTGGCTTATACTATTACAGCGCTCAAGAGACAGGAGTGTAACAGGCTAGAAACTCTATAGCTATGAGGTTGTGTGGTCATTATAAGCTGTATACATGTTCATCATTAGGTTGATTTAGCCTCTAGCGATTTTGCTTTTTCAAATACTAGCAAAAAGCGACTACTAAAAGAAAAATAAACGTAAGATTAAATAATTTGATACTGATTGCGATTCAAAACAGATCTTTAGATGGCGCACAAGGGAAAAAACGTTAGTTAGTATAAAGTTTTAAGTGTGAGTGCTTTGTTTAGGAACTTTTAAATTCTTAAAGCTCTTTGTTTCGTGAAGATACTATTTTCTTTTCCCTCTTCTTTGCTAACACTTTAAATTAATTGACAAAATGGCGTGGTTCCAATTGAATATGTTCCAATATATGAGGCGACTTGCAAGTGAAGTGAACATGAACAAGATCAAGTGAACGTGAACAAGATCAAATGAATAGCTCATCGATATGCGATATTTGCAAGTATCGAAAGATAGTATGCTGTTAGTATGCTGATGGTATGCTGTTTACATCTTACATCAATAATTTAATTTATTTTATGTGTGCTCTGCTGCGAACACTCTTTTTAAGATGCCAAAGCATTATGTTAAACAATTTATATTGATGTTATGCAATGGAAATTGGATAGCTGTAAAAGAAAAGAAACATATGGGTTTTCTCTTTAATTTTTATAGAAATAGGGGTAAATTAAGTTCGTTATAGGTATGTAACAGGTCTAAGGAAGTCTGGTAGACGCCATAAAGTTTGATCAGCATCATTAGCATCATTTGCAGGCAGATCAATAACATTAGACGCGAATTATAGCGGCTCCCTGTCGAGCCACAGGGTATATAACGGTCGAGATTCCGACTGTTCGTGTTATTTTAGCTACGTTCTCTGTTTTTTTGGGCACATTTTTCAAAACTACCCACGCTTTACACTTTTAAAGTCAAGTAAAAAATGTAAACGACCCTCTGGCATAACGAAAACTCTTGTTTATTTATTTATATCACAGTCATTAACAGGAAAACTGAGAAAAAAATAGTTGCAAGACGTTTAGTTATTCATTTCTTATTTAAAAGAACATTAATATTCATTTAAAGGAGCGCACCAAGTGTCTTGACACTTAAAAGCCACAATAATAAATGTACAATAACTTACAAACACACACGCACAAATAAATACTCCAACACAAACACACACACACTCCCACCCACACATGCAATAATAATAATGGCAAATGACAAAGGCATATAAAACATATGTGTGTTAAGGCAATTTGCGGGCAAGTCTATGGGAATACGGGGTGGGGAATTGTGAGGTTAACTGTGGCAAATAAATAAAACGATTTCAGATGCCACAACACAAATGTAAATACAAAAAACACCTCAAGGTGTAAAGGGAGAGAAGTGGGGAATTGTGGGGATTGCTAATCGTAAATTGCGTTGAGCAGCATGCAAAAGAAAAACAAGAAAAGCAAAAGAAAGACGCTTAATCCACACACAGTTACACTCACACTCATATAAACACATTAACGATATAAAAATTGGCACTCAATAAGCATGAGGGCACTTTTGGGGCGACACACACACACACACACGCACACATACATTGCGAGATTTTTCCACGTAGACCTTTTCAATGTAGGCGACGAATGCTGACGGCATTTTCATCTTCTAAGTCGTCGGCAGGACAACGGTAAAAGTCGTGCTCTTCAGACAGCTGGCTATGCATTTTAAATACTTAAATAGTCCTTAACAGTATGATACTCTTGCCTCTTGGCCAGAAAATATGCTTCGACTTGAAGATTTTATTTGTTGATTAAAGTTTTGAAGTGCGCACAGCCTTTGACATTTCTGCGGCAGAGATAAGTTGCCTAGGTGCCCAGTTAATTAGTGTTTCACGGTTAAGAATAGCCAGGAATATGGTGGAAATGTGAAGCAGTATTATTAACCCTATGAATTTCTATTACAAAAATAGTTCATAATTTATTTAGAATAGTTACATAATTATTAACAATTAATTAATTAGACGAACAAGTTAAATTGCATGCCAAGCCAAGTTTTCTTTCTGAAAACAGTTGAAGTCTCTGTATAAAGCTGGAATTGTTTCATGTTAACATTCTGTTAACTGAACTTTATTAACATTAACATATGAGCATATAACAGAGACAAGCAAAAGAAACAGAGATGTTATACTTATATCAATTAGAA
The DNA here is from genome assembly GCA_958299025.2 of Drosophila histrio. Lineage (NCBI taxonomy): Eukaryota > Metazoa > Arthropoda > Insecta > Diptera > Drosophilidae > Drosophila > Drosophila histrio. The sequence continues at coordinate 7,261,093 of OY729167.1, forward strand.
AATAAATGACAGCACAACCCAACTACTGTTGTGCTGTATGCTTGAGCTTGCTTCCGTTTATTATATTCTAAATTTATAATTGATTATGTGTTATTTCTAGATAAATGACTGCATTTTTAATATTATCTAATATTCAAGATAAATTATTCAAAAAACATCATTATTATAATTATTAATATTAATATTACTCAAAAAAGAAGTATTCCCAATCAGATAACAAGCAGCAATTGTGGAAGACAAATGAATCAGCCTTGGAATAAAATATAACACATCTTCTTTGTTTGTCCTCTCGAGCAAGACTGATCTGCAGCTCTAGTGTCCTAGTGTATGTCAGTGTTGCCAGGGCAGCCTTTTTCCGGATAGATCTGTCCTGTTTTGAACTACTTCATCCGGAAAAAATACCAAGCATCCCCTATTAGGAAATTTGCCCTTTTCTCTCACCATGATTATTAAAAACTTTTATTTGTATAAATAACATTATAATTATATAAAATAACAATTTCGCATTGGATTTCACATCGATTTTATATTTTATATTCTCCCCGTTTCATAATCATAAGACATTTTATATTTTATATTCTCCCTGTTTCATAATCATACGACATTTAATATTTTATATTCTCCCTGTTTCATAATCATACGACATTTTATATTCTCCCTGTTTCATAATCATACGACATTTTATATTCTCCCTGTTTCATAATCATACGACATTTTATATTTTATATTCTCCCTGTTTCATAATCATACGACATTTTATATTCTCCCTGTTTCATAATCATACGACATTTTATATTTTATATTCTCCCTGTTTCATAATCATACGACTTTTTATATTTTATATTCTCCCTGTTTCATAATCATAAGACATTTTATATTTTATATTCTCCCTGTTTCATAATCATACGACATTTTATATTTTATATTCTCCCTGTTTCATAATCATACGACATTTTATATTTTATATTCTCCCTGTTTCATAATCATACGACATTTTATATTTTATATTCTCCCTGTTTCATAATCATACGACATTTTATATTCTCCCTGTTTCATAATCATACGACATTTTATATTTTATATTCTCCCTGTTTCATAATCATACGACATTTTATATTTTATATTCTCCCTGTTTCATAATCATACGACATTTTATATTCTCCCTGTTTCATAATCATACGACATTTTATATTTTATATTCTCCCTGTTTCATAATCATACATTTTATATTTTATATTCTCCCTGTTTCATAATCATACGACATTTTATATTCTCCCTGTTTCATAATCATACGACGTTTTAGAATTTGATCTTTAAATATGAATATATATATATTCTCCATGTTACTTAGTAAAAACTAAATTACGAAACTGTCTATAAATCCCAACGTTGAATGGCTTTTTGTCCATCATTTAAAATTAAACCTCTATTTAGTTATATATGGACGAAGCCATAAACGAATTATTTATAAATAAACTCAAGAACATTTGTCTGTCCAGTTTTTTGTATAATTTAAAAAGAATTTAGCCTTTTTTCCTGATTATTTTTGGTCACATTGTCCTTTTTCTGTTGCGAGGTGTTGGCAACACTGGTGTATGTACAATTGAGTCGCATTTAGCGAAAGAGAGATGATGAAAGGATGAGAGAGCAACCAGCATCAAGAGATCAGTCGTGAGAATAACCGAGAGAGCGTAATGCATGTATGTGTAGGCACTCGTCCTAATACACAATGTCATTTAATTATCCCTACTAAGTTAACAAATACCAGAGTTGTGCCTATAAGCATTATCATTTTTATTTAAGGATAACACATTTCACTATTATTGGCATTTAATTTATATGTTAATAACAATTTATGTTCTAACCATTTCCTTTACAAAATACTAAATCGTTTTGCCTTTTCATGCGCACGTAAACATATCACAAATTTCAATTAGATTAATTCTTGAAACCAAAACTATGCTTACAATTACACGCCACATTTAAAAGCCAATTTTGTTATTTTTGGAATCATCACGTACAACGAAAAATCATCACCTGCTGACTTGCGATAGATTAAGCTGAAATTACACACCCCCCTTATAAGGAGCATAATCTCCATCCCACACGTAATGGTACAGAGTCTTCCCCCTTTAAGGGGAATGCTCTGCTTTCCACACATAATGACACAGAGTTTATTATAGGCCTGAGGCCACACACACTCACACGCACACATATCCAATTTATACTTGGGCACTCGACTTCGAGTCTATTTTAAGCATTTACAACTTTATTACCCTTCGGTCAAGTGGTTCACAAGTCCACAAAACCCGCATCTTATGCCTGGCAACCATTGAGAATTCGAGTAGAACAATTTCCTTTAGGGAACAATCACGGCAGGCGATGGCACAACGGGTGGCTTATGTGGTTGAAAGTTGATTCGTGACCAAAAGGAGAGAATCTCCTCACACTTTGACCCTTGCCTAATTGCAGGGAAAGAGTACAAAGTTTCGGGAGATGTGACACAATGCGGGCAGAAGTTAAAGCTCTGGCCAAATTAAGTATACGTCGCGTGCGACACAAAAACCAAGTGAAAAGAAGCTTGTCAGTAATTAAATATGTACGATTACTCGAATTGTATCTCTCAGGCTAAGCTGGCCCAATTAAATGTTAGCCAAGAAAAGGTTAGGGCTAATTATGAAAATGAATTGAATTCAGGCCAACTAAGCTCACAAAATCCTTTGCCAAAGGCGAGAGAAATTCGGTGATGCGTGACAAATTCGTAAGGAATTTACGCAGATATCAAAAAGCGACACTCAAATTGATTACGATTATTGGCTGGCCAAAAAGAAGCTAAAATTTAGAGAGCATATAAAAATACGAGGACTACGACCCACATCACAGTGTCTGTGGCAGTTGAAAGACACACGCCGCCCATAAATGGAGATTCAAACATTCGTTTCTCGCATTCACAATATTCGCTGTCGTATACTACTACTCACTAGTAAAAGGAACATTGGCCCGGATTGTCACACTGTTAAGAGTCGTGGACCATTCAAAAGATTAAACCACAAGAACAACGAACTAACGAAAAAATCATATTGGAAATGTCAAAGTCCTTATCAAAAGGTCAACATTTGTACCCCCCCCCCACAAACACGCTGCATTCAACAAATTCATACGAAATTCAACTCAGCTTGTAAATTTGCATAAACTCGTGTGTTCTCTCTATGAGTTAAATGTCTGAATAATCCCGGGCAAGAGGTCAAGCTAAAACAAAGCCATTCAACTTGACATCTCCCTTGGCATTCCCTAAAGGTGCTAAAGCATTCAGATGTGTTTAAGGAATGAAAATTCAATTATTTGCCAATTCAAATAGTGGCAGTTCGTTGGGTAAATTGTCTACATATTGATTAGAACGGTTTTTTTTTGAGTCTATGCATCCATTCATCTGCCTGTTTCTTTTACGAAGTAAACCTCTATAGTTTCCATAGGTCAAATCAGTTGTATTCAAAATTATCAGACATATTGAAAGCTTCAATATGTTTAACATATTCACAGCAAATTTGCTTAGAATCGGATTACTCTACTACTACGTAGTTTTTCCAAACCAAATAAACCAATTGAGAGTGTTGTGTTGGGATCTGATGATCTGCATTAAGAAGCCGGCAATATTATCTTTATTATTATTTATTTCACATCTATTATATTAAAGTAACATAAATGAATATCATGATAGGTATTTATTCTGAAAACTTGCGCGTGCCGCTAAAATGACGCTGTCGAATTGTGTGTCGGTTCTCCTTCTTCTTCTTCTTCTTCTTATTTTGCAAGCGTCATTAAGTGCAGGGTTGTATGGCACGAAAGCTGATATGCAGCTTGAAAACTAGTATGCCGCTCAACGAAAACTTTGATACGCCACAAGAAGAGCAATCTAAGAATTATATAAATTCCTTTCCTGCCTTTATTTATATCTTTCTAATAATTTATTAAAATATTTATAAGTTAGGGTAAATCAACAACAATTCTCCCAGCTATTAATATCAACCGACAATTTCATTGCCCTTGTTTAATTAATTTCAAAGTTTAGATCTTGTTCAAATGTTCCTGACGAACTTTGCGCTGGGATTAAAGATATACATAATAATAATAATAATAATAAAAAAAGGGATGTTAAAGCAAGTTCTTTGTTTTTTCTCTTTTGTTTTTCGACTTATGCGCATCGTCGATTTTATTTGTTTGCTCTTTTTTTGGCAAGGAGAAGGAAAAAAGGGGGAGGATAACCCTTTTCAATCAAATTAGCCACAGCAAACTGAGACGCTCAATCATTTTGAGTTGCAGCTGATAAAATTGAAATAAGTACCGCCAGGACACACAGAGTACGATGGCAGACGAAGGACTTAGAACGGATACTAAGTTGTTAGTTCTCTGTTGTCAGTTTTCCGTTGCCGTCAGTCTGTCACTTGTGAGATTATATTTCTTGTGCTTAGTGAGTTATAAAATTAGAATGCCTTCATCGAGCACACATATATAAGTATAAATATTATTGCAGGCAGACTTATGACTCAAAGAGTTAAGCCAACAACTTTCATTTTAAATTTAGTGGCTATTGAGGGAATTTGTGATAAAAATCTGCAAAGGGATTTGTAAGTATTACTAATGCTGTGATCAGAACATGATATTAAGACAAACATCTAAACAATATCCTTAATTTCCTTCTAGCTTCAAACAAAAGTTTGTCTCTGCTAAAAATCTATGAAGTTCTAGCATCAAACAACTTTATGGAATCTCATTAAAATGCTGTCTTTGACTTATTCTGTGAAAACTAGCGACACTTTGCAACTTTATGTGGCTTAAACATTTAAGATTTCACATTGTGGTTTTCACATGAAAATTGCAATGTTATTTCACATTGCAATTTAACTACAGTTTCGGTTTATTGCTGTTCCTTTTGCGATGCTCTTTAAGCGGCAGTTTAACATTAAACCAACATTCGATTCACTTAGCCAATAGCGAATGGATTGGGGGAAGGAAGCTGCTAAGAGAGGGGAAGGTCAACATGTCCCCTTGGTTACTTAGTTGTTGTTCTTAATGGCAGTAAGCGACAGTTGAATGTTCGCCCAACTGAAGTTTAGTTCCATTGACATGTTGACAGCTTTGACTATCATCATTTAACAAAAACATATTTGGGAAGAAGGGAGAGAGGGGGAGAGGGGGAGTAGGAGGGAAAGCTCTGACAGCTGCAATGATGACAATTCAAGTCTTAACAACAGACGTCGTCGCCTGCTCGAGAACTTTGCAAGTTTTGACCAAGTTTTGTTTTCGGTTTGACGCCGCATAGAGTTGAGTTCTCAGCTCCCTTTTCCATTTGACTGCATGCAAAATAATGACAAATTATTTTGGCCTCTTTTCCCATTCCCTTTGCTTTCCCTCCCCCCCTTCGAGCCAGACAATCGACGACCCAAGTGAGCGTTAAGTACGTGTTTGTGGATTCCCCGCAGGAATCGCTTGGTTGAATTTTGGTTTTCTTTTTTTTATTCTCCTTTTTGTGTTTTGAGTTATGACATTTCTATGGGCGCACATGTTTGAACTGGAAGCACGTTTCATGCTTATATTTAAAAAGTATTTAAATATTTATTTATTCAATGATTTTTATCTAATTTAAAGGTTTTATTGGTCTTAAATTGTGATGTAACTAATTGAGAAAACTAAAGCTTTATTTTCCATATGTTAGTTTGCCAAAAGTTTTGCTTTAGTTTCCAGTTCTTGCCAACTGCGGTTCTTTCTTATTTTTCTTTGCATAAATCTCGGAATTTATTTTTGTTTTAGCCAGCCCAAGCAGACTTTTGGCCAGTAACTTACACATATTCACACAGACACGCACAAAATAAATATTGCACTTTTTCACATATTCAGATTCATATTGCGCGGTTACACAAACTGAATAGAATACTGAATATGTTGGCAGCAGTATGAAAACAAAATGGGGAAATGGAAAATGAGAAGAAATGTAAAAGCTGACAAAAAAGTGTCAAGAGCACAATTTTTCGATTTAAACTGAAGAAAGAAATTGCGCGAATATCGTCTTAAGGCTGTCAGCGTCAGGTGCCAGCGAACAGATTAAAATATCGAATCCTGCTGCTGTAACAGACAATAGAGGACACACTAACACACACACACACACACACACTCATACACACAAACACTTGTCTATTGCATACGTTAAGGCTACAGGTGGACAAATTGCCCCCGTGGCATATGAAACAGAGTGTTTGTATTCAGTACTCAAAGTGTATATTGAGTTTGTTGCAGTGTTTGTAACATGGAAAAGGAAGTGTGGCGGATAGAGTACAATAGTATATCTAATCTCTTATTTTGAGTATATAATATATAGAAATACAACTAGAATATATTTTTAAGTGGGGTATCGGGTATCTTGCAGTCGGGGACTCGACTTCTGCGTACTTACCTGTTTTTTTTTCACCTCCAGCGATGTAGAAGACAGAAAGTTGTCATTTGCATACGGATAACTCGTCGCATCACTTCGACGCTTATGTCACATCGATATCCATGGACGAAACTCAATGAAAACATTGCCTGCAGCAAGAAAGGCTTTAAGCATTGGCCCGGCCAATAGCAACAAGTCCATCAAGCTTAACTCGTTAGTCATTAGAAATCCGACTGCAATGCGATTGCCAACTTCCATTGAATGGCAATTCAGTCAGCGGTGTTTAACCAACGAATTGCATTGCACAATTAGTTGTAAGTGTTATTTTTAAAAATAGACAAATAGTGAAGTGCCTTAATAATTATTACTTACTGCTTAATAAAACTGCATTCAAATTTTTTTGATATCTCAATTGGTTTAGCGGCTATCACATCTTAAAGTTTTATTGTACCACTGCACGAAATAAGCTGTGATCCACTGTATATCATAAAGTTTCTTTAATTAATTACTCCCTATAAAAGTTATTAAGACATAAAATGCAAATTTTACTTTAGAGATTTAATAAATAATTTTATTACAATTATTTAACTGTGACTCCCCGTTGTGAATCTGCACCAAGTTTCATGTTCGCTAACAGATGGCGTTGGCAGCGCCATCTAACGCTCGTTATGCTAAACTAACCGCAGTGTTGGTGTCTTGACTAAACGAAACATGCTACATATTTAACGAAACTGCTGCCAAACTTTTTGATTTCATTTGAAAAATTAAAATAAATATTTTTGTAAAAAAAAAATTAAATTATATCTGAAATTTTAAGTATCTAGCTTCAAAATTAAAGAAATGACTAACCAGTTACTTTTTTTAGCTAACCAAGGTTGCCACACGTTTTAAAAGTGTGGCGCCACCTTTGCTCTGTTTTGTAAAACATAAATACGCCAGCTATGGCTTTGTTTTAAACTTAAGATTCTTTCAAATTTACCGTTGCTTAAACATTAGCGTTATTTTGTAAGATTTGAAATGCCAAAAAGCCAAGGCAAAAGCTATGGAATTGAATAATAAGCAGATTTCAATACCAGACATATTGAAAGACAGTTTGACGATATTGTGAACGTCAAGCGCTGCTGTTGTGTTTATTAAATGAGAAACACTTTAAGTTTGCAAGTTTTTTATTAGGCTTAAACAATTTCTAACGGAAAATTTGAAAAACATGTAAGGCCAAAGCATTTACATGTAAACACACAAGTTTCTCACTCAAATTTCAGCTGATCATTCGATTTTCAGCTTGTAGTCTGCTTAAGTTCAGTTACTTATCAGATATATACTATATTTCTTACACTCTAGATCACTCGACAACCCTAAAAATAACAAGCCTAATGTCACTGCTAAATGTGACCACGCGCTCTCTGTCTCTTCTAATTCCACACTGCCGCTCTCTCGCCTATCCTCCCTATCGTTCACCACAACTCTCTTTCGCCGCAGAGCAGTGCACTTGCCTGAGCTTAAAACGTGTTTTAACCAACGTTTGATTCGTTCGCTGCCAGTTCTTCAGTTTCAGTTCAGTTCAATTCGAAACGCGTCTCAGTTTGGTTGTTGCCCACGCTTTGACTTTGTCTTCGCCTGCAAAGTCGTGTTTACTGTTTTTCTGCTGTATATCTGTGTACGTGCGTGATTGTACGTGTGTGTACGTGTGTGTGTGTGTAAGTGTTTGAGTGGAGCAAGTGCGTCCGCCGCAACCTTAATGGTTAGTCGTTTGATCGGTCGGTCGGTCGTCGAACGGTTTCCATTAAAACAGAGTGCGGCTTAAAAAATTGTAATTCGTTGCTTTGCGTATGCAAAACGCGTAATTTCGCGTTACGGCGGGATCCAACGTCATAAAAGTGATCCCCCCACTATAACCTGTACAATAATAATACACTCCCTCTACCCGCCCCCACCCAAACCAAATGCCATAAGCAGTTCAGTCACTCGGTCATTACTTGCTTTATTATTATTGTTGATTTCGAATTTGTTGTGCTGCAAGTTGTCTTTAAGCGCTTTTACTTGAGTGAGTGTGTGTGTGTATTTGGAAAATTTCACTTTGCATTGAAATCAAGTTTCGGTTTTTGTTCAACTGAAATCGCACTGTGTGGTCAATGTGCGTTTTGTTTTTGCCTCACTGCACTCGTTAGCCAATTAAAAGCCTTTAGATTCTTAGCTGAGAATTAACATAAACTTTAGTGTTGCCAACGTCTCTGTTGATTTTGTCGACCTCCAATTGGAAACTGGCAAGAATAATGCATTAAACGAAATTAATTAAAAAAATATTAATTAAACACTTGCAGCTACAAATAAAATAAAAATAAAAAACAGAAACCATAAATAACGAAGGTCAAACACAACAACAACAACAACTGATGATCACTCTTACCATGTTTCCTTAAAACTTTAGTTTCAATAACTTCCAAACAGAAACAGAAATAGAAATGATGACAACAGCAAGTGCATAAATAATTGTAAATACAATATTGTTAATAATACTACGTAGTATACAGCATGAGAAATTCAAGGTGAATGTTGCCATTCATTTTTGACAAACAGGTGAAAATTTTTTACCACTTTTATCGGTGTAGTTGTGTGTGTGTGTTTCAAAGTCAAAATTAAAGATAATGGCAGCAGAAATCGCAGCAGAAAAAATGCTACCGAAGCCAATAAATAACTTCCAAAGTGTAATTTTAATAAATAACGAACATGTTTTCAATACATAAGCAAGCAAATAATACATCTGAATAATGTTAATAATGGCTGTTTATTAAATCCAAATTTAAAACGATAATTGACGATTAAAATTATATGAAAAATACAGCAAACGACAAAAACAGCTCCTTATAAACGATGGGCGATTGTTCTCCACGACATAAACGACCTTTAACCTTTATACTCGGTACTTCTCGACTAATTAACGCTTTTTAACTGCTTTTCTTCTTTACACGAGGACTTTTCTTTCTGCAACTTGAACACTCTTCTGCTTCTTGTAACGACACTTACAAAAAACGTAACGTTCTCCTTAACGTTGCTTGGCGTTGCCATGTTCTTGTACTGCTTAACGTTGTTAGGCGTTGCCATCTAGTTGACATACTACTCCTTGTTACATACATATATTTTTGAATATTTTCATAAGTAAATTCACGACTTTTTAATGGCATTCATCTAGAATTTCTCCGTTTTATTTTATTCAACTCAATTTATGTCCATTTTTATTATGCTTATACCTTGTCAGCGGGTATATTCAGTTTGTTTAAAGTATGTAACACAGGCAGAAGGAAGTTTGACTGAGCCCCTAAAAGTATGTATGTAAATACCTGATCAACCGAGTCAATATAGTCATGTCTGTCTGTCCGGCGGTTCGTCTGTCCGACGGTCCGTCGGTATAAATGAAAGGATCTCAGAGTTGGTAAGAGCTAGAAGCTTAAAATTGGTCTCCCAGCACTGCTAATATTTGCAGGCAGATCAGGTATATCTTTAATCGTGGAAGCCATGCCCCCTTCGCCCACAAATCAAATAAAACTAATTACTCGGGCAGTGAATTAGAGCCAGTCCCTGTACAGACGCAGGGTATATCACAGTGGGGTTCTCAACCGTTCGGCTTGTTAAATATATTTAGAAGTGCAGTTTGTCCCACTCACACAATTCCATTTATTTATCATACGCAACGTTGCCTTGAACTTTTCGGAATGCGCACAAATTCAGAAATAACGAAAACAACAATAAAAATATACAAAAGAAATTCAATCACAGCATTAATTATATTTTAACGGTATCTACTAAATCGAGCTGTTCGCTAAAATTTCATGTTTTTTTTTTTAAATGCATTAAACAGAAGAAAACCAGTTTTGCAGCCATAGTGAAATAAGTATAAATACATATATAAAAAAATGAGAAAACATATAAATTGCTAATAATTTTACAAATTGAAAGCTAAACACACTTAAAACAAAACAACAAAATTACAAGTTTGAGAAACAACAGCCATTTGGATATCTTTTAAAACCCAACAAAAATGCCTGTCAAACCCAAGCAGGCGTCGCTGCGAGCATCGCTGCGAGCGTCGACGCCGACGCCGACCCGCCTGGCAGTGTGGAGCCTCGGCGTCTTCATCGTCTTCTGCTGCGTCAGCGTCAGCAGCGCACAAGGTGAGTGAGTTTTTTTCTTTTGCATACATACATACATATGATTTTGTTTTGTTTCTGCTTGTTTAAAATTGAATTTTGAAAACTTCGTCGCTTATAATCATATTTCTGTCGCAGTTATTATCATGTTGTTGTTATTATAATTATTATTATTTGAGCTTGTTCTTGTTGTTATTGTTGGGATTATCTTGGAGTACAATTTGTCTGTTTTTTTTTGTTTTCTCATTGAAAGCAGAAGATCCAAGAAACTTGGCTGCCTCTGATTCACGCCATGCTAATTTATCTTGATACTGCCGCTGCCTTTTAAGCCATGAGATCTTTTTTGGGCCTTTTTACCAGCCGGAACTTTGACAAGGCCACTAAAGAGCCTAAAAGATGAAGAAAAAAAATAATGATATGAGACAATAAAATCGTGTTAAACATTAAAAGGTAAAATACAATGATTTGTCACGAAGAAGAATTTAATAAACGGAAAGAAAAAGAACCGATAATAAGCACAAATAATAATAAAAATACAACACGTACTTCCGCACTGCATCTCAAACAGTTAACTGTATTCAACGATTTTAGTAGCAATTGTTAATCAGCGATGTGACTATAATAATAACAGAAAAAAAAAGATTGTCAAACACTTGCCAGAAACATACCAACAACAACAAGGGAATTTCTACCTTGTGCATAGTACATAACTCGGCATAAGTATTTTGACACTTGTCTTCCCTTGAGTTTATTTGTTATTTAAGATGTTACAAATCTTTATTTGATTACTAGTAAAATAATTTGCTTACAAGCTATTTAAATTAGTTTTATATTTGTTTAGTGTTTCAAATCAGTTGTCAAGTAACCGTTTGGTCAAAATACTTATGACGACAGCTGTATCATACGTATGTATGTATTTCACAGGCAAATCTTACATACTCACTTCGTCTTTTTGGCGAGCATTTCTGCTGCTGTATTAAAATGACTTTGTTTTTAAAAAAAAATCATGTTAACATGCCACTATGTCAAAAAAATATTATCGCCAGGTGTAAACTTAAATGTTTACTGCACAAACGTTGACTTAACGGTTAAATGCGAATGCAAAATAAAGGCACTTTTATATTTTACTCGAATAAACATACATATTTGCATATATTTGCACTGCATTGGGAATATTTCCGATAATTTCCCTAAAAGGTTTATAATCTTAAGCGATTAAACTTTAATATCGTTATCGATATGTGTCATATTGCACATATTTATCCATGTCGTCAACAATTAATTTAGTAAGATGTGTGTATAATATATTTAAATAATTACATAATATTTAGTTGATTGACAAAGTCAAACAAAAAATACATAGAGGTCTGCAAGCGAGCAGGTTTAATTAATAGAAAACAAAGCATAACTAACAAAAACCAACAAATTAAAATCCAAATTCTTACGTAACGTCTTCCCAATGGAAATAAAGCTGATAAAACCTTTCTACGAACATCAAATTTAATAGCGAAACAGAAATCAAACAGCGTAGAAACCAAATGAATTTCAATACAAATAAAGACTACGCTATGGAAACTTGTCAAACAAAAACAGCGTTAATAAAATTAACTTACTAATGAAGAGCTGATGATCACGCTGCCGAAAATACTTATGTAGTATGTTTGTATGTACATAGGAGTGTGCATACAGATGTATGTATGTATGCCAATTGTACATACGAAATCAAGAAATACAACTTTTGGAAATCTACATTTATGTATTTTATATGCAGACATTTTGTCGCGCGTGTTGTTGCCGTATTAAAACGAGTTTCTGGGCGCATTTTTGCCGACAACTATGCAAATTAAACACTAAATACGTATTGTCCAACGAAATTATCTATAGAGTTGATAATTTTGTAACAATAATAAAACCAGAAAATAAAAAACGAAAGTGAATCGCTCATTTGTTGACTTTGAAAACCCTTGATGTTGCCCTTGTCGCACTCAAATATGAGCCATTTCACTTTTCTTTTCTAGCAAACTGTAAAGTTGTGAATTTATCGAATTAAAATACACATACAGACAAGGCGATAAATAGAGATGGCACTACCGATATGCTTGTTGATGACAGAAAGTGATAGAAATGCACGAGTTGCTCAAATGTTTTCGCATAAAACGTAACTGTGTCTAGTTTTCCAAACTGTCACACATGAGTCTTTGGGTTGATAAACAAGTCTAAGTAGTCGACCAAACATGACGACTCATTCATAAAAAGAAAGAGTCGAAAGCCTGCACACAAAAATAAAGCCCACGTACATACGCATATACATGCATACATAGTATATTTGAGTAATTAGTATAGGTTTTTCTGTGGCTTTTATTTTGGAAATTGGCGCTTTCTGCACTATAATGATGAGAAACATGCCAATGACATTGTGTCCATGGTATGTAAAAATTCAACTCGACATGCGGATTATTACAGTGAAAAGCTAAATTTACATACAGTTGCGTTACAATAGAAACATGCAATTTACACCGCAAAATGTAAAGCCTACAAAATCAACGGGTAGGTATTTTCGCCATTGGCCAATTAAAATACTTACAATTTCACATTATTTCCGCTTTAGTTAACTGCATTTAAAAGGAGCACAAAAAACGAGTTTAGTGTAAAAAAAAAACGTGAAACAAAGCCAGTATTTCATGTTAAAAATAAATAAATAGAAAACAGCCAAGTATAGTGATATTTTAAATGATTTCCGACTGAATTATTTAAAAATGATAGTCACAACGAATGTGCATATATCGCATTGGTTATCGGTATTAAAATATTTTAAAAGTCTGGCAGCCTTGAAATTCTCATGCGTCTTTTAATACGCAGTGTTGCAATGCAATACGTGGTACTTTTCTTCTTATTTCAACTAGCCTGACGTTGAAACAGCTTAAGCTTTTTATGAAATATTTGCTTTTAATCAAAGGTAATACAAAAAACATTGACAAATATTAACTTTTCTATGTTTAATGTGCTCTGATTGACGTAATTGTTTCTCTAAATAAAATACCAGCAATACAATCTGCGAGTCAAATTCAAAATGGCAGAGTCTCGACATCCATCGAAAATTAATCGTGGTAATCCTTCGGCTTCCGTATCAAACGGTCGCGGCAAGAAAGGAAAGAAGGGAAAAGAAAGTAAGTCGGATGAAGTTCACCCGGTTGAGAAAGTGGTGAATAAACGCTATGTGGGCGGTCGCTGTGAATTATTATTAAAATGGCAGGGTTATCCAGATACACAGAATACGTGGGAGCCGCTTGAGAACATGACCGACGATTGCCTAGTATTGTTTGCCGATTATGAAAGGGGTTTGGCTAAGAAAACAGCCAAGGAAGAGTCAAAAGTGGTGCTGCAGCAGAAACAGCAGAAGCATCAACAGCAACAACAGCAGCAGCAGCCCCTGAATCCTAATAAGAATCTAGGACTCGGCAAGGAGCTTCATTTAAGTAGCGACAGCAGCAGCGCCAGTGACAGCGACAATGTCAGCATTAGCAGCTGCACTGATAGCAGTGATAATGACCGTAAAAGTAAAGTTAAATTGCCAAAGGATCCGAGGCAATCAGTGCGTTTTGGAAGCAACGTTCCGGCCACTCAAAAGCTTAGTGACAAGAATGATGATGCTCTGCTCGCTTCTCGAATTGATGTAATGCCTAGCGGCAAGACATCTATTGAAGCAATCAAGCTGCAGGCACGCCAATGGCAGGAGAAGAAGACAGCTAATAAAACAGCAGCGCTCATTAAGACGGAAGAACCGACGCTCTGTAAGACATCGCCAGATACTGCAATCTCGCGTCGACGCAAGACTATGCACGGCGATTGTTTCGAGGGAGAAGTGGAGAACGTAAGTATTTGAATTTATAATTCAATAATAATATATTGAACTGATCAATATGATCCTACGGTCCTAAACTGAAAGGTTTCCATGAAGAGTACACGACGATTAAGCCAGGATAAAGGTCGTACCCGTATTGCCGAAACTTCTTCGAAACGCTTTGATAGTGTTAACAGAAGTCAAACTCGTTTCAAGGACAATAAGGCATCTGTCTTCGAGTCGTCTAATCACAATAGCAGCACTGGAAGCAAAGGCAGCGCAGTAGTGCCACTGCAATGGGATCACGATCTACAAATAAGCTCTAAAGCGCATGGCGTCGAACGCGGCTTGGGATTGGAAAAAATTCTTAAATCTTTCAAATTGCGGGGCAAGACTTTTTTCGTAACAAAGTGGAAGAACTTGTCAGCACCCGATGTGGTGCCAGCCAGTCAATTGATCGAATTATTCCCTCACGTCGTGATACAATATTTTGAGAAACTTGAGCATCGCTGTGAATGGTGAGTTTTCTATTGTCGCTCTTGCTGCTATCGTTGGCCCTGTGCCTATAGTCTTAAATTTGCGCTTCCGCTTGGCACGGCTTCATCACTTTACAGTTCGACGCTCACATTGCCATGGGCCATGAAAATTTTGCCAACGTTTGGGTCAAGACAAATTTGCCGCCAAAAGGCGCTGACATCCGCTCAGTCAGCAACATGGCTACAATGTCGATACCGCCATTACCAATTAATGGTTTCTTGTGGCAGTCTGTCGACGAGCGCAGTCGCGCACCTGCAGCTTCTGCCAGCTTCTGACTCGGCCATCTTTATAAATCATTGATAACGCGGGCCTAGCCTTATGACAAATTGTATAGCCCATTCACTGGGCTCTCCACATCGCATAGAACGCGATACCAAACTGATTTATGGTCAGGTTACCATATGAATTATGTGCGCTAGGCCAGGTATTGTGGTGAGACACACGTGTGAATCCCCTACACACAAAAGACTGGGACTTTTTTGTTTTATTAAAATCAGTTTGGTTTTATTTGCAATTAGTATTTACATAGTTTATTTATTTCTAGTAATGCAGTATTAACAGGCCTTTAAAAGTAGTTATTAGCCAGTAAACGTAGTATTTCTTAGTTATTATTTGAGTTGGATATAAAGTTATATAGCTTGATTTGATGGTGCAGGGAGTTTTGTCGTCGAGAAAATGTCATGTTGTAAATTAAAACTCCAATTGTAGATTTTATGCTGAAGATCAACGTGCAAAGTTATGAGGCTGAGAGTCTTGTCTTGCTTTGGTTTTAGCCATTTGCCTGTTGCCTGCTTATCGCTGGCATCTGTTGACAGCTGGCGACAACAATAATAACAACAACGCACGACGCCTTCGCTTTGAACTCTGCGGCTTAGCAACTGTGTGTGTGTGTGTGTGCGGGTTCAGAAGGCTCTATCTATCCGTGACATGTTCATTCGGCCAGACATCACTCGCACATCCCCCTCCGCTTTCGCCGCGTGATGAGCTGTGGGCGTACATTCAGTTCATTCAACTGGCCAACAAAAATGGCCGAAACCAAACTTGTGTTGAGCTGTTCGACAAATTAAGCACCACAATGAGTGACACAGAGTGTTGTGCCTTCTCTAGCTGTTGCTGTTGTTGTTATTGTTTTTGTCGCCAGCGTGCTGGACCAGGCCAAGACACACCCCATCGGCACATGCTAACTGGGACTACAACTCCAAGAGAGTGAGTGGCTCAATGAGTGGCTGACAGTTTTGCTACTGCCTTGGCTAATGTGTCCATTTATTGCTGTTGTTGTGCAATTTCAATGTCATTTGTAAGCTGTCTTTGCTGCCTCGGCTCGCTGATTGCATTTTTGAGCAATTTGCCAAGTTAGTTGAATTTATCAAGCCGAAAACCATTAGCTAACTTTCAGCTTAGGCCATCTGTAAATAAATGATTTTCCCTTCGGTTCAACATGTACATGTCTGGTATTATTTGGGCGTTGAAGGCCTTAAGCAGCTTGTAAAGTTGTTGTAACGCTTAAAATAAGCTAAAAATCCGCTGTAAACAACTTAAATGCTTAAGTCAGGGTTAGAGTTAAATATATATAAAATTTGTTGGACCATTTTAAGAGATCTACACGTTGTTTTACACTAATTTTCATTGCCTCAACTGGGCAAGACATTAATTTTTTAATTAAATTACGGAAGAGATTTAAAAAAGAGTTACAAATTCGTGGTTATTCATTTATTTGTGTGCTTTGTAATCTATCTACAACATTTTTGGCACGTTTCCTGTCTCTTGGAGTTCAAATTATGATCTGTTCCCATCAGATCGCAACCTTCTGTGCAATTAGATTTCAGTGCGCAATTTGTGTGACTTGTGTGTTGATTTTAATTCTTACCCGTAATTTAATCAATTTTCTTTTTTTAAGCCACGTTTGGCCATAAATAATTGATGCAAGTAGTTATTTTACTAATTAATTTAATATACTTATACTTATACTTATGCTTATACTTATGCTTATACTTATACTTATACTTATACTTATACTTATACTTATACTTATACTTATACTTATACTTATACTTATACTTATACTTATACTTATACTTATACTTATACTTATACTTATACTTATACTTATACTTATACTTATACTTATACTTATACTTATACTTATACTTATACTTATACTTATACTTATACTTATACTTATACTTATACTTATACTTATACTTATACTTATACTTATACTTATACTTATACTTATACCTATACTTATACTTATACTTATACTTTTACTTAAACTTATACTTATACTTATACTTATACTTATACTTATACTTATACCTATACTTATACTTATACTTATACTTATACTTATACTTATACTTATACTTATACCTATACTTATACTTATACTTATACTTATACTTATACTTATACTTATACCTCTACTTATACCTATACTTATACTTATACTTATACTTATACTTATACTTATACTTATACTTATACTTATACTTATACTTATACTTATACTTATACTTATACTTATACTTATACTTATACTTATACTTATACTTATACTTATACTTATACTTATACTTATACTTATACTTATACTTATACTTATACTTATACTTATACTTATACTTATACTTATACTTATACTTATACTTATACTTATACTTATACTTATACTTATACTTATACTTATACTTATACTTATACTTATACTTATACTTATACTTATACTTATACTTATACTTATACTAATACTAATACTAATACTAATACTAATACTTATGCTTATACTTATACTTATACTTATACTTATACTTATACTTATACTTATACTTATACTTATACTTATACTTATACTTATACTTATACTTATACTTATACTTATACTTATACTTATACTTATACTTATACTTATACTTATACTTATACTTATACTTATACTGATACTTATACTTATACTTATACTTATACTTATACTTATACTTATACTTATACATATACTTATACTTATACTTATACTTATACTTATACTTATACTTATACTTATACTTATACTTATACTTATACTTATACTTATATTTATACTTATACTTATACTTATACTTATACTTATACTTATGCTTATACATATACTTATACTTATACTTATACTTATATTTATACTTATACTTATACTTATACTTATACTTATACTTATGCTTATACTTATGCTTATACTTATACTTATACTTATACTTATACTTATACTTATACTTATACTTATACTTATACTTATACTTATACTTATACTTATACTTATACTTATACTTATACTTATATTTATACTTATACTTATGCTTATACTTATACTTATACTTATACTTATACTTATACTTATACTTATACTTATACTTATACTTATACTTATACTTATTCTTATACCTATACTTATACTGATACTTATAACAAATCTCTTTACTATTAAAGAATACAAATCGTATGATTTATTTTGAGAAGAAAACGCTAATATATCTGTTTCTACTTCTTAATTACGAATACAGGGTATCTACTATAATTGCAAACTCTCGTCTTTTGTATTCTTATATTTATAAATTGCCTAACAATTAAAATGGCATATCTAATTAATATCGTTGGTATAATTTTTAATTTCCTGTCCAAGACCAAACCAAAAATTGAAAATTTCCAGACATGAAAAATATTTTGAAATTTTTCAACCACATTTTTGGCAATAATTTGCATTTAATTTTGTCTGGCATTTCCCTAAGCTGTTGTTTCTGCTGTCGGTTCAAATGTTATTACAACAACACCAACATCAGCAACATCAACAGCAGCAGCAACACATGTAATAATTTTTCGCTCTTTTGACCATTTTTGGTAGTTGATGTAATTACGCCCAAGGCGGCGATGCCGCCAAGCGCCCTCATTTATGACGCTTTGCATACAACAACAGCAGCAACAAATCTAGACATGCTGTAGTCGTAGTTGTTGTTGTTGTTGTGGTTGTAGTTGCTGTAATGCAATTTGTTTAACGCTTCGTTTATTACCAAAAACAGCAACGCATTTGAGTCGCCCGTCATCCATCGTTCGTGTTGTTGTTATCGTAGGGGAACTTGGTCGCGTAGGTTGTCAGTTAACCTGAATGAATTACAGCAGGCCAAAAACTGAACCAGACACAACGAACAACAGATACCCTACGCAGTAGTGAAATTGCTGGTCATCACAGCTTGTAGAAAACCCCGAGATATACAAATATCTTTTATAACTAACTAATCTTCAAATCAAGGCTGTAATCCTTCAATATTTTGAAGGAGGAAATGTTTTAAAGAATCTAACTAACGAATTAAATTTAATTATGATATATTATTTCTTTTTTTAATTAAAATCTAAAATAATAGCGCGATATTTCAATTGATGTAGTTATTACTTGTCGGTCTGCTTCTAAGCCAATAAAAATACAAACTGCTTGAAAAGCGAATGTTTTCCTGTGTTTGGTAAGAGCATATTCAAGTATGACAGCCACTTTTGAGCTAATACAAGAGCGTCTTTATGCAGATCTAAAACCCGCACTCTTGCCTCCTTGCATCTTTCTATCGAGCTCTCGAAAATCCAATGGATTTTCCTGCAACATCATTTTCAGCTTGTCCAGCGAGTTATAGAAGGTGTTGCTGGCAATTTATTAACTCGTTTTCCTCCTTTTTTGACAGCTTAATATATTTATTTGTTTGGCACGGGCCATGTACTGTGCTTGTGTTAGTTGCCTGCGGGTTACAGGTTATTGGAACAACAATTACACGTCCAATTGCCCGTATTACCAAGTGCTGGGAATTGCAGAGGATTTGTTGATGATACAGTTGAATGTTCAAGATCATCTTGTGGACAGTGCAGAGGGGCGTCTCTTTTTATGGCGTTACTTAAAACCAACTTTTGATGAGCTCTAATCTGTTATCATTTGTCTGTTTTAATTTAACCTTGACCATCTGAGCTGTGAACACGATTCCCACCACTGTTTGTCTGTCTTTTAGTCGCTCTATGTGAAATATTCATACCCAAATAAGAAATATAACTCGTCTCTTTATCTAAGCAACAATCATAGTTATAACAATGCCCGGCAGTAATATTCGTAAAAATAATAAAACTGATCTTTCTCCAACAAGTTGAACTGTTCCGTTTTCTTGTCTCAAGTACAATTCAAAAGCAAATGACCTTGCATTGTTGTTGTTATTGTTTTTGTGTTTGCCACGCCCCAAGAACCTGTAGACTTGAGCTCGTTTCCACAGAAAACTAATTAAAAACATTTAACTTTTCATTTCATTGGTTTATGTGCTTTGGCCCAGTCGAAATAAAACCGTTTCTAAATGCCTTTTTTCTTTTCTTCCATTTCAGGTAAGCTAAACTCGACGATTCCGACACATGTTAATAAACAATTCTAATAATAAATCAAAAAAAAAAAACAATAGACTGGCTATAACACTCATACACGCAAGTATTCACACAGATGCAGCTGAAGGGTCACGGACAACACAGCATTTTAATGATAAGAGCCTTTCTGAAAGTTGGATTACTTCCCTCAAGTTCCGAATTTGATTAATTAATCTTTATTTTTATTATTTATGCCCTCTTTCAAGGACACAGTTTATGTACAAGTGAAAATTGGTTAATACGTAAAAACGTAAAGAAATGTGCATAAATTCTGTAATGAAAGAGGGTAACAGTTATTATATACTTGAATTATAAACAATCACACACAACTCACAACAAAAATTTGAATAAAATTCACAACATTGTGAAAGTAAATACACTTCCTTTAGACCAAATACCTTTTAATACATAAACGATAGTTGAAAAAACGTATCTTGCATGCATTTTAAATGTCATTTGTTGTAGTTGTAATTAAAATTTAAAATTCAACCAAATGATCTGTGCAGATTTAATACTCCCACACTCTTTCCCCCTCTTCGCTCGCAAAGTTGTTGACATTTTTGTTTGACTTTTTCAAGTATTTATTTAGCAGCAGCACCCAAAAAAAACACCGTTAAAAAATGCCATTATATTTGTATGGGCATTTGTTTTCGTTTTCAGGGTGTGTTTTTTTCTGCGACCCCATTGATAAAATGAGTTTTGTATGTTAATTTGCAGTCATTGCATTCTTCTGGTGGGTGCCTTTGACTCCATTGGAGCCAGCGCCTTACTTAAGCATGAATAAAAGATAGGAGTACTTATGTATGCCAAATGTCTTAACTTGATATGTCTAAAGTTGCATTCACTGTGAAGTTATTTCTATATGATAAGCAGCAGTATAGAGCTAATTAAATTTGGTATCATAGATATACTATATAAATATACAAACAATTACATGACTAACTGTATAAATATCTGGAGATGTTTCCATTTTAAATTGCCTACTTTAAGTTATCAATTACAATTGCATTAGACAAGACAATTGAGACAATCCTCTAACAATTTCTTATTGACTTGTTGCACCTACAACTTCCGCTTAAAACAGCAGAGATTCCCAATTGGTTAGTTGCCAACTTTTGAGGTATGTACTTTAAACAATTTCTGTATGCAAAGCGTTACACGTTTGTGCCATGAATCATGGGGAGAAGTGGGCAGACAGTCGAGTCGACAATCGACAGTTGAAGTCTCTTTCTTTGTATCATTGCATTGCCCCGCTTAAGCCACGCCTATATCACCGCCTTTTTCAGTGCTCAACTGGGTGCATTGAACGCATTTATTTTGCTCGTTTCTCTTTCTCTGCATTGCTCGATTTTCCACACACATTTTCGCTTTTTCTTTTAATTGGCGTTTCTTGTGTTTTGGTTTGAGTTTTCCTCATCGTCTCTGTCGCTATCTGCATTTTGTTTCACTTTCGCGTTCACAACTTGTTGCAACTGTGCCACTGTCCAGTTGAATTGCCGCGAGATTGCCGCCATTAAATGGCTTCAAATCGGGCTTTGGCCTGCCCTGACGTCGACGCTGTCAAGCAGAACAACGCGAGGCATAAAACTTTGATTTCATTTGACAAATGGTCAGGCCATAAATCATAAACAAAGGCAAAAAGAAAGCGTTGACTTCAAACGGAAGTGCTAGGGCCATTACCCTGGCCCAAAGGTAGTTGCCAATTGGGCGAAAGTACGATAAATAGCAAATTGTTCAACAAGTTCCAAATGAAATTAGCAGCCCTGTAAATATCGATAACAGATAAAAGTATTAAGTGTATTAGAGTAGCATATCGTGCTTAAAATAAAGAATTGGCTGCAGTAATAACAATTTACATTCGTTTCGGTTGTAATTCATTATTTTTAATTTCACAACCATAATTATGCATTCGTTCACATTGCATATTAATATTTGATACCTAATCGAATTAAATGAACGAACTAGAGATCGATAATCTGGGAATTAGTTCACTAGCTCTTTTGAGCAAACCGTTCGATTTTATTGACTTGTCAACTTGCTAGGAAAACTGTTACTATAGGAAATTTAGTCGATTAAAGTGCCAAAAGAGGTAAAAATATAAACGCAACTGATACTCTGTGACAAGCATATGTGATTCATTAAAGCGACCCGAACACGGTCTAATGCCAAAACTCCACCGTGACTCACGGCCAATACATGGCTTCAATTGAGCCGATTGAACACCCCCCGTGGAGTATTTGGATAGATGCATGCGCCGAGCAGCAGCAGTCAAAGTCGAGTCGCAAACTAAATGACATAACAGGCACAAATATTTTGAAAATACAAAAGAGTTAAAGCTTGGCCAGGTGTGCAATGACATATGCTGCCATGGAGCTGGAGGGCCCTGCAGTTTGCTGAACTTTGCGCCCTACCCAGCCGGAGCCGAAGCCAGAGCCAATGGAGTGTGGCCAAATTGATTACAGCTGCAAAATCCTTGACCCATAAATGCCAGTTGGGGCTATGTGTACTTTTTTTTCGCATGCTTCTCTCGTCGTTTCCGTTTTGTTGCAAAGTGCAAATGGCAAACATAAAAGTTACCTTTTTTTTAGAGTCATTCGATTAGTGTGTTTTTATGTCTAAAGTTATACACCTAAAACACATTTTATCTAACAACTCCACATTGCGAAGTTTTTTATGCAATTTCAAGGTAAATTTGCGTGCGGTTTGTGGTTTTCTTCCATTGGCATTTCTTTTCTTAGAGCGCTCTTGATTATTATTTGCCACTTGGCACTTGTATCTGCCGTAATGGAATTATGATTCAATTGTAAAGGAAATTTCCCTGAATATTACATAAATTACTCTTGGAAATTTCCCTTTAGTTGTAGGTTAAACTGAATATTCATGGTCAAGGTATTTATTTGTAATCCACTTGAAATCTCATTTATTTATATATTCTGGTTATGAGGAAGCTGGTAGGGTTAACACCATATATTGTATAAGAAATTTGACTAAGAGTTCTTGACTTTTCTTATTAATAAACTGGTTAATGATTAATTCAAATGATAATGCACAAATGCGGGGTATTTTTTCTTTCAAAATTACGAAAATTGGGAATTTTGTTAAAGTTAAGTTCAAGTTGATTCACACTTAAACGCATTGAATGACTCCACAGCAAGCTTACACTCTAGTTGACGGCTATTCTGACAGTGAAACCACTCATCAAATACTCTGGAATTTCATTCAGATCTTCTCGTATTCTTCTTTAAATTCGATTACTTAACTTGTTCGACTTGAGTACGATCAGACATCAACTTTTTGTGGCTTCTTTCATTGGTTGGCTTATACGTAACTGCCGTGTCGCCTACATAAAAGCCAAACTCTTAAAGTTTATTATAATTTACAATACAATTTATGATTAAATCTTTCGAATTTCGGGGCATTGTAATTTTCCGCATAATTTTCGTATAAGAGAATTAACAATAACAAAAGGCAAAAGAGGCAACAAAAGCGTAGACCGTAAAATAGATTTGCCAGTGCCAAAATGGTCAATAGTCTGGGCTTAGATCTGTTGTCCATTCAGCTGATTGTTGTTGTTTTTTGTTATTGTAATTACAAACGTTGTTGCTTGTGATTGATTGTGTGAAGAACAAGGTTCTTTTGCCATCCATGATTCTAATGTATTTTGAGCTTGTTTCGTTACCAAACAAATTTCCATACTCGTCTATTCGCTTTGGGCCTCGTTTGTGGGTGGGTGTGTTGACCACTTTAAAGGGGCGTGGCCATTGTTGATGCGTGAGCATTTGCCTAGAAGCCATAGTCGATGGATGATTTGGTCTCTAAGTGGTTTGGCACTTTTAAACAAAGCGCAAAGTGGATAAAATTGGCTTCGTCGTGTGGCAGCCACCGAAGCGGCTTAAAGAAGTTAAAGTAAGAAGAAGTTCAATGCCCCACTGACTGCCTTCTTGCAATTCGAAGTGTTTTTTGAGCAAACAACTTGACACCCAACTCCGACTGAACAACAGCAGGCTAAGAAGCACAATTCCATTTTTTTAGCAGCCGCCATCAATCACCGAGTTGTCGGCGCTCTTCGAGTGTCTCCTCAGACGCCTCCGCAGATATCTTCGAATGCGCTTGCATATACGAATGAATCAAGAGTGAATCAATTGATGCACAAGTCAAGGATCGCAAACTGCAATTCATTGTCGCCATGTCTGGGAAGCGGAAAGCGGTAAGCGGGAGCTGCTCCATCTCCTTCTTCTACATTTATCTTGGACATCTTGACATTTTTATTAAAAATGTTGGCGAACAAAGGGCATATTTTATGCATGCCGCTCGTTAAGCGGCCAACTGGGAAACTGGTCAGGCCAAATTGCCTCTGGGATCCAGCGAAAATGCATTTACTCTCGTTGTTGCTGCTTTTGGGCATTATTTCCTGTTTAAATATAATGCGTTTCTGCATTAATAACAACAACAAAGCAGCTAAAAAAAATAAAACTCCCGAAGTATAAGGGAATTTCACATACACATATAAGTGTATGTATACACTGTGTCGGTGTCTGTGTGTTGTGTTGTGTGGACATTTATTGGACTGCTTGGTTAACCGTATTCCCAAGGAAAACAACATTTTAATGCCGGTTTCTCAACGGTAACCTTACAAAAGGGAAACGTGCAAGTCTTGGGAAGCGAATTTGTTCAATATTTCGTACTTTATGCAGTTTAATAATTACAACATATTAAAATACTTGTTGCACTTCGATACTTGTAGTTGTTTTAACTTAAGGATCCATCTTTCAATTTAGTTGTATAACTTATTTATTTTATCTAAAATTAACAATATTCTATGATTGTTAATCTATTACTTAACAAAAATCAGTTTTTGAATTAGGAATTAAATATTGTAGTAAATTCTTATTGAGTAACATTGTTTAACTAGCAAAGAAAAAATTTGAACTGCTTACAACTGCTTGCATAGATTTTATTCAAATCAGACACTTTTATCGGTGTTGCCCTATCAGAACAGAATTACACAAGAAGTAATTTACTTTATTAGGTCACAAAATGTATTTGTTACACCAGTTCCCTAGAACTTTCTGTCTTAACTTTACCAACTTAAAAATATATTTATTATTCATACAATATGAACTAAAATTTTGCGCAAACTGTTACACAATTTGAGTGGCAGAGAATGAACAGTTTTCAGAGCAATCCCTTTGCCATTTGTGGCATGCCGTGCGCATTTCTTGCCACTTGTATTTTAACAGCCACGACAACGACACCGCCAACACCAACAGCCACAGCAACAGCAACTGTAACAGCAACCGCAACAACGACAACAACAGCATCCAAATAATGGCTTAAGTACTAGAGTTACGCCATTTGAAGTACTCGCACTCCAAGTGCCACCAGCCCAGACACAAAACAGTTCTATTACTTAATATGCAACACTAATGCGAACAATAGCGGCACGAATACAACAACAACGACGACGATGTGATGATGAGTGCGACTTGGTTGTGTTGGCCGTAGACGTGGACGTGGACGTGGAGGCAGACATAATCCCAGTCCCAGTCAGGCAGACCATTCACTCAACAATCTCGAACAGAGAGTCTCCAGATCAGCGACAAACAGTCAGAAAAACTACGTTCAATCAACGTTTGGGCCACGATTTCCAAGACCTGGTTTAGAAAGGCAATGTGCTTGGTTTTGGGCTCTAAATAGAAAATGCCAGACGTAGAAAAGGTAGGCGTTCAAATACCACAGATATTTAACAGTTTTTCCACACTTACGAGCAGTGTTGCCAGAATTTCAAGAGGTAAAATAGCTAAGTAGCTGGAAATAGCTGGAAAATTATTAAACATGCTTATTTTTTGTATTATTATTCTTTATTTTATCATATGCTATGCTACCAATAACCATAGTAATATTAATTTAAAGAGAAAATAAAATAATAAGTCTGTCTTGGTTGAATACAGATATTGAATGGGGTTGAATACTATTTGAAGTTAAGGTATGATAAAGTTGTATATGAATATTACAATCGTTATATATATTGGATACAATTATTCATATTCAATCTCATGTCAGTCTTAATCTCTGTATTCAACTAAGACATACCCATTATGAATGAAATCATATTTCCACTATTTGTGTACTTTACAATCTCTGTTCAAAGTTTTGCTGCATACGTAGCATTTTCCCAACTGACATATGTATTTTTCACAATCTTAATTCCTTAATATTTCGTTCATTAACAAATAAAGAATGTATTGAAGTTATCTAGCCATTTCTCTAGCTATCTAGTACATCTCTTGCCATTACAAAATAGCAAAGCGTAGGTAAAAATAGCTAAAATGGTAACACTGTTTATATCTATTTATCTCTCTCCTTATGTTGTAGAACCACTTGCAGGGGCAAGCAGTACAACACTGCTTGTAATGAGCTCACTGTTGTGCGTTGCCAGAATTGTTAATTGAGTCTTTTCAATTGGAGCAGAAGTAACTGCTGTGAGTGATTTGTAGTCTACTCGGTGGTTTGAATTGGATCAATGGGCAGCGAAGATATCTATCTAGATATGTAGCTACCTAACTCAAATGTGAGTCATAGAAAATGCCATAATACTGGGCCTCCTCTTTAATATATTCTCACCAGACATTCAGTTCTTGTGTTCTTCTATTTAAGCAACTAGCTTTTTTATTAATGTGAGTATTTTACTGTAGTTAATTGATCTTAAGCGCAGCATGAATTCAAGTACTCGTTAGTATCTCAGCTGTTATGGATGTCAGTCAGTGTTGGCTTTGTTTTGTGCTTTTCTAACAATGTGCACTAGTATTATTGGCCACAATTTATTGCCACATGTTGTGGCCAAGCCCAGCTCAGCAATACCAGCAAACCAACAAGAGCTACAACTTTGTCAGTTTCTATTTCAGTTTCAGTTTTAGCTCCCATTTCGAGTTCCGAGTCGAAGTTTTTGCAATGCGAAAACTCGTTTGCATTGGCGCTCGTACTCGTAATTTATTTATAATATTTGCAATATACATTTTTTTATGTTATTTGCTTTTGCCTTTATTAGAGCAGAGAGTAGAGCACGCTTTGCAAATTACATAAACGCAAAAAAAAAGTAAACGAAACTACCGAAACATAAACAAAACGCAGTCGCACCTCGAAACCAAATAGTAAACTTGCCCATAACACAATGAAGACGTCGCTGACTTGGCTAAAACAGAGAAAGAAGATGAAGAAGAGGAGGGAGGGAGCACAAATCAAATATTACAACAAATAATTGATAGAATATCTCTGATGATGATCATGGTGAATGATGGTTAACTGAAGTTGGTAACTGGCCAAATGAACATCGGCCTTTCACCCGCTGTGTTTTGTTGTTTTGACCCCGCACGAGCCGAATCAATGAAGGGACAAGGGACAGAGAACTGGGAACTGAAAACTGGCAACAGAGCTGTTTTTAACACAGAGGCAAGATTCGTGATGCCAAGTGGGAGAGTGGGAGTTGTATCGGGCGGCGGGAGGATGATGGAGGGTGGAGGGAGCCAATAGCGGACATTGCCACCCGCACGCGCTGGCCAAAGTTGGAATTGAACCAGTTTTAGGTTTTTAGGCATTGCTGCGGGAGTGGTAATCGAAAACCGGCTAAAAGAATTTCCCAACCAAGAAGTTTTTCATGTTCGTTTGCCATTTACAAAGTTGCAAATCGGGCTATGACTTTTAGTGTCTCTGGCTCTTTCTCTCTCTTGCTCTATGGAATATTTTAGTTTGAGTTTAGTAAACAGAATTCGTTTTAACAGTGCAGTGTTACCGCTGTGTTAAGGCCAAGAATTGTACTTAATAAGTAAACGTTTATTAAGCATTTCTTTCTATAATGTTACCAAAAATAACTTTTTTGCTTTCGAATGTCCAAATATTTGTTGGGAGATTTGAAAACATTTCCAATATATTTTTAAATTAAATACATTATTATATTTATTTATTTTTGCCAGAAATAATATCTCGGATACCCGAAGAACACCTGTAGTTTTATATTTACTATAACTATTTTTACAGATTCAATCAGTTGGATCTGAAAGTAAATTTCAGCATCTTAGAGCTATTATGCCACACCTAAGAGCTAATTATATTTAAGTCGATGCCTAATTAAATTGTAAACAGATTTCTTTGATTTCATGAGTTCAATCCAAAGATCTTTGATTTCCCTTTCTGAAGCTGTCCGTGAAATCAATTTGAAAATTAACCCCGTTCGCTTTGGTTACGCTGCTTCAAATGGCTACATCGATGGGCCATAATTTCAACTGCCCCAAACGGGGGCAACTGCGATTATCAACCGTTGAGAGTGAGGCAAGAAAATTTCACTTTCGTTGGCTGCCTTTCTTTTTCGTCTTCGTTTGGCTTGAAGCTAGCTGACCCTCAGAGTTGGAGAGTTACGTAAGTCCCCCCCGTTCCACCTCATTCTCTTCCCCCTTTGACGCCTTAATTGACACGCCCAGTAGTAGTAGTCGGCGATATTGTTGTTGTTGTTGTTGTTGATTATATATTTAAACTTAAATGGTTTACAAATTTTTATAAATTTATGCGCTTTCCACTGCCAACAAAATGATTTTTATTATTTATTTGTTGCTTTTTTTCCGACTACTCTTTGAATAAATGTGAATAAATGAATTTTGTTAAGTTTTTCCCAGGGTATTCAAGCGATTTATGCAGTTTCTTTGTTGGGTTCTCTGTGAGCTGAAAGCTGAAAGCTGGCCAACAGTTGACTTGGCCCTGGAATGTGGTCAAGAAAATGTTATTGAAAGCGTTTGACAAAAATGCCAGACGACAGACAGTTTATGGAAGTGGATAAAGTGGTCAACACACCCTCGAGAGTCGAGTGAGAGAGTCAAGTGTGTGTCTGCCTTGTAATTGACTTCAACACAATTAAGCCAATCAAATTGGCCAAGTTAAGCCAAGTCGAAGCACGACTCATAAACAGGTTCTTTATGTTGGTGGAATTGCAGTTTTAGAATGTTGCTCGCTTTGTGCGGGTGTTAGCCGCGTTCCATTTTCAGTTAACAATTGTTGCTTTGTCCCTGGCAATATGATTGATTATGGCCAACTATTTATGACCAAATGCCGGATATCTTGTACAGCAAATATCTCTCGGTTGACTGCGGAAACTGTTGGCCAAATCGAACTGAAAATCTGTTGGCTTTTGGCAATTATGAATAGCAAAATAAACTAAATAAACATTGGTTAAACATATTTTAAACTGGTTCATAATATCATTTATTTGGCCTTTTCTTAACTTGTTAAACGGTCAATTTCTTAACTTGTTTTCTTGAACACCTTTTGTGTTAACTATTTGCTGTTAAAGTTGTTGTTGTTTCTGTTGTTGGATGGGTGGGTGGATTGGTTGGTTTGGTGTAACCACTGTAAATTGGTGGTGCAGTCGAGTTGCAAGTGCTGTTTAAACAGACTGTCTCGGCGTCTCCTCTGACCTGACGTTGGGTTGCCTTGTATACCCTGTATGCATAGAAATTGGGTATTATCAATTTGCATGTTGTAAATAAGTTTGTTTAGTTACAAAATTAAACAGAAATTGGTCTGTAAAACATTATAGAGCCTGTAGAAATCAACACTGTCGCTTATCAAACACAGAATTAATTCCAGAAACTATTTATCTATTTAACATAGTGTAGAAAGCAGGGCAAGCAGCGCTGGCGCCATCTACTGCTTGTGACGTGCGAACAGCCTTTTTCTGCATGATTACAGCGTATCTCGCAGTCGAGCACACTCAACCAGAGTCTATTTACTTGATTAGATCATTTATTGCGAGCACTAACAACTTTAACTTAAATCATTCTTGAATTTCATTCGAAATTTCAAGCTGAGTATTTTGAACATGTTTTAGAAATCTGCATTTGCCACCTATACACGCTCTGGCAGCTTGTGTGTGTGTGTGTGTTTGTGTTGGGTATTTGTGCAAGTTAAACAATAGCCAAAACAGCTGGCCATGCAATACTTTCAGCCATTGTTGTTGTTGTTTCGCTTTTGTTTTGCTTGCGCTTTGCTTTTTACACTGCTTTGTTGTGCTCTGCTCTGCTTTACGCCTGCTTCGCTTTGCGTTTGCTCTTTGTGTAACAAGTTTGCATATGTGCTATGTGATTAACAAACAACAATAACAAATAACAAACAACAAGCGGCAGCACAGCATGTACTATTAGTTAATACAATTAAAAAACACAAACAAAAAAAACAAAGCAAACGGAATGTATTGCGAGTGGCGCAAACTTCTCTTTAAGTGTTGCAAGCAGTGCACCTCGAAATTCTGCAGTAGAATAATAAATAAAAGACAGACAGCAAGCAGTTGCGTGGGCAGCAGATGAAATTTGTCATCTTCAACAGATGATCATCTTAGAAGCGTAGAAACTAGCTGACTCACTTTTCTCCATTTCCATCATCTGCTTCGCTTTATTCTTCTGCGCTTGGCATTGACCTTCAGCGGCGCATTATTATTTTCTAATTAGCAGCTGCGTGAGGAATGAAGGAAGGGAGGGAGGTAGGAAGGGAGTGAGTCGCAGTTCGTTGTTCACTTCTTGAGCTGATTTCTTAACTTTGCTTTGACCAAAATCAACGGCTATCATAACGATCTCTGATGTGGTTTTTATTGTTCTCTCTTTTTTGTGTGTTTTTATGGCGTATTTGTGGGTTCTGTCACCTCGTTGAGAGGGTCCATTAAAAGCGAGTATATTAAACGAAATTATCTATCAATTTGGCCAAAAGACAAGACCGGACCGGACAAGAGACTTACCATTATTGCCTGGGAGTGGCATGATGTCACACAGGTGGTCAGAACTATGAGCTAAGATCATATGATGATTACAACACGGGGTGTGTTTAATGGCAAACAAATTGAATTTCATTTTTAAGCAAGAAAGTAAAGCTTTTATATTTGACAGGCCAAAGATTTAATACCCTAACATTTTGTTTTGTTCACTAAGCAGCTTTGTACAAATTGTTGACATTTGTTTGAAGAATACTTTTAGATATTGGAAAGATGTATAGGATGTATGTGATGATAGATGCTTAGTAACTGGAACAACTGTCTGTCAAATTGGCCCACAAATCACAGAATGTGCGCAGTGACTGTAAAACTGTGGATCACTTGCACGACCTTCAATCACAGCGAAGACGCAGCAATTGCAAAGCAACTGAAACTTGATTATACAAGTAGTTAAGAAAACTTAAAGTTCAACTTGTTTCGTCGATGTTGTTGTTGTTGGTGCTGCTTCTTCTGCTTGCAATTGTTGTAATTGTTACTGTATCTTCTTCTGCTTGCTGGCGTTGTTGTTTCTATAGCTGCTGCTTTTTATACTGCTTGCTGTTGTTATTGCACTTCTGAATGACTTTTCGGTATGGCGTCTTGACATTTCGCACAAACAAAAACAAATGAAGAAAATGTTGGCGCTAAAAAAGATGCTTCATGCTTTTGTTTTGCAATTTGCTGCGAATGCGAATAAATCAAGATGCAATCAATCGCACAAATTCATAATGTAATTGTATAATTATCCTCAAGAGAGAGACAGCCCAAATTAGCAAGCAGACCAAAAAGTTCGAATAAACCGAGAAGCAGTAGCAAGAAGTTTGTTAAACCACTGTAAATGTCAAACTGTCAGTGCAGGCGGGGCAGCAACTAGTACAGTGGGATCAATGCAGGCATAGCATCAGTGCATTTAATCAATGTAAATTAATTAAAACAATGCATTTATTTTTTTTCAATTAATTAATTAAATATATTCTCCAAGTTTATTCACTTCACATTTAATTTGTAACCACTGTGCAGCGCTGGCGTCGCTGTCGTCGGACATTCGACATGCGAAAAACTATAAATGGCTTGAATCGCATCATTGTTTTGGCTTGTTGCTGTGGGCCAAATGCCAAACGTTGCCTGCCGACAGTTTGGGAGGCACTTGACTAAAGGCCGCGCGGCAAAGTTGAAACAACATTGAAGGCATTGTTATTGTTGTTCGGCAGGCGTTGCGGGAAGCATCAACGGGGAGTCTGTCAGTTCCTTTTTATTAAATCCAGAAAAAAGTAGACACAGCATCTAAATTATTTAAAAACATAAGTAAATAAAAATTAATTTTAGTTTTACACATTGAAAACATGTTGAAGTCACACTTCCTACGACCAATGCCCTCCGAGCAGCTCTTCGAAGACTTCTCCAACTGGTTGGCCGCTCAGCAGGCGGCATCCAAGGGAGTGCCACGCACCGAGGGGATTACGGATCGAAAGTCCCGTAAGCCCTTTGACATATTCTACCAGGACTTTGTCTGCTGGCTGACCGATCACCAGTTAACCATTATGGCCCATCATTTCTGGGATAAACTCACCCCCTGTCAGATGTTCGACTATGTCGTCAAGTCCCTGTATCCCTATGAACAACCTCGAGGAACGGCGCTTCCTCGAGATCACGTTTCACTTTCCGGATTCAATATAAACCCAGCAAACGTACATGTTAAACGTAAATCCAGAGCAATCAAGAAGAGCAGGATGCCCCTTAAAACAAAGAGACCCCAAACTGCTGTCAAGTGCAAACAACAGAAATCTAATTTCTAAGGCAGCATTTCTTTTACTCAGATGAATTCGATTTAGAAACCGTTTAATTCATTGTAAGCAGAACACCATTATGGATTTCTGAATAAAGTAACTGTAGCTCCTTAACTCCCCTCTGTTCGTTATCTAATTGTGACTTAAGTCACAAGCAGCACTGAAATTCCCCACAGTCCGTTATCTAATTGTGACTCAAATCGCAAGCAGTTGAACTGCTTTTGTCCATCTATTTAATATTCAAATGGCAATTTGCTTTTACATTGCAATAAATTCCAAAGCGATCGATCGAAAATTTACATGAACTGGCTGAAGGTTACCGTCGGATTCTATATTCTGTCCACAAATACACGTAAACTAGGCAAATAAGTGTGTCACACTGTTCACGTATTGATTGGTTTCTCTATTTTGGGTCGGGTGCGTGGGGAATATTAACAAACAGATATAGAATAATCCGTAATACATATGTCTAATAGATAAATGATTCAAAATAAATGTTAAATTGAAATAAAAGTGTATTCAGTCACGTCAGAACTGCAATGCCCACTTAGAAACGGAACGATAGTGCAGTGTCAACGGCAATGGAGACCGAACGATTTTATCTACCTTCAGCGGATTAGAGTTAGCCGGCTGGCAATTTACCAAGCAACTCTTGCCCAAGCGCTGAAGGAGGCTATTAACAACAACTTGAAACCGTTAAAACGTGCTAGTTTCTAATAAAATTCAATCATTAAGTGCGAATAAAATTGGTAAATATAAAACTACACGAGTGGGAATCGAACTCGGTTTTCTCATTATTCACCCGGCGTCAACTCAACGCCTGAGACCACAACGGAAATCATCAGATGACTGCTTAACATCCAAGTATTTTCGTTCTCGTTCTTTTTGTGTGTATTCGTCAAGCAGTAGATAAGCAGTTCAAACTCAAGCAGCGCACTGTTTGGTTCTGTTTTGTTTTTGCCTTTGCCATAATAAATAAAAATATCTTTCCTGACACTTCTTTCATTAATTAATCAAAATCCTAGCTTATCGCCTCAACACTTGCATATATTCCACACCTCACCAGTATTTCTGTTTACATTTAAACATACTCGTACATGTGTCGAAAACTAGGTGTGAAACTTAAGTATTGTTAGCTTTGGGGCGCCGTCGAGCCCCTCAGTCCGCGATTCCAAGTCCCCACGTAGGCGTTGCCTCTCCCACTGCCTACTGCATAAATTCGACTGATAAACTTTTCAACGCTCTGCATTTTCGTTTGAAATATTGCGCCAGTATGATATTTCAATTTTCAATTAGTGGCAACTTTTTTTTTGCTTCGCGTGGTGCAGCAGACATTTTGGGGTTAAAAAGGCCAGAAGAGTGACGCATGCGATATTGCAGCTGGAAGCTATTTGCTGTCTGCAGTCAGTTTTGGGTGCCCAACCTCTATTTACATAAGTATCTCTTTGGCAGTTGCCAAAAAAAAACACAACGAGGCCAATTGCCAGCTCAAAATGATGTTAATAACTGCTTCAATTTTGTTACAATTTTATTGTTCACGCAACAAGAGTAAAATGGCACAGCTTACAGTTGTTTAGTGTAGCTTCAATAAAGAAAATGTTATGCCAATAGACCGACTCTCTAGTTTAAATAGTTTATTTAAATTTATATTATTAAATAGAGAGATAGCAGTAGATGTTAGAAATGTCAATTGTCCTGTCTTGCCTTTTATTGAGTCAAGCAGTTGGGCATTGTTATGCCATTTGCAAGTACCTAAAGCTAAAGCGGGTCAAAGCAGTGCAAACAAATTGACAAAGCAGTAGACGAGTGAGTGACAGACCATGACAAATTGTTGCCCCGAGCATCGAGTGTATTTATTTATTTATTTATTTTTACATTACAATTAATTGACAATTATGTACAATGATTGTGAAGTTGAGTGCGTTTCATGGCTAGCTGAATAGCTGAAGCCGCTAGCGCTGCTGGAAGTCAGCAAGGCATTGAAAATAGTTTACCCTTAACTAATTGTTGACCTTCTTTCTACTTTCAGATGCATCCAGTTATTATTTTCCCTCGCAAAATCGATTTGTACCTTCTGCTGGCACCTTTCCTCGCCAACTGCAGCAGCCGCAGCATACTCTCAATGGTTTTCGCAGCGCCAACAGTGGATTTTCTCCCGCCCCTGGGTCCTACCAGGAGCAGCTCCTCTTTATAGCCAACGAGAACAGCAACAACAACAATGGCAATGGCAACAAACAAAGTCCCGTTGCCGGCAACTCGCCATACGGTTCACCATTTGGAAGCAATTCACAGTTTACAGTAAGTATTCAACTGGCAATTAAGTTCATCTCCAGGTCGAATTTCAGCTCCAATTTGAGCTGCTACTTAAAATTCAGGTTTTAGCCATTTTCAAATTGGCAATTGGCAAGTGGGTTGGGGTGGCAAGCTGGCTGCCACAAAATATGCATGCAACCCAACTATGCTCAAGGCAATTAAGTAACTTGTTATATTTCCATCTCCCCCGTCTCTCTCTCTCTCTCTATCTGTTTCTTAGTCGCATTTCGTGTCCAGGTCCAAAAACGTTGCCAATCAACGCCAAAAAACGAAATCAAATTCATAAATTACAACTTGCCACACATGCCACATATGAAATTTGATTAAGCCACATTGCAAAACTCGTTAAAGGAGAATTGTGGGCTGCAGCAGCTAGAGGTGAACGCGTGACACGAATGTGTTCAACAATATATCGCAAAGATTCTTTGTTAGAGTTCTCTCTCTCTCTTTTTCATTGTATTTCCTGCATCTTAACAGTAAATACATATATTTCCCGGGTCTCTATTAAATGGGTCTGTGGCACGCCGGTAATTAATAGGAAACAGTTTCAATCACGACCACGAAAAGTGTTGCAGAGCGTAACGGGAAGCAGAAATAGGTTTTCATTTCAACGGAATGCAACTCACGAGTCTCCACCTCGACTTGCCCCGCCCATCGCTTGCTGCGTGCAACACGCGTCTTCCTTGGAGTTGGAATTGGAATTGGAATTGAAGTTGAAGTCGCTGTTGGTCAACACAAAATGAAACGTTGTTTCACGCAAATCGAAATACTTACTACACTGGGCTACATGAATGAATGAATGAATAAATTGGGGTGGGTGTATTCGTAACATGGGTATTCGATCACTGGCCAAAGCTGGAAGCATTTCACTTTCACTTTGCCAAAGCCAAACAAAAGATGCAGACAAAAGGCAAAGTGCCTTCTGCATTTCAACGAATCAACGTTATTTACTTGTTGAAATGCATTTGGAAAACGTGATTATAATTGAAAAGAGAAGAAAAAAACTGATGGAAAAAAGTGTTTATTCATATTGTTTATTAGCAGTTTGCGATCATGCGCACGCACTTAGCTTGGAGCTCCCAGTTTAGGCCCTAATTGAAATAACATGTCACGGCCTCAGTTCAACCGAACTGTGGGTGCAAGCAGTGTTATTGTCTGCTATTGCCATTACAGTTTATCAGCGCACAGCAAGAGGTCTTCGTCTCCATTGTCTTCGCCTGCTTGACTGCTGTAGCCTGCACTCTTAACACCTTTAACTGCTTGCACTGCATTGTGTCTGACGCTGGACGCTGGACGCTGATTTGCCTAATGGAAGTGTCTTATTTATGCGATTGAGCAGAGTTAGTTTTGAAACTACAGTACAGTGTATCAATTGCAGCGGTTCAAATTGATGTTGGTTCCTCTAAATAGGCAAATGCATTACCATCAAATACAAAAAAAAACAAGAAAATTAAGAGATTATTGCATTTCTTAGTTGTAGTTTATTATTACTTGCCTTTTTTCAGAGTGAAAGTCAATATTTATGCTCAGAAATGTCTCCTTTCTCGCTCTTTCCAATCACGACAGTCCATCGAAAGTCTCACTTTAGTACGTGAGCAGCTTTTTATGTTTCCATATTGACAAACGACTTAAGTGTTTAATTTCTTCTGTTTCTTAGCCGACACTTTCTTCTTTGGCCATTCCACCCACTTTAAGTGACAGCGGAGGAGGCTAAGTGAAATTGTTGGGAATTCATAAGTACAAGAGTACTTAAGGCATTGTTGTTTAGTCAGAGTTACTACCAATTACAGACGGCTAATCAGACTAAGACTCTTATTTCTAATGTCTAATTGCTGGAGAAATGGAAGAGCTCTCTTTTTACAAATTACCTGCAGTATGTTGTAGAAGTTGTCTTGTAAAGTATTCTCTGATGCATAAAGCGGAAAACTACAACTGCAATTGAAATTCGCCTTTTAGCAACAAAACTTGCGTTTTGTATGCAATTTGTTTAACAGAGCAAAACTCCCACCCCTCATCCACTCCATCCTCCTGCTGCTCTGCTACTGCACCCAACATTAGAAGCACTTTCAAAAAAGGCAATAAATAAACTGAGAAATAAACACAAATACCAAACAACAACAACAATAATGCATAATAACAACAACAAGTACTTACCACTTTAAAGGCGAAACTGTAAACTGGCAACTGACAGCGATTTCTGTAATTAGCGGCCAGTCGAATTTCGATTTCGACCTTGATACACTTCAATCAAATACTTTTGATAGATTTCCATTGTTTGATTTCTAGTTATTATTGTTGGCACTGCTTTCAATTTCGATTCAATCCGTTTGCAATCAACTTTAGAGTTTCTTCGTCTTGAATCTTAAAGCGCTTTGGCATTGCCTGCAACACGTGGAGTGAAGGCCCTTTTCAGCTGAGTAGGGACAGTCAGACGTCAGGCAGTCAGGTGTACCGATGAGTGCTCCCATTTTTTTTGGACAGGCAAATGATCTTGAGAGTTTCGTTGTCAACTTACGAGTATTTTGAAATTGGGCTTAAATTCGGCTTATATCGGTTTAAGCACGCACTGCAGTCGACTTTTCAAATGCAGCTTAAAGACTGCTTAGCTTTAACTTGTCAATTTACTGTGAAAATGTCAAACTTGCAGAGCACTGCCTAAGTAAACTGCTTTATGTCACTTGGCTACTGTTTAGTATTCGCATTCATTTACATGCACTACTTTCAGTCATTTAGTAAGTGCACTGCTTAGAGTGCGTTTTATGCAAAGTGGTGTGCGCTGCTTTCTTTAGCTTTTGCTCCTGTGTGTGTGTATGCAACTCTCAAGTGCACAGCTTGCCGTCAATAAGTGCACTGCAATGTGTTGCGCTGCTTTAGATTTAGATGTTTCACTTTTAATCTCTTTTTTATCTCCTTAGCTAATTGTTAATAAATTACATATTTTTAATCCGCTTTGAGAGCCCTTAAACAATCGAAATTAACTCGGCTTCTTGCTGTTTCTGTTTTTCTGTATTTTTTTCTTCTGCTTCCCACAGAAACCGAATCGGCAGTCGGACTATTACGATATCTCGCCACGCCCCTTTGGTGTGCCCGTCAGTGGAGGTGGCGCAACGTCCGCAACGCCATCGAATGGATTTACACGCTCCAAGGCGATACGCAACGGTGGCGGCATCGGGAGCAGCGGAGGGAGCTTAGGGAACAGTTTGAACGGTTTCCAACCGCAGACGCAGCGCGTCAATGTGCCACATCAGCAGACGCAGTTTCTGGCCCACTTCAGTGAACCAGCAACGGTAAGGAAATGCCAATTGAGATCTTGTTCATCAGCTGCCATTTGGGAGCGGGGAAAAACAGACAGACAGAGAGAGAGAGACAGACAGACAGGCAGACGGACGTGGAAAAGTAAAAGCAACAAGAGGAACACACAAATAACAACAAACTACGTTTTGGCATTGCATAACATTTAACAAAACAATTGGCCATGCTCTGATTTGGCCAATATCAGTTGACTCTAACTCTCTCTTACGTGCCGCCAAATGAAACGGCAAATGTTTTGGCCAAAAGCAAACACAGTCACAAAATTCAGCTAAATCCCAGAACCAGTTGCAAACCGCATACTTCAAAGCCTTCTCTCACTCTGTCTCTGTTCCTCTCTCTCTCTCTCTGTAAAACCGCACATGAATCTATCAATGAAATCAGTTTTACCTTTCACCTGGTTTATTGGCTTAAACAAAACTGGAGCATTTCATTTGTTTATCTCGTCGACAACAATATTTATGAGTATCAAGAGCAGCTTTTGGCATTTGTTTATTTAAATATTCATTAAAATAATATTGAATATGAGCTTCCCTCGCATAATTGAAATGTTTCTCTCGTTGAATACTTTCCTCACGTTGTTTTACTTACCTCTTATCTCCACCGCTTCGTTGTTATACCCTGTAGCTGTGGAAACAGAGTATCAACAGTTGACGTGTAGATCTTCCTTCTCCTAAATCAATTAAACATATAGCATTAAGCTTAGTATATTTATTTAGGAAACTACTTTCCATAGTGCAGAACATTTTACATATTCAATGCTGGTTACAGGGAATTTCGTAGTCTTGCAGCGCTTTTTCTAGTTATTGTTTTTGTATATTTATTTAAACTTAATTGCCACAATTTGTTGCCAAATTTGAGCGAAAGTGTGTTGGTATTTTTTAATCATGTCTAAGATATATAAATTGACCGCCCACAATAAAAATTAGTCAGCATTTAACAGACGTCGCCCACAATATTGTTTGAGTAATTAATGATAATACTATTTGAGATGTTTATGGTATATGCATTTCAATTTAAACAAATTCGAAACTATTTCCAACTTCCAACGAAATACCCGTATTTGCACACCTTGCAAGCAGTTCAAAAGTGTCCCATGGTGACTGCTTGGTTACCTAAGCCCTATAGACCACACTTTTGCAAGTGCTGTCAACTGTCAAGTTACTGCTTAGATCTGCAACGACCTAAATGTCATCTTGCAGCCTCAACACTCAATCCAACGGCTTTCAATAGCTGAAGCACGTTGAACATGCTTCGTTTTTGCACGTTTACAACCTGTGCGAAGATTTTTGAAAAGAAGTCACAGGTCGCAGTCTCTATTACGAGTCGCTTCTTCTTCTTCTAGCCACCTCAATCGCAGCGGTTGCCTTCACATCAAAATTAAATAAATACGAGCGCATAAATTATGGACGCCAAAAACTGGCAACAGTCGGTTGGAAATTTGCACAAAACGCTTTAGACAAATTTGAGAATCACTCGATGATGAGGCTGCGGCGGGGGGCAAAAGGGTGCGGTGAGAAGAGAAGAGTTCGCACGCAAAACAATTGACAGACGAACCGCAGAGATTGTGAATGTGTCTGTCTGTGTATGTGACTGTGGATGTGTGGATTTGTGTTAGTATGCCATGTTGCAACTGTAACTGTAACAGTTTCCCATGACGACGATAACATATGACCACAGAAGCACAAGTTGCACAGCTGTGCCAACTTTAATAACTGCAGAAACTGTAACAATGCGTAGCACGTAGCACGTAGCACGACATTACACTGCTTGACACCCCAGCAATTATCCCACATTAGTAACCATTAGTAAGTCATGTACTCAATCCGCCCATGTGACTTGTTTGCTTTTATTTCTTTCTTATTTATTTGCATCCTAGCGCTACAAGGTTAACCTAGTCACAATAACGGTTGGGTAAATCATAAGAAATGGGTTAACCTTTACAATTATTACAGTATGGTTTAGCTTTAGACTTTATAAATTGCATATTATTTCAATTTATTAGATAACAATTAATACATTATGGCTCTACATATTAATAGTTTTATTTTATTTAAACTCTTGTGTTTCAGAACGAAAAGCGGTTGGCAGCCAGCAGTGCTTCCGTGCGCCCCTTTGGAAACGGTGGCTTTTCGCCCAGCTCAACGCGTACTCGCACTCAATCGCCTCCAGTGGAGGAAATCGCGCATCAAGCTGTTGCCACGCCTCAAGCAGCTGCGACGCCCTACCGCTTACGTAATCGCTACCAGCCTTCAACTGCCACTGCTTCCTCAACGCTATCGACAACGACTGGAAGCAGTGCGGAGGTGAGCAGCAAGCGGTATAATCGCTTTGGCAACAATCGATCAGCTGCAAAGACGTCAAGCAGTACAACCAGCTTCAGTTCCACCACGACATCAGAACGTCCCAGCTTTGGTCGCAAAGCGTCGAATCCTCGTCGTCCCGTGTTCATCAGTCGTGAGATCAATGAACCTGCAAGTGTGGTCAGCAAGCGACCCTTCAACTACAATAGCGCAAACGCCAGGCTGAAGTTACCTCGACCCACGCCCAGCACAACAAGCACCACAGAAAGCGTGGATGAAGAACAGAGTGAGGAACAGTACGAGGAACAGGAACAGGAACACGAATCACATGAGCAGATCCATGAAGAGGCCTCAAGTCTGGAGAAGCTGCCATTGCAGGAAGAGATAATCACACCCATAGTAATTGCCAAGACTGAGGCCATCAACAGCCAGGAGCATACCTCCGAGACACTCGACACGGTGACCAGCAATGAAGATGACCTGGACAAGTCCACTAGCACCACGAGCACGGAGGAAACCCAGACGGACTCCTCGGAAGCCAGCGACTTCTCAGAGGAGACAACGCTTCCGAATGTCGTCCATGAATATGAGTATGCGGAGGAGGAGGAGAAAGAGAAAGAGAAGGCTACCACGGCGATTCCTAAGCAAACCGAGTCTACGGAGGAACATCAAACGGAACCTGAAACAGAGACCACAGAGTCGCCGGTAGAAAGCATAAGCACCACAACACAAAGCACAACAGCCAAACAACAGACACCGGAAACCGAAAAGGAGATCAAGACTACGTCGAAGCAGGAGGAAGAGTCCGAGTACGATGATGAGGAGGGTGAGGAAGGTAAGCAGTGATCTTTGTCTAACTTTGCTATAACTAATCATTCTATTAAAGGTGACGATGAGTACTATGACGAGGAAGAGGAGGGAGAGCAGATCGATCATGAAGAAGGCGGCGAGGAGCAGCAAAACGATTCCACCACCGAGTCGGATAGCGAATCTACTCCAAGTCGGGAGCAGAAGTTTGAGGAAGGACGGGAGATCATCTCTGTGGTGACCACGAAGAGTGTAGTCAACGGTTCCACAGCGTTTCCGGCACCCGTAACTCCCAGCAGCTTCGGCACAACTCTTGCGGACAGTCAACCGGCTCCGCAGCCGGAGGAGGAACACACGGAGGCACCGAGGGTGGAGACGGTGGAGACAACCCCGCTGCCCAGTGAGAACGTGACTGAGAGCTATGTGGTTGTGGCGTCCATTCAAACAAGCAGAAGCATCAATGGAGCTCGCTTTTTACCCTTCCCTGCCATCGAACAGGAGGAGACAAAGCAGACGCTATCGGAACTCGAACGGAAAGTGCACTCTAAGCAGCAGCAGAAGCAGCTTGACTTGAACGAGAGCAGCGAGGAGCCCAGCACGACAACCACGTCTACTGTCTCCGTCTCTGTCTCGACCACCACAGAGAAGTCCTTACCAGCTCAAGGCGCTTCCACGGAGAGCATCATTGATAAACTAGATCGTGTTCAGTCGGAATTGTCGAGTGGAGTTCTCTCCGGAAAGTATCCTATCATCAGTCAGATGGATGCATCCACGCCCGCGTCAACCATGTCCACAGGAAGTGGCAAGTTTGTCCCGAACATTCGCAAGTTCCAGCCTCGCACCACATCTGCTCCCAGCACTACGAGCAGTGGAGCCAAGTTGAAGGTGCAACACTTTGACGAAGCCGAAATGGACGAGCTGGCAAGTCTGCTGCCAGTAGGATTCAAACCTAAGTCCAGCTATAAAAACCGCAAGATCACTACAACAACGACGACGGAGGCACCAGGCGAAGAACAGAGCAGAAAGCCAGCAAGAAACTCCACCATCAGTCGCTCCTTCAAGAACGGCGTGGTCGCAGTGCAGGATATCGCTTTGGCAGGTCTGCTGCCCAAGGGCTACAAACCCCCCAGGACGACTAAGACGACGACAACGACGAAGAGTCCGGTTTTGGAAAGTCTCTTCAGCAAGGCCGACTTTGACGATAGCCTGGCCGCCCTGCTGCCCAAGGACTACAAGGTGAACTCGACGACATCGAAACCAGCTATTTCCCTGGTCGAAGACATATCCAAGTTCCTGCCGCCGGGCTTCAGTGCCTCGACGACAACGACATCTACATCGACTACACAGAGATCTCCCGCCGTCGCCGTGCCGTTTGATGATCTGAGCAGTTTCCTGCCCCCTGGCTATAAGCCTCACAAAGAACAAATGGAGCCAAAACTGCCCAGTGGGATTATTCCCATTAAAGTGGATGACTTGAGTAGTCTCCTGCCTCCAGGCTTCAAGTTGAACGGCACTGCCAAGGCTGATTCTGATTCCTCCGAGAATGATGAGCTGCTCGCCTCTTTGCTGCCCCCAGGCTACAAGTCAAAGACGCCGCTGCATCCCGCCTCAACCAGCACGACAAGTAAGCCCAAGTCAACACCCACGACAGCTTCTCCCGCTACCAACACAACGGAGGCAACTGGTGGGTTAAAGGTCGTCTTTCCGAAGGGATTCCACAAGCGCTTAGGATCCCATCGACTGACCACGCCACACACACCACTTGACGGGGCAGCCGAAGGTCCCTCTTCACCGCCATCTCTTGTGATCAGGAAGGGTCCTCCGACACGTGCAACCACCGAGTTTACGGGCTGGCCAACGCCCCCGACAACTCCTCTATCAATTGAAAAGCTGAATGCCCAGACGATCAACTTCGAGGATTTGCTGACAGCGGCAGGCAGCAGCAGTACCACAACAACAACCACCACAACCACCTCGACCACTACCACTCCACGACCCACAAAGCCAGGACACTGCACCTCTGACTGTGATCTCGAGGCGACCATCAGGATCGTCGACGGCGTGGCCTGGAAGCCCGAGCTCCTCGATCACAACACCATTGAGTGGAAGAATCTTGCACACGAACTGGAAGCTCAGGTAAGTACTCCTACTCCCCCACTTCTCACTTCTCCCCTTCATTCCCTCAACCCCTCTGTTTGTCCAGCTCAACGAAGTCTACTCCAACGCCGCCCAACTGAGCAAATGGTATAAAAAGGTGCGCATCGATAGCTTCAGCCAAGGAAGCGTCTTGGTTGACTATTACGTGGAACTGGCTAACATCACAGAGGATGTGAACACCCTGGAGATCAAACAGATGTTCCACAACGCCCTCAGCAAACCCACGATGCCCGTGCTGCCCGAAAAGGATGCCCAGGAGAATGAGACAGACAGCATATCCAGTCCGCAGGAGGAGCAACTAGTCAAGGCCAGCTATCAAATGGGCAAGTTTATCATCGATCCTGTGGCCACCGAGTTCAGTGGTGAGTATCTAGATCAAACTGGCGTCCTACTTTTTTAGCTAAATCCATTTTTTGTCACATTTCTTTGTCTCTCCGCAGTCATTGCCAAGAATCTGCACTCGAATATGGAAAGCACTGAGGATGATCTGCCCATTCCCCAGTGGGCTATTGTGGTGATTGTCATTGGCGTTGGGTCGCTTGTCTTTGTCGTCATATTTGGGGTCACAGTGGTAAGTTCTCAATCATATCTAAATTTCTTAGAATCTAAGTATTCGTATTTATTCTTCTTGCAGCTGCTTAATCGCCAGAAGCGCGCCAAGAAGACGCCCATTCCACTGACCAATGACATGCTGAACGAGCTGAAGGTCAATCACATGGGAGGTGCAGACAATTATGGGGTGGACGACTTCTACAACATAGACGATCCCTGGAACGACACCAAGCAGCCCATTAAGCCAAAGGTAAGCAGTACCCTCGTACTTGTACGCGTGTATATTCAAGCAGTGCAACAAGCGCATGCAAGTAGTACATCTATGTACAAGCAGTGCAGTATTACTCGACAAGTAGTGCGGCAACAAGCAGTGCTCTCACACTCATGCATATGCAAGCGATATCTAAAATTAAACCGTTTTACAACAATTTTCCCCTGCAGCGTTTCACGAATTCCATG
Organism: Drosophila histrio; assembly: GCA_958299025.2. Classification (NCBI taxonomy): domain Eukaryota; kingdom Metazoa; phylum Arthropoda; class Insecta; order Diptera; family Drosophilidae; genus Drosophila; species Drosophila histrio. The sequence goes on from OY729167.1 coordinate 7,305,928, forward strand.
CACGGCAGCAACAGCTCCAACATCTACGACAGCTGGAGATCGACTCGACATGCTCCCAACAGCGGTGACTATTTCTATGATCAACAGCCAGCCTACTCACAGAAGGGCGACTCCCTGAAGCGGCCACATCTCGGCAATCATCATCAACACCAGCAGCATCAGCATCAGTCATATCCCGGCCATCAGCAGCAGCAGGGTTATGGCCATGGCCATCAATATCCCGATGCCTTCGCTGATGCCCACCAGATGTACAGCTACAACAATCATGCGAGTCGGACGCGTTATGCGCGGGACTACGATCCGGACTTCTAGTCCGTCCCACAGACTAACCAAGCTCTAGCTTTAGTAACTGACAACCGATTCAGTGTTGCGAAAGTTTAAACGTATCAGTTAATTATACTGCTGCTGAGTAACATAATATACATATATGAGTTTGTATAAGTACAAGTATAAGACAGGTTTCAAACTATTTATGCTAGCATTCTCTTACTTTTTTCGGCTGCTATCATCTTTGTTCTTTACTAAATCTATTTTAATGATTATGTATGTATTGTATCATACAATTGTATGTATATGGAACTTGGAAGCACCCATTTGGGCTTCCAGAAAGTAAATAGTCATGCACTTTTAGTTAATACTAGCTTGTAATTATATTCTAGACATTTTGATTAATTTAATTAATGGCGGCTTAAAACAACACTATACTTACCAGTGTCTATAACTAGACAATGAATAATACAAAATACAATACAAAAAAATACATTTAAAAAATCTTTTATTAAAAAAATTGAGCATTGCCGAAACCCGGGATTGAACCGGGGACCTTTAGATCTTCAGTCTAACGCTCTCCCAACTGAGCTATTTCGGCAGTTGGTACAATCGAAGCCATTTTTCCACTTGTACTTAGCGACAGCCAGTTGGCATCAAAATGGTTTGTGTCTCCGCTATATATTTTCAATGTTTATGAAAGCGTGCACAATTTTATATTTTTAGCATTAACTGATAAAGAAACTCAAAAATTGACAACTCTGCCCTGGATTTTTATTATTTGATTACTTAAAATATTATAATTGGCCACGTTTCCTGTATTTATTTACAAAACTAAATAATTGCAATTTGTTTAGTTTAGTTTTCGAACAATTAAATACAAAATGTAGCTTAATAATATTATTGCTTACAACTATTTTTCAAAATATATAAGAATATGTATAGAAATTATTAAAGACGAAATTAAAAAAAGTTAATCATTGCCGAAACCCGGGATTGAACCGGGGACCTTTAGATCTTCAGTCTAACGCTCTCCCAACTGAGCTATTTCGGCAGATGATGTTGCTGGCTCCAATGTACTATTTGAGGCAAAGGTGAAATAATTTTTAGTTGATAACTAATGACTAAAATGTTTTTAATGAACGTGAAGAAATATATAAAATAAAATTCCGATTACGCGACTTGGTTACTTAAAGTAAAATCACACAAATTAAAAAATAAATAAAAATAAAAAAAAAATTATAGAATGCCGAAACCCGGGATTGAACCGGGGACCTTTAGATCTTCAGTCTAACGCTCTCCCAACTGAGCTATTTCGGCAGTTATTCATGTCGTGTCTAAATCACATTTTCATTACACACGCTTCTAACTTTCTCACAAACTCTCATAACGCCTGCTACTGTAGATTAATTTTGTTTGAATATGTATGTATTTAGAAATAAGAATTGCTATTTAATCTAAATACACTGAAGTAATATTTGTTTATCGCTTTGTCAAATAAAACAATCAATTTACATATTTTATAATCCTTTATTAACCCTTTGTCAATTATTAAGCAGAATTTCTGCTTAATTTCCATTTCAATTGGATTTCACACCCTGGAGCTCTCTAAAGCTAAAAGTTAACGTTCGATTTGTGTTGTGTGGTGTTTTGTTTGTTGGGACTATGCTAGGCTTATTTTACTTAATAATGTTTTCTCAATCTTCTAAAATCAATGGTATATAAATTTGAAATACACATTCAAGGGGCTCTCTCTCTTTCTTAGATAACTACCAATTGTTACAATTTAATTCAAAGACAGTTAAAAATTTTCACTAATATCACTTTCTAGAAATTTGTCCAATTCGTATCAATATCAATGTTATGACGTGAGTTCCTACTATGAATGTAAGTATGAATATGTGTTTGATTTCTTTCTCAATTGATTTGGCATAAAAATACTAATTGTGTTGACAAGTCGAACCAGTTACAAAATGAAATGATAACCGAATGCAAATTAAATAATTTTCATTTATTTAAAATTTTTAAAAAATAACTAATTATAAAAAATTGAGTAATTTGTCAAGCATTTGTGTGTTTCTTTTCTTTCTTTTTGTGTTCTTTTTTTGGGAGTGGGCAATCAATTTCTTTATATATGTACTTATCGAATATGCAATGAATGTTTATCTATGTGTATGTGTGGTTGTGTGTGTGTGTGTGTGTATTTAAGGACAATTTTAACAATAATTAAAAACTTATCAGTGAGTTCGATTCATTTATAAATGTACAAAATATAATTAATAAACATAAAAAAATGCAATAAGAATTAAACAAAGCACAAAATTGACGGTTCAATGCCTACAATTTGAAAATTTGTTATTGTTGGATGTTTGTTTTTGTTTTATTAGGCCTAATTATCAACTATGATATATGTATACATATATTTATTAATATATATATATATATTTATAGATGTATGTAAATTTATAATGTATATGGGGTTTAATATTTAAAACTACAATTTATAACACGACGTAAACAAACAAAGGCCAAGGGTAGACAGCAAAATACAAGTAGATATACATATGTACTATACGTCATGTATTTACGTTTGGGTGTATATGCACTTGGTAACTATGTATAAGAACTGCTGTTGCCTTAAAGCAACACATAAATATGTACGTAATAAGTCTGTGTGTACTATCATTACATTTTCCCTTTTTTCTTTTTTATTTTTAACTGCAAAAGGCGCAGCAAAAGAATAAACAGCATTGCCGAGCATAATTCAACAGACAAATTCCAATGCAAATGGTTCAAAGGCCCAGGCCAATATAATTTTGATTTCAAATCGCTTTCGTCTATATATATGATATAATGCATGTGTGTGTGTGAGTGTGTGTGTGTATGGGAGGTGCGCATCAGTGTGTGTGCGTTGTAACTACTCCACAGCAAATCCACAGGTCTCCTCCACGGCCTGCGTCAGCTTGTCACAGAGTAGTTGATAGTTTTCGTAGGGCGGCAAGTCGATGCGATTAAAACAGGTGTGAGCCTTGGGCAGATTTTGTGTCGGCACATCCGCTGTGAGGTGTATGGTAAAGAGACGTGGCCCAACCGCTCCCGTGGATCCTTGCAGCGCACGAAATCCTTGCAGCGGAACACGCGACGATCCCGTCACAAATTGCAGCAAACGTGCTCGCATCTCAGAGCTGTACGATTCAACCACCTGGAAAAGGGATAAGATAACGAATTTATAGTTGAATTTAAATGGAAATAGAAGTTAGTGTTGTGTGAACAAAAGGGAGTAAATTCCCCAAGAAGTGAGTTAATTCAGTTTTCAAAAGGAACAACTAAACATGCTCAATATTGTGAGAATTGTTTACACAACACTAATAAGCGCAGGTGAACTTGTTAACCACAGCGAGTAGTGAACATCTAACACAGCTACTATTGGAAAGTCAACTGACCTGCCAGAACCACAGGACTTGTGTTGTTTCGTTGGTGCAGTGCTTCAGTCTCGTGTTGTTGCGCCAATCGTTGACATCGATGCTGGAGATGCCGCCAATGACCAGCTCCAGTTCACGTTCATCAAAGGGTCGCAGCAGGTGGCTGGGAATCAGTTCACAAAAGCCTGTCAGAAATAAATAAAAAGTGTAAGTTGCTATTGACCAGGTTGACAAATTGTAGGACTACGAACCCTTTTGGAGTGCCAGGAACTGCTGCTCTATGCCCCGCATGAAACGATAGTTGACGTAGAGCTTCACATACTCCCGCTTGTTCTCCTCGGTGACGGGAATCGATGCTCCCCCGGGTTTCAGTTCATGCACCACCAGAGCACCAAAGCTGTTGTTCTCCACGCTGAACGTGGACTCGATAATGCCGCTGATGTTGCTCTCTCTGCAAGAACGACAGAGATTAGGAATGACACAGAAAATAAGGTAATCGTATACACTTACAGCATCCAGGTGAGGCTGCGATGCAGCTCGGGATCCACGCCCTCAATGTCGCCCAGTGTGATCGGCTTGTTCAGCAGTTGCTTGTAGAAGGGCGTAGTGAAGCCACCATCAAGGCAATGGCCATGGAACACGGCGATGCCCAGCGTGCGTCCCACGAAATGGAAGTAGGACAAATGGTCGGGATTGACACCAGAATCGGGATTGATTTGCAGCGTATAGTGATCGTCGCGACTGTATTGAAACAGTCCGTACTGCGGATTCAGCATCTCGCGAGAGAGCAGATGCAGCCACTCCCGCGCCACACCACCGTAGTCCAGGCCCTCCTCGCCCTTGAACTTGACCATGAGCCGCTTGCGCATATCCTTGGCACGCATCTTCATAATCAGTCTGTAGCTCTCCTCAAATATCTCGCCGCGCGACACCTCCAGGCGACAGTGGCCGGACTGCGGTTGCATCGTCTGCAGCTCCGAGCGCAGCGCCCGCATCTTGCCTACCAGATCCCGTCGGTACTTGGGCAGCAGATCCGCGCCCTCGAGCAGTCCCTGCGGCAGGTCCGGCACCACAATGTGCTGCGCTGTGCTGCGATGCGGCGTTGTCGACGTCGACGTCGTTGTCGTCGTTGCCGTTGACATGGGCGTGGCAGGCGTTGCTGCTGCCGTCGGCGCTGCAGCTGCTGCGGTTGTAGCTGCTGATGGAACCGCTGTCGTCGCTGCTGGCGTCGCTGTATTTGGTGTCGCTGGAGGCACGCTGGCGCCACGTCGTATCATTTGCAGTATGCTTCCGCTTAGTCGCGGATCCGTGAACTGCGTGGTGCGATTGTTGTGATCCACGAAGTAGACACGACCCGACGCCGTCTTGCGCTGCTCCCAGCCGCTGGGCAGCGGTCCAATTGCGTCCAGCGTCAGATGCTGCGTGTCAAAGTCACGTGGAATGCGCGGATCATGCCAGGTGGAAACTCCAGTGGGTATGTGGTAGAAATACACTTGTCCCTGTTGTGTGGTGCGCATTTCATAGCCTGGCGGCAGATCCAGAAACGGACGCGCCGCCTGATTTGCAGCTGCTATCGCGGCGGAAACAAAACGCATTCCTGCACCAGATCCGGCTCCACCTGCACCGCCTCCGGCTGCGTTGCGAGTGCCACGCGAGGATCTGCGACGCGACGACACCTCCTCGACAGCCTGACGCGAACTGCGTCGCTGGGAACGTTGCGTTGGCGTTGGCGCTGCCGTTGATGTTGTTGCAGCTGCTCGCTCAGCTCTGCTCACCGGCTGACTGTTGGCATTGGGACTGTGCACGCTTCCGTTGCCATTTCCATTGCCATTGCTGTGCGTTGTGGGCGACACGGGCGTCGTCGCCGCTGCTGTTGTTGGACTTTGTCGGGGCGGCGTTGTTGCCGGCGTTGTAGTGCAGCCGTCTTCCGTTGACCAGCCGTTGTTGGCCTGCTGCGGCTGTGCCGCTTGTCCGCTTTGCGCATTGCCATTCACATAGTTCTGTTGTCCAGTGGGCGAGGAAGGCGTCGCCTCGCCAGACGCATGTCCGTTCATGGACGAGGATGCTGGATGCTTTGGCGTTTTCAGATGATTGTCATTGTTGCTGTGCAGGCGACCAGTCGCCGTCGTTGTTGCTGCACTTGTTGCTGCTGTTGTTGCTGTAGTTGTTGATGTTGTATTGTTGCTGCTGCTGTTGTTGCTGTTACTGCTGCTGCTGTTATTGGGAGTTGCAGGTTCCAGCGCCGCATTGCCAGTCCGACTGGAGTTCAGCTTCTTGCCCGGCGTCGTTGTCTTCGCTGCCGTTGTTCCTGAGCTGGGACTGGTGTTCTCCTTGCCACCAGCCACGCCTACGCCTACACCCACTGTATTTCCCACACTGGAGAGTATTTCAGTGGAATGGCGTCGCTCGTCTGGCGGCTCACGTGATCCCTGACGATTCCCGTGGCCATTGAGCAGATTCGTGCAGGTTGTCGATCGTGTTGGACCCGCAGGTTGTTGCCGCTCGATGTTGTTGCCATTGTGTTGCCGTTGCTGCGGCGACTTTGTGCCCGCTGCTCTGGGTCGATCCCATTGCGTGGATTTGGTAGCGTGATTCACGTAGTAAATGCGGCCGTTGTCCGTGCGTCGCTCCTCCCAGCCCTCGGGCAGGCAGTCCTCTGCAGAGTCCTCCTCCGAGGGGCCGCGCACATCCCCGCTAGGTCCCACAATCGCCAAGGGATTGCCGCTGCAGGGTCCGTCTTTAGGCAGCAGCGAGATAATAATCTGACCGCGCACCAACTCATCGTCGTCTGGCGAGAGTTTGCCAAGATCCAGGCGTTGAACTGTGAAAAGAAATCAGTCTCATTAGACTTTGATACACCCGGTATTTTCATCTGTTTACTTACAGCCCGCACCCTTCAGACTTTGTATGGTCACGGCGGGAATCCGCACACAGCCCAAAAAGCCGCTGCCTTTGTGTATCTTGCGCTGGTTCCACACAGTTATGGTTATTGAATCGCCGCGTCCCAGAAACAGATCGTAGTGCGCATTCCATTTTGGGTCTAGCGAGGATTTGCTGATCTCCGTCGAGTACACCTGACCAGTGCCATCCACCTGAACCTTGGCAAACGGATCGGGTAAGCCTGCAAATACCAAACAATAATAATGTATAAATTAGTTTATTATAAATAGTTGCATGTCGACAATTGGGGCATAAGTGATATTCAAATTATACAAAATAATGTCTGATTGTAATTTTCCTATAGTTCTAGAATTAGTTTACATTAGCCTCTACTTTCAACAACAACAAATTCGCTGAGACCGGATAAAAAGTAAAGTAATAAAGCATATACAACGAAATTTATGTGCCAGTAGTTTAATTATTATTTTTGCTATGCATACACTTGCAGAATATTTATTATATATAATATATTCTTTATCAGGACAAACAGCTGTATCGATATTAATCGGTCAGTCCGTGTATCTGTTTCTATACAAACAATTCTGTTAGTTTCAGAGCCCATATGTGATTTAAAGTTCAATAGAATACATCGCCTTATTCATAAGTCGATTCACTAAAATGAAATGTGCATGGCAGTATTTATATATATGTATATATATATTTATATACCTAATTGAATTACTATCCATATCATATAGCTGCCTTAGAAAACAATTATTTAAAAATCAAGGTTTATTATGAAAAACTATAAAAAATTTCTAGCGAAATCTCAGTCAGAACTCACCAGTGGTTTATTAGGTATTTTATTGAGTTAACTAATCAAATTAAATTTAATTTGGTATACTAAATTAATAAAATAATTTCTTTTGAGATATAAGTTAAAGGAAAATTAAATTACATTTATATTCATAATTCTGCATGCTGTAGATAACTTTTCTTGCTTGTTAACATATCGAAATTAATGTAGCTACAGTTCTATTGACAATTGTTAAATCTTTTAAAGGAGATCAATTTGTTGACAGTTTCAATCGTCATGTTGCGCTTGTTATTTTTGCTGTTACTTCTTGTGCTGCTTGTGGCGCCTCCCGCTTGCTGCTATAAGCCACATCCACATCCTGGCTTTCCTAATCGTTTGGCCATCGATCCAAGAAGCTGCTTGGAGCAACAGCAACAACCCCAAAGGGAAAGTACAATAGCAACGACAACTGACAGCTTCACAACAACAATCAATCCCTAATCTCTGAGAGCAAGTTCACCTCGATGACGCCATTTGTTTGTCAACTGATTGTGGATCCCCCGCTCTACTATCTGCTATCTGGTAGGGTAATCACCGATCACCGACAGACGGATTCATATATAAAGAGCCTGCACTTGTGGAATTAATCATAATCTACTTCAGTCATGGTTGCCATACGCTTCAGCAGCTTCTTCGCCTGGTTGGCTCTCGCACTCATCGCCCTGTGTGCCGTATCGACAAGTGCCACGCCCTTCGACGAACGACGCGTCAACCGCCGCCCACAGACGTATCGGCCACATCCCAATTTCCCCGGAACGCCGCCCTTCAATCCCCACGGCAAATAAAGATGCTACACATCGTCCATTCAATTGTTCTAGTTTATAAATGATGTTGAATAGGTTTCAATTAAATCTGAACAACACTTGAGCAATTGTCTTACTCGCAGTTTCTGTTTATGACCCGCAACGGGAATGGGAATCGGAATGGGGGCCAAGTGTCACTCAACTGGGTCAAGTCGGAAGATGATAACATGCTTCTCCTCCTCTGCACATGATTGCGATCATGTTAACAGCTGCCAACACAACTCGCCATCAAGGCCATTCTCAGTCTGTCTTAAGCCACAAGTTCTTTCTCCTGTTTGCAATTTACCTGTCCTTCTACCTGTGAATGTACCTGTATTTCTAGTGTGTGTGTGTGTGTGAGTGTGTATATATGAAACTTGAGCTGTAAAATACGACAGCAGCTGTTGATTGATTTTATGCTCCAGAGAACACAAAAGCGAAACAGCAATAGCGAAAAGTAAAAGAAAACAATCAAAAGAAATAGCTGACTAGCTTATACTCTAACATAAGCCATATTTTAGGTATATTACAACTTGGCAGGGGTTAAGTTTCTATAGACTGTTAGCTTTACTTTCCAACGAAAAATATAAGAAAAAATTAAAGCATAGCCAACTAACCCTTAAAGTTAGAAGGAAATACATTTAAGTTTTCAAAAGCTTAATTTCCAATCGACAAGTAAAAGGAATTGTAGCATGATCGACTAGTAAATACCCGAACATTACTTATAATTCCAGTTTATTAATCCTAGAGGGAATTAAGTTAAGGCTCTGTTAACATCCCTTTAAAGGAACAAGCAATAGCAAATATGGCAAAAAAAATCGACTAGCGAATACCCTTATTCCAGTCTGTTGTTCAGGAGTTACATTTATGTTCTGGTGACTTAAATTTCCAGCGACAAGAGGCAAATAAACGAATGAAATGACCGACTAGCGAATACCCTAACACTACCCATAATTCAAGTGCATTATCAAATAGAATGAGTTTAATTTTGGACTCTCTTAGCTTCACTTTCCATCAACTTCCCACTTTCCTACTTCCGTTGTCGTTCAACCCCATTTGTGGCCTAAATGCTACGTGCCATAATTAACAATTGCCTGCCACTTTCACTCGTCGGCAACTGGGAACTGGCGGCGTCCACAGAAGTCGGTGTTGCATGAAGATTCGCTGGCGCATGTATCATGTTTGCCCCACTGTGTTTTTGTTCTCTTTTTATTTCAATTCATGTTTACACTCGACATTTAAGGGGGATTCTTGCCCTCTTTGGCCCTGGCTTCCGCTTCGGCTTTGTCGCATGCCTCGCGGTCGCGCATGCGCTGCTTGATGAGCGGTCGAAAGTGACGGATCAGTCCCTGGGGTGGCCAGGCGGCGCCATCTCCCAGGGCGCAAATGGTGTGTCCCTCAATCTGCTTGGTTATCTCCCAGAGCAGGTCGATCTCGGCGGGTTGGGCACGGCCAGTGACGAATCTCTGCATGATGAGATTCACCCAGTGGAGGCCCTCGCGACACGGAGTGCACTGGCCGCAGCTCTCGTGCTTGTAGAAGGCGGCGAGGCGTGCGATCGCCTTGATGATGTCCGTGTTCTTGCTCATCACAATCATGGCGCCGGTTCCCAGCGAAGATTGCACTGCCATCAGTCCGTCGTAGTCGTGGATGGATGTCTCGGCTGACTTCTGCGGTATGCAGGGCGTGGAGGAGCCGCCGGGTATGATAGCCAGCAGATTATCCCAGCCTCCGCAAACGCCGCCCGCATGCCGCTCAATTAGTTCCCGCGTCGACATCGACATCTCCTCCTCGAAGGTGCAGGGATGATTCACGTGTCCCGATATGTTAAACAGCTTTGTGCCCGAGTTGCGAGTCCGTCCAAAGCTGGCGAACCATTTGCCGCCACGTCTGCAAATCGTTGGCGCCACCGCCACCGTCTCTACATTCGTAACCGTCGAGGGACAGCCAAAGGCGCCGATGTCCGCCGGAAAGGGTGGCTTATTTCGCGGCTTGCCCGCCTTGCCCTCCAGGGATTCGATGAGCGACGTCTCCTCGCCGCACACATATGCTCCGGCACCGCGTTGCACGTATAGATCGAACTCGTAGCCGGAACCGCAGGCATTCTTGCCAAGATATCCCGCCTTGTAGGCCTCCAGGATGGCGTACTGCAGATTGCATGCCTCGTTGAAGAACTCGCCACGTATATAGATGTATCCGGTATTGGCGCCCATCGCGCATCCAGCAATGAGACAACCTTCGATCAGCTTGTGTGGATCGTGGCGCAGTATCTCCCGATCCTTGCACGTGCCTGGCTCACCCTCGTCGGCATTCACAAGCAGAAACTTGGGTCGTCCATCGGGCGGTTTGTTCATAAATGACCACTTGAGGCCACTAGGGAATCCGGCACCGCCACGACCACGCAGCCCAGATGTTTTGATCTCGTTGATAATCCACGGCGATCCCTTCTCCACAATCTCCCTGGTCTTGTACCAATCTCCCCGCTTCATTGCCTCCTTCAGTCGCCAGTCGTGGCGACCGTAAAGATTTGTGAATATTCGATCTGCATCCGCCAAAGGACCAAAAGTGGTTTTCGTTTGCGGTGGTGGTGTGCCAGGGGGAAGATCCTTGGCTGCCGGTGGAGACGGTGGGGAAGTAGAAAACGACCTCGAACCTGGCGGCTTTTTAATATCTCCTGGACTGGGTGATACTTTATCCTCAGAGGCAGCCGACTTCTTCTCAGATTTCTCGCTTTTCTTGCCTGAATCTATAGTCTCCACATGGTGTGGTTCCTTATAAAACTTGAAATCTTCGGCATTTCTCTTAGCTGCCTCAAGTACTTCAGCTAATTCGCTGTCTTTGGTCTCAAGTAATCGCTTGTTTAAGGGAAATTTCATGGGATCTTGTTTAGCAGCTACTGGGAACTTCGTGTATTCCTTGTATTTTACTACTTCTTCTACTCTTTCCGGTTCATTAATTATCTGTTGCCTTTTCTTCTGCTTAATCAATGCAAGCAATTGCTTTTTCTTGCTCGTATACACTTCTGGCCTGGACATTGAATGTATCGAAGGAATCTTTATTGTGCAAAAGTTTTTCTTTTTCTCCGGCGACTCTTTCGGTTTGGTTGCGTCGGGATCTTCGCAATTATCTCCGCCTTTAGTGGACATGGCCATAACCTGTGACATCTGCGCCGGCAGCATAATAACCGAAATGTTCTTCAGTTTTGACCATTTCCGTATAGTCTGATCCACTTTTCTCTCACTCGAGTATCCCAATAATGCTGAAGAAAGTGTAAATTGTCTAAGCTCGTTGATCTTTTCACGCATTTCAATTAGTTCCTGCCCCTGGTTGCCATTCTCCTCATTTCCGCGCGATTTCAATGCATTTCCCAGCACACTTTGCAGATAGGGAAATGCAAACGATTTTCTATAATTGAGCGGAACCTGAGGACGCAGCAGCAAAGTATTAATTGCTCTACTTTTAATATACATTTTGCAATTCAAGTGATTTTCTATTCCTTTCAGCTTTTTACTGTGACAACAAACTCAATGGTGAGTGTGATTTCCTTGTCTAGAAATTAAAATTTAACTGACAGCTACAGACAACTTATAACTCTAATGTGTGATCTATTGTAATTTATGAAAAAAAGTCCGGAAACTTAGACACTTAGTCATAACATATGTATGTTACTCGTCGTGCTCCATAAATCCCTCGCCCGTATGTAGTATCTATTTATATCGGGCGACAAATTGAGTCAAACGCCAACCGATAGCGACTCGTCAACTCCCGTTCATAAGACCCCAAATAACACATTTGTACCCATTTAGTAGCTGCGGTTTTTCCCAACGATTTTTCATAGTTTCTGTGCTCGCAATATACATACATACATATGTATTTATATACATATAAATATATACTGGTACTCGTACTCATGAAACGAATCTAATCAGCGAACCGATAAACGTCTAGCGAACAACTTTTTGCCTTCCCTCAACTTATTTGCATGGGCATATAAAACCTTCACCTATGACAAATGTAAGCCAAGTGCGTCGTCGTCTGTCGATGTCGGCTTGGATTTGGATCTGTACTATTTGCATAGATGGGGGCATGTACAGAGAGAATCGATCAGTCTGTCGATTGCGACTTGGCATGCCGTTGTTAATTATACATTAACATTAATACGCCATTTCATTGGGCATAGAAATCGGCGACAACGAAAGCAATTCCTTCTTTGGACCCCCTCACGAACACCTGTCGCCTATTTCGAAATTAAGCCTATATCTAACTATCTATATATTCATATATTTATATACGATATATATATATATATATATATTGTTTCAGACATACATAGTATATAATTAAAGACGGCATTAGGCAATGCGGACGCCGTCGACGGTTGGCCGCGTGATTTAAGTGCAACGATGTGTAAAAAATGAATGAGAAAAATAGAAAATAATAATAATATACAGATGCGAATATGCGTGTGTGTGTAAGTGTGCGAAAGAGATGCAACTACTATGAAAGCAAATTAGTAATAATCATTTTTGTTATGTGTAAACAAAAAATTATAACAACAACTCGGATGGTTGGCAACCGTAATAAAATCGACATGGAAAGGGGACTGCAGGTGGGGGATTTGTGTGAAAATGAAAGTAGACAGAAGGAAATGCTAAATTTAGCTATACTACATAGCAAAACACATTGCACGTAGCACTCAAAAAGATGCCCAAAAACTGGCGAAGTGGGCGATAAACTTGCAATTGAACATTTGTTTAAATTCGAAATAAAAATAAGTGTCTCCTCGTATTTCTCCTTAAATACTTACGGAATAAATCCTTCCGCGCCAAGTTTCTTGCACACAATACTGCAAAAGTGAATAAGAATAATAAATTAGTTAAAGTTATTCAAAATGAATTGAATTAAATGACAAAAACTTACGCGTTATTCGAACTTTGTGTGTACCATTGCGACGTGGGTAATCCAATTTATTCATAGTTTCAGACTTTTAATTTTGGTTTTTTAAGTAGTTATATAAAACATATAGTCTAACTATTGTTATTTATTTATAAAGCAATTGATCAGTCGGACAATTGTGTTGATCATTTTTGGGCATTAAATTATATATTTAATAATTGTTTGCTGGCAGCATAAATAAATTGAAGCACAAGTCGAAGCAGGTGAATGGAGGGGAGGTGGAGAAGGAGGTACAGAAATACCATAAAGAAACCAAATAGAATAAAATATATCTCAGTTTTTGTTGTTTCGGGCGCAGGTGCTGCTGCTGTTGCTGTTGCTGCTGTTGTTGTTGTTGTAATGGTCGTAGCCTTGAGTTTTGCAGTTACTGTTGTTGCTATTGTTGTTGCTGCTGCTGCAGTTGTGTGTCATTGTTTGTACAGAGATATATTTATAATTCATGGATTGTGCTGTTGGTTGTTGGCTACGCTGGCGCTGCAAATGCACACTGTAATAGAAAAGCGACAAAACTGATTATTTATGAGTTTTATAATTGAATTTATACGAATTGCTTTATTAACACACACATTTTGATAACTAAAACGTTCGCTCGTTCGTTTGTTCGTTAAGATAAGCACATGTATCTGTGTAGGTGGTTCTCTGAGCTCTTAAAAATGAATGGAGTGCGTAAGTGTTAGGGCTTGTATATGTATGCGTGTGTGTATCTGTGTAGAGCAGGGCGTGCAAACTGCCGGCGAACATACGATACACGGACAGAAAGAGGAAAAAATAAAACAGCTTTGGCAGGTAGCACACAACTCACCCGAAATTGTTTTGCTGCTGTTGCTGCTGCTGTTGTTGTTGTTTTTGCAGTTGCTGTTGTTACTGCTGTTTGCTGTCTTAAAACAATTTCACACGCACATGTCGCACACAAACACTCGGACACACACACACACATGCATGCATGCATACATAAACACAGGGCACGACGACGACGCACGTTGCAGGCAGCGCACAGGCAATTTACCGAGTACTAACTTTTATTATTTCATAAATTGTATTAAATTATGTACATATGCATATACATCAATATGTATTTCAGCATTTGCTTAATTAACTTTAATTTGTTTCCTGCCTTTGTATGGGTGCATACTATTTTGATTGTGTCGGTGTTGTTTTGTATGTGTGTGTGTGTCTGTGCCACAGAATTTGCAATAAAATAAAGGCAGGGCCGTCACACACTTGTTAGTTATTATAAAACTTGCATTGTATGCATGTTTACACATATAGAATTATGAACTATGCACTACGTATTCGACAGCATCAACAATTGCAGCAAATATATATTCTTTCTTTTTTTACGCACTGCTCTCGTTTTGTACTTACGGAGAGACGACGAGAGAGCGAATGAAACGATGAACGACGAACGACAGACTGAATACGGATGAAGCACGTTAGCTGCGCGAACCGTTCGATTTAGCAACAAATTGATTCGATTTCAGTTAGTTAAACTACATTATTTATCGTAATTTATGTTGCATTACATTGCACGCTTTAATTATGTTTATTATTATTAACTAATGCTAATATCGCGCAGAAATCAGTTCTTGTTCGACGAGAAACGCCATTTTTATTGTTGGTTCCCGAAACGCAGTGTTGGTAAACTCAATTTACGACAGTGCTGACCAGATATCGATAATTTTCCGCTGCACAGCACTAAATATTTTGGCGGCGTTTGTTTGTGTTGTTCTGTTGTTGTTTTTGTTGGTATTAGTGCTCAATTTAATCTTTAGCTAAACATAATGTCAATTACTTTGGATTTCGATGTTAAGCAAGTGGACAATAAACGGCCAATGCAGCTGCACTATTTACCAGCCAAAATCGCTGGTGACGGCGAATGCACCGATGTGGATAAATATTTCAACAATTACACGCGCGAAGCTCCTGAATACGGCAACGGCGTGTTAACAAATGCACTCAGAGGATATCCTCTGCTGGGGAAGCGTGAGCCATTGCCCAAGGGGTACAAAGGTGTGGTTCTGCAGGAGACGGACCCACACCTTGCCGATCGCCAACTGCGACTCACGGGCACCTTTCAGGAGTTTACGTACTGGAACTATGATAAAGTGCCTTCAAAAAGCGACGGATACCAACAGGCACTGATCATGTTGGAAGTGGCCGAAGCGGTAAGTTAAAAAATGCAGCATGTGGGGTTATTCATCTAATATCATACACATTTCAGTTAGCAGCTCCCGTCAGCGAAGAGGCGTTGGAAGAGGAGATGAAGCTGCACCAACAGGCCAAAAAGGAAAACTCTTAGATCTTTGAGCGCTTACAGCGTTTAGTATATAGTATTCCAAAAGCTAATCAAATATGTTCACAATTCGTACACTTTAGACTTACAATTTGTATAAAAGATTCAAATATAAATACGTATGTATATGGATGTAATGGTTATTTGGAGTAGTTTAGTTCACGATTCAGCAGCTAGCATCCAGCCTTATTCATCCGCATCCTCGAAACGTTCGTCATCATCGTCCAGGCTAAGATTCTGCATGCCACCGACTTCTCCGCCATTCCGACCAGATGTAAGGGCGTCTTCTACCATATCCTGGTCATCAAAGGCCATGCCACCAGCGTCCTCCATTGGATCACTGTCCTCCGAGTTGCTGTCCGCCGAATCTGGGTGCAATGCCTGGCAAGTGGTCATGGCATTGTACATTGTGTCCACGGTGTGAATATCGTCGGGCAGTAGCCAGCACTCGGTGACATCGTCCAGTTGCTGGTCGACTGCGTCCTCAAAGTTATCATCGTCGTCGTCATCCTCATCGGGCTCATCACTGCCGTTGCCCTCATCCACATCATTATTGGCAGCGGCATTTCGCTGTATCTCGTCCCCTCCCCCTCCTCCAGGACCATTCTGACCGTTGAGTTCGAGACTGCGGCCCATATAGACGCCCTCCCACTCCACTTTTCGGTCCAGCATAAAGTAAATGCATTTTCTGGGATTCGAGGAAATGCCATGCAGACTAACTTGCTTCCATTCAATTGAAATGCCCTCTTGCAGATCTACTGGCTGCCAAGAAAGCGTGCTGCGTAGATAACAAAAAGAAGAATTTAGCAAACATTTCAAGCACTGCCGACGATTTTTGCACTCACTTTTGTGAAATGTATACAGTGCCTTGGCCTACCACCTTGTCGCCAAGTTTGAGCTTTATATTATTAGCGGTATACAAGAGTCCGTGCTCAGGTGGGCTAATGGGCATTATCAATACCATTTTAATAGAAAATTGTCAAAAAAACACACCACAATAAACAGATTTGCAGACCGTCTGGCAGCGGTAAATGCAATCGGTGTTGGTAAACGTCAAGTAAAGATAATGTCCTAAAGAAGAGACTTTAATAAATGTGTTAATTACACGAAATGTTATTTGCATGTACATACCCTTACAAAATAGAATAATTTGTAATTATAATCAATAAATAAAATAAATTAATATATATGTTACGACATGCGATAGTTTCTGACGTTTACTTACACTGTTATTTTGTGTTTTGCCAGAGCGTAGCAACTCTGGTATTTCAATTCACAGCGGTTGGTGGAGAGCGTCTTGCATTTTCTCGACAATTAATTTACGCAGCTAAGCAGCGAACATGGGACATACGGTAAACTATGCCAAGTGCTGTGCATAGTTAATTAGCTTAAGTGATTAAATGTGATCAACAATTGGAGTGCATGGTTTCTCGTGATCATCGCTAGCAATTGTCGTTATCCTGCGCGTTACTTCCGATCCGTTTTCGTCGTTCTTGTTGTTTTTATTGTTTTTGCTGCTGCAGCTGCTAACGTACATTTGCACACACACACACTCACACGCACACATAAATATATACACACTCGATTGGACGAGACTGTCTCATCATATCCAACAATGGACATGGAATACGTGAATATCAATGAATTTAACGACCTCGAGCTGGCGACGCGCATGCGCACCTGCAACTATGAGAAATACAAATCTCTCGTCCGCATGCACCTCTCATTTGAGCTTGAATTGAACACCGATGAGTAAGTGAATGGCTGCTATTGTATTTGTCATTGTGTGTGTTAACTCTGCCAATTGTAGATTCGATTTACCCTGCCACGAGATTGTGTACGAGGACAAGGGCAAACTCAAGAAATGGAACCGTCTGTCCAAGAAGCATAGATTGGGGCACGTCGGCAATGCTGCAGGCGTTGCAAGTGTAACAGGATGTGCAGCAGGCGCAGGCCACAAATCTGTGGGGAACAGTCCTACAGATTGTTTGCAGCAGCAAATCGATCCAGGCTTTCAACTGCATCTCTTGGAGCTCAAGGAGTTTCTTATGCTGGAGAAGAGTAAGTCGAGTGCCATATACGTACATCTGCAGATTAACGATAACATTTCCTGTAGATCTCACTCAGGAGGGACTATTCCGCAAAACGGGAGCCGTTTCACGACAGAACGAACTGCGTCTGCATATACAACAGGACAAGCCTCTGGAGCTGGAGCAGGCGGGATTCTCAGCGCACGATTGCGCTACAGTTTTCAAGAGCTTCTTGGCGGAACTGCCAGAGCCTTTACTGACCGACGCTCATTATCCAGCGCATCTGCAAATTGCGCCGTTGTGCCAAGATCTGAACGAAAGGACTCAGGCCACATTGGAACGACAACAGCATTTGCTGAACTCGGTGCAGTTGCTGCTTCTGTTGCTGCCCGAGGAGCATCGCGAACTGCTGCAGCACATCATAGAAATGTTGCACTCTGTATTGTTGCATGAGCAGAGCAACAAGATGACAGCAGCAAATCTCGCAACGATATTTGCACCACACCTGATCTGTCCCCGCAATCTGCCGCCCGAGGTGTTGCACTACACGGCCAAGCGCATGTCCAGCATTATTGCTTATATGATTACTCGCAGCTTGGACATATTTGCCGTGCCCGCTAAGCTGGCGACCGATATTCGGGCGTACTTTCTTGAGCGCAAACGTAAGAAAACGATGTCGCCGGAGCAAACGCTTGACGAATCTATCTCGGACATCTCAACGGTCAACACGGTGTACACTTTTGTAGATCGAGCTGCCACCGCAGCGGCCACCAATACCAATAACACGGATACGGAGCTGGCACAGCTGTACGCCCATATTCAAAGTCTACCGGAATCATCCAAGAAACGGCGACTAATTAAACAGTTTAATAAACAAAACGGACAGGGTATAACATATTTTCATTTATCTATTACTATGCACTAATCTATCCATTTCATCAATTATCAATTAGGTACTCCACTGCAGTTGGTCGTTATGAATCGTCTAAAGAACAATGAAGCGACTCGCAGCGCCAAATCCTTGGGAGACTCCATTAAAAAGCACATATTTCACAAGAGCCTCATGTCGCGAACTCCCAAACGGGCGCCTGCTCTGCCAGCTATGAGTGGATCAGAGGTGGGTAATCATTGGGTTTGTGTGTGTTTCTTGTACCTTTGCAGATATAATAAGTTAAGTTATGTATATAAGTTAATATACCTATGTCTGCAAGAGTATAACTATTATAATCGTTGTATATGTTTGTAAACTAACCGCATGCTTTTGTCCTTGAGCAGACGCCTAATCTATCGCATGCCAAGGCGCCCAAAATGCGGGTGCTGTTCCAAAGTCCCACGCCAGCGATGCCGCTGCCTCCGTCAATAATCACCACAACAACATCTGGCACTAACCCACTGCACACGCTTCAGAAATCCATTTCATCCACATCGCTCAAGTTAGCTCAAGATTCATCATCGGACAGCAGTAGCTGTGGTGCCAGCAGTCGTTCTGCTCCTGTCAGTCGTCAGCAGTCACAAGAGTCCGCTATGCCAGCGGCTGTGCCAGAGCTTGACGAGATCGATACATGCTGCGTGACGCCGCTAAAGATCATCTCGGCAGCGGCACAGCAACTGATTAGTGTGGCCGAGAAGAAGACTGTGGCCTGGGACGATCGTCGTCTGCAGGAGATCGAGGAGTACTCGAATCCCTGTACTCCTGTACAGCAATCATCGCGCTACAAATCTGAGCCTAATCTGTGTAGTCTGCGAACACAGGTGCACGCCGATGACGATGACGACGACGACGATGCTGCACTTACGCCCATTGTGGAGGTGTCAACGGCAACAAGCAGCGGCATGGGCAAATCCCTAACCCGCAAGCTAATGAAGGGTGTTAGCATGGGAAATCTGCGCTTTCCCTTCAGCACGCCGGAAACCACAAAGCGATTGGTGCGCAGTGTTTCGGCGACTCTTAAACGTCGTCCTAGCGATGAGGCCAAACAGACTGGATGCCACTTGCAGACAGCAGATGCTCCCTTGCTGGAGGATATGGATGACAGCGACTTGGATGCAATCGACGATGACACCCTGTCCAATGAACTGCCCAGTGGCCTGGGCCTGACTGTGGATGCTGCCTATCATCAGCAGCTGCTGCAGAGCAGCGTTTATCGCAATCTGGATCTGATTACGAGCACGCCATCTTTGCGTTTGGGTCGTCGCTCAATGTCTCCCATAACCAAATCCACACAACGCATGCCCAAGGCAATGCAGGTAAGTAGAGCATGATTAGTTGCTTGGCATGTCTCGTGATTTGCATCTTTAAGAAACAGTGAATAATATTGATTTGAATTCTTGCAGGAATCTATTATGACACCGCGTTCCCGTAAACCAGTTATGATGCTCACCGCATTGGGCAATGGCGACAAGCAGCAAAGTCACTGTTTTTCCGAGCAGACTGAACAGTCTGACCAGGACGAGGTGATGGTCAGCAAGCAGCTTGAACCACCGGCTCTGCACAGCGAGGATGCCACTTCACTGGGCGGCTATGCGGATATACTGAGACGCCAGTATATCAACGGCACCGTCAGATCCTCCATGCAATGTTCCAGCAGCTGCAGTAATAGCAACAGTACTGAGCTGGAAACAGAGCCCTCGATGGAAGGGAAACCGCACAATGCCCTCACAAGCGATTTCAAGTAAGTTTAGTGTCTTACTGATAACCGAATGTATGAATTACAACTACGGAAACGTTAATTCTCAGGGAGTATTTGCTCACACGCAGTGTTTTGACAGCCAGTCCAGCGGATTTGTCATTTGCCAGCCGCTCTGATGACTTTGGTGGCGCCAACACAACTCAGGACATTGAGGATTTTGATGAGTCCGAGCTGAGTCCAAGTTTGCTCTACTGCTTGGATGGCAATGAACCGGCAGTCCCCTCGCCCTTGGGCAGCTTCAACAGTGGTCGCAAACGGTCAGCGGACACGCCACTAAAAGCAGCTCTTGTGCCGGATGATGCCGACAATAAGGAGAACATTTCCAGCGGGGATGCGGATGAGCATTTGCGAACCAAGAAACTACTGATTACTTCTCATGAGGAGTATCCGGGGGAAACCGCACTTTAGCATTAAGTAAGCAAATTATTTTGCACCTTTTAACGTTAAAACCGTTGTACGGTTTTAAAAAAAAAACTATCTCTTAACAAACATATTGCTTCCGTGAAATTGTTTTCGAAAACAAAACGAGCTGACAGAAATGTCCGCGTATTTAGTTGTAGGAAAAACGTCTTTGCTTTGTAATTGGCCACGTTTTCCACCTACTTACTGTAGCATAAGAATTTACATTATAAATGCATGCCACCTAAATATTCAAAAAATATTGCACACAAGCTTACATATTATATAACACAATTACATTTAATAAAAATATTTTATTAACCATCGAGTGTCTTATGTGTGTGACACATTCGGATTTCAATGGGTTAGATTAACTGAATTGCACACTTCAAACCAATAATACATAATAGACATAAATTATCATTAATGTGTTATCTTTTCGATTGCGACACTTCTCGCTAAATATTTTCTGTGTACTATATTTTTCCGTTTATGACAAACCCGGCAGCATAAGGGTTAAACTCACCGTTTGATTTTAAATTAAAGTTATCGATAAGTTATTAGTTTACAAACCCTATTTAACAACACTGACTCCCAGATTTTATACCAGCATTATACAATACTCAAAAACAGCTGATTTTTGTTGACAGCCGCTGGACAACAGAATAACAATAATTTAATAGAAAAATATTCAAATTTGTGCAAGTATTAAAGATCGTATTGAAAATCAACATGGGCACCTGGATACTAGAGGTGGCCAAAATGGGCATGTACATGGCGTTCCCCGTTGCACTGTTTCACATGTTCAATCAGCCCGAGTACTTCGAAGAGTGGGTGACGAAGAAGAAGCGCGAGCTTTATCCGCCGGAAAGCAAGAGCCATCACGAGGAACTGCAGCGAGCCATACGTGAACACCATCAGAAGCACGACGCCGCAATGATGCGCGCCATGGAGGAGGCGGAACGCAAGAAATAAAGCTCATCCGACTTCGTCACATTGTTAAACATATTTGATATCAGAATAGATTATATAAGACAAGTGGCAATGTCTCATTCAATAAATAATTAAATGTTTTGCCATTGTAACTGCGTCACAAAAGTGTTAAACCAGCAATTGGATGAGTGTAAATAAACAAATCTAAGGCTATCTTTCAATGTTTACCTCTGCATGTAATTTAACGGGAACTCATCGAGTGCTCACTGAATTTTTATCAACTGGACCCGCGCATTACGATTATGTGACTCAATGTGTGCCAAATAAAGTACTACATACTATTGCGCAAAACAAGGTACTTATCAATGGAACATTATTTAGTCAGACACTCGCTGCACGCCTGGCATTATCGACGACATCCACTTGTTCCAGTGGTTCCAGAAGTGCCACATGTTATGACGACTCGCTTCAGTGTGAGTGTTTTGGTTTTACCCCCTCGCCACCGCCGCCGCCACCGTCGCAAGCTTCCACCGATGACCGACAGATGACCGTTGACGTTGTATGACAGTATATGTATGTTCCGTGTGCTCGGTACAAGATTAAATCCACGTTAAGCACTTTTGGGGAGGGGGCATTCTTTTTACCACCTGCATATGTACTGTTCTCACGCAGTCAATAACAATAACAGCTGCACAGATTGCATTTTATATTGTTTATTAATTTATCAGCTAAGGACAGATTTTTAATACTTCTATATGTATGTGATTAAGGTGTTTATGAGTTTAAATAAATATTCAAAATTAATTATATATAATTTTAAATATAAAGCTTTGCAATGTGAAAGTCTGGAGTTTCAGAAATATGTATTTTAGCAGGGGATTAATAAGGAAATAAATATAGGTTCCGGTTTCAGTTTTATTCCCAGCTTTTTATTATTTTGAACCCTGTTTACTGTGAACTATGGGCAACCAATCTGTTGGTCATTCAAGTGTTAATCAGGGCTTAGTTGTGCTATAAGATATATTTTGTTGCTGGTAAAGTGGCTAACGATCGATTAGGCCCTTGTGCATTTTGGCTCACTTCAGCTGTTACTGCACCTGATTTATGGCCATGCGCAGTTAGCGGAAGCTGCTTCAACGCTGACTGCGCAGTCGTCGCAGTTATCAGCATGTCCGATGTAGCGATTTTTCCAGCCAAGTACTAGTTGGCCGGCAAGAATCAGTTTAGTTGCAGCCATCAACACGAACAGAACAGAAACATGGCCGAAGCAAAAGTGTTGCCACAATATATTGCCGGTTTGTCGGCGGCATTTGGAGCTTTTTGTATGGGCGCCAGCATGGGTTGGTCAGCTCCTGTCGAGAAAATGCTGACGGAGCAGAATGAATACGGGTTTCCGGTGACGGGTGACCAGTTCGGATGGATCTCCTCCCTGTTAACGTTGGGCGCGACCTGTGTGTGTATTCCGGTGGGTTTCATCATTGATTGGATTGGACGGAGGCCAACAATGTTGGCATTGATTCCACCCTATATGGTGGGCTGGCTGCTTATGATCTTTGCCCAGAACGTGGCCATGCTATACGTTGGACGCTTCATTCTCGGAGTTTGCGGTGGCGCCTTCTGTGTGACAGCATCCATGTACTCCACGGAAATATCAACGATTGCCACACGTGGCAAACTGGGCAGTTTCTTTCAGTTGAACACTGTGTCGGGATTGTTGTATGGTTATATCGTTGGCGGTTATCTGGAGCTACAGCTCATCAATATATTGTGCGCCATCCTGCCGCTAATCTTTGCCGTTGTCCACTTCTTTATGCCCGAATCTCCAGTATATTTGGCCATGAAGAATCGTCCCGAGGATGCGACGAAATCTTTGAAGTGGCTGCGTGGCAAGGACTGTGATATCAGCGACGAGTTCAATGAGATTATGGAGGAGACCAACAAGAATGTGGATGAGCCGAAGGTCAATATATTTGCAGCACTGCGTCGTCCGATAACGCTCAAGGGAATCGCAATTGCGGTGATACTTCAGGCACTGCAGCAGTGGACAGGCATCAATGCCATCATGTTCTATTCCACGTCCATTTTTGAGGATGTGGGCGCTGGTCTAAGTGGCCGTATCTGCACGATTCTAATTGGAGCCACTCAGGTGGTGATGACTCTGGTGGCGACGATGATAATCGACAAGGCCGGACGTCGTATTCTGCTGCTCATTTCCGCATTTTTTATGGCCATTACCACCTGCCTAATGGGTGTCTATTTCCAAATGAAGGAGGATGATCCGGAATCGGTTGCATCCCTGGGCTGGTTGCCCATCACCAGCATTCTACTCTTCATTGTATTCTTTTCGATTGGCTTTGGGCCCGTGCCGTGGATCATTATGGCCGAATTATTTACCGAAGATGTGAAAAGTGTGGCGGGTTCCATTGCCGGCACTAGCAATTGGTTTTCCGCCTTTCTGGTCACCAAGTTGTTTCCCATATTGAAGAATAGCATTGGATCGGCGCCAACATTCTGGATCTTCACTGGCATCGCCATTGTCGCCTTCGTCTACTCACTGCTCTGTGTGCCCGAGACGAAGGGCAAGAGTCTGCTCGAGATTCAACACATTCTTGCTGGCGGCAAGACAACAACCAAAGATGAGATTGATCTTCCCCACTGCACCACGAAGCAAGCATCAATCGAGAGTAGCGTAAAAGTATCGCATTCGAGCTCGAAAGTGATACAAGAGGCGAAAGTATCGTCAAGTTATCGTGCTCAAACTTGAATATGATATACATACGTATGAATAGGGAGAAAAATGATATTGACGAAAGACGAACAACCGATGATGTCGTTGTTGTTGTTGTTGTTTTTTGCTTTCATTCGCTGCGCGAGCGTCGCACGGGCAAAAAACCAATATTTCTTTTAAAATATATATATATTAATATATTACTTATGAATTAGTTAAAAAACATGCCAATCAGTCGAGCGGGCGCGACTGTAGAATACCCTATGCAGGTCTTTTTAAATAAAAGTATTTTGAGAACCAAAATTGACACAAACTAAATTTCTGTCAGTATTTTGCACTGGCCGACAGCGCAAATCATCAGATAGTGATAGTTTTCCTTAATTTGCGTGGGCATGGTAGAGATATCATAAATTGAAAATAAACTTGATCTGCGTATGGTATTCAGGAACCTACTTTTCAAATTTGAAGTCTTTAGCTCTTATAATTGCGGACAGACAGAAGGACAGACAGACGGACAAACAGACAGACAGACGGACAGACAGACGGACAGACAGACGGACAGACAGACAGACAGACAGACAGACGGACAGACAGGTCTCATTCGATTCGGCTATTGATACCGATTCAGAATATACATATATACTTTATATGGTCGGAGATGCTTAAATTTAAAGTTTACTATCTTTTAAAGAATACAACTTAAGTTATTGTATTTTTATTAGAGAAGCGACAGTTGCGTGCCCCGTTCCAGTTTTCTTTGTTATTTTTGGCACACCAAAGATTTTATACCCTTGCAGGTTCTGCATTCTGTATTCAATTTTCAAGTGATCTATGGTAACTGTAGTACAGACGGATAGACAGACGGATAGACAGACAGACGGATAGACAGACATACGGATAGACAGACATACGGATAGACAGACAGACGGATAGACAGACAGACAGACAGACGGATAGACACAGACGGATAGATAGATAGACAGACAGACGGATAGACAGACAGACGGATAGACAGACAGACGGATAGACAGACAGACGAATAGACAGACAGACGGATAGATAGACAGACAGACAGACAGATAGATAGATAGACAGACAGACAGATAGACAGACAGATAGACAGACAGATAGACAGACAGATAGACAGACAGATAGACAAGACAGACAGATAGACAGACAGACAGATAGACAGACAGATAGACAGACAGACAGGCAGACAGACAGATAGACAGACAGACAGATAGACAGACAGACAGATAGACAGACAGACAGATAGACAGATAGACAGACATACGGATAGACAGACAGACAGACAGACAGACAGACAGACAGACAGACAGACAGACAGACAGACGGATAGACAGATAGACGAACATGGCTATGTATGGGGAATAAACAATTTTAATAATTTAAATAGCAAGGAGAAAACTGTTTAGCATAATAATTTACAAATCAAGTGTAACTTTACCAACTGTATGACAAAACACGCTTGAGCTTCAGTATACATATAGTATATCACTATGTTCCTTATCTAATCAGCAAGATTGCATTACAATCGAATTTGTAAACAGACATGAAGTTGTTGAAGAAACTATATTTTCCATTGCACTGCGTAGCGTTTTTCCGGCTGACAAATTAATAATTCCCAATATTGTATATTAAATTTGTGAGTTTATCGGTTTTATAAAAAGTTTGCAAAAATTTCCAAAGTTTTGTACAATTTCCAAGTGTTTATTTAATAATGTTTTGCTTTTTGTGTGTCGTGTGTGTGTGTGTGTGGGTTTTATATATAATACGAATTTAAATATATATATATATATGCAATTACTTAAGATCTAACGAATATTAAGAAACAGCTTTCTCTGGCTGGTCTTCTTCTTCTCTACATATATTCTTCTTCGTGGTTCCCTCTTTATCTTTTGTTTCGTTTTGCGTTTGCGTTTTGAAATTTGCACTGAGAATATTAACATATTTCTAAGATAAATCGATTGAAATTGTACAAACTTTTTTAAATTGGACACAAAAAAGTTGCTAGAAATAAGCTTCTGTCGTTGCGCAAATAATCAATAATCTATATTGTATGTAAATGATTTAAATAGTAGTATTAATGTTTTATTTAAATGTTTTAACTGTTTTCTAAGGCTCAGCAATGCACGATTTTGTTTTTCTTGTTGTTGTTATTATGCAATGAAAAGCAGAAACTGTAGATAATAAGCTTGACGAATTTATTGTTATTATTTGTTTTTAATAAATAGTATTTGAAATGTAATTTGACGACTTTGTGCCTTACAACTTTACATGCTATGGCAGTTTTACGTGTTGGGAGTAGTTTTGATCACTATTCGTATTCGTATTCTTCTTCTTCTTCTGCTTCTGTTCTTATCCTTGCCATGCTGCTAAACACTGTTTTTT
Organism: Drosophila histrio; assembly: GCA_958299025.2. NCBI lineage: Eukaryota > Metazoa > Arthropoda > Insecta > Diptera > Drosophilidae > Drosophila > Drosophila histrio. The sequence goes on from OY729167.1 coordinate 7,332,576, forward strand.
TTTTTATTTTGGGGAAATACGAAATTGGGAACATTCACTTACAATTAGAGAAAAGAAGGGAAATTTTTAACAGCAGCATCGATGAATTCTGATCATTTCTCATTTATATTACTCCCGTTTCTGCTTTTCTGTGTGTGCATTTTGCATTATATCTTCATAATTTATTTGTTTTACATATACAAATATATATAAACAGTTTTACGTACATAAAAATATATAATTATTTATATAAAAAACTAATACAATGCTGCATGTTTACATCTCTCTATTATTTATTATTATTATTATTTATATATCTGTGTGTGTGTGTGTGTGTGTGAAATTGGCTGCCTTTATAGTTAAAAAAAAAAATAAACAAAACTAAAAAATAGAATAATAGATCATCATAAAACATACAAAGCAATAGTATTTCGACACACACACACACACAGATACACACTCATGCAAAGAATATCAAAATGTTATTGCGTTTATAAAAATATTGCATATTTGTATACAGTTTAACGTACTTGTATGCGTGTGTGTGTGTGTGTGTGTCATTGTTGTTGTTTATAAAAAAAACTAGCACATAAATTACAAAAAGTTGCATTTATTTTTAGACATTTTCTTGCAATTAAATAAATAATTTTGCAATTTGTAGTTTAATTGTCACACACTCTCAAAACTTGATTTATTATATTTTTCTGTTGTTTATATTTTTGTTTACTATGTAATGCTTTTACGTAGTATATTTAAGCGCTTAGAGAACTATTAGATTTGTTTTTACTTTTGTTGTTGCGGCAATTGTGTCGAATGCGTATCAAGAATTGAATTTTATCATATGAATGAATTGTGTGTTACAGATTGTGTTCTCTATATATATATATAGACTATATTCCTTTTTAGTTTTTAGTTGCTGTTGCTTTAATGCCATATTCTGATGCTGTCTCTTTCATCGTCGTCATTTTTATAATCATCTTCTACTTGATCAGATGTAGCTGCTCATTTGTTTCTGTTTAATGCCTCATTATTATTATTATTATTATTTGTTGTTGTTGTTTTCATTTCGTCGTTTTCATCATCGTATCTCGCTTAATCTCCCTCCCTCCATCTCTCGGTTACACGTTTGTCCCCGCCCATGCTGTTTTGCTGATTGTAGAGTCAATTTAGGCCTCGGCCTTCTTCTTCTCCTTCTTCTTTTTCAAAAACGATGGTGTGCGCAGGCCCTTCTTCTTCTTCTTGTCTTTCTTGGGTGAACCGTCCGTGGATACATCCTGGAACCGTAATAGAAATTTGCAATGAGAATATCGTTTGCAATTGGTTTAGTAGGCGAGCAATGTAAAATGCCGTTAAAAAAGATGATTGATAATGTGAGGATTGATCGAAGGATCATCGATTGTTTGCAAAATGTTATCGAAATGCGTCAGTGAAAATGAAGAGAGCGTATTTGCAAATGTTATGCTTTTTATGCGCTCTCTCCATTCAGTATCTCTCTCTCAGTCTTGCACTACTTACCTCTTTACTGCTCTGTGAAAAGGTGCTTAAGTGCGCCTCCGAATGGTCGCCATTTTGTACGTTCTCACCTGTTGATTGCATAGAAAATAAATACAATTAAATGAAATTGCTTAGCCAGAAATACACATTTATTAATGTAACTCAATGGACGAACACAAATACAAATATATGTATGTATGTATGTATAATACTTCACCGTTAGTTAGACACGCACACGATAAATGAATACACAAAAATGATGTTACAATTAAAACATATAGAATGTAAGTATGATAATGTCAACGAGTCAAAGATTTTAGTATACAAATATATTAGATCAACAAGCACAAACATGCATCAGATATTAGAGCCAAAATATACCACAACAACAAAAAAAAACATGCTAAGCTTAATAAACATTCATAAATGAAAAGTGCAAAAAATGTTACCTGTGCGCTTCTTTGATTTGGTGACTTACACATCTCTAGTTAACTTATTAAATGAAGATTTAGTTTACATTTATTTAAAACAATACACCAGATGATGATTTGCTTGAAGTTTTAATCGATTTAATAAGATATGCAATTACCCTGGTCTAATAAACTTATTGAAAGAAGATTGCATTTTTCGTTTTAATATATGTACATAAATGACAACAAATAATAAATAAAAAGTAATAAACATTTGTGTGATGAGTTTAAACAAAAGAAAAATAATAATAATAAGTGATTTGCCTAAAATTAAGAGAACAACTTTCAAGAGCTTCAACTATTATTTATAAGCAGACGTGATTCCGTTTATCACCCCACCAAAGTCCTCACGAAACCGCGAGATTCGCGTACGGCATTCGGAGATGACGGCAAGATGATGCAATTCATGAGCACGTATTATGGTATTCAGTAGATTTTGCAGCTCGAAATCCAGCCAGACAAGTAGACGCTGCAATTCGTCAGCGTTGGGACTGGACGTTGGCGTCGATGGCGGCGCCTGAGGTGTCGGCAACTCGTTGTTGGGCAATGCCACATAACTGTAGGTGTGGCACAGAGCTGGCGCCGAATTGCTGCGTTGCAGCATCACAGACGTCGAGGGTGTTGGCGTAGCAAGCGGAGCACGGGGCGGAGTATGTTGCATGGTCAGCTGCTGTGATATATAATGTATCTCATCGTCGATGGCCTTCTCTAGCTTCGAACGAAACTCTTGTTCGTGCTCCTGCACCGTCTGCACACACTCGGATTTCCGCAACGAGACTCTGATTACAATCTCAATGGAAGAGGATCCCAATTCGGTATCAACTTCCGGGGACCTTCTCAAAGTCAGACGAATGTGCTGGTTTTGACTGTAGGCTTCTGCCTCCTCTGTGGTATCAACTTCCGGGGACCTGCTCAAAGTCAGACGAATGTGCTGGTTTTGACTGTAGGCTTCTGCCTCCTCTGTGGACGACTCGTTGCTGGTTGTGACCAAACGTTGACGACGTACCGCTCCACGGCTGCTGCCCAGTCCCAAACTGCTGCCCAATCCCAATCCGCTGTCTCCGCCATTCTGATATGTGACCTGCTCTCCCTCAGGTTTAAAGACTCCTGTCCCTGCATCCTTGGCTATCGTATGATTATCCGGCAAAAAGCTACGCGACACATAACTGCTTGGATAGAGGCTGTCATCGTCTTTTTCCGGCTCTGGCTGTGAAATCGGGGCGGCCGGTGAGCTTAAGGACAATTTGCAGTTAAACTCCATATTCAATCCGTCCAGTGAGTCATTGGCACTCTGCTGCGAAATGTCTACTTCTCTGTCCGGCTCCGTCTGTGAAATCTTGGCCGGTAAGTTCATCTTGGAGCTGAACTGCGCACTCAACTCGTCCAGTGAGTCATTTGCGCTCTGCTGCCAGCTGTCTACATCTCTGTCCGGCTGTGAAATAATGGAACTGGACGGCGTCCTCGGCTGCAGTTGAATCTGCATTGCAGAGACGTAGACGGGTGACGTAGACGTGGACTCTTCAACCGCAGATTTGCCAACTGCTCCTCTTAGCACATTGATCATTTTGCGCTTGGCAAATGTCAGCGCAGTCTGATCAATAAATGAAATGACTTTCTCGCGCTGCTCGACCACCGACAGCCAGATACTCTTATTAGTTGGATGGAGTAGAATATTGGGTTCATTCGTGAGTGGACAGTTATAGCCATAGTGGGAGACTGTGCGATGCGGGCTAGCATTGTTGTTGTTAGTATTATTGTTGCCGTCAGCAGTTTCACGAGAGGCACCTCTAATTGGTGTGCTGCATGGAGCTTCCTTAATAGCAAAGCTTTCCTTGGCAACAGCAGTCGAGTTGTTGGTGTTGCTGTTGGTTCTATTGGGGTTATTGAGCGGCGGATAACTATGGGATCTGTTTGTGGCATCCACTTTGTATATGACATTCACTTGAATGCATTGAAACTGCTCAGCGCACGCGTTCAAATAACAATGTGTGGGCAAATAGAGAAAAGCGTATTTTTGTGCCAAAACAGCACATCGCGCTAAGAGAGAGAGAGAGAGAGAGAAAGATACGATCGAATGGTGCAGTTTGCAATGAGTGTGTATGAGTAAGTGAGCGGGACAAACACTGGACAAAACGGACGACAAGGGAATGGATCTCTCAACGCTTACCAACACTCACTTCTACAATTGACATTTAAACAGTAGAATGCTTAACATTAACAGAACATTAACAGATCATTAACATTATAAAATCAACTTATACACTATATGTCTGGCTGTTATAAGACTATTAATATTATCTATATTACACATTGTATTGTTGTCATAAATTTAATAATAAATAAATTTTATTTATTTTCCTTTTACCACTATTAAATCAACTTATATACTACTTTTAAGAGATACAACTAATGAAATAATAAACAATTTTTATTTTTCTTCATTTTACCATAGAATTCACCATATTCCAAAAGTCTGGTTAGTATTATAATACATGCATACATAATGTGTATAAAATGGAATAAAATAAAAACAAATTCTCAATATTTCAAATGTTCTTGAAAAAAGGACTTTTAGTGTATAAAAGTAAAATATGATGCTCTTTAAGAGTGAAAGATATAAGGGAAAATTAAAGAGAGTTGGGGGCATTACACTTTGTCTTTGGGTTCAACTGAAAGCGCTTGATCGGTATCTATTTTATCAGATTTATCAATTAGACTTTCTTTTTGCAAGGCCATCATCGATTGGTTCGCTTCATTTTGAGAGATTTCCAGGGATTGCGAAGATGAGTTTTCAGCATTACTATTGTTGTTATCACTGTCTGTTTCTTGCTCATCGTTTATTAAACACTCCACCACAAAGGAACCAAAGTCATAGATGCCTGGGGGCATCCATAGATACGAGGAATTATCCTCTGAGATGTTGGCCAACAGAAAACTTGAATCAAGTTCCAAGCGCAACTGTTCATTTTCACCAATTACAATATGATTATCATCATGCTCAGAATCAGAATCTTTTTCTATTGTTATCTCAAATTCATTTAATATTTCCTCAACTTCTAATTCACCAACTTCATCTGCAATTTCTTCATCTTCTTCGATCTCGAATATATTCCAATCTTCGTATTCGGAAAAGGGATTAAAGGGTTTCATCCTATTCATATCGTGGTTTTCACAACGAGGTTTTTGAATATCCTCTAATGGTTCTTCGGTTATATGAAGATTTCCTTGTTTGTGCTTACATTGTGTTCTTAAAACAACAACCTGGTCATCTTCGGTTTTGACTGATTCCTTCTTTGATTTCTTCTTTTTTGCTGCTGCTGTCGATGTGTTTGGTTTATTATCATCATCCTCGGTATCATCCTGGGAGGAAATCTGCAAATTTTGATCTTTCGCCAGCAGAAATTCCTTATCAACAGAACTACTGTCACTATCGTAATCCCTACAACTGTTTAGGGACTTGTTGTTTGACCCCAGGTGAAAAGCGGCAGGAGCCGAGCTAAGTGAAAATGCTGATGAACTATCCACTTCTAAAATGTTAATCAAATTTACTTCGCCTTCGAGAATAATTTCTCCTCGACTTTCCGTAATAGTACTAGTAGTTTCTCCAACCTCCTGCAAGATGACAATGCCAATATTTGATTCATTTGCCAAGACGTTCGATAGATTCTCCAAGCTCGAAGTTTGAAGATTGTCGCTAGAGTGAGGAACTATCTCCTCATCATTTGAAGCTAATGGAGTGCTTGTGGGGTTATCTTCTTTAGGATCTGTTGATTTTTCTGGTTTCATTTGCAAGCAGGCCTCCTCATCATCAGTTGTGATTTGATTATATGGTTCTTCAGCCTCGCCAGCTTCTACTGCATCACTTTCCAATTTTTGGTTACCATTATCTTCTCCCTCGTTTTCTGGATCTGCTTCGCCGGATGTGCTCTGCGAGGGTTCAGTCACTTCATCGTTATTGCTTGTGTATTCAGTTTCCTCATTCTCTAGAGCTTCATTCTCGCTGGCAATCTGTGCATCTTGACTTGTCTCTCCGGCGGATAATCGCATTTGTAATGTCTCATCATTATCATTCTGATCTTCTGTGTACGTTTCCATTTCCTGGCTTCTCCTTTGAGCATCGGTCAGTGTACTATTGTTGGCACTGTAATAGATGGTACTGTTGGTTGCATTTAATTGATCCTCTCCAGCTTCATCATCATCTTCCTCCACAGCTTCATTCTTCAGGGTGTTTTCCAGCTCAAATGTGGTGTTAGACTCGACATGCATCAATCCGACATTATCTGATAATACATAAGATTCGGAAAAGAAGGTGCTGCTCGACATGGACTTCTGCAACACGGAGACGGCGTGGGGAATACGTCTCGTCTTGGACACGTTCATCCCGGTGGGCTTACGACGTTTGCCGTATGGCGAACAGGAAGAGTGCGATGTTGAATAAATTGCACGGTTTGGACTGTCCGATCTGCGCTTCTGACCGAAGACAGTACGCGGACTCATAGGCATTGTGACCCATAGTCGAGCGCTGGTTCCCCGTTCTTCGGCTTGAAACGTGCAGACGGAGGCAGAGGATCCATCATGAGGAGCTTCCGGTTGCCGAGTTTTCCTATTTGCAGCCGTGTTTACCGTTGGCTTTGAAAAGGGAAATGCCCGTGGTTTGCTAGCATTGCGTATATTCTCCTGAATGAAGTTGCGTTTCTCTCGAGGAGTTTTGCGGCACACAAATGTCTTGGAGGACAGGCTGCTTTCCAGCGATATCGTTGACTGTGTTGGGGAAACAGAAGGGGAAGCAGAAGGTGAAGGCGTCGCCTCACTGGACTCTTGATAGCTTGTCCAGGAGCGTGAGAGTCGTGGCGCCTGACCCGTTATCAAATGGGCATGGGCAGACGAGCTGCTCGGCGCATCAATGTTGTGCATGCTGTAGGAGGAGGGACGCGGTTCGCTGCTAAACTGAAACAGATGCGGCGTCGTCTTGGGCGGACTCCGGAAGATGTGTGTGCAGGTCGAGAAGGTTTCCTCCACATCGCTGACAAGATTCTTCAGCCTGCAAGGCGTCAACTTGTTGCGTATGCTCTCATCAATCCGACCAAAGATCGATTCCCTGTCCTTCAGCTTGTCCGCCTCAATGCGATTGAGAATTTCGCGCTCCAATGGTGAAAATATGCTGTTCTCATTGGATCCACTTGCCACATTGTCGGATGCTGCAATCATCCGCTGCCTTTCTTGCTCCTGTTCCTTTACTTTACGCACTTCGTTCTCATCGACATCCTTTTCATCAATTTGAGTGCACTCGAAATTGTCTTTTTCCTTACAACTAACTTTGGGTGATGGCGTCACCGGTTTTTCAATGTCTCGCTTTTCATCGTGCTCGTTCTCGATTTGCGGCTGCGCTTCTTCCTCCTCATCATCATCCGTGTACGTCTCAAAGTGATGTGACTCTAAAACTGATGCAGTATCATCGGCATCGGCAATATTCTCCAGGCTAATGGCTCGAAATAAACCACTAGTCTCTATGGATTCATCTAAAGCCGTTTCTTCCTGTGCTTCATCAACTTGCAGCTTTTTGGCGGTGGCCACCAGTTTCTCTAGATTCTCACCGGCAGCGCTGAGACTTTGCTCGAAATCTTGCAACATCTTTGGCAATTCTTCAGCTGCCACCGCCTGCTCTTGTGGCTCCTTATTGTCTGAGTTTTGCGACATATTCTCGACTTGCTCTGCTTGAGTTTCTTCCTTTACATGTTCAGCATTATTCGGTTGATTCAGCCAACCAAATGTCCATAAAGTTTCCTCTTCCTGCGCTTCCATTACCTGTGCTAATGTTTGTCCTACAACTGCTGACGTCGGTTCCTGTTCCATATCTTCCTTGTCCCCAAAGTACTGCACATGATCCTGCCAGAGTTCTTCGAACTCCGTCTTCCGACGTTGGCGCTCATCCCGTGACATCAACTGTCGTTCAGCCTGCTCCTGTGGGGCATTAAATTGCTGAGTAATCTCCAGTGTAATATGACGTTCAGTGAGCGGTTGTTGTTGTTCCTCCCGATCCTGTTGGGATGCTGCTACTTGTTGCTGCCAGTTACCAAAGTTCCACACCTCTGTAACGTCCGTTATGGTGGATTTCGTTTGCAATCGTGGCAGGGATTTCATGGGAGGCTCACTCGTCGCACTGGCTGCGGGACTGGACGAGGTGTGGACACCTGGCAAGCTGATTTCACTAATCTGCTGCCCTGGCACATAATTCACATTGGTCGATTCATCCGAGAAGTTGAGGCGCTCGAGTTGTCGCAGAAAACTGGAACCTGTCTGCGTGCCAACATGACACGGAGCACACTCCTCCTCATCATTCGCCTCAGCCAGAGTGGTCAGTGGTTTGCGGGGCGTAACCGAGCTGCTGGGATAACTGAGCAGTTCATCGGGATCGTCGGCACTTCGACGCTGCAGCTCTGGCTTCAGGCGCAGCAGTTGATCGAAACACGACTGGCACAATTGTTCGTAACGGGGCGTGGCAAAGATCTCCTCATAGCTGATCGCCCGATGCATGGGACGATATCGAACACACTCCGATCCAGCTGGCATATGTCTGTGCTCCGCCCGCGGTGTCTGACGTGGCGAATTGAAGCCAAAGTGAGAGCAAGTACGATAAGGAGCTGGCATAACTTTGGACAACTGCAAAGGTTGACGCGGCGTGGAATATTCATTGGCGTTCGTTGTCACCGTGCTGGAAGTGGGACTGCTGCGATTATGGGACACGGAGGCATAAAGGTGCTCCGAATGTAGAGCATCAAGGAGAACCGAACAAATTTGCGGCTGACAACAGCGACCCAAAGACGCAGACCCCCCACCATAGGCATAACAATAGAAATCACCCTGAATCGATCTTGGCCCTGCAAAAAGTTCTGTTCTTTGTGGCAATTCAGGACGGGAACTAGTTGTACAATGATTAGGATTAACAAATTCTGTGCTTAAGTCACGACGACACTTGCTAGTCTGCTTCTCATTAGGATTCTCCTTGTCCACCTCATCGTAGATGATGCTTTGGCTCTCACCATCTTCTTGATCTTCAACCTGCGCTTCTTTTATGTGGAGTGTTTGGGAGGGGGAAAGAAAGTCAATGTAGCATCAGTATGGATGACTATCAAGTTAAATAACGAGACCAAGACTTACTCTCAAGCGCAACTCAAGTCTACAAAGCCGACAAATCCGCATCAGAAGATTGCGGCATATAAGACTTGCTACTCGCTGTGTTATACATACATATAAATACGTACATAGATTATCAGCTAGTAAAATATACATAGATATATCTGTAATCAAAAACTAGATGTAAATAAAATCCTGGCTGTATCCAAAACCATTCCTAACTAACGTCTAATATATATGTATATTCTATTGAGATTATATATCAGCTAAGATTAGGTTAAGTGGGTGCATATATTGAAACCAAGTGATTTTTTTGGGGGGTTATTAACACCAATAACAATGGATTTGGGCATTAGTTCATGTATGTATGGATTTATATACAGAAATGCAGCAAAAATTCGAGTATAATTGTGCCTTTTGGGGTAGAATCGGGGAAAAGAACATATTCATTACCTCGGCCAGTTGGCGGCTTGCGATTTGTGGCTGTATGAGAACGTTCGCCGTTAATAAAACTAAGTGTGGCTAAAATAGTATTGAGAAATAAAGTTACATAAATTCGCATGTTTTGTGTGTGCTGTTTCCTGTTTTCTTTTCTTTTCACTTTGATTAAATAAACCTTATAAGATATATCAAAGACTTAATACTTAAAAAAATGTATATTCAATATACAAAATATCATACAAGTTAAGATCAAATAGTTATTAGTATCATCATGTTACGATATATACATGCATGCTTAGTGAGATTAGAAATTAGGTTAGTTGTAATGTTAAGCAATTTGAGGGCTAAAACAACTGAGAAGGCAAAGCAAAGGTAAACAGCTGCAGCTATGTATATAATAAAACTAACTAAATGTGCTCAAATTTTTATTTATTATACTTAGTAACAAGGCTGCTGTCCTCACTTTATGACTTATTTAAGGCTGAAACAAATTAATTGCAATTAATTATTATTATAATAAAATATGCTGTTAGCAAAAAGTGATCCAGTTCAAGTTGTGTTCATTGGAACCAAGAAACAATTGCAGCAGCCATGCCAAGTATATTCCAAGATATGCTAACTAACAGAAAGCCATTTGCAAACTGGAACAAGCCTTATGTAAAACAAACAGCGAGCTGATTCTGTTAACATGACGAGCAATGTAAATTAGCAGAGAAAAAGAGAAGAGCGCTGCAAGCTAACTGAATGCAGAATGTTAATAAACAGAGCATGTTAAATGGCTGTAGTTATATGTATGTTTGTTGAAATGTAATGAAATGTAATGTATGCAGAGATTATTCTTTCGCTTGTCTATAAACTATTTTGTTTACGAGTATTGTTATGTTTGTTGTTGTTGTTGTGTTTGCTTTTTTTACTACACACTAATCCCTTTGGGCTGCACTCACCTCTAACACATTAAATGTATGTTACTAAACTGCATTTATTTATTGTTTTTATTTGTTTTTGTTTTGAGAGTGTAGATAATTAAAAGCGCAGCACCAGCATTGCACGCACACACATGTAGTTTGTTTATGGTAGTAGAAAAGGTAGTAGTAGGAAGTAGTAGTAGTAGTAGTAGTAGAAGTAGTTTTCATGTTTTGTTGAGCTTCGCTGTTGTTTTAGCTGTTTTGCCTGTTTTTTTTATTGTTTACCCTACACACATTCTAAAAACTTGTAAGAAACTACAAAATGATAGCAATTTTAGCCGCCAATTCATTTGCGCCTGTGTTTGGCTACAGGTTTTTAGGAAAAATGTAAAAGAAGGATCATAAAGGTATAAACAGTTTAAAATTTTGAATTACAAATTGCCAAATTGCTCAAATAATTGATTTTAAATAAATGTGCATAAAATAAAAACTAAAGAATACAACAAGTTAACAAATACAAATCAAAACTGCAGCTGTAATCGATAGAAATATATAATAAAGGGTGGGGGAAATCCTTTTTAAAACTAGAAGTAGTATTTTGGTTGTTATTGTTGACGTTGCTCTGTTGCAGTTGTTGTTGAACTAAAAATCACTTAATACACGCCGTACAACAGGTGATCCCTTAAATAGTAGACAGAATAGTAGTAGCAGATAGACAGAGTTGTATTTAACAGAAGTATCGTGATTTCGTAAATAGAAGCAATTAGGAATTGTACTTTGATTTTTAGAGAAAGGATATTGAAACGGTATCGAGTGCTACGAGTACTTTTTTGTTAACTTTCGATAGTAATTGTTATGAAATTATTTTATATATTTATTTGTGTGTGTGTTTTTATGTTGAAGTGGTGGAGTAGAGGCAAAAAATAAAGTAAGGAAAATAGCATAAGTACAAATTAAGGTTAAAATTAAAGTCAATTTTCAAATAATACATTAGATAAATTATTAATAGAATGCGATACAAAATACATAAATTAATTTCTACTTTAAACTAAATTTTTAAATAAAAAATACATAAGGAAAACAAAAAACGAAATGCATAAAAAATAAAGAGAACTTTAAACAATTTTTGTATCACAAATCGGATGACAGTTTTATATGATATTATGGAAGACATAACTCTGTGTGTTTCTATAATAATAATAAATGGCCATAGACATAAAACAAGAGGAAACACAATTGGGAAAAGCTTCAGACTTACCATCGCTTAGCACAACCTCAGCCTGGCTGGGAATTGGCGCCTGCTGCGTTTGGATCTGTATGACTTGGTGTTCTAAATAAAATGCATTTACATTAATCTCAAGGTTCAGAAGAGGATTACTTTCCATTATCCACTTACCCGTTTCTGGTTCACTCTGTGCGTGTTTTGCATGTGCATGTGCACCCGCTGCTTGCATCGAGTTGAGTGCCTCTGACTCCGAGAAGTCCGTATCGGTATCTAGATGGAAATCAATTAATTAACAAATTCGAAAGCTATAGTCGAATCCCCGACTATAAGATACCCGTAACTCCATCTAAATATATATTAAATGTAAACTATAAACTTCAAATAGCCATAACTACACTTACACTTATTCGCAGTTAATGCGATAAAGTGAGATGATTGACAAATACCAACTGGAAATGTTCAATATCAAAAAGAGAGTTCTATCTTAAAAATTCTGGGTGTGATAAAGATTGACCCGAATTCCGGGAGAATAATACGTGTCTGTAAATCGAATTTAGAGTCTCTAGCTCTTATTACTTGCTAATATATTGGTGTTAGCTTATTTAAATTAGTTTAAACAAACTTGAGGAGTCTGTGTTCTTAATATGGTTAATCTAGCTCTTATAGTCTCTGAAACAGACAGACGGACATGACTGTTCGGCTGATCAGGAATACAAATATATACATTATGGGGTCTCTTCTGTTACACATATTGCAACAAGTACATTATACTCTTCTACTCTACGCTTAACGGGTATTACAACTGTCGATTCTTATCACCACATTGTCAATTCTTACATTCGCCATGAATGCTCTTCTTTTTGCGCTCCACGGTGCGTTTGTATTCGTTGAGCTCATCGTCTGTTACATTATCGAATGGATTCTTGGCATACGGTGCCTTGTAGACTGTTGCATTATGCTGGAAGCCACGCTGTATGATTCCCTTGGAAGCAGCACCCATGAGCACCACATGGTCGCCGGTTTGCGAGACAGTAGCATCTTTGATACGATTTGCCTCATCCCAGGTAACGCCCTCCAATATGTGCGATTGTGGTCCAGCCGAAATTAAGTCCGCACGTCGATTATCCTTGATCTATCAATTGAATGAAGTATCAAAAATTAGATATCGATAATAGTATGCAAATTAATTTCCATTACTGACTTGTTGTTGAACGCGCTTAAACTCCTTGGTTGTGGTTCCAGCTGGCACAAACTGCAAAGGATCCTCGATCCGCACTGGAGTTGAGTGAGTGGGTGAACCTTCGGCAACCCACTATGCAAGTTGTTGCAAGGTTTTTGGATTTCATTTTTGTCAAAAGGAATTACACAAACACGTTCGTGTTTACGAATGCAATTTAAAAAGAAAGAGAAAGAAATTTGTTTTATTTAGATTTGAATGTTTCTCTTTGGAAATGCAAATAAACTAAATATTAACTTGTTCATTATATATTTTTTTTAAACTTGTTTACATTGTAATAAAATGTCTTTCTCCTAGGATGAAATCACCACCAGTTATATTTTCATATAGACAATTGCAAGCAAATGTTTTTATTAATTATAATATGTTATTATAAAAAATGAAATGTAAGAAGCGTAAATGATCTTGTGCCTTAAATAATTAAAAGGAAAATAAATAAATAATATAACAAACAATAGACAAAACATGCAAAGAAACATAATGAAAAACCAAAATTAATTAAATGGAAAAATTATAAGACATGCACATGGTGGATGGGATTAGAAATCTTGATTTATTTGATTATTGTTAAAGAATTATTTATTTAATATTTAGTAACAAATGTCTTTCTCTTTCTTTGCATTGTTTTGTTTTGCTTTTGTTTGTAAGGCAAATAATAATAATTGAAAACTCCCTATGAAGGCACAAAATCATCATCATCATAAACTATGCGATTTAGTTTAATATTTTTATATTTATTTGATTAATGCGCAATTACAATTTATAAAGCATTTCATATTTGTTGTTTTTAATTTAGTAATATTTATTTAGTGGCGATTCAGCTGCATTTTGATTTTGATTACAAAATATTGCAAATTTCCCTTCACTTTCATTTATACTTAAGTTTATAAATGTATATTATGCGTGAATAATATTTGTTTTGAAAGCAAGTAGAAAAGTTAGCGGAGTGGAAATTAATATTAATATTTCTATAGATGGCTGGTTGGAATGTTTTTGCTGCTTGTCAAGATCAAGTGTACATAGATCTGAGGTCTGTTCAAAAATTGTCCCTATATGTTTTAGAATATAGTGTATTTCCACTACTTCTCCTCGATTTGCTTGAGGTCAACCACTTTTTGTGTTTGCTGTTGTGTCGTTTGCATATCTTCAAATGTTATGATCTCTACCTTTGTGATTTTCTTGGGATCTGGTGTGCCCGTCTCCAGTACCTCGACCTTCTGGTAAACATTGGGCGAGTTCAGCCAACGACTGCGATCGCCGCCCTTGCGCAGATCACCCTTCTTCCAAATGCTGTCGAGAAAACAAAATAAAGTTATAAAGACAATATAATCAATGGAAGATTTGCTTTCTCATACCCCTGTCTGAAGAGCTCCTCCTCTTCGAGCAGATAACCCAACGAGGACACAGCTGGTGGCAGTTCCACATCATTCTTAGGCTTTGGCGGATCCGACTTGATCAATGGATGACGATAAATGTAGCCAGTTCGATAGCCAGCATTATCCAGCATTCGCATTAATGCCTCAAATTCGGCACCTCCCACACGCCACTTGGGTGGCGTGCCTATCTTGGGCGGGGCTTCCTCTTTGCTAGCGGCAGCCGCATCCTCGCCAGCTGTGACAGCTGCAAATTTCTTTTCCAAATCCTCTGGCGGACGACGCGACTGATCGTAGATTAATTTGCGCGATTCCTCGGGTATCAGCACCAGATTATCAAGACCCACGGGCAACAACTTCAGTTGCGTTTCGCAGGCCTGCACAATATGACAGGCGGCATAGAATGCCTCCTCGATGGTCTCGCCACAGCACAGAGCGCCGTGGTTGGCTAGCAACATAACCTTGGAATTGGGTCCCAGGCTGCGAACCAAACGATTGCGTTCCTCCTCGTCAAACAATCCGGTGTACACGTGTGTGCTGATCTCGCCCAATACACAGGCATCCTTGGTGAGGGCCAGCAGGCCCGACTTCAGCGAGGAGATGGCCACCACGGGACTGCAACCAATGTAGATGGCGCAACGAATGTCGGGACGAGCTGCATGCACCACAGAGTGCAACCCAAAGTCTGTAAAGCAGCCAGAATGTATTTAGTAAATTGCGTGCATAATTTTCTAATTATTGTTGATATTTACGGCTCTTGTTCACTCCAAAATTGGTGGTTCCCTGCTCAACAATGTGGCCCTGCATATCGACTTTGTTGAGGGACGAGGCGGTAACTTCATGGTATAACAGTCCATAGGGATTGACCAAAAAGTACTCCTGATCGACCTTTAGGCGCGCCGTGATCTGTGCTCCCAGACCCTGGGTCCAGCCGTACAGGTCCAGCAGACGGAATGTGGCAGCCAATTTGCATCTGAGTATCTTCTCGCCCTTGGCATAGCCCATAGATTCCACGCCGCGAATATCATTGATGGGGACCATGCAACTGCTGGTCTTAAACACATTGCTAACTCGATTTACTGGCACGCCCACAATATCCGACAATTGCTGCAATATTCCACTGGCGCCAGCGCCTCCATCGCGTGCCGAATCCACAATACGTTCCAGTTCCTCACGAAACAGTTTTGAGCCCATGATGGCTTCCACACGTTTGCGTCGTTCCATTTCACGCATATCCTTAATAAAAAAAAACAATGCAAATGAGTTATGAGTTTTATTTGAATGATATATGCAATTGCAGCTCTAGTTACCTGTTCAATGTCCGCGGGACGCGCTTTATTGTTCTCATCATCTTCGCCCGCGGTGGGATCTATGCCATTTTGTGGCGGTTGCTCTAACTCAGTCATTGTTTAGGGTGTTGTTTATATTTTAGTTAAAATGCTAAAAAAAAAAAAAAGTACAAACATAAATAAACGTTTAATACGAATCATGAATATAAAAATATTTATATTAATAAAATAAATATTATATAGAATTTTTCTTGCGACAAGTTTAGCTGAAAATTCTTAACTGACCTTCAAAACTGCAGAACAACGTTGTTTTCAGTTTCCGTTATTCGTTATTAAAAGATGCCGCAAAGAGCAAAGGAGGGAGAAAGTGACAGCAGGGAGCGTCGGTGAACGCCTGCATAAAACTGCAAGGCGATTCGCAATTGAACCAACATTTTCCGACACAGAGAGTATATACGAAGAGCACGAGAGAGTGGAAGAGCGGAAGAAGAGAGAGTGCATCAATGGAATGGACAGAGCGAGAGAGTAAAAGGGGTAATTTATACACATATATTCACGCACACATAATTACATACCTACATACATATGTACATGTACAATGTCGGCATGTTCTGTGAATGGCAAAAGCCAAAGTTCTGAGAGTCGGTCAACCACTCTTTCCATTTCGCTTTCTTCCACCGATTATATTTATTTTACAACCCCAACAGTCTAATTTTGGATAAAATAAATTTCGGCCTTTTGACAGTTGCAAAGTAAAATCGTTGGGAAAATATTTTGGGGTGTGGAGCGTGCAGTAGAGCGAGCTCGCGGCGCTGCTGCCCACGGAAGTGTGAAAATAAAACGTGTGGCAACAGAAATGGAAAAACTATTTTAAGATCATTTTCTTTTATTTTAATATGAATGTATTTGGCTTTTTACGAAATCAAATTGACGGCTGAAAACAAAATGAAGAAAGTGGCAGCAAAAATACATGAACACGCACTCTTACACACGCACGCACACACACATTCAGACAAGACGACAGGCCGCTTCTCAAGCGTAAAGAGCAGCGCACCAAACGACCAACAACAAATGCAGCGGAGACGTCGCCGCCGCTACGCCACTTAAAACAAATAAACAAGTAAAAACAAAAAAATGCGTTGCTCGTTTAATTTTAGGCGTGGTGGTGGTTTGAATGGTATTAACCTTCAATTTCAATTTCGCTGCGTTTTGTTTATGTATGTGCAACATGCAGATATGTATCTGTTGTATGTGCACAGTTCCTAAATTTCAAACAAGTTCATAAATCAATGTAAAAATAAATCTAATTTATCTTCTTATGAATTGCATGATATATTGTATTTTGAAACTTTCAGTTATTGCATTTGCGATTTGCGAATTTAACAGCCCTGACAAACTAACAAAATAACTGCTAATATCAACGATACACCTACACTTTAGATTTACACTATAGCATTTACTTCACCCACACGTATGTCTCAATTCTTCTGTGCATCAATTCGCCATCTTAATTAAAATAAAGACAATGGCAATTTAAAGAGGAAGCCGCAATAAGAATGCAAAATGTGACAACAACAAAATACAAGCTTGCACAGTGTTGTTCTACAGCAAAAAAGAAAGTGTGCACCCATCAAGAGAGCGGTTGCTTTGTAGTTATCAGCTTATTGCATCGTTATTAAGGGGAGGGGGAAAAGAGCAAAAACCCTTTGCCTATGGTTTTTGTTGGCTTGACAATTGTCCATCGTCCATACAAATGTGCATATTTAAACTGCATTTCAACGGGTGTTTTCTTTTCTGTTTTTATTATACCCTGTGGGGGTATATTAAGTTTGTTAAAAATATGTAACGGGCAGAAGGAAGCATGGCCGACCCAATAAAGTATATATATTCTTGATCAGCATCAATAGCCGAGTCGATATAGCCATGTCCGTCTGTCCGTCGGTCCGTCGGTCCGTCGGTCTGTCGGTCCGTCGGTCTGTCGGTCCGTCGGTCCGTCGGTCCGTCCGTATGAACGAAAGGATCTCAGAGATGGTAAGAGCTAGAAGCTTGAACTTGGTGTCCCAGCTCTGGAAATTTTTGCAGGCAGATCAAGTTTATCTTTTTTTTTGGATGCCACGCCCTCTTTGCCCACAAATTAAGTAAAAGCTTATAAAGCAAGCAGTTTTGTAGCTCAAAAACCTCATACCAAGGGCAGTTTTGTAGCTAGAGACTTGAGATTTGGCACATATGACAAATATTTTGTGGTCAATGTGTCCAGAAAATTTTATCACGATGCCACGCCCCCTTGCCTACAAAACGGAAATTCTTATAACAAGAGCAATATTACAGTAAGAGACTTGAGATTTGGCACATATGATAAGAATCTTAGGGTCAATGTGTCCAGAAAATTTAATCGCGATGCCACGCCCCCTTCGCCCTCAAATTAAGTAAAAGCTCATAAAGCAAGCAGTTTTGTAGCTCAAAAACCTCATAACAAAAGCAGTTTTGTAGCTAGAGACTTGAGATTTAGCACACATGATGAGTATCTTGAGGTCGATTTGTCCAGAAAATTTTATCACGATGCCACGCCCCCTTCGCCCACAAATTAAATAATAAAGAATTACTAGAGAATTTTATCTAGAATGAATTTGAGCGGGTTCCTGTAGACCCACAGGGTATATTACGGTTGGGGTCCCGACTGTTCCGCTTGTTTTTTGTTACTGTTCGCTAATTATGACGTGAATGCTGCTTATGGCTGACTGAGCGCGTGCCGTACATTTTGAGTGACAGCTCAGAAACAAAAACAGAAAGAGAAAGAACGACGACTACATTTACAAAAACAGCAAGCAGAAAACCACAACGTTGCCAGGTAATTGAACTTTTACTGTATGCGCTCACTGAGTGCGTGGGCGGCGATGAGAAGTTTGGTGGAAATCAAACAGAAAATAAACGGTTTTCAAGTGCCTCTGTACGTGTGGGCAGCGTACAATAAACTTAACGAGCCATCACTGGTGCGTAGGTGTTGCTCGTCTGCCAGTGTTGCCCTACAAATCATATAATGTGTAGGTTCACAATGTATAAATGTGAGTGTGTATGTGTGTCTGCTGCAGGGGTGCAAAAATGCATCTCTCCTTAAATTGCATACTCTAACTCTGTTTATTTATGGCAACACTGGTTACCTTAGATGGCTAATTGTGCCAGGTCATCAACAAATTACATATGTTTCTCGTAAATATTTGCTTACTGCACAGTTTATTCACCTTTGCCTGGCATTGGCAAATCGCTACTTGTCTAATCAGATTACATTAGCCGAATAAAAAACTATGACAAATACACAAATCGAATTAACTTATCATGTGATGCGATGTGACGTAATGTAACATTGGCGCTTGCGGTTAAGTAAAAAAAAAACTGTGACAATTGTATGTGTTGCATGTACACATACTAAATATACTACAATGGAAGATACGACTATGTAGTTGACCTTTTTGCACGGAAGAAAACAATTAAATTTAGGCAAAAGCAGACGGAAACATTGCTTGCTTTGGCCTGGCTGACTTTCTATTATCAGTCGAGTGTTGACATTATGCAATTACATCACACTTTACTCGGTCCACGCCCATGTCTTTTTACAAATTGACCTCCCTGATAACGAAGAAAATTTAATCGCAAACCGATAACGATTTCTTTTTTGAGCAAAAGAGTTGAAAAATCAAATTATGTATTTTCTTTATGCATAAATGTTGTTAATTATTTCTCGACACTTGATGGCAGCCAATTAACCCCAGAACAGACACCCTCTATTTAATTTTCACACATACAACAGTGTTAATTAAATTTCTCAAGTACATATTCAATTATCGCGACTGAAGAAATCTTACGTAATATTTCTGACATCCGGAGCACAAAGAACCTGCAATAAGGTCATCATCATCATCTGGAACATCATCAATGAGCAAATGATTCCATTCAGTTTTAATAACGCAACAAGTCACTCAGTCAGTGGGGCAGTCATTGTTGCATAAAGATCGTTCAGTTTACTGGAGCAAATATATGCGAGAACAAAACAAACAAATACGCAGGCATCGGGGCCGAGGGGAAAGACATTGAATATACAATGTGCTGACAAATAACAAATATTCATACATACATTTAAAAAAAAAGCAACAAATTCCGAATGACGCCGAGTGCAATAAACCATAAAAGCTGAGCACTAAGTGTAAATAATGATAATTTGTAGCTGTCACTGACTTTTTTTTTACTGAAGAGCAAATATGAAATATTGTGCACTCATTCATTTTCTTATTGTGCAAATTAGTCTCTGTGCTTTGGATTAGGCCTATTTGATAGACCTCAATCGGGATTAATGGATTGAATGTTTACTAAATTAAACAATTCCAAAGAATTCTAATACCTATGTATATCTTCGAAAAACAAGTATTTGTGAACACATTAAATACGTTGATACTAAATAGACAATCTTGATTTTTAATTAAATTGCAACCTATGAAGTTAGATAAATTATCTATTATCTTATACATTTCTAATATAAATTAAATAAAATGTTATATAACTTTGAAGATGTAGTCCATTTAAAAGACATACAACGTTAAAAAATATACATTCAATTTTAATATACGAAAAATTTTTCAGCAAAAGTTGCATTTGAATTTGTACAAAGTTTGCAGTAGAGTGCTTCGATAAATAAGAACAACAAGGACAAGCAGCAAACAACATACATACACAGCAGAAAACATGTCAGTGGTTGCTTGCTGGCATTTACAACGCATTTGACTCTCGACTTTCACAAGCAGTCGTGGCCGAGTGGTTAAGGCGTCTGACTCGAAATCAGATTCCCTCTGGGAGCGTAGGTTCGAATCCTACCGGCTGCGAATCTAAGAATTTCTTTTTTAAATTGAAATACAGCGTTAAAACATTTAAACAAGCTGATATATTATATTTATTAGTGTTTTAATAATAGATAACCATATTCTGCAGTGTATTAATTAAATAGCCGCTTTACACAATGTATATACAATTCTTTTTATTTTTTATATTCTAAGCGAGAAGTTGATGTTTCTCTAGTCAATGCATCGAATTTCACTGATTTGACAAATAAAAGGCAATGCATATAAATTTAAATGTGAAAACATATGGATAAGAGCTATACAATTTGATTTATGTATGAAATTTATTAAAAAGAACAACGTAGTGAATGTAAAGCTAACATGTTTAAATGGCGTAATTATTTAGAAACATGTTTAAATGGTGTAATTATTTAAAAACATGCACAATTATTTTAAACATCCACCAACTTTGTTTTGTTTCTATGCTAATGCTAGCAATAAACGAATTAAGTTCACGTAAGTCAAAGCAACTGCTTGGTATTGAGTCAGTCATGTTTCAGCTGTTTCCGTGGTGTAGCGGTTATCACATCTGCCTAACACGCAGAAGGCCCCCGGTTCGATCCCGGGCGGAAACAGGTTTCTACTTTTTTATTTTGTATATTAAACATTTTTTAATATTGAAATAAAATATATATAAGTATTAATTAATAAATATTTATGAATTTACTTCATATCACTCTCCCTTCGCATAGAAACTAAGGAAAATGATTTTGATTTTGTGATTCAAACGGTCAAAGCAACTATGGCATTTATGCGATTACACTGGCGATTCTTTTTCTATAAACAATTGTGTATTTATATATGTATCTGCAAACCGAATCTAATTCAGTTCCGAGCCTGTTTCTATACACAAACTTTATCTGCGTATAAAAGTGGTTCACAATTGGCAACGACACACACAGCTGTTTCCGTGGTGTAGCGGTTATCACATCTGCCTAACACGCAGAAGGCCCCCGGTTCGATCCCGGGCGGAAACAGGATGAATTTTTTTTTAATTTTGTGAAAATAAAATATATTTATAATTTTACTAAATACACTCGATATTAATCAATTTACTATATTCTGTTGATGCAGCTCCAGATAATTTTAAATAATTAAAATAACTATTTGCTGCGTCATGTATTTATATGACACATTTTATTACTGGGATGGTGCCGTGTTTTGAATTTCTTAATAAGGTAATAATGCTGCTTGCAGGTGTATCGTTTTGACTTTTACTGTCCTCTCTTCCGTCTGCTTTGGTCTGTTCTGCTATTCGGCTCATATCTTGCTAATTTTGTTTGTTTTACTAAACAGCTGCTCGTTTCTTTCTGAGTCGCGTGTAAGTCGCGTGGCTTGAATTACAATGCAAAAATCTCACATAAATCTTTGCTTCAAGAAGTTGGCGCCGTTGCATGACGAGGATGATTACTCGATCTCTTCCAAATGAAATGATTTAAGTGATGAATATATAATACAAATATGTATGAGATCACAGACAAGTGAAAACAGCACTTGGTGTGTGGTTGCTGACAACAAACAATTACTGTTTACAGTTTGTATGCTTGTGTGCTCGCCTGATTGTTTGTTGCCCCTCCTAAGCTCCAAATGATTTTTCAATGGGCTGTCAAAAGTTTTGTATTGCCAGTCGACTACAAATTTTGACTCACTGGGACAAAAGCCAAAATATATTCATATACATAAATAATATCACGAATATACTTTATATACTAAATGGATATTGTCCAATTTAAGGAAATCTTTGGTAAGATTTACTTTGAATTGAAGTTTTGATAAAACAAGAATTTTTAATTTCATTATAATTAAACTAATTATCCTTCTATAGAACAAGTAGAGGTTTTCACGTTCTACGCCGAAATAAGTGCTCGAATACGGAAGTCTCTCAACAGCTATGGAATATTTCGATAGAGGAGAACCATTAAAGTTCCATTTAGAGCAGCAAATATGCGACTAGCCGGTATCTAATTACTGTCGTTAAGGACATGTGCACTGTTTGTATGTATGAGTAGCATTTACCAACACGCTTGTCTCTCTTGGCCATTGATTATCTGGGCCTTAAACTAACAGTAAGCACGCATCGAGCGTAAAACTTGCCACTGGCTCATGTGTCCGGATATCGCGTGTTGCCAGGCAGGAGGACAAGTTCAACGACACGGGCCGAGCCCACAGACAAGTAATCAACCCCCAAACCCAATAACAATTTCCCGAGCAAAGCCACCACCCCACGGAATCGAGCAGAGTTCCTGGCCGTGCGCAAAGCAAAATACCTGCACCTCCTCATCCTCCTTCAATTTTTTCTACCCCCTACTTTTATAGGGACTCCTCCTGTTTGCTTATGTCGGCATTTGTTGGAAATGGTCGTCGGGTGCCATTATGAAATTTGTTGGCGGCGCCATCGCCAAATCATAGAAATGCGGCGCCAGTTGCCACTTGTGGCAGGAGACAGGGCAAGTTTCCTCACGCGACTCGTAAAAATATCCTTTTGGGGGGATTGTGTTTTGACTTAATGACAGGAAGTGACGTCATCGCTATGGGGGTGAAATTTTTATTCGCCGGTTTAAGTGCCAGCCTTGTTTAACAATTGGTGTGGTTGGGTGGTTGAGACGAGGAGTGGAGATGGGGGTCTAGGCCATGCCATGTAATGAGGAATGATGTCATACTCGACAACTATGTAAATATGATTGCACAGAGTTCGTTGACGGGTCACAGGCCGCAGACTTTCAATGTTACCGACATAGTATAGTATAGTTTCTATACCCAAACAATATTTATTTATGATAATTTAAAAAAAAAATAAGTTGGTTAAGCATTCACTTTGACGTTGCACATTAAAGTCAACCATGCAGTAATACATATTTATTTATAAAAGCTAGTAGACAACAAACGGCATCATGAGTTTAATTACTAAATGGACAGTAAAGCTCGAAAACTGTTTTTATTGCCGCCAGCAAGAAGAAAAACCATAACAGCAATGTCTGTGTGATAATAAAATCAAAAAAGAAAAAATATAGAGCTGAAAGAAGTTTTCCCAGTTCAATGACCCATTTATTTGAGTGCTCACTTGAGTTGGCCTAGATGGACTTTGGGCCACATGCGAGCCAAATTTCAAGTTTAACGAAAGAACTTTATTATTGTCTTCGTTTTCTCTACATGTCTGTCTCCTTTTTTTTTTTTTTAGCTTTGTCATATATTAAAAAGTATCTCATTTTCTATAAAAATAAGCATGCAAACAAAATTGTTATGATATTTACATACATACATACTTATTAAGTAAAAAGCTCTTTTTCGTACATATAAAAAAACCGGCAAACTAACGCTTAAGTGGCAAGAATTTAAATTGAGTAAAATCTTGAAAAGGCCTTGTCTTTACAGCGGGAAAACAAGACGAGAAACAAAGGTCGAGCTTAATTGAATTAGCGCTCAAGTTACTTCAGCGATCTTTCGCATAAATTAAATAATACATTTTTAAATAAATTCATAAAAGTATAAAAGTACTTCGTACTAATATTCTTAAAAGAAAGTGAAATGATGGCCAAACAAACGGAATTTCTCGCTTGAATAAATTATAAATGTTTGTAAATATTTATGTAAGTGGTTAACAATAGTTAAAACTTGTTTTCGCCAAGTGACATCATTTGCCGACTGTCTAACTTTTGTTGATTATGTTTTGTGAGAAGGTGAGAAGAGAGTTGAAAGAAAATCAAGTCATCATTTTCAGTTCAGCGTCAAACAAATTATAAATGACGCATAGTATCACTTAATTTTGGCAAACACAACTTAATTATAGCAATTATGGCGTAAGTTCGCAGCTTAAACAAAAAATGAAGAGAATGAGAGAACAGCTGAAGGTGTGGTTTCTCTCATTCTCTCTCTCTCTGTCTGTCCCCCTGTTGTATTCATCATGTGATGTAAGAGAACTGTCAATAAATACGATAATATGTCGGTCGGTCAGCTGGCAGAACGCAATAGAGAATGAGAGAATAAATCCAACTTTGGGGGAGCGTGTGTTAGCACATCATTCACCATAATCATTGCACATTTTGAAAGGCAAACATTTGCCCAAAGAGATAAACAACGAGTCAAGTTCTGTTTGCTTCTTGGCGTGTTTGTTTACCTTCCACTTGCCTTCTTACTACTTATCGTTATTCGTATCGATTGTAGAATCGCCTACGGCTCTAGTCAAAAAACTCACCTTAAATATGAAATTGTTTCACGTTCAATACTTTTGCTATTTAATTTGTGAAGTTCAGAGTCTGCAATGAAAAGAGATATTGAGAACGCATAAGTAAATGAGCAAAAGAAACGCATACAAAATTTGCTTAATTTACAAAAGTTCAATGAGCCGACGACCAATTCATTTTAATGGCCCTTGTTCTTACAAAACTACCCACAAAATGCAGTATATTTATTCTCACAGCTTTTTACAAAATACACAGATATAAACACTTGCTTTTGCACATTGTTCGACATAAAAAAATCTATGCAAATTTAAAACAGAGAAAAATTATTGATGCCGCCCCAATGGTTGTTGCTGTTTTTGTTTTTGCTGCTGCTGCGCTGCTGTCGTCGGCATCGACGCCGAATGATGTCATGCAAATATTTTTAGTAAGCGCGCGTTCAAATATTTTTGTATTACTGCTCGTTTTATGTGTACACTATACTACATAAAAGGGGGGGGGGGGGGGGGAAGGCGTGAAATACTCGACGGTCTGAGGGCAGTTTTTCAGTTGCCTTTAGGCAGGTTTTTTTATTATTAAGACATTCCATATGTAATTTCATATTACACTTTCTACAAATTTGCATATTAATTACAAAAATGATGAGCTGCTAATACATGAGTTAATATATTTACTAATAATAACGGCCAGTGCAACTTATCGATAAACTAACTTAGCCATTTGCTATGTACACACTCTTCGAGCGTTGAAGTTTGCAACAACAAATTGCAGACGAAATCATGCAATGCCAAGCAAATAATTAAATTCCTTAATAATGCGAGCAATGAGGCCTGATATGCTACTAGTGTTAATTTACTATTTAATCTGGCGTCTCTCTTAACTAAACGATGTTTGCGGTCAAACAAACATGCAATCCACTATTTACACACACAATATATATGTATGTATATATATATATAATTCACAAGCCAACGTCAAAATGTCTGGCCCCGAGATAACTGAAGAGTTGTTGTTGGCTGTTTGCCTTTGGTTTTGGCTTTTGAGGCTTGCCAATTCATAGAAGGAAGATATAAAAGTTATTATGTAATCGAATAGAGTCGTGGCTTTCGTGTGTCTCACTTTTTGCATTATGAATTCATTTATGCAGCAACACGTTGCCTGCCTCTGCCCATTGTTATGTGTGTTGCTGCTTGGCTCTTTTTTATTTTGCCGTCCATTTGCGGCTTATTGTTGCATTGTTATAGGCAAAATAAAAAAAAAACTTAGTTTTATAAGAAACGAGATTTTTATATTGACATTTCCCGCTTTAACTGGGTTATAAGTATGAAATACCAATAAATAAAAATATACCAATACAGCATGAATGAAATCTTTTCATGTCATTTGGCAAATGTCAGTCAATAAAGCCGCAAGCATATAATTGCATTCAATGCTACGCTATTTACTTTCAAATTACAATAATTACAAACAAATTGTTGCAATTTACAGACATTTTTCCCACGCCCACACAAAACTCATGAAATGAAATTAACCTAAAAATCTCAAGTGAAATGTGGATCAGCGGGATAGCAGCACAAAGGAAGCACAAAGATAATAACAGTTATCTACTCTCGATGCACGAAGACAGTTTCAATTGAAGTCCAAATCGAGCGAGCCACAACAACGAGAATAACAAAAACACAACTCAGCTTAGTTTTTGTTGTAGAAATTGTCGACATTTTTATGCTTACCACTCTTTCTCTCTCTCTCTACATAGCCTACTCACTGCTCTCTTTTTCTTCTCACAACATTTGGTATAATTAACAGCATTGTCTTCGTGCCTGAGCTTTTGCTGCTGTTGTCTGCTTGTCTGCCTCTGTCCGCCCAGTGTTTTGTCTCTTCTGCTTTGTCCTATGGTTTTCTTGATTTTTCTTACAAGATTTATGTTGTGTTGCAGAACAGATTGTTGTTGTTTTTGTTGTTATTATTGTTGTTGTTGCCTGCCTGTCTGTTGCAACTGTACATTTGTCTGTTGTCTCTCAGTTGTTATTGTTGTTGTTTTATTGATGAGCTGCAGTTGTTTAGCCAGCAGCGCAGCGGCAGCAGCAGCAGCAACATCTCTTTTTAATCTCACTTGTGCATGGCTCAGTGTGTTTGTGTCTGTTTGTATTTGTATATGTCTCTGTTTGAAGCTTGGCACGTACGCCTCTTTATTTATGCATTTGTCTGCCACTCTTTCTCGGTGCATGCATGTGTGTGTGTCTGGAGCTAAAGCGGCTTTTCAATTGCCTGAGGCAAAGACGAGTTTACTTTTCTCTACAACTTTGTTTTTGTTGCATTGTCGTTCTATCCCATTTAGACAAATTGTTTGGAGTTGGGGAGACCAGCAGCAGAGTTGCCAGACCGTGATAATAACGAAGAAGCTTCCATTAATCAAAACGATCGTCACAATTATATGCACTTAATCTCTAAAAATTGTAAATCAATTAATCACCAACTGACACACCAGAACCAACTGACGTCAGTCAATGGGAAATTAGATAAGCAGCACGCATGAGTAAACAATTTTCAATTAAAATACGTTACGTACGGGGCAGCCAGCAGCATCAGCAGCTCAGATTCTCTTCATTTTCATATTTTTTATTCAAACGTGAGTTTGTGCATTTTATGCAGGGTGAAAGGCAACACCCTGAAAGTGTTTGAAAGTTGGGGAAATCGGTTGCAACATCAATCAGCTTTCATTGCTTCTACTTTGATTGCTTTGTACTCAGTTGTTCTTATCAAATGAGTCATATATTGAGTTATACCTTCATTTACTTTAACGTATTTTCTTTTTTGTTTATACTATAATCACATATACAAAACTTTACATGTGTATTGTACTTCCGTCACATGCAAAGACAACTAACAAACCAACAATAACAAAAAATCAGAGCCCAAACTAATTTTTCACATTTAAACATTTGTTGTCGTTGCTTTTTCTAGGTTGCCTCACAATTGTTTACAGTTTTAACTATGCACTTCCTCCCACAAACACACACACACACACACACTCACACAGACTTCGTTTGTCTTCTGTCTCCTTCATTCATTACACATATTTAAATTTGTCACTTGAAATAGCACTAGTAGCGGAATATGACAATGGGTTTTAGTTCGTTTCGTTGTTCTCTTCACAGTGCCATTCTCACCCACGAGCGCCACTCGCTGTTTGTTTCGACCTGTTGAAGTTTGTCGGTCAAAAAACGTCGGTATAATACAAAGCCCCTTTTCATCCAGACCAATTTAACAACTGATACACTTTTCAATAGGTGGCACATGCAGTGGCATTTTTAGCAAACCAATTCACAAAAAAAGTGCAAAGCCTCATAGTATGAATGTATATACCGTTTAAAGGGGGAATAAACAATATAGAAGCATAAACACAAACACACAGGGTTAAGTGATAAAGGAAAAAAAGAGGCAGAATTGAAATAAATTATAAAACTCATCAACTATGTATGTGTACATATGTATGCATGTGTGTGACTGTGAGTAGGAAGCGCAAATTCGAATTAGCAACAAAAGGCAGCAAATTTCATTAGAAATGCGCACAATGACGTCATTTGTCGGAATAATACCTGACTTTTTATCATGCTATTGAGCCGCTTGATTATTACTTGTTATGGGCGCAACCACAAAGTTTCTCAGGCAACAAGATTACGCTACCTAGTACAACTTGTAAAAGCTCATTGCTTATCAGTTTTATTGCAAACTTTATATAGAAAATCGAAACTTGCAATTGTCAAACTTCGTTTTAACGGTGCATGCTGAATATAACTACGGTTATTCTCCTTTCTTCTTTCCCTCTCTCTGTCTCTCTCAGACTGCTCGCTTGCTAATTGAAGGCAATAAAAATATGGCCGCCATATAAGCTAGAAAATGAGGTTAACTACTGCCGAAAGAGCATAAAGTACATTCATACTCACACACACACAAACACGCACACTCAAACATTACAATGTATTCGTTTCGCAGCCATCTAACTAGAGAACAGAATACAAGGCAAATTCCGATTAGATTGTGGAAACAGCATAGACAAGTGATCAGACAAGCCGGGTACACGTCATTTTCAATCATTTAATATGGCAACACTGGCCAAACAGCTGTTTTTTCGGCCGATTAACGATCAATTCACTTATGGTTGCCAAATTAAAGACTGCCGGACAGTAAGAGTGTATAAAGCTTTTAAAAACATAAACTGGCACAAGACGCCTTGCCCGTCCCCGCCATAACACCATCGGTCTATTCTGTCATTCAAAAATAAACAAGTTTCCGATATTTACAAATCCGTTTATCACTGTAAAAAAAATCAAAATAACTAGGTTTTTTTGCCAAATCGAATGCAAATGGCAAAGCAGCAAACGAGCTATGTACGAAAACCTACAAAGAAACTCTGTAAAAGTGGGTCACAGTCGAGACGAAACTTGTAAACAGATGCGCCTCAGAAATATATACCCGACACTAAGCAATTTATCAGCGAAAATGCATTAGACACGCGTAAGTGTTTGTGTATGAAAAATTACTAATAAAGGCGGCAGTTATAAACAGAAACCTGTATGATGACGTGAATAGAAAGCTAAACGTGTACGATTGTATGTACTATACAAATATATGCAAAGATCTCTGCCAGCTCCCACCCACCCAATGTAAACGCGAGCAAAGAGAAACAAGTAAAATGTTCTTAATATATAGAACGAAAAATTGTTACTCTGCGCTGAGAACGAATTTTAAACGCAAAGCATAACACAAAAAACACACTCCTCCGGAATGTGCTTGACCAATCCCAAAAAAATTTAATTTTTTTGTGAGTTAAAAGATGGCGTCACCGGTAAAATGGCAGCCACGCATAACAGTAAATAGCTCGCTGTCTACG
Source organism: Drosophila histrio (assembly GCA_958299025.2). NCBI lineage: Eukaryota > Metazoa > Arthropoda > Insecta > Diptera > Drosophilidae > Drosophila > Drosophila histrio. The sequence continues at coordinate 7,362,081 of OY729167.1, forward strand.
CATATTTCCCCAAAAGAAAACCAGCCAAACAGTACATAATTCAATTAATATCACACATGTTAATTTCTAAGAAAGTAGATAGAAAGTACTCACAGTGTATTCTACTGCTGTTGATGTTTCAAACTTTTCGCTTTTAGTTCTTATTGCGTGCTGCTGGGAAGTCGTTTAAACAAACACAGACACAAATTCGACTACACAGACACTCACACGCGTTCGGTTTTCGGCTGCTTTATGTGCATATGAAGTAAATGGGGAATGAAAAAGACTTTTTATTAAATTGCTTAATTTCGTATTTTAAATATCGCTACTGCGGCGAATCACACAAGATTAATTTTATTTCAATGTCGCCTGCACTTTGAGAAGTGGCACACGAGCACAGCTCGCTTTCTAATGGCGTCTTGTAATGGCGGGTCTTTCTAACGGCACTTGCACTGCACAATCATTTATTCGTTTTAACTAAAACCCTTTAATTGCACAATCAACTTCAATCAGTTAAAGTTGTCTATATATACATATATATATAGTTTTAAACTATCATCACTATTTAATATTCACATATATTAATTTTCGTAACGCACACACGTCTGTCGTTCACTAGCGCACGTTAACAACAAGAAGAACCAGCGCGCTCAGACTGGAAGCAGTCGCATATGGTAGTGTTGGTAAACGACAAGTGGGCGTACCGAATTATTCACGTCACTGAAGACGCATACTTTGAATGGGAAACTTGTATATACGTATATGTACATGACTAAAGCATATATTTATTAATGCTTAAAAACACAAAACTCACAATAACAAAGTTTTGCAATAAAATTGAGCAACAACTGCAGCTCTTTTCGTTGTGTGCAAGAGTGAGAGCGGGACAACTATAGGGTCGCCACCGCTCTCTGGAAAACGACCGCAAAGCGGCCTGGAAATCATCCTGCAACGCCCAAATAAAAAAAAGGGAATATATGTGTATGTGACGGTGCGTGTATATTGGTAGCAACGAATATGGTGAGCAAAGCAAGCGTGAAAAAACAGCGCCGTTCACGTATATGTACAAGTACAAGAAGGAAATGCCAAGTCCTGACGCGTTGACCACAAAAGATGCGAACACTTTTAAGTATTCTGCTGAGTGCAAAAACTATGTCAATTAAGTTAACCGCATACGCATATATGTATATCGATTATGTCATATTATTTATTCGAGCACAAGCGCATACACGCACACACAAACGCAATTAACACTTGGCGGCGTCTCCGTCACCGGCATGCCGTGAAAAAATCGATTAGTGCGCTTCGGTGGCAATGATACTGTACAGCACAATTTAGATTTATACATATAGTTCACGAACAGTTATTGCGCTTAGGCGTATAATTTAGAATTTATTGAATTATTAAACAAATTCTTACAGATTTTTAAATGCAAAAGTAGACAGAAAATCACAGCGCGACGTACGTGCGATCCGCTTCGGCTTCGTATCTGAGTGACAGTGTGCCCAAACTGCGTAACCACGAAATTACTCTATGCACACTAGTTGCGCAACACTGGTGCACTTTTATTATCAATTTCTATCGATAAATTCGATTAAGCCGGTATTCTAATATATTTAAATTGCGAATATGTTTATAGAATGTAAAATCAAATTTATTTTAAATTAATTCCCGCAATATTTAATAAGCTATAGCTTACTTGGACGTTAACAACAATAAACATGTTAATTTTAAATCTATAAATAATACAAATGCTTAAAGCACTTCACTGGAAACGGATTCAATGATGTTGTAAGCGAACAGAATGTCCGCTTCGTCCAGGAGACGGCTGACAGCAATACGCAGACTGGGACGCACGGGTTTACGTTCTCGATTCTGCAAGTAGGCGGCTTCTATGACGGCCACGCCTCGCTCAATGCACTGTAAGGGAAGGCAAATTGTATGTTAGTAAATAGTAAATACTATGTATTCTAATTAATTAATTAATTAATACCTTGTCTGCCACCTTTGCCAGCAATTTGCTCTCAGCGTCGAAGCTATCACGCTCTTTAGCCACATACAAATGCTTGATTGGAGACAGTTCATCGCCACGCAGCTGAAGTTTACTGAAGAGTTTAAACTGTTGCTGGACAAGGCGCGACTTCTGCTGCAGTTGCTCAAAGATCTGTGGTTCGCGCTCAAATCGATCCAGCGATGAAATGGCCGCCTGGGTCAGCATTGGCGGCAACGAGGCCGAGAATATATAGCCCAGTCCAGAGAGCCGCTGGTGCTCGGCTATGAAATGGGAACCCACACAGAAGCCTCCAATGGTGGCCATTGAACCCTCCATGCCCGCCGATATCAAATCAATTTCATCACGCTGAAAGCACAGAATGTAAATTAAGAATTTGCTATTCATAAGAATTACACAAGCAAAGACAATATTAGACGGAAAGGCTACAGTCGAGAGAAATCTAACAGCGTGGCATTCTTAGTATTATTCCTCAAAATTCCTATAGTTAGTCGACAAACTTACATCTACATTGAGGTGCTCGGTGATGCCGTGTCCCGTCTTGCCGAGCGTACCAAAGGAGACGCTCTCATCCAAAAACAGACGCAACTTGTACTGTTTGCGGAGCACAATGAGTTCAGGCAGCGGGCAAAGTTCACCGGTATTCATGTAGATACCTTCAACGACCAGAAAGCGACGTGTCTTTTGTGCCTTTTTGGGATTCTTCTGGTCGCGTTTCTCCTGCTCCATCAGCAGACGCTCCAGATCTTTGGCATCGTTGTGCTTGAAGTACACAATGGTGCTGCGCGATGCATCCAATCCCTTTTGAATGGCAAAGTTGACGGCTTCATCTCTGCAAGAGATAAGTAATATAAAATAAGAATATATAATAATAGAGCTATCTGAAAACTTTATGATAATTGATAAATGAATACATCTGTAAATCATTTACAATGACAACCACAATGTTTATGTAACGAAATGTCGATTTTAGTTACATTCAGTTAACAAACTTACACAAAGATGAGATCGCCACGTTTGGCATAGGCAGGTATCGCACTGGCAACCGTTGAGAAGCCATAGGAGTACACAATGGCCTCCTCCAGACCCATGAACTTGGCCAGGCGATCCTCTAAGTCCAGATGCACGTCCATTGTGCCATAGAAGCCGCGTGGACCACACGAGCCGACACCATATTTGCGCAGACACTTGCAAGCATCCTCCAAGATGTCCTTGTCCTCCAGGAATCCCAAATAGTTGTGGGAGCCCAAGTTGAGGCAATCAGATCCATCGACCACAATGCGTTTGCCCACCTTCGACTGGACGAGGCGTGTACGCAACAGCGGATGTTCCGGATCTGTATCGGTCACCAATGGCTCCGGCTCGTATTGTTCAATTAAATACTCTTGCTGTTCTTTTGTTAAACGGCGGCCGCCCCGTTTGTGCAACAGCAGCCAGACAACTGTGATCAACAGCAAAGTTTCCAGCACCAGCGCAAAGGTCGGCGTCTGTAATTAATTAATGTGTACAATTTCACACATACTATATACTAAAACATTGCCCACATACTTACATTCCGAAAAATTGTGCCTATTTCGTTAAACAATTGTATGCCAATCATTGTTCGTCTGCTGTTTGTGCTGCAAGTGTGTGAAAAAATCAATTGAAGTCACGCCGTCTTTGGGGTAACGTTGCATGCGTCATTCAAAACACTGCTCGCTTATCGCAAATGCACACATATTTAACACATAACTCACCAATTATGTTGAGCTTTAGATAAAAACCTTCACAATCGGCAGTAATTTCACTTTTAATGTTATCAAAATGGTATGGAGTTCTCCAATAGTTCTGATACATATATGTTTCAATTGCGGGGTGCTTAGTTATCGATTTGTATCGATAACACTTTTTTTTTTGCTTGATCTTCGATAGCTTCCACTTTAACGAAACACACTTGACGAAAGAACTTGTCCAGTGTTGCCCATTTGTCTGCTAATAGATCTGACCTTTTTTAAAAAGGTAATTGACTTTTTTGACTTTTAGCATGTCAAATTTATTGGCTAAACAAAAAGCTGGCACTTTATTACTCTCTAAGTAAATTGTCTATGTTAAAATGCTAGCACGACCTGTTGAATTTTTTATTTAAATATTATTAGCATTTTGTTTATGAATACTTAGCCATAAACAACTTTTTCTTATTTCTTAAACTTTGGCAGAAGTCGCTACCTTTATGACATTCCACAAAAGTATACATAGTACATAAAAACATGATCTGTATATTAGCTGTAACCATTTAAAATTATTTATTTAAACCAAAAATGTTTATAGATACATTTTACAGATAGTCAAGTCAAAAATGCACATATTTATATATTATACAGTAAAAACTTAAACCCAGTGAAAATGCAATTTATTTAATTTTTTATATGTATATAGATTTATTTGTTAAATTTTATTTTATTTTTTTTTTGTAGTTTGTCTTCCAGTTTTTTTTGTTTTTGTTAATGAATAAAAATAAAACAATAATGATAATTAAACGTTAAAACAAATTGTACTGTCCTAGATACATAATGAGCGAAAAAAGAAAAGCGTTGACATTTCTTTTATTGCTTTGAAAGAACCGAGAAAAAATTGCTAATTGTTGTTGTTATACATAGGCAAATAATAAACCCATTTTACAAAGCACACAAGAAATGTGAAACTGGTTGCGAAATCTAAATATAATATTTGTTAAAAATCAACAACTCAATTTTATGATTCATTTTGTGAGTTTGTTGTTCAATTGTTGTTGTTGTTGTTTAGGAGTTTACTCTTATTTCATTCCAGACGCTTAAAAACTGGCTAAACTAAATTTATGCACGCTTTTGTTGTTGTTGTTGATGTTGCTTGCAATTTTCTTGTGTTATGTATTTTTAAAAACTATCATTTAAGCTTGGTGTTGCTTTTGTGTGTGGAGTTTGTTTGTTTGGGGTGTCTTCTGGTGTTTTAAATGTTTGTTGTTCAAAATGAAAGCGCGACTGCCTGGCGACTTCAAAGAAAAATAGCATTGCATGGTTTGATTATCATCCGTTGTTGCTCCTATTTCTTGTCGACGCCCGCATTGGACTGTGTAGAGTATGAATATTGAGACCAATAATGATTGGTGGCACCGCCATCATTATTGCCAGTGGCTCCTCCCGTTGTGCCTCCGCCCGCACTGCCACCGACATTATTGGTCGCTGCTCCCCCGGCGCCCTGCTGTTGTTGCTGTAGATTTCAAGATTGTTTCATTAGACAGCTGGCTTGGTTGTTGTTGTGGCTTGAACTTAAGCTTACCTGCCACCAGGACATCCATTGTTGTTGCTGTTGATCGGTGCCTTGCCAGGCTTGTTGCTGCTGCTGTTGTTGTTGTTGTGATTGCTGCTGCTGGTTGCCATAACCTGCTTTGAATACACACAAACAACACAATTAGACAACACATACACCACATAACAGAGGAAGAGACATTGCTCCTACTCCTCCTCCTTCTCCCCAACGCAATGCAACTCGACGTAACTCAACTCATATTGCAACACCACCATAATTATTTAAAAAAGTTACATTCAATGGATTAAGGTAGAATTTTATTAGCGGCGCCACAACAGAGCGAGTTTTTTATAAGTTACAAGTTGTCGGTTGTCGTTGTCATCGTCGTCGTCGTGATTAACGCTACCTACCCTGCATCTGATTATAGCTCCAATATTGTTGCTGGCCCGCTGGCTGATGCTGTTGTTGTTGTTGATATTGTTGTTGCTGCTGCTGTTGTGGTTGCTGCTGCCAGACACCAGCCTGTTGATGTTGATGCTGCTGCGTCTGCTGTTGTTGCTGGTGCTGTGCATAAGTGCTCCACTTGCCGCTTAATGCAGACTGTGAAACAAATAGAAATATATTTATATAAATATATATATATTTATGAGTTACAATTTCACTTTTTATATGCTTATTGAGCTTACCTTGGAACCGCCGTTGCCACCGGCACTCGACTGAGGCTTGTACTGTTCGTAGCCAGCTTGGGCCGAGCTATTGCCATATTTGGGCAGCACTTGGGCAGCTGAACGCTCATAGCCACCGCGACTATCTTCTTTGGTGTCGCGGTGGCCATGCCGAAAATCCCGTTGTTGATGATTGCCACCACCGGAGCGATAGCTGCTCTGGCTGCTGCCTCGATTGCGATCGTTGCTGCCCATTCGATTGCGATCATTGCCGCCACGATCTCGATCGCGATAATCTCGTGAACTGCCGCCGCCGCCATAGCCGCGATCATCGTAGCCACTTCTACGATTGTTTTGCATCCAATTCTGTTGGCCACCGCCGCCGCTTCCTCCTCCACCACCGCTGCCTCCGTAGCCGCGATTGCGATTATCATAGCCACGACTGCCTCCACCGCTGCTGCCGCCGCCGCCGCCTCCTCCACCGCCGCCATAGCCACGATCATCGTAGCCACTTCTGCGATTGTTTTGCATCCAATTTTGCTGGCCGCCGCCGCCACCACCACCACCACCTCCGCCACTGCCATAGTTGCGATTGCGACTATCATAGCCGCGACTGCCTCCTCCTCCTCCACCACCTCCACCACTACCACCACCGCCTCCTCCACTGCTGCTGGAGTAACTGCCACCGCCGCCTCCGCCGCGTCTTGAGTCACTCCAACGACTCTCGTGCCGCTGACCACCACCGCCGTGATCACGACGCCTATCGTCAAAGTATCGATTACGATTTCGATCATCACGGCGATAATTATCGCGTCCGCCACGGGATCTCTTGTCACGCGATCTGTCCGCATCGATGGCCTTCTTGCCCTTCTCATTGTACTTCTTGACCTCAGCCTTGGCCTCGTCACCGTTCAGCTCCGTGTAGTTGATGTCATCGAACCATCCGAACTCCAGCGAGGGCAATGTGAAATTCGCTGCAAAAAGATTGTGCAAGCAATTTAAATATAAGACTGCATTGTACAACACTGGCAAAGTTTATCTTCTTTTCTTTTTTTTTTCATTTGTAATATAAATTTTACACATTACACTTTACAAAGAGTAAGGAGTGGGATGATAAGGTAGGTGGTGGAAAGGGGAATGTCAGCCGGTAACGTGTAATGAACAAAGAGCTAGACTCAAAGGAACTACAAATATACTACAATTGATTGTCAACACCGGACAGACTACAGCATATATTTTTAAATCGAATTGTCGGACATAATTTAAAGTCTTTGTCATATTTTGACATTACTATAAGACTAATGTTTAATATCGGACTGATCTTTGGTATTAAAATTGATATATTCGAAATAAATAAGAAACTTAAAGATTAAAGAGTCTTATTTTGAGATTTAGCTGGATTATGGAATGTTTTATATAGTAAGGATTGTCAATATCGGATAGATAGAGTTGCTAGCTGTTGAATGCCATCAAATAATCTGAATTGAAATAGATAAATAAGATATAAATATGAATCTAAAAGATTGAGATGTTCTATTTCAAGTTTAAATGGAATAAGGAATGTTATCTATATTAAGATATATATAAATATATCAGACAATCATTTAAAGTTGAGGAAATCGGTATAATAATACACTGCACATTAGACAACTAGCTTTAGATGAGTTAGATGAAGTAGTATAGACACGATTCATAGCTATTGACGACTTGGTTTTGGTGCTGGGGAAATGCTTTGGGCGTAATTTATCAAAAAATGAAGTATCTAAAGTATAAGGTAAATTAAAAGATGCTTAGAATTACAGAAATAACAAAAAAAAAAGTAGTTATAAATACATAATAGAAAATAGCAGCTGCTTACAAACTAAATAAATATATAAAAACGTTACATTATAAGCACATTATACATATTGTTCTTTTTATATAGATATATATAGATATTTTGACGCTTTCGATATACATTATACAACAATATATTTTATAATATTATTATTATATTATAATGTTTGTTTTTTTTGTTATAATTTCGTTGCGTGGTTGTGGTGGACAATATTTACCTCGTAAGTTATTTATTGTTGATTCTTTAACTGTAAAAGCATTTCCCTTTTCCTCTTTTTCGGCGATGCGGCGTTTCAATTCATCTTCGCCGGGTATGCAAACAACCGCAATACGCTTGAAGTCGCTAAAACCTTTCATTTTACGTCGCTGGGCCGAGGCATACGCATTCGTCTACAAGAATATTACAGGTTGTTGTTTTGTTGTTGGTTGGTTGATTGATTGATTTTGATTTTGGTTGTTTGGGTTGGTTGGACGGTTGTTTTATTTGTTGAATGTCGGGTAGCAAGCCAGTTGAGAAACACGTTGATGATTTTTTTGTTTGGAATTGTTGCAAGTTGTTGCTGCTCTTGTTGTTGTTGTTCTTGCCGCCGAACCCCACCCCTCTGGCGATGACGTTATCAGCCCTCGCTTATAAACTAACACATACCTGGATATATATATGATATACATACTGTATATATACATATTCAATTATAGTTTCTTGCACTATATAGTTATTGATTCTCATTCTGTCGCCTTCAACTCCGCCAGGGAGTTGTTACTCGATATATTTGACAACACAAATATGCATCTGCTTCAAAATGGCAGAACGAAACAACAGTTGACTTAATAATTGTTGTATATATAAATAAGATTATATATTATATAAATATAGGTATTATATACTATATATATGGAGCAGAGGTTTCTGCTGCCTTGGCATTTAGAGAGATAGAGAGTAGGTATAGTAGATATACTAATGTGATACGGATTCGATGTCATTGTTTTTTTTTTAAATTGGATTTTTGGAATTGTGTGTTTTGTTTTTTTTGGTTACTTACAGTGGCTTCCTTGCCGCACGCTTACATCCTTCATAAATACATACATACATTTATTCATCTCCATCTCCAACTCCATTCTCCATCTTCATCTCTCTCATCACTGCCTCTTTTTCTCCACTACAGTCAACTGTTGTTGCACCTAAAACTTAAGCTTAAGCAATACAAGATACAAAATACAAATACTTACACCGCAACACACTTATGGAAACTAATTATCGGATCAACTTAGAACCTAACACATACCTGACACCTTTTTTCAGGGGGTTGGCGTCCTGCGACGCTTGGGCTTTCCTTAATTTCTCTGTCTTTCTTTCTTTCATTCTTTCACTCAATCTCTCAATTCAAATGCATATTCAAAATTGTACAAAACAAAAAACATACAAAAAAAGTATAAATCTGTAACAGATCCTTTTAAATGGGATCTTTGGCTGTGATATAATACTCAGTATGTATGTACTATATTATATCATCATCAACGCATAATTCTCGCTTGTTTCGTGGTTCGTTCGGTTCTTTTGTGTGTGTGTTTAAGTATGTGTTGTGTTGTGTTGTATTATTGTGTATGTGTGTGTGTGGCTTTCGAGTGTGTGTATGTGTGTGTGTGTATGTATGTGTAGTATTTTAGTGTATGGGTCATTTGCTTGATGTTTTACCTGATCAAGTATGAAATTGCGACGTCGCTTCATGGCAATATCTTCCAGTGAGCCCAGGCTATTTAAACAGATCTCGTATACCTTATCCCAGCGGCCCTTGTGCACAGTTTTACGCGATTCTCCATCGATCTGAAATGCGAATAAAGAAAATAAAATACAATTAAATGTGTTTACTTCCATTTGTAAATAGTTGCAAGATAAATAAGAGCAGGGAAAGTTAAAATTAGCTAGTCCCAGTAACATTGGTAATTAGATTTAATAGCGATTAACAAATAGCTGAAAATATAGGTTAAAAGTAGAGTATAAGACCGAAACCTTTAACTAAATCTTTAAACTCTAGTGTTTTATTCTTTTCTCATTATATTATGAATTTATCAAAAATTTAACTACGTTTTATAACGTTTAAATAAGTGTTTGTATATATTTCTTAACATTTTAAAGTATTAAACATTTCATTGCACCTACAACGAACCGAAATAGAAAGAACTAACCGAAAAAGAACCTTCTACCGATCGATATGCACCGAAACCGATATTTGTTTCGATATTAATCGCTGTTTACAAAGTCTACAAAGCCTATCGAATATATAACATATAATTTATACATATGTAACATAAGTTAGGGTATTTTCTTAGTCATGCCTTCTATTCCGTTTCATTCTACAGCTTAATCGATTAATTTCTCATTAGTTCTATTCACTTGCTCTCAATTTACCAGCTAACAGCTTGTAATATAAACTGACTTATTTATTTATATTGTCACACTCACCGTCATTTTGGCTATGATACTATCAGGTCCAATGACCTCGTAACGCTTATCGACATTCTCCGACACATGTTTCTGTGTCCAGTGTGTTTTGCCAGCTCCTGGGAGACCGACAAGTAGAATGACTTCGCATTGTTTGCGCGACTCGGCGCGACGTGGTCCGGCAACCAGTTGCTCGATGGGCACCAGAGCCAATAGTATATAGCCCGGAAGTAGAGCGACAGTATCTCGGGGCACGGGCACAACATCCTCGTATTCATCTTCAGCTGGTTTTGATTTTTCAACTGCTGTCTTCTCTGTCTCTGCATCAATTTTGGCGCGCTTATTTGGCGATGGGCCATCCTCGTCCTCCTCCTGCTCAGCCTTGGTCTTTGATTCTTCCTCTTTGGACGAAGCTTCTGGCTTGGCAGCAGCAGCAGCTTCTGCATCATCTGCACTCTTTTCAGTATCAGTTTGGCTATCGCCATTGGCAACAGCTGCTGTCTCGGGTGGAACTTCGGCTGCGTCTTCAGCTGTGCAAATAAGTAAAAAGTAAATTGTTAACTCCGCAGATATTTGGCAAATGTTTATTTGTATAACTCACCAGGTTCGGCGGCCTGATCTTGTGCAACTTCAGCTGTTTCGGCTGGTTGTGCCTGTTCTGATTGTTTCTCCGCTTCGGCATCAGTTGCTTCCTTCGATTGCTCCTCCTCCTCCTCCTTCTTTGCACTGGCTTTGGTAGCTTCTTCAGCCTTATCCTCAGACTTGTCGCCTTCCTCGGATTGCTCGGCTGTGGTGGGCTTGGTGTCGTCGTCCTTCTTCTCGACCTCATCATCATCGGCAGTTGCCTCGTCGAGCACCTTCCACTTTTCGCCATCGTTGTCATCATCCTTATGCGACTCGGCACGCGGTTTGCGTCGCTTTCGGGTCTTACGTTCGGCATTTACAAGCAATTCCTCGCCATTGGCAAAGTTCACAGTGAACTCGTAGCCCTTGGTAAGAATGTGGGGAAAGAGTGCGTCCTCCTCACCCAAAATGCTCTTGTCAAACTCATGGGCAACACCCAGATCCTCTCCATTGAGAGTGTATTTGATGTTGCACGGCGTGCTCTCCAGATCCAAATAGCAACCAATTACATCGTCCAGCTGATATGGTTTGCCATAACTAGTGAATTCTTTATTGTTGGCCTTGCGACCGTTCTCACAATAGCCATAGGAATGTTCCGCTTCGCCCAAGAGCATCGAAGACTTTGGCGTTGAGAAGCCAACGCGAAAACCGCGCACATTTGGCTCATCGCGAAAATGATTAGAGCTTTCCGTAACAGTCTCCTCCGTAAGTCGTACCTCAAAGCACACCTTGCCCTCGCGTACGCCGTAATTAGCGCGTGCTCCTGACCAGATCAACGAGAAGATCTCGTTATTCAGAGGCTTGGCTGATGTGAAGTTGCTGGCATCGATGCACAGATGCAGATCCGAATCAACTGCAAGGGAAAGTAGTAGGAAAACAATTAATATATCCACATCTACAAGTATACATTTACAATATTAATCTACTTACGCCAGCTGAGACCCACTTGATTCTCCTCCATGGTGGGTTCATCTTCGGCTACAGTTCGTTCTTCAGCAGCGGCTGCTGCCGCCTTTGAGTCGCGTTTCTCGCCGCTGCGACGCTTTGGGGAACGCGAGCCGGTACGGGAGCGTGTGTTACTGTGCGAACGTTTGCGTCGTTCATTCGACTTATCTTTCTCTTTCTCCTGTTCCTTTTCCTCTTGCTGGTCTGTCTTGGCAACGGCTGCTTCCTCATCTACATCCATTTTCTCACTGTCGCCATTCGATTGATGAGGGACTTTGTCAGACACATCAGCATTAGCTTCAGCATCGGCATCAGCATCAGCAGGAGCAGGTTTATCATTCTCCTCTGGCTTATCATCCTCTTGTTTCTCTTGTGTATTGGAGTCGTTTGACTCATTTTGCTCGGCTTCCTCTTCCTGCTTTTCTCTGGCATCATCTGTCATGGCCACATCTTCATTCAGCTCGGCTTGAGGCTCACCAGATACAGCAGCAGCAGCATCTGTTTCCTCTACCTCATCATTCTCATTCGCATTCTCATCATCTTGTTCCATTTTATTAGATTCTTCTTCCTGTTCTTGTGCTTCCTCATCGTCCTCATCCTCGACTTCTTTTTCCGCTTTTTCAGGCTGGGCTTCGGCCACAGGCTCAGCTGCAGCTTGTTCTTCCTCCTCTAGAGTCTCCAAGTCTGGCTCGGTGGCAACTGGAGCCGCTGCAACCGGCGATGGTGAGCGCGACATTGAGCGTGTTCGACGCTGACGTCGGCTTGGTGTAAGTGGAGCGCCATCTATCGTGTGGAAAAAAGTGTTTTTTTTTTATTAATTCATGTAAATGTTATATGTTTGGTTATATAAGGCACGTTTACATTAAAAACATGCTGAGCCGCGTTACATACACACACGCACGCACACATTTATAAAAGTTGAAGTCTGTGTAATAATAGTCTCACAAACACATCAACGAAAAAAAGCGCACTGATGCATACACACAAACACATACAAACTTACCTCCATCGCCGCCGCCGGCAGTACCATCGACATGTGCCCGCAATCGCTCGATGAGCACGGCTTTAACGCCTTTGGTATCAAGACCGCGCGTTTGTAATTCCGTACGCAGGTCTACCACCTTCATCTTGTCCAGCTTCGCCAAATCCATTTTTTTTGTTCAATCTTGAATGGCGGCAGCAGCGCGTCACGCACAAAAATACACACACACACTTACTCACGCGCACAACGATTGAGGCGGAAAGAAAAGGTAAAACAGAGCAAGTAGAAAGTATGTGAAATCGGCGAGTTTTATTTTCACACAATTTAATTTAGTCCTTTTTCGCAAATATAGCGAACCAAATAAACTTTCGCAATTGCATTCGCATTTATTGCGAATAAATAATGGCTAAAACCTATACCGAGAACGCGTTGATGTGAAGTTGGCTGCGATTAAGAATGAAGGCAATGCTAAATGCTATCGATTGGTTCGGACATAAATGATAGATTTTATCTTTTAAGTATCGATAGTTTTCACAAAATACAAATTAACTTAAAAACTATTAATAGTAGCGTAAATTGAGGTTTACTATGCAAGTTCGGTGCAATTTGCGACATTATTTTAATTATAACATTATAATTTAATTAAATATACATAGACATATTTTAAATTCGGCTTGAATCTAACAAAAATGGAAGCTATCATTCAAGTCGTTTGCTTTAAATTAAGAGAAAAACAGAAAAAATACTGACAACGGCATAAACCGAAATGTTTAATTTTCTTGGGACCAGTGTCGGTAAACGGTGCACAGCAGACGTCACAAACGTTAACTTAGTGCGCCATCATTTGCCTGTTTGCAAAAAATGCTCCACCTATGTTTAGTTTTTATGGTGGAAAGTTGTATGAAAAAAATAATACAGACATAACACCACAGAGGGCAGCCACCTTAGTGGAAAACACATGATGTGGATTCGAATGCTTAAAGAGTCAATTTGTTTGTGTATATTTGAGGACTCCGTGGCGCAACGGTAGCGCGTCTGACTCCAGATCAGAAGGTTGCGTGTTCGATTCACGTCGGGGTCAATTTGGGACTTTTCTTTTGTATTGTTTGTATAAAAATATAACGAAATTTTTATACACTTTTTAAAATATTTTATATTTCTTATCCATTAAAAAATATATTATTAATTGGCCTGAGTATTTCATATATCTATGAAATACAATAAGTATAGACGTTTAGTATAATAACTTAGCCATAGTTTATCCTCCAATTAGTATTCACTGTCTAAATTTGATATAGTGTCAGCTATATTTTCATCACACTGAAGTAAATTAGAATGTAGCAATACTTGTTAATAATATTTTTGAACTGTGAAATTAATGAGTCGTCGTTAGTGAAGCAACCAGAATGAATTTACAGTCAATAATATATTCAGTGTTATTGATACAATGTATCTTTGCGTAAATTGAGATCTAAAATATAGTATTTGTCTAGGAGAATTTGCATATTGTGTGAAGCAATGCATCAGATTTATTTTGATTGATTGTCATATGTATGTCCAAAGAAGGAATAGATCATTTGTATTCATATATGTTTAATTACATCGTAGAATCGCCTAGAAAATGACTATTTTAAGCGGTGCACTACCATAAAGGGTAAAAACAATTTATTAATGTAAATTCAATTAGATTGATCAATTGATACGATCTCTGCAAAGACAAGGTCATAGAATAATCAAGAAAAACACTGCAATCACTAAAATTACAAAATCTCACGCATAAACAAAACTGTTACAATCTCAACACATAAATTTCATAGTTTGGCGATCGGAATTAACTTAACTTGTCTGTTACTTACATTTCCGTAAAGTTATAACACCCATTTCTGTACAATTTCTATGGGCACAGTGTATAATAAACGACATTCGTTTTCAACACCTACACGAACTTGGACTACAAGTTATACAATAAATATTGATCGTAGGTTTTGATCAAAGTCCGGTTATTGTTTCACAATTGTTTTTTTTTTGTTTATTAAGTGTAAAAATAAATACATATCAATAATAAAAATAAAAACTCAAATACAACGCTTAGGTTAGTTTCAATACAGAACCAAGGAGAACGTGAAATAAGTATGTATGTATAATATATATATAGTAGTACAGTTCGCAGTTAGTAGATGCCACTTTCACTATCACCCTCACTCAATGCTGCTGAACCACCTTAAAACGCTTCGCTTCAGCGTAATCTCTGGGATCGGAGAAGTTACGTTCGGGTGCGATGCGTACATCGTTTGGATCGGTAACGAATTCGCCACTCCAAGTGGGCGGCAATATAGTGGGATCCGAATCGAAGTCAAAGTAATCCTGATCATCGGAACGATTGCGTTCAGGCTTCAAGCGTGTCTCTCCGCTTTTAACAAAGGTTCCATCCCAAGCGGCGGGCAAGACAATCGGTTCAGTGTTGAAGCCATAAAAGTTGTTTGTGTTGGTCACATTCTGATTTTGGCGACGGATCTTTGATACATTGTTCACAGCACCATCAGAATAGTCAAATTTGCCATTCCATCCCTCGCATTTAATCGGTATATACTCGTCCTTTCTGCGGAGTGACATGTTGATTATTTTATAGTCCTCAACTTTCGTTTGAAGAGTAAACGATGAACGATGCGCACGCGACGCGTTTTAAAAATCGATTGACTTCTCGAAACGCCAGCGATATTCTAAAATATGATTTCACTCGGTGTTTGCCTCTAGCATTGGCGTAGAAATGATTGTTTTGTTTTTGCTTGGCCCAGCTTTCGACCCACACGTCAATTTCAATCGATGACGTCAGTTATCGTCTCGAAACGGGTTGGCAGTGTTAGCTCTGAGGTTGCCTCCTCCACAGGTCGGCATTTTGTTAAGCAATCTCAGTAACAGTACAATACGATTCCGCGTCTCTGACGATTGCCATATAAGCTGACAAATTAAACACCAAGTCTAACAGCTCCCTGCTGAAGCGAGTCTGATTGCTGTCTTCAAGTTTAATATGGCCACTATAATTGCCAACATTTACGTGATTCATGCGTCTCAACTGGGCGATTTCATTTGTATAAAAATTAAGCTGTTTTTTTGATTTATTTGGTTACTTTTTTTTAACATTTGACAAGATTTATTTGAGGGCTTGTTGTTTATTAGATCAACTGTAAAAGATATTGATTGGAAGTAATTAACAAGCATGTTTTGTTTTAGAATAATCGACTTGGAAATACTCTGTTGCGTTGTCATGTTTTGTTAACTTTGCGATCGTTGTCAGTGCTGCCAGAGTTTCAAGGCTAAAAAGCTTATTTAATAAAGAAAAAAATAAGAGCTTTAAATAGCTAAATAGTAATCAATTCGTTAACAATATCTATAATCTTCGGCATAAACTTAATAATATATATTCTCTTAATAAGTATATTTTCAATTTCCATACCTCAATTATATTCTTTTAATAGAGCATATATTGATTATATAATTATATAAAGGATTTCTTTCAGTTCTGAAAAGTAGTCAAGTCTCTCTTTTTAATAGCCTGTTTTGTAGATTCTTGATCTTACAAAATAGCTAAAAAGGCAACACTGATCACCGCTGGTATATGCGAGGGCTACATCAATGACACGGAATATACTAAACATTTAGTATATTTTAACGCAAACTCCTTCATTCCGTAGATGGCACATCCCTGGTCATTTTTTATTAATGGCGGCTGTAGCTCGTTCAAATCAATGCCCCAAATGTTGCACTACACAATTCAGATACATACATTAATAACCAACAGTGATTAATTCATTAATGTACGTTCCAAGCTCTGACGTCGAAGCCATCACAGTAATTAAAACCTGAAAGGGCAAGGCAAGGCGTAAAACATTTTTCAACCGTTCACCCACACAGACAGACAGGCAGGCAACGCACATACAGGCTCTGCGATGTTAGGGGCAATGCGTGGCAGGCTTACATTCCATAGCGTCGACAATTTTCGTTCCTCACTCGGATTGCTCTCGCGCTGACGCTGACTCTGGGAACTCGACCCCTTTGCCTCAGTGGAGGCGGCAGCGGTTCCTATCCGCTGCTCGTTAGAAGAAGCCATGTCGACAACGTTGGTCGGCAACAGTTTGAAAGTTTTTCATGTCGTCGGCTTGCCTCCCAAAGTTGCCTGCTGCCTGTTGCCGGTTTCGACGGCTCTCCATTTGCTGAGCGCCTAGTTGAAAATCCAACTAATTGCTTATTTTAACCCCTTCAAAACTGGGCACACACACACACTTACAAGAACAAAAAGAGAGAGAAACACACACAATGGGTCTGGCCCGGCATTCGTGTTTATTAATTAACAACACAAAAACCCCAAACCAACAAAGGCAACACACACACACATATACATATATACTCGCACACACACACAGAAGCACCCATACAGCTTAACCCAAGTGTTGTCTCCGGCATTCATTAGTGTTCATTAGTGAAACAAAATGCTCATTTACTTAACTACTCCAGTCTCGTAACGAGCTGCTTCTATCCCTTTCTCCATCAAAGCCATACGCCCCTCTCTCTCTTCTACCCACTGTCCATTCTTGCCGTTTGCCATTGCAGCACTCACTTATCGGCACTCAGCAAGTCACTCTGGCTCCTGCTCTTGGCTCATTTCACTGGCGACTGGTTGTAGTTGTTGTTGCTGCCGCTCTCATGTTGCCAATTAAAATTCCATTTATGCCAAGTTAACTCACTTGGCTCGTTAATTGTTGTGGTTTTTTAATTGGACCCTTTTCGGTGCTGCTCAAATTCAATGCAATTGAATTGAACAAAAAAAAAAAGAACAATCAAATGAATGGCAACCTCCGGCACGGACCATGCTTGTCTCAGCCCCCCTTCACCCCCTCTGCTAACTACACACATACAAGGATAGCTGTATCTGTGGTATTGAGTCCCACACAGGCATCACTAGCCCGGCGTCAGCCATTGAAGGTACCCAGCCACTGTACAGTGTCCCATTGGAGTTCCTAGGGTTGCCAAGAGACTTTAGTATTGTGAGTGAGTTACAGAATGTCATGGGCTAAAGTAAAATAGCAAAAAACAATGATCAAACATTGAAATGACTCATTATCTCTGCTTAAACTACAATAAGAATATCTCTATTGACAAAATGAATTTATCCGCAGCATTATCTTATTATTTCATTATTTTTTTTATTAAAATATTAAAATACCTCAATTTATCATACGAAATATATTGATATATCTATTTATCATTACATATTATTGAAAGTTGCGAATTTTATTTTAGCATCCACACAGCACTCGACAACTCTACGCGGTGTGCCTCCATTCAACTAATGAACGAAGCCAAACCAACGCAGCACTTCGAGCAGCAGAAGCGTACAAAAGAGAACTAAAAACAAAAGCCAACAAAAACCCCTAATTAAAATGCATTTTCATTCGGGACGTCAGTGTGGTTATCACACACCGCCCTTCAGCTCTCTTTTTCTGTTGACGGCTGGGACGTGCTACAAAGGGGATTGCCTGTTCATTAGCTAGAAGTAGCCCCCCAGTAGCTGCCACTGTGCGTCACAGTCACATGAACCGTTATGCCATTGTACACACACACACACACAGAGAGAGAGAAAGAGGGAGTGAGAGACCGAACACATGAGTACGAATGTGTGTGTGTGTGTGAATGGCTGCGGGCATATTTAATTACAAAAGCTGCTAATTAGGAAACGTACACACCCACGTTGGTTAATTTGTTTGCAAACCAATTAACTCGGCGCACAGTATCAGGCGCACAGAAATCCACAGCTAGCAGACAGGCAACAGCAGTAGAAGCAGCAGCAGCAGCGGCAGCAACGGCAGCAACAGAAGCAGCGGCAACAACAGAAACAGCAGCAGCAGCAACTGCGGCAGCAGCAGCGAAAGCAAAAGAAACGCCGTCAGCTGCGGTACTGAAAATGCAGACAGAACTTTCCAATCAGCGTCGAGCGCTTGGCCAAGGCAGAGGGCAACTTTGGAGGCAGCGGCAGAAAAGTTAACTAGTGGCTCAACTAACTAACTAAAACTGTTAACGAACAACAAAAGCCACAAAAGATAACGCCATATGGGGGTGCTGTTTGCCAGTCTGCCAACCTGCCTCAAAATGGGGGAGGCCGAAAAAGTGCGCAACTTAATGAACGAAATAAATAAGAGATTTTAATGAAAAACTTTTCTGTGCGGAAATGTGCTGGGAGTGTGAGAGTGTGTGTGTGTGTGTGTATGTGTCTGTGTGTGTGTGTATGTGTCTGTGTGCCGGGTGTGCCTTGCCTTTGCCTTTTCTTAATAAATGAGCCAAAGATGGCGAAAGTCATCAACGTTGCGTGCTAATGAGTAATAAATAAATCAAATAAACCGTTGTTGCTGCTCTGCCACAGCCTAGACAGGCAGCAGACGGAAATAACAGGCGAACAGAATAACACAGTCATGACCACAAGTGAGTGGAGAGAAAGAGAATGAGAGAGCGAGATAGAGTGTGAGTGTGGAAGGGAGAGTGAATGTTAGTGGTGGCAGAGGGGCGGGGAGAATACTGATTCGGTTCCGGCGTTGCTTTTGCGTTAATTAGTTTTAAGCATTTTCATTATGCAACAGCATGCGGCATGTGGCAAGTTGTAGGCAGTAAAATCAACAGCTGTACATATGTATATACAAATTTCGAAAACATAGCACGTGTATGTACATATGTATGTAAATGCCTATCTGCAAATTTGTGTGAGGGTGTGTGTGTGTGATAATGAATTTTAGCACCTGTTAGTGACTTCAATACAAAGTATTTACTATTGCATGCAAATTATTAAATCAAACAATTCCTTTCTAATGCCAATGAGGTAAAAATGTTGCAGACTTTAGAATGAATTTTGATATTCAAAACATTCGAATTAAGCACACGTTTCAATTTATGCTGACATTTAAAATTAAGGATTCACTGCAATGTGAGATCGTCAAACGAATATACAGTATGTCAAGTAAATTTTATGACAAGCCTTTTAATTTTTCAAAATAAATGTGTGATTTTTTTTTAAGTTGTCCAAACAATTGCTTGACTAACTATTGCAAATATGTGTATATGTATGTATGTATGTATAACTAGGCAACCTAGAGATGGACATTCTTGCAGGAGAGTGATCGGCGAGCTGTCTAGCAATTAAGGAGTTGCCTCTTTCAAATCAAGTGAATAAGAACTATCTATAATATAATAATTAGTTTAATCAATTTCCTCTGCTCCTTGGACTTTATTTGCACTCTGTTTTCTTTGTCTGCCGACCAATGCGCTGATAAGACAAAAACTGATTACAATGCAGCAGAAGCATATGCTCACACACACACAGACACACACTCTCAAGCCAGCCCGTTTCATTTTCAGTGTGCAGCAGCAACCTCTGCCCGATTGCTGGCTGCCCAAAACGGTTAAAGCAACAACACAACGTGCTTATCACAAAAACAAAAACAACAAAAATATAAAGAGTTAACTGTTAACAACAATAACAAACAATGTAATGCATACGGGACCAGCTGTGCGCGTGTGTGTATTACTTTTTTTTTTGGGGTTATCGTGGCCCGCATTTGTTTATAGACTCAAACAGAACCGTTTTAGTTTTTTTTTTTGTTGCCAGTTGCTGCTAAACTCTGAGCGCCTGTTGCGCTGACAAATAATCGATCGCAAGTAATTTATTGATTTTTGATTGATGAGCGACAAATATGCAATTGATTTGATGTCAGAGGGTTGTTTGGATTTTCCCGTACCAAGTAAAGCTCATCAGGTGGCGTTTGTTGGGGCGGATTAGTTAGCTTTGCTCATGCGGCTAACAGCAATATGTGAAGGCAGAGATCGTGTCGTTGTGCCGCAGGTTGAATTTGAATATTTACACGTTGCATGGGCTCCAACAGCTGTGACAACAACAGCCACAACAAAAACAAACAACATGGTCAACTGAAATTGATAAGCGTCAACCGTATACAAGTTATCGCCACACTTTTATATGTTCATCATATGCAAATTGTATTACACAAACACGTATTGTATATAGTTTTGTCATTTTTATTAATTTATTCATACTTGATCTATGTATAACAAAAACCCAAAAAAAAATACAATTAGAGCAAATAACATGCTAAAAGATAAACACTTAATAGCTATTTAAATTTCTTGTGGAAGCGGGGGATTTTAGGGGGGAACGGGAATTACAACTATGTATTTTTACCTTGCCTTTTATTTATTTTTCTTTTCTTTGATAAATTTCTTGTCAATTTTCTGGTTTACTATATAGCAAAACTTATAGTTTACTTAATTACTATTTACTAGTTAGATAATAATATATATATGTATAAAATCCAACACCCAAAACTATGCAATGTAAGTACAATTGGCATCCCCAAAAGTATGCAACATCTGTGCCTTTACTTGCGACTGCCCTTACGACGCAAATGATGCCGTGTCGTTGCCGCTGCCAATGCAACCGCTGCCTGCGCTGCCGCCGTCAAACGTCCTTCGGCGCAGCGCGTTGGCCAATTCTAGGATTCGTAGAGCAATCGCTGATAATGCGGCAAAACCTCATGCATCGGCACATGCAGACTAAACTCCAAGGCGACAAGTACAGCAAACTCCGAAGAGATGAGCTCCTTGCGATTCAAACGAAACACATTCTCCGTCTTCTCAATCAAACTCTTCAACGCATCTCCCTTGACGTCATTCATCTTGGCACTCAGTAGCAAACAGGCGCCGGCGCACAGTTTGCGATTACTCTTATTAATCAAATTGCCCAGTATCAGTTTCTCGAAATAGACATAAGCCTGCGATATTGTCACCAGATCAATGCGTGTATCCAACTTGTTAATGCGACGCATTTCCCTTTTGATGCTGTCAATAATAAAAATAAAAATAATCAATGTTAATTTCTTCAAATAAACTTCAATTTCAACTGGATATTACCTTCTTAGTTTGCTCAAGGTGAGTTGTATACTTGGAAACTTCTCACGGAATTTATCATTGAGTTCCTTCTTCAGATCCGACGGACGCACATAATCAATCACCGAGGTCATGTACGAGGTAAAGGTCAACAGAGTGCGATGCTTGCCAGCAATTAGCTCGGGATCATCCAATATGCTTGCCGAATACTGTAAACGAAGAATGATTCATGAGTTACAAGTAGTTTACATCAATTTAACTATTTAAACTTATGAACTTCTGTAGAAGGCAGTTTTCCTTATAGCGAACGAAAGACACAACTTACCGGCAAACCACGTGCTCCATCTCCAGTTAGAATAATACTCTCCATGTCCATATCCAATTTAATTTCAGGTGTCGGACTCGCTGCATTATTGCGATTGTTATTCTCGTATGTGAAACACCTGTAAAAGCATCAAATATCGATTAAAGAGCTATATTCTTATATATATCTATATATATATATATATATACATAGTATTTCTGTCGTAAACAGTTCGTGAACAAGAGCAAAGCGTGAGTTAGCAAGTTAGTTGAAGCATTGCAAGTTTTTGAATGTGTGCAGTGTGTGAAGTGTGAATTTTGTTAGTTGTATGTATGTAGGATACGTTAAAGCTTCGTTTAAGCCGCAACGACACAACTGAGCTATGGGCGGCTTGTCACTACTACTACTTGTCAATTGATCAATTAATTCAGTTAATTCCCCCATAGACTCAGTTAAGTCGCTGTTAACGATTATTTTATTAGCTGCTTCAAAAATTTACCATTTGCCTTGACGTTTGGTTATGGTTTTTGTGCTGAAACGAAGTAGTGCAAAGCGTTATGATTAGCAATAGTTAATGGTACAAAATGCATCTAAACTTTGTGTTTTAACAAAAAGTAAATTGTGGTAATTCAATGGGTATTAAATATACGTACTCCCCCTAACTACAAATATACCAAGTATTTTGATTATATACATTCTAAATGTGCTGACTTGTTGTTGGTCATACGATTCCGACTTTTAACTGCTGATGACTA
Source organism: Drosophila histrio (assembly GCA_958299025.2). Taxonomy (NCBI): domain Eukaryota; kingdom Metazoa; phylum Arthropoda; class Insecta; order Diptera; family Drosophilidae; genus Drosophila; species Drosophila histrio. Next base: position 7,384,829 of record OY729167.1, read on the forward strand.
AGAACACGCCCCAAAATATGAACAGCATTTTGTGTATAGTCAGCGTTTGGACAATAAACATATATACAAATATATATTTTATATAATTAAACGTAAATGAACCTTGAGTTGTTGTTTAACATGTGACAAAACAAAAATATAAATATATATTTTGCTTATCGAAGGAATTTGTTGTGATACCTTTAAACACATTATGGCGAGGTGGCTTTGTTTTGATTAAATAATTGCAAACTATACTAATGCTTATCGATCTGACTGATCCTCAAAGTTGTCTCATATTGTCCCTTATGCTATATCTTTTTGGATTATTGGAATACAATTAAATGATGAACTGATGTTTGATGAAATGTCTGTATGAGGCATGAGTTCTTTGATACTTTGTGTGTAATGATAATGGCATATTATTATTAGATGTATGTATGTATGTTTTAATAAAGAATAAAGAAAACTCTCTGTGTAGACTGTCTTGGAGTTGGCACAAACCTCGCTATGCCATGATTTCTTAAGGCCGCTGTGCTTGTAATCTCCATTTGATTCTCGAATATCGAGGGATTTGTCGATGTATTGCCGTGCTTCTTGCGTTCCTTTTCGTACTGACGCGATGGTATCAACAAATGGCCATAGGAAATATCCTAAAAAAGAATAGTATATAGATTAGTTATCATTGAATGTTAAAAATTGCAAATATTTCAACTTACCTGACCACTTTCGGCCTTCTGTATGCCGAGTAAATCAAAAGGATCGAAGGGTGCATCATTAATCGAACTCAGAGGCCTTGAAGTTGATGGATTCCGACGTCGACGATCATCTTTGCGTAGCTCAGCACTGCAGTAAGGAAAATGAGTTTTATTCTGGGTAAACTAATTGGTATCTTCATTCACTCACCGTCCATTCTTGCCTTTATAATAGGGCAGCGCTGAGAATATCAAAAATGGTACTTTACGTGACACCAACACCATACGCTCATCTCGTTGTCCCAATCCCGAACCTGGTCCCCTACGTCCATCGCTTATCTGCACGGATTTGCCGAGACTATTGCGGAAACTGCCCGCATAATTGGCAACCGGAGCCAAACTCTCCGTGCTGCTGTCATCCGTAATGTGACTGGCACTCGAACCGCTGCGTATGTTGTAGTTACGCTTGAGGCCGCCAATTCCCATGATGTTCGCATTGCCGGACACCGCTCCTGGCATTCCCGGAGCCGTATTCAGGCGTGCCCTTCTCTCTGGCTGCAAACTCTGCTCGCCAGCGCCATTGCTAAAGGTGCTGCAATTGGAGGAAGGAAGGGCAGCAATTAGAATCATTTGCCTTAAATTGGATCTAAAGCGAAACAGGCGCTCAACAATAAGTGAACACAAACCGAAAATAAAAAGAAAAACCAAAAAAACACCTTGAACACGTTTTAAAACGTGTGTTTTTATCATGCTCACATACTTACTATACATGTATGGATGTGTTTATGTGTATATTTATTAAGTTTATATTTCAAAACAAGTAAAAAAGTTAACTACAACATGTCGAACATTCGATACCCTTTAAGATTTTAAAAATACCTATTATGAGGACTGAATTTTAGATTAAATTTAATTATCTGTAAGAGGAATAATTGTTTTATACGATAATTATATTTCGACAGCTATATAATAGATGTAGTAGTCCGATTTCAACTACACTTGGTCAGGCTGTATTAGATAACTATACAAGAAGTGTGTTGGGTTGAAATAACGAGAAACTAACGATCATATCTATTCCTATCAGAGCTATACAATATTGTAGTACGATCCAAAGGCAGTCTAGGAGAACAGACGAACATGTCTATATAAAATCAAGTCATCTTCTTGGGCATTGTCACACCTCTTTTAATGCGTTGCAAATCTAATGACAACATTTGTAATACCCTCTGCCAGTTTATAAATATCGAGTTAAGCTAAGTTTACACGTACAAATTGTTGTTATTGCTTTGATTATGCAACTGCAATTTAAGTAAACAAGCTACACGGTTGCCACATGTTAAAAGTGCTTACACTTAATCATTTCAAGAAATCAACTTGCATTCATATTTATTCTATTTTTTGTGTCGATATCATTATATCGTACTTATATATCGTTGTTCGTGAATCTATTTATGTGTGAACTCAACTTTTAACATAATGTTATTTATAAAACACAACAAAATTAAGATCGGAGGCCAATGCATTGCTATTCTCACTCACTCTCTCGCCATCATGCTGAAGAGCAACAAGTGAAACAGCCATACTCTCTCACACACACACCCCCAAAAGTGATGATCGATATTTTCACAGGGTCGCAGCAAAGTGCAGTGTAAAGATATTTGTCGCAGGGTCTCAACAACGATCAGATTATAAAGTCACACTTATCGTCGGACAGCTCTCTTTCTTTGTTTGTCTATTGTTATTGTATGTTCAGTATTTCATTGGAAAATAAACAGGAAAATAATGAGCTGCAGCTGCTGAAGGGCAACCAATTGCTATGAACTTCTGTGCGCCTGGCATATTACCTTGAGATAATTGGTCTAGATCGAGGTTACACGACCTCCAAAGCGACTCCAATCATAAGTATTAATAATAAATCATCAGCATGGATTTCCATTAAAATATCGTTTGCATTAATTAGGCAATTTTATTTTGGGGGGTTCATGTTATGATGAAGTGGCGCCAAGCTTGTCATAACCCGTTAATTAGTTGGAGTATTCTAATAGGCGCGCAGCGCTGCCAGCAGGGTTGAAGAAAACCAAAGGAAATACCAAATTTCACATATACTACGCACGCATACATATATACATATATATTTACATGTTTATACAAAATGTAAACGCACAATAAGAAGAAGAAGATGCCTTCAAAGGGCCACGCACCAACAACTGTGTTTGTAGGTTATGTAACTTGATTATTGACTCTTTTAAAGGGCGACCGAGCGAGTGAGCATGTGTGTGTGCGTGCGTGCCTATAATAATACGGCATTAGTGCTAAGATTAGTGGGCGAGGAAGAGAGAGAGGCAGATTAGAAGAGCGAGCGCAGCGAAGAGCGATGATTGCAGTGGCATTTATGTAGTGCAGGTGACGGACTCTGCGTTTGCTTATGTGTGCGTGAACATTTTTGAGTATTCTTCTTCTTCTTTTCTTTCTATTTTTAGCTCTTTTGGGCAACAGTTTTGTCGTCTGCCTATCGATATCTGTGCGCCTATTCGAATTTCATGCGATATTTAAATTTCAAAACAATTTAAAAATTGTTGCTTTAGAAAAACAATAATAGTAACAAAACTTGTGTAACGAAGTTTCTTTTTTCTTTAGTTTAAAGACACTTTAAACAAAAATTGAAAAAGTATTTGTAGTTATTTGAAAAGAAAAGTATATAGATTTATATATAATAATTAAATTCTGAACTGATCTACAGCTATTATTAATATATCAACATCTCAGCCTAAAGTATAAATAAAAAGACTGGTTAAACAAACATTCAATTAAGTGTAATCACATTCAAAACGTTTTAAAATCTTTATTGTGATATTTACTGAGAACTCACAATAATCTAGTATTAAATCAACTTTTATTTTATTTAACATATTCACATATATTAAACAGAAAGTGTATTTGGCTTAAATTCTTATAATTAAGTTGATTTAATTTACTTTAATCAGTGTACAAAGAATGTTCAACATAAATAAATTAGATTAAACTAACTAACATTGATTTATCGACGTTTTAATACTCTGTCTAAACTTTTCTGGTTATAAGAATAAACCTTTCACATAATATCTATCTTTATAGTGATATTCTAGTTGATTTAAGAATTTAAGTGGATAGTTTAAGTTACTTGTTGTTTTCTTAAAGACGTTGCACTTTTAATGACATTGTTATTATACCATATGGTAGGGTATAATTAGTACAAATGTACACATCTGTTTACAAAGTAAATACACAGCAATTTAGAGAGTGAGAAAAAGGTAAATACATATATATATATGCGAATAAATAAGCAAAAGACAAAGACAATCTTGTTTTTAAATTAGTATAAAATGTTAGCTAGATAGTGTAGTATATATAAATAATTAATTTTGTTGTTGCATGTTTCATGATATAGTCAATTCAATTACTTTGTCATTTCTCAATCAAATCAACTCTTGGCTCTATTAACAACTTTGTTGTTGCTACTACTTACTAGTATTATTGATTCCATTTATCAATTTGAGTCACCAAAGTTCTATATCTATAAATGTGAGGCTATTGTCTCACGTGCCTTATTGAAAATTGATTAGAATTCAGGCAAGCAAAGTCTAATTTTGAGCTGTATTTTGACATGAAATTGCATTAGCTAATCAAGCAATTGATATGATATATAAAACTAAACATTCAACAAAGAAATTAACCAGTCCAACAAAAGATTGAATGAGCTTATAAATGTTTTGCGTTTGCACGGAAGTTAATTTATTAGCTAATCAGGAAAGCTTTATGACAGAAACTACAACATTTGTTTACTCATTACATTTTTACTGGGCAGAGGTCCAATTGAAGGTTAGAACAGCTATAAAAAACAGACAGTCAGACAGCCATAAAAGCATAAAAATTATATATTTAAATCTGTAAATCTGTTCAGTTGTAAGTAGTTTAGACTGAATGATAAGTGGCAAGTTCATAAAATCAGATAAATCCCATAAAAACACTATTTGCAAATATTTTAATAAGTGAATTGCGTGTTTTTACTGAGTTCCTAAAACAAAAAAGTCCAAAGATAAACATAATAAAAGCAACGTTGATTATCAAGTAAAGACACGCCCCCCCTTCCCCCCACTGCCCCGACATATGACAAAGTCTCCACTGTTTGTTGTCGCTTATCAGAGAGTCGCTTTTAGTATGCGCTGCTTTGTCATTTTCTGACTTTATTTGAAGTGTACGAAAGCGGCTCAAAGAGGTTCAAAGCGGTTTGATCGAGTTTATGCCTTTGTTTTGTTGTTTTCGCTGTTTTCTTTACGTATTTGGTTTTTATTTTATTTTGTTTTCAACTCGAGAGCGTAGTATTTGCCAGCTTGCCAAAGCGAATGGGGCGGCAATGAAACAACAACACAAAAGCAACGACAAATGACCACACCACAAATACACACAACAACAACAAGGGAGTGAGGCAATCACAAAAGAGCTAGAGAGAGAGAGAGAGAGGGAGAGTGCAAAACAGAGTTGCTTCTATTGACATTCAGTAGGTAAACACATACAGCTAGTCAAGTAATTGTTTTGACAAAGATCTTATTGGCATATATTTGTTTTGATGTTTTCTATAAATAGTTAAACTCAATAGATTTACTTATAGTATCTGTTGTTTACTTGTTTTAAAAACCATAAGCAATTTTTTTAAAATTAGAAAACAATGTAGAGAGCTAAGAATGGGTATATTTAGTCAGAATAATTATTTGACTAACTGTACTAGTAAATAATAAAGTAAAAGTACAATTGCGCATTACTAACGACTGTAAGAAATTCCTCTAAAAAACAACAATTAGGGCTGCATTTTGACTGCACTACTGACACACATATTTGGTGCCACCCCTTTGCAACTTGCCACCCTACTTGCTATTGCAACATAATGCAAAACTTTCCACATGACCTTGAAATACTGCAACATACAACGGAAAGAAGCCAAGGATTAAATAAATAAAAAAAAAACAGCGCACAAGTTGCAGGCATAACACAAACATCAATCTAACCGGTTCCTATGACGTTGTAGTATTACTATTGCGGAAAAGAAACAAAGAAGAAAAAATAATACACATACTCAAGGTTACCCAGTTTGCAAGAGATGCCAAACAACAAAGGATAAAGGGGCGAGAATTAGGTAGGCAGGAAGAGTAACAAAAGCTGCGCTGTTTACAGGTTTTTGGGCAACCCTGACATTGACATTGAACGAAGCGGCGGCGCAGGACATGAGAGCGCGCGCCTAGCGTTGCCAGACAATTGAAGCATTGCTTTGAATGCCGTTGCGACGCTGTCCTTGAAACGTGACAGAGAGAGCGAGAGAGTGCACTAAAGCTGCCAACTGAGGGACGTTTAATCACATTAAGCGTACATATGACGCAATTATTTCTCAAGAGCAAGAAAGAGAGGGAGCGAAGTACGCTTTGTTAGATTTGTTTACGTTTTCGGCATATTTTCCATCCGTTTTGTGTTCTTGTTCTTAAGCTCTGGTCATTCATCAACTTCAAGAAACGAAAGAAAAAAATAAGTATATCCAATTTCAAAACAACTTTCAACTCGAAGTTCAAAACAAATTACGATAATAACAAGAACTGGCTAAATGTAGTTTCGACTTTGTCTTTTTTGCGTCGTAGTTTTCTGCACTTTGAATGTGTAGAAGTGTACGATGTATGTATGTACTATGGAATCATCTTTCCCGCAAGCGCAGCATTTATTTCCCACAGGAAGTGTTCCCCCAATTGAGCAATATTTGCATTTTAAAAACTTGCCAAGAATGTTGCTGACATTGTTAAACGGAAATAACAAAAGTAATTGAAGCCTTGTGGGTAAATTGTTTACTAAGTATGCGCAAGAATTGCTTACACATACTTTTAGAATGAGGAGTACTTTGTGTTTGGAGTATTGTAAACAAGAAATTCAAGGAGAAACCATCTATTAATTGTTCTATGGAATTTGTAAGTCAATAACAATACTGTATTTATTATTACTTGGCGTATTTTGTTATCCCTCAATCTTAGTCTAATGGGTTTAATTTGTATTGAAATTTAAATTATATCATCAGTGTTGTCATTTAAACTTTTTATAACTTTGCCTAAACACACGTATTGTTATTATCAGATTGCTTCTTGAGTGCTCAAACAGGTTCTACAAGATATAGCCGGTTTAAATCATTTTAGGCCATAATCTAATCAGCTACCACTAAATTTTTGTTGACGTGTTTAGTAAGAGAACAATAGCTTGATAAGAACTTATAGTATATACTGTGGCTCTGCTAATATTACAAACAAATATCACAAATCATTGCAGTTATATAAATATATACAAAATTATTGCACAAACATAAATAATTATAGAATGTAAGCACAATTGGCAAAGAATCAAAATGTATGTATCATTGGAATAAAATGGAAATGGGCCAATATGCAAGCGCAATAACCAATGGCAATTGCAATATAACAAAGACTTGTGACCGCCTCAAGATACTTTAAGAAACCAATAAGCTGAGGGGCAGGTGATTGACACAAAAGCTGCAGACAAAGCAACAACAACAAAAACGATGACAAGTTGTGGGGCGTAAGCGAAGCGCGAATGAGAAACAAGGTCACATTGTCAAAGCGCAGTCACTTGCAGTGTGCAAGTGTGCATACACACATACTACAACACAAGTGTGTACACACCTATTTATGTTGTGATGTCTAGACAAGTTTAATAACTTAAGCAATGTATTAACATTGAAGCGAAAGCTTTTGAGTGGGAGTGGCAATGGCAAGCAAGGGGAGTGAGAGTGAGAGCGATTGAGAAAAAGCGAGACAGCTCTCTTGAACTAACGGAATTATTGGCTTCAAGGCATTTTGTATGCGCTTCATTTGTGTAAAAATAAAGAATAAAACAAGCCGGAGAGTGAGTGGGAGAGCGGATGCGACAGTAGGGTACAGTGAGGTTTGTTAGTTTTGGCAGCGTTGCAGAGCCCTGCTGCACTTTTCAACTGAACTTCTCTATGGCAGCTATATGTTAGAGTGATTCGATTTAAACCAAATCTGGATTGGGTGTATAAGATATAACCAACAGCATAATCTGTGAGATTGGTTTAGGTACGTAGAAAAACAAAATAGTTTTTCATACTAAAGCATGATTTCAGCCGATAGTTCCTATGACAGCTATATGATATAGTGATTCGATCTGGCTGTTTTCGACATATGAACTGCCTGCAGCTAAAAGATGGACCTGTACGAAGTTTCATTCAGCTAGCTTTAAAACTTAGAGACTAGTTTGCATAGAAACAGACAGCCGGACAGATAGACAGGCAGAAGGACAGACACCCATGGCTATATCGACTCGGTTGTTGATGCTGATCAGGTATTTATATACTTTATAGGGTAGGACATGCCTCCTTTCATGTGTTTTAATTATAATACCCTCTGCAAGCTTATAATTATGAAGTGATATTAATAATTCGATTTTTTAAGCTAACGTAAGCAGCATTATCGTATTTTTCTAAAATGCTAATTGCGTAATTGTGCGTAGCGCATGACTGACAAATAGAATTTGCGTGCGATTTGGACAAGCTACCTGTCCATTAAGTGACGGCACTTCGTGTCAATAAAAAGCAAACAAAGCGAATCGCATAAACAATAAAGATAATGACAGACCCCCAGTATAAAGGGGCATGCGAATTGTGGCACTCAACAAAAGCTTCAATTAAGCGGACACCGCACAACATGCAACAATAACAACAGCAACAACAACAACTGTCGCTGAGTAATTTGCGGCCTGCTTTTCAATGAGGCGTTTTGATTAGCGTTAATTGAACGGGCACACGTCGCCCATTTAAACGGACAGCGCCACATGCAGCGTGAATCCGTATTTTCAACAGATCACTACAACTACTATTATTGTTATATTTAGCGAGCTGTGAAAAAAGATCTATCTGCCCATTGGCCATTGTCCAATTGAGTTTGAAAATGTTGCCCATTTATGCCACGATCGACGACGTCAAAATCCCCTGTATAAATGTATTTTGACACTGTATCTCTGACAGTGAAATAAATTAAATTAGCCGGACAGCTATGAGCCACAAAATATTGTACAAACTCTAGCATTTTCTCTACTAAGAATGTTTGCTTTTGTAAACAAATTAAGCAGCAGGTGTCAATTAGATTAAACTTAATCAGAAATCATTTTACAAATGGAATAAATAAAGCGGAGCCATTTTATGTGATTCAGGAATTTCGGTAGAAAAAGTGTTTCCCGAGTTCTTTAAGAAATTCGATGAGCAATTGTTTTTTTTTTTGTTATTTAACGTCAACAAACTTAAAATATATTGAATTCATTTCAAACAATATCTAAACACTGAATTAAATTATTTATTGCAGTCATTATATAAACAATTCATAAACAAATACCAAATTGATTATTTGTTTTTCAACTGTAAATTCTATCTGAGATGGCAATAGATAGATTAAATAAATAGATACATTACACAATGCATATATAAACATAGTATTGTTTTAATAGATATAAGATAGTATAGGTTGGGATAGGTGGTAGAAAGAGAGATAAGTTAAATATACATTAGATGTAGATAAAGTAAAGATAGATATATCGTAAGATATAGATATGTAGATAAAATAAATGCATATTGATACTATCTAAAAATATATATACAATTAGTTAGATATATTAGTTAAGAATGCACAGAATAGATGGGGTAATTAGAAATCCAGAACATACCTATAAAATATATATAGATACATTCTGATTTAGATCAAATATATAATTAAATATATTGATTGAAATTTGATAAGATTGAATGTATATACATAAAGAGTAGATATAGAAAAATAGGTTTACTAATAAGATAGTTATAAATATATTATATTAGGAGTTGAATACAAATTCCATACACATATTATAGATGGAATATGTATGTTAAGTACTTCGAAAAGATATAATATATCAAAAATCATTCTATCAGACCTTCAGTTAGCTATATTAGTTGAAATATTTTAAATATCAAAGTAATATATATTCCATGTATTAATATAAATTATAAGTAGTAATTGGAAAGTTAAATTATATATATTAAAAATATATAAATGACATTCTATTTAAGTTAAAATATATAAATATATACATTAATTGAATTAAATATAGATTCAATGCATATAGATTTGATGTACTTAAAATTGTTTTAAAAATGAGATCGAATATATACTAAAGTAAAAATAATTAGATTAGATAGAAGACGAATATAGCTTCCATTATATTATAGATAGAATATATGTATTTGTACATTTAGAGATTCAATCTATACGACAATTCAAATGTATAGATAGTCATATATATTTGTTGAAGTCGTTATGAATAGATAAGATAGAAGAGGAATATAAATTTCAAGTATTAAGATAGAATATATGGAGTAATTAGAAAGTTAGAATAGTATATATCAAATATATAATATTATATATAAACATATATTGAATTTATATAGATTTCATGTAGATAAAATAGTTTTAAAAATTAGACAGTTAGCATAGATACTGAAGTAGGAATAAATTAGATAGAAGACGGATATAGCGTCCATATAAAATATACATATCTACATAAAAAATAATAATTAGAATATAAAAATACAAGTTTATTGTATTAGGCAATTCAATAGCAGTTATAAGCGTTATTCACTAGGAGTTATAAATAGTTAAGATAGAAGAGGGCTATAAATTCCATATATTAAGATAGAATATACAGAGTAATTAGTTAGTAAGAAATTCCAATTTATAATATATATTTTTAAGCTGATATTTATATAGTTATGTTGTAGTTATGTTGTCAACTTACCGATCCCTTAGTGGCAGCAGCTTCAAGCCACCGCCAACGCCGCCGCCGCTGCCCAAATTCGATACCTTAAGCGGTATCTTGACGCTGTCCGAATCGCTGCCGCTTTCGGCGCCAGAGCCGCCGCTGCCACCGCGTTGGGGCAATTGCCTGCTACTAGTATTATTGCCAGTGCCCGGTGCCTGATGTGGCTGACGGCCACAGGAGGTGGGCCGCTTTATGTTGCGTCTCTCAACCGACACAACGCTGGATGCATTGTGGGATGACTGGCTGCTCACATTCATCAGGTATTGACCCATATTTTCAGTTTCACTAAAACCATCACCATCAATGGCACCGCCCAACGTTCCGTTTCCGCATTCCTCCAATCCACACATTCCGACGCCGGCATCTCCCATGTGCACATCTGCGCTGCAGAGTAACAGCGCTCCAGTGTTGCCACCATATTTTCCATTTTGCTGTTGATGATTATGTTGTTGTTGTTGTTGCTGCTGATGCTGCTGCTGCTGTTGTTGCTGCTGCTGCTGTTGCTGTTGAGCTTGGCTGCTGCGCTGCTGATGATTTCGTTGATAGTGCTGGTGATAACCGCCGGCGCCGAGTCCCAACGCTGCCGTTGCGTTGCCTTTATTGCTGTTATTGTAATGCTTCTGCTGCTGCTGTTGCGTGCAGATGCTGTTGCCAAATGTTGCCCCAAATTTTGTGTCCCGATGTGTGCCATCTAATGAGATATTCGATAGAAACGAGATCGCAGCCAATCTGCGCCTGTGTCTCGTCTTGTTTAGCGAACTTGCCATTAAGCACTTAACCGTTATCAGCTTGATAAATGCAATCGAGTGAAAGAGAGCGAGAGCGTCGTCGTGTATGATATTGTTATTGAGAGCGCGAGTCGGAGACACAAAGAGCGCGAGCTTCTGTAGTTCTTGTTGGAGTGTGGAATGTATGTGGATGCTGGATTACTTAACTTTCTCTATTGCACCGGCCAAATGACCAAATTAAACACGCACACGCACAAAAACAAAACAGTTTATTACAAAATGCTTTGATTTACTTATTTTCTGTTTATTGTTTTATTGGTTCTTTGTTCGAATTAACAGTTAAACTGCTTAGTCTCTAAATTGAACAACAAATTACTTAAACGCGCCATTTTAATAACAAATTTTAATTTACACTTTATTAAAGAATTCTTTTTTTTATTTTTGCAATTTATTGCAATTTTTCACGTTTACGTTCTATTGGCAAAACGAAACTGCGTCCAACCGGATTGACTGCAAGTAAAAAATGAATGAAATCAATAAATGTTAATAAAAAAAAGCAGAACTAAAAGCTATTCATTGTCAGGCGAAAGCTTTTCATAACCTTAGCAAGGAACTACTTAAAATACATATATGTATGTTTTAATATTATTCTCAACGCTTATGTAATTATGACTCTTCTTCTTTTTGTCAATTATTTAAATATCTTAAATGATGTCATCCATTTGAGATGCACAACAAAAAGACTGTTAATTTATCATATTTGTAGCTGTCGTTCTTTAATTCACTTATATAAAAATAATTAAATGTACACAAATGTAGATATATCACGCTCTCTATGCAATTTGCATTACAAAGTCAATAAACTCTCAATGCAAGTGCGAAAAGCTTTTTCGGTTGCCTGCAAAAGCTGCGTGGCTGAAAGCTGTGTGTGCAGTCAATAACTGTTGTTGTTGTTCTTCTTCTTCTTGTTGTTATTGTATTGCCATGTGTGGGTGGCAACTATACGGCCGGCAAACACGGCAACACCAAAAATCGTTTGTTTACCTGAATATGAACCGTAACGTTGAGGGTTGGTATATTTCCACTATCAATACAATTCAAAACAAGCGGTGTGCGTGGAAATTTATCAGTTCAACAGCTGACACCACCACCAGCAGCAACAACAACAACAAATGAGGAAGAAACAGTTTTGTTTTTGTCTAATTGCATTGCAATGCCAGTTGGTCCAATTGGATAGAAATTTCGACCAGTTAGAATACGGCACGTGCGTAAGTGAGGGAAAATCAATGCACAAACAAGTGTGTGTGAATCAAAATATGTGCACATATATGTTTATGCATGATTCACACCCACGCACACAGCATGTGACGTATGCGCCGACAAAAAAAAAAAAGAAAAATACCATAAACTACTCATTTATCAGTTTTCACTTACCCACAAAATGTAATAATACTATTTGTCTCCCACACTTTTATACATACAATTTATATATATATATATATAATTTAAAAATGTTTCAAACGCGCCATTTTGTACTATTTTTAGCAATTTCAACACTTTTTTTTTATCAACTACGAACAATTACACACACTTGAATAATTTTTTTCTATTTTATATTTTGTTTCTATGCGCAGACTTTGATTTCGTGTTGCGCTGCTGCTGCTTCTTCTTGAACTGCCACCCCGCCTTCTTGCACCTTCTCTTGACGACGCAGCTGCTTTCGTTGCGTAAATTATGCAAAGCAAAAAATTGCTAACAGAATGTGTTTGCAGTTATGACTTTTGGTAATAAACAAACAAAGGCCTTTAATTTATTTATAAACTTCTTGGTCAAAGAGCGACGCGAACTCGAATTCTAACACGAGCGTTATGATTGATTCGGAAAAAACGACAATAACGTCAACGTTCCACAGAAAATTCACAAAACTGCTGATAGTGTGACCAGAGTTGGAATACCAAAGAAATACCAACATTTTTGCGGCAAGGGTAAAAAGATACCTTCTGATTGCACAAAATAAAACGTCTTATCGACCATCTCCAATTTCAGTGTATGCACATATTATTTTCTTGAGAAAATTTGGCAGCATTGAGCTCCACCCTCTCCGTTATTAGAAGTAGAAGAAAAAAACGAAAAGAAACATGTAAAATAGTATAGTTCCTTCGAAATCAGTTTGCATTATCATTATCCATTTATCACACACCAACATCCAACCACTCCGCCACCCGGAAGCACCGAACTTAGCCAATATGGATCACAATGAAATTTCGCTGTGCATGGACGTCAAATTGGATACACATGACAAGCGCGCCATTGCACTGCGCTACAAGACGTGGACCAGATGTCAGGTGAAAATCGAGGCTGTGAAGTGTGTGCCGTGCTTTCTGCGCCTCAGTTTCCAGAGTCTGGCCGACGATGAGCCCCAGCAGCAACAGAAGCTGTTGAGTGTCTCGGTTAATGTGCCAGGCGTAAACATTAGCCTGGCAACTTCGCGCACCAAACAACATTCGTATGGACTTTTTTGGACACAGAATCGACGTGATTGCTTCATTTATTTTGCACTTGAAACGGAGACAGCGTGTCGACGTCACATGAAGTGGATTAAGAAGTCGATCAAGAACCTGGAGTTGTACCGACAAGTATTTCTGGAGCAGCGCAGACTAAGTCGCGACACCAGGTAAATTAATTAAACACTTGTTTAAGTTTTCATTTCAATAAACTATCATTCCTAAGCAGTCAACGAGCACTTGGCCCATTGCCCAACCTTCCCGATTCGCTTTGCTTTGAGCTGGACGCGAACAGTTTTAACTTTTCCGCACGCGTCTCGCAGATCTACGAGGAGATCTTTGATGGCAGTCGCATCTCTAGGGCGTCCATTGCATCCGGTATTTATGAGGAGATGAATCTAACGGCTGCAGTTGCAGCCGGCGCAATTTTGGAAATGCCACCAGCATTGCCGCCATTGCCGGCACATCGTAAACGCATCAATACCTTTGAGTGTCAACCGGGCGAGATTCCGCGCTCCAGTACCAATCCCGAGTCAGAGCTGGCCAAGAAGAAGAAATACAAAAACATGCTGGACAATATCTTCGGCCAGAAGCGACGCTCGGGCAGTGCCAGTGGAGCGGAGGAGCGGAATGAAGAGGAGTCAGAGCAACAGTTGGCGTTGTATGAAAACGCACCGACTCCTGAGGCAGCGCCACCACGAAAACGCACATCGAACATACAGAATGCACAACGCAATAGCTTCTCCAGTCCAGATCTATCTAAACTCAACTTTTTGGACACCTTTGGCGAAGCTCTGTCCAGCGAGGAGCTAAACATCAGCCTAGAGGACTCCGCCATCGAAGACAATTCCCGGCAAGCGCTGCTCGAGCAAATCACACGTCAAATAAGTCGAGCAGATTCGCTGGAAAGCCTAAATATGTCGGAGCAATTGCCGCATAACTTTAACTTCTCAGCCTGCAACACATCGACGATTAATCTCATTGGCGCCAATGGTGCCGTATCTCTCACAAATGGTCAGCTGCTGCAGGCAAAGAAGAAGGTATTGGTGGACGATCTCAACGGTTATTGCGTTATGGCGCCCATTATGCAAAAGATGAGCGGTAACAGCGAAATTCCGCTAGAGAAGAAACCCAGCGCCAGCACGGCATCCACCTCGTCCGGCTACTCGACCGGTTCGTATAGTTCATCGACCAGCAGCTGCAATACCGACGATCAAACGGCGGCAAAGGGAACAAATGCTCCCGCTGCCGCAAGCGATATTTATGAGACGATGCACAGCAATAACAGCATCTTGGCCGATCATCTATATGAGAATCTGTTGGCCATTAAGGCATCACAGGAGCTGGAAGCACAACCGCTTGGTCTGGGCTACGGCCTGAGCACCAGCACACCCACCGAATCTCCATTGCTGCCCGCCCTGCCGCCCAAACAGCAGACGCCCACAACAACGGAGCAACAGCGGGAACAGGAAGAGGATTATTATCAGACACCACGCAAGTCTATCATAAGTGTAGATGATAAGATACCCTCCTATTATCCCAATAGCTGTGACACGCTCAAATCCAAGCGACGCAGTCCCGCCAGCGCCGATGCAGCACCGGGAATGCGTCATCTAGTAAGCGCCAAGCTACGACGTGAGCGTAAGGAGAATCTCTACATATCATCGCCTCAACAGATCATTGAACAGCGGCAGAAGACCTCATCATCAGCATCATCGTCATCTTTAACCAAGACTAAAACGTTAAGTAAAAAGACTGCCGCCCACAAAATATCTGAGGGTGTCTATGCCGTCACCCATGCCACAAAGCGTGCCAGCAATGCTATAATCAATAACAACAACAACAACAATAACAATGATGTGCAACCACAGGAGGAGGAGCTGCTGCAGCTGGCAATGTTGCAGAACATTGATTTCAAGTTTGACGATGGCGGCCAAGCGCCTGAAGCCAGCACTAGCAAGCTTAAATCAAAGTCCAAGTCCAGCCAGCTGGAGGATGAATATGAGCACTGTTATCAGGCAGCAGAGCGTGCGACACGCATGTTACAGAAGTATGCCACATTGGCCAAGTTTGGCAACTCGCCGACCAAACAAAAGCAGCAGCAGCAGCAACAACAACAGCAACAGCAATTACAGCTCAAGGCAGTCATGACACAATCACAGTCGCCCAACGAGTTGCAACAACAAGTGGCGGCACCGGTTAACAGCCTAAAGAAGTTTGCCTCGTTGCCGCGTTTCAAGAAAATTGACTTTTCGCCGCTCAAGTTGCGTTTGAATAATGTGTTGCAACGTAATCCGTCAACAGCTCCACAATCGCCGCAGTAGCAATAAGCCAAGTTATTATTGTTGTTGTTTTTTATTATTATTATTAACTATTGTGGCAGTAATTAGCATTAAGTTAATTGTAATTCTAATTGTATTATTCGCTATTATTTATATGTTTCGCATGTGATTTATCTCCCCCACCAATTATGTTTCAAGCTGTTTGTATTTAATACGCTTATATGTTGATCTTGAGTTTGCCAGAAATATTATTTAGGACCATTTATGCAATGTCTAGTTAATGTCAAATTGAAAAATGTCTGTTAACGGACATATATACTAGCTACTAATATCCACATATCTGTTGGTTGTTTGTCTATGCAATTATACATACATATTTACATACGTGTGCTCAATTATCAAGGAAAACGATGAAAACGCTTTTATTTATATATAGAACAAACATCAAATTATACAACTATTAACTATTGTTGACCTATTAACTAAATTTCAATTAGCTTTAGCTTGTCTTGACACTATTTTTAAGTCAAAACATATCTAAGCGCCGCTTTAACGCACCAAGATCTCTTCAACTCGTAATGGATTTGTCATTAAACCAATATGATCTAGTTATAGTATATATAATACAGATGAAATTCAACGCTTTTTGGCTTTGCAAACTTTGACGCCGCATAAAAACATATCAACAAATTGTGTAACTAAATTAGTTAAATTAAAAAAGAAAAAATACTAAAGTCCTACTGGATTGAAGATATATTTTAAAAGCTTCTTGATAGCGCAACCAAAGCTCAATTGTACCGTGACTAAGATGAAAACTTAGTGAGTATTAATTACACCGCAAATGAAAGTCAATAATGATAAAAGAAAATAAAATAATCAACGCTTTGTTAATGTACAAAAATGAAATAAAATGCTTGATTTTGTTCTTAAACTAAGTGTGCTTAAACTCAACTGTAGACCAAGGGACGCCGTTGTTGATGAATAAACTCCTGTTCGACGCGTGATTCCTTGGGCACCACATAGAACAGCAATGCGCCGCCAGAGACAAAGAATCCCTTCTCATCCATAATCTCGCGCAGCGTCTTATTCAGGCTGACCTTGTGAACGCAGCCCACTTTGCGATTCTCGTAGTAGACATTCACAGATTCTGGTCGATAGCTTAGCGTCTTGTCGCAGGGCAACGGCTCGGCGAAGAGTGTGATCAGGCAATCCGACATGGTGGCAGACTCTGGCAGTTGTTGTTGGAAATCGCTGAGTAGAAATTCGGGATAAGAGAAGGCGGCGGGCCAAATTAAACTGCTGCTGCCATCAGCCTCATCCAAATGCACTGGATAATCTTCAAGCGGCAGAAATTTGGGACGCAACAGATCCTCGGTAATGTTTAGACGTTTATTTATGCGCTGATCATCGAATTTGACGGCACGCTGGTCCAGAGCATCTCGCAGTTTTTGAAATCGTGTCAAACGACGTTTAGATTCCGCAGCCTCTTTGCGTTGATTACGTTCCGTGTCCAGCTAATGAGTGTAATTAAAGATCAGAGTTAATCATCTGTTTATAATTGTTAATTTCTCCCACTGCTTGTCACCTTTTTCATTTTGTTTTTGTGCAGCAACGCCTTTGCCTCCTTGTGATCAATGTCCACTTCGAGCAGCTCCTCGCACAGCTGCGTGCACAGATCAAACTTTTCCAGCTCATGAGCACACTGGGCAGCCCGCCAGCGTGCCTTGGTGTAGACGGGCTTGTAAAATAGAGCACGCTGTGCATCACTTAACGCGGAACGATAGTTCTTAATGAAATAATGTGCGGCCGAGCGATTGTTGTAGAGAACGGACAACACATCCGGATTTTCACATTTTGCCTTGATGCCCTCGGTAAATGAGTAGACGGCCATGCGGAATTTCTTGTGCTTCATGTAGAAGTTGCCGTCCTCTTTGTAATTGAGCGCCAACTCTTCGAATGTATTCTCTTCCGGATCGTATTTCAGCTTTTGCAGGCCCTCGAACATGGGATGAACATCGTCGCCTGGCTGTGGTGCTTGTTTCATGAAAAACGGATGTTTGTCCATTTCCTCCTGCCAGCGATCCTCCGGCCATCCCTCCTCGTAACGTTTCTTCTCCAAGCCATTGATAAATTGATCGAGCTCAGCATCTAGCTGGGCTGCCAGCTCCAGCCGTTCTTCTTCCGTCCAGTTCTTTTTCGTCGCAAGGTTCTCCATTCGTCTCGCTTAACAAAGCAACTTCACATGCTTTAATGAAACCTGTTACCTGTTGCAAGTATCGAAAAGTAACTGTGACCATGGACAATTTGAATACATATGGCAAGTGGCAGTCGTTGTGAATGGCAATTTGTTTATTTTAGGCGCTTAATAGTCCGTTTCAATTATGAGAACATATTTCTCAATATGTCTGCTATTTACAAATTACCATAGAGTGACCCTAAACTTAGTTTTTGACCATTTATGATAAATCTGTATAAGTCTTTTTAATTCATATTCTTAACTAATCGATGCTGTATCGATAAATTGAATTTCAAAAATCAATCATCACTATTAACAGCTGATATAAACAAAAGGTATAAAATGTGAAAAAAGGTAAGCGCAAATGTTCTTTTTTGAATATGAATTATATTTTAGATGAGTACGCCAAGAAAAGTATCCATATCATGGAGTCCTCAATACGAGTTAATTCTGTTTGAATTATGGGAGGAATATTTAAGTGCAATGAGGTCGTCTCAGAAAAACACACATATTTATCAACTCATGTGCGAAAAACTTATAGCGGCAGGATTCGCTGTTACATGGAAGGAAGTTCGCACAAAAATGGACAATTTGACTAAAAAATATAAGTAAGAGTTTGTGTATATATACAATATATTAAATGGTGATTTAATGTTTTAATTACAACTTGTTATCAGGGATGAGCTTAAAAAGATGGAAGTGCCAGGAGCTGCTCCAACTAAATGGCATAATTTTCACAAGGTGCACAAGATCTTGGGCATGAAGTCGGAGCATTTCTCGTCTATCTTCGTCGAATCTCCTGGTAAGATTGCATCTATCTTATACATTGAGAACGTTTCTTAATCAAGACTTTGTCAAGACTTGAACAACTTCGTGACATCCATGTCGGACGATTTGGAAAATCTGCCTTCCACTTCGAGGTATGACGAGTCAAACGATTCACCACCCAAAAAATTGAGGCGTGAATCTGCGAACGAAACCACAGAGATGACACCGTTTGAGACGGCGATGCTCGCTGCCACTAGAGAGCGGACGGAAGAGTTTAAACGCTTTGGCTCAACACTAATGGAGTTCATAGGGCGGTTTGAAAAGTCCTGTGCGGAATTCCAAGCTAAGCTTCTTGACAAGCTTTGACTTTTTTGTATAGCAATAATAATATGTAATAATTAGGTTTAGAATTAGTGTAATTATGTAAATTGTTTCTTTTTTTGTTGTTAGTTAAGATACGCGGTAATGGTATGCTTTTATTCAAAAGCAATAGTCATAATAGGAATAATATAGAATTTTATATCTTATCATAGAGGCCACTTGGCAATAAATGTACATATGTTATCTTTTGTTTTGTGTTTGTCAAAAAAAATCACAGTATGGCAACGCTGTAACCACAAAAATACTGCAATCCAGACTAGAATGATGAAGGCTATCGATAATATCGATATCTTTTCAGCTCTATTGATATCAATTGTTGTTTTTGGCGCGCAAGAACTGAGATGGAGTCGGAAGCAATGGAAGTCGATGAAAATGCTCCACAGCAGTAAGTAAATAAGCAAATGTGATAATTATTGTATTCTAGAATTGTTTATTCGTTGCCAGCTACGTGCGTACACCGGAAGATGTGCGTACGATTGTCAAGCATGCGAAAATGGACGAACGTCAGCTCACACAACTCACACAGGCTTTGTATTACCCTGGCGTAAGTGTTGTTAGTGATAATTTGCGGCTGCTGGAGCTGGACGACCATATGCTGCAGCAAATCCGCACCGGGCAGACCCTCCACTTCAAAGGCGGTCTACATGAGAAAGTCGTGCTCTGCACGGATGAGCGAACTTACGATGTGAAGGGCGCCGAGATCTCCAACAGCCTTTTACTGGTGCCTGATTTAAAGTTTGCCGCCGCGACCAGCACTTCACCTCTAAAGAGTCCGCGTACGGGCAATGCCAATACATCACTGGAGCGCAGTCTGAACGACAGCGCCGATGACTTGGAGGTGCCACGCACGCTAGAGCAGCGACAGGTCTTAACTATTTTCCACGAATACTTCGAATGTCGCGAAATCCAACCACGTTATCGCAAGCTCGGTGAACTGCTTCAACTGACGCGCTATTCGGGACCAGAAAACGAATATTGCATTGAGCGCAAGTTGTTGTTTAGTTTCCAACAGCTTTTGGATACTGTTCAGTGCAGTCGAGCACAGTTTGTCGAAGGATTGCGAAACTATCGGGCCATAGAATTTGATAACCATGTACGTATTCTGGACTACGAGTACGAATATCGCATTATTAACTTGATGCTCGGCGTGATCAGTGAGAACTCCTGGGCACTGGATGAGGTGGAACGTGAGGAAACCATATATGCACTGCAAGGCATTGCTCCAGAACCGATTGTGGCTGGGTTATTTGATATATATGCGAAGTCAAGTGATCGCTGTCCCGATAAATTCAGATATCAAGAGTCGCTCGTGGCACGCATTGTGGCACAGAACATTTTGCAGCCGGGTCTGCGATTTCGCAGCGAGGAATTTATGAACACATGGCAGGAGGCAATGCCCGAAGGAATGTCCTGTAAGCTAGAATATCTACGGGGACTTGGAATCCTGGACAAAGAAGGCGCACAGCCGTGCATACGTTCCCTTGCCGAGGAGCAGTTACCGTCCAATATTAACGATCGAATGCGCGCCTTGTTCAAGACAAAAAGGAAATGGACGCTGGACGAAATGGAGCCATACATTGAGTAAGCAAAAGAGTTGCTAATACCTACGATACCTTCTAATCGTTGTCACATTCTCTTCCACAGCTGCTTTACCACTCCCTCATTATCTGTATCCACATTGTTGGCCAAGCATGCGCGATCTCTTACGGAAGGCGGCATACGATACTTTGTTTCCAAGCATTGAATGCAACATTATTATACTATATATTTGTACAGTAAACTAGAATTAAAACATTTCTTTTAAGCAATGCGTTTACGTTTGTTGCGCTGTTTCTTGGCCAGCTTCATGTCCTCGATCGCCGCTTTCATTGCCTCTACAGCACTTTTACCATTGCTCGTGGATATTTCGGAGCCTGCAAGAAGTTGTCCTGTGCTGGTGGGATACTTGAAGCTGAAACCTTTGGGGAAAATCTGTTGTGCTAGAAGTGTGCTAAGCTTTCCACGTACTGAGTCCACATGTAAACGATTGCGTCTTCGTTCAATGATAAACGGATCCTCATCCTGATCGCTACCACTGTAATGATGACACCTAGTGTGTTAGATTGTTTGTGACTGGGGAATTACATACGTAATACTTACGACGCATCGTTGTATCCATCAATAATCATGTCCATTTCCTCGGCATGTTTTTTCATCCAACCCTCTTCGCTTTGAGTGCGTCGCAATTTCAACTCTTCCTTGTCCAGATCTCGAGCCAGATTAACGCGTTCTTTTACAGCGCCAAGAAAACGTTCAGAGATGGGAAACAGCGGCAGATCCTCAGCTGAAATAAACAGAATTTGATTAGACATTGAATTAGACATAGCATTGAAGAAATATAGGAAAACTTCCAACTGAATGCCCAACTAAATAAAGGGAGTAATTACTAATCCCAGCTCTGAATAGATTATTTACAGCACTTACTTCTTTCTAGTGTCTTGTAGAGCTTGACGTAGCTCCTGACCTCGCCAGGTTCCATAAACATGACCGTAATGCCATGTTTATTGGCACGCGCCGTGCGACCGGAACGATGTACGTAATTCTCACTGGTGCGTGGCACTTGGTAGTGTATAACATGCTCAACATTTGGTATGTCCAAGCCACGGGCGGCCACATCGGTGGCTATCAACAAGCCCATTGGACTATCGCGAAAGCGTTCCAGATTCTTAAGCCGTTGCTTTTGAATCATGTTGGCGTGCAGCGGCAAAGGATTACAGTCCAGTAAACCAAACAGCGTAGCCAGACGCTTAACGCAATCAATAGAGTTACAGAAGACAATGGTGCGACCAGGATGACGCTGCACAAAGTAGTACAGATAATAATCCTTCTCATCAATAGCGCAGAGCAGGCGACTTTCGGTGAGCGTATGCGATGTTTCTGTGGTTAATGATACAATAATTATTTATATATATTGTCTTGGGAAGATTAATGTTTACTTACGCTGACTGCTGGTTATGTCCACAATCTTTGGCTGTGATATGCCCAACTCTTCGATGAGACTCTCAATCTTCTGATCTACCGTTTGTTTGGTAAACTTTGGACGCTTGCCCAGATTTCGTTCTACAAAGATTAGTATTATTAAAGAATTCACATTTCGAATGATGTTGCTTACTTTGCATATGCTCGGGTAGATCGTGCACGAGTGTCAACGTCGCGGAGAAGACAAAGTTCTGACGCAGTTGCTTGCGATCCTCATCTGCATTGAGCACTTTGAGCAGACTGCGCAGTTCCTCAAAGTGTCCCTTCTCCACCATGCGATCGGTTTCGTCAATGCACAGGAAACTGACATTTTCTATTTTGTTCAGATGCTGGTTACCCTGCACGAACAGCTCCCAGAGGCGACCGGGTGTGGCCACCACGATTTCAGGACACTGACGCAGCACACGTTCCTGTTTAGCCACCGATAAGCCACCAAAGATAGCAGCCACACGAATATCTGTATATTTAGCAGCGGCAACCAGATGATTTTTAACCTGCACGGCTAATTCTCGAGTTGGCGTCAACACCAGAGCGTAGAGTGGACGACGCTTGCTGAGACTGTTCTCCTCAGCATCGCTATCCTCATCACTGGCACCAGATACGTAGTCCAGCTCCTCTGGCGGAGGAGTCAGCTCGTGATTATCCTTAGACGGCGGTGCCTCTGTCGACTGTTTATCACCCTTGACTTTGGGTGCCTTGCGTATGCTGGAGCCATCATTGCGCTGTTTCAGTTCCAAGATACCTGACAGTATGGGTATGCCAAAGGCCAGGGTTTTACCACTTCCGGTTTCAGCTGCACCCAGTATATCCTTTTTGCCATGTATGGCAGCGGGCAGCGTCATGGCCTGAATCTGTGTGGGTGCCTCGAAGTTTTGTTCAGCCAGAGCGCGCATAATAGGCGCAGGTACGCCTAGTCCATTCCATTTGGTCATGTCTTGTTCTACCTGCTCGCTGATATCGACCAGTTGCGGCACCTCTTCATCATCTGCCGACTCCTCGGCTTCTTCTGGCTCGCTTTCTGGTGGCGGTGGACGCAGTAGCGCAAATCGATCCTCTGCATAGCCATCATTGGGTGTGAATTTCGACTTGGCATCTGTTTTTTGAGGTTTTACCTTTTGTTTACGCTGTTCCTTGCGCTTTTCACGTTTCTCCCGCCGCTTTAGCAGTCGTTGTGCATGACGTTCCGCCAAGCGTGCTTTCTTGCTGGACTTTCCTTTAGTGTTCTCAGTTTCGCTATCACTTTCCTCCTCGTCGCTGGAAGAGGGCTCCGATTCACTATCTTTTTCCACATGCTTAATCCGCCTGCCGTTAAGGCTTATGCTATTGTCACTGTGCTTTAGTGTTGATTTAACCAGTGCCGGATCGTATTCCTTTAGCACTTCCAGGCCAATCATTCCTTCATAACCGGTAAAATCATCGGATATCACGTGGCCTTTGAGTTTAACCTTCTGCCAGCTTTTCGACTTTACAGCCGGCGGGTCCGCATTACCGTTGGACTGTTTTTGCTTTACACCTGCTGTTTTCTTTACTTTTGTGGTCACCATTTTGACTTAAAATCAGTATTCACTTAGATTTATTTGGTGCCGTCCGCGTGTTGCGTTTGTTGATATTCTATTGAACAGGGTCGTTATGTACAGTGTTGATGAATGCAATATCCATTGAATAGTGCTGTACAACATTAAAAAATTGAGCGCACATATTTAAAATGACAACGAAGTAAGCACATTAATCAAATAAACCAAATTTAATCAACTATTTTCCTAAATGTATAAAAAAAATGCATGGGGAATAACAACCAACAGATAAGAATCTCAACATCAATCTCGTATTTTGTTTTGCTATACCTTCTATTCACTTTACTCTGTCTCTAGTATCATTTATTCCTATTTTATTCATCTAAATCACTTTAATTTGAAAAGCTGTAGCTTATATCCCATTAATAAGAAATTAATAATTCAACGTCGTCAAAGGGTGAAACAGTTTATAAATTTTAAGTTGTATGTTTCTTTATAATTATATCTAAAATCTCGTACAACTCACTCAACGAGATCTGCGGGTTGTTAAGCAATTACAACTATTTTTGTTAAATTTAATGTTGTAAATACAGAAAGTCGACAGTTATAGAAACATGCATAGTTTTTATTTAAGTCATTATGGAATACAATTAATTTTGAAGCATTTGGTACCACAGCACTAAAATCGCTTCAGAAATTCCTCTGCACAGGTGCGTGCTCGTGCATTAACTGCTAGTTTCATTTCGCTGATTTCCTTGTCGATTTCCTCCATGAAACTGATAACGAAGTCAACCAGTTTGTGTTTGTACATTTGCTCCGTGTGAAAATTTGTTATCAGAAAACTAATATCATATCCCTCAATTGGCTTGCGCCGCAGTATTATAAATGATTCGGCACGTCGCATCATGAAGCGTGTAAACTTGTGGCACAGAATGCGTTCGATTTCATCTGCCTGTTTCACGGCAATACTGACGCGCACCGAATTTATTGATGGCTCAATAAGCACCTTCTCCCTTTCGTTGCGGGACACAACAATGGGCGTGAGCACCAGCTCTTTGCTGGAACAAATTTCCACCTCGGGCTTGTTGTGCCGTTCCACAACTTGCGATGGAAAATCCTGCAGACACATTGCTGCCGTTAACGAGTGGCGAACAGCGGTCAAATATGGCTTTAATGTGGCAGCCATTATTTATTACAAGTCTTTAAACTCTTTTGTTTAATGTTTTTACACGGTTTATGCACCTTTTTTCATGTATTATGATTCACACGATACGGTCGTATCGAATAAATAACCAGGGACGATTTGTCGATAAGATATTACTTTTTAACCAAAAACATAGGGGGCGTATTTACGTTTTCCAAACAAACAACAGGTGGCGTTACAGTTGTGATACGAGTGGCAGCCTTTGTTTACAAATATGGTTACATTTCGCAAAATGATGTCACACGAATAGGGGATAACTCTTTTTTTAGATTTTGCCGAATAGCCAGAAGGATTATGAATCGCCAATATTCGTTAAAATAACCACCATTTTTTAATATAATTTGTAATTAAAAGAATGTAAATATTTATGATCTTATTGCAAAATTAAACAATGGCTTAAAATAAATTTAAATGGCGCGGCATTTGTGCTTTAGTATTTAGTATTATCGGTATTCTCGAATTTTAGTGCCAAAACTATCGAAAACATCGATGGTGAAGTGTACCCAAACTCCCAAAAACTAAAAATTCCGCGATAACATGTGTGGAATGTTGTTAGACGTGACTTATCGGCCAACTTCTTAGTTTATCGGCCATCACAAGTTCCATAAAAAAAATATAACAAGAAATTTGTATCCTAAATGACGCGGTAATTGTTGCTAATATAGCCTGCCAGGAAAGCAGCAAGATGTGGAACGGCAATACGTTGCTCCTGCTGCTGCTCCTGCTGCTGCTCCTGCTCCTGGTGGCAGCTGCACAAACATCGCCAAACGGCAGCAGTGAACATGTTCCTCCTCTACCTCTAAACATAAGCAAAAACACAACCACATTAAATGAAACCACAACTAGCAATATTAACAAAGTGCCTACGTCCATTACAACTGGATCTGCTGCCAGCTATATGCCGCTCCAGCAGACGCCAGCTAGTATTTTCTTTATCAACTACAATCAGCAGAATGTAGTGCAACTAAGGAGCAATGTGGAAAGCAATCTGCACAGTATACGTAAATTTGAGATGCTTGTGGCAAAGATACAGGTGAGTTTGTGAACCGACTGTGTCCAGTTTACCACTAATCGTATTGTTTGCAGGAAATCTTTGACTCCATACACTTTGCCAGTTCGGTGGCCACGCGTTTATCGTCTGGCAATGCAAACGAAAGCGTGCAGCAGGATCTGCAAGCGTTTAATCAGCGTTTGAGACGTAAATTACAAAGAGCAACTCATGTTGTATTGGAACTGCGTGATTTACTGCTATTCAATTTGACCAAAGTACTTGTTCAGCAGCACAGTTACGATGACGAAGCGGACGATGAGCTGGAAAATGAATTTGATTTTGAATCGGAGGATGTGGATAGCAGTAGAGCGTCCGCCAGTAAAGAGCACATGCATCTCTATTTGAATACACAAATCGAGAATTGCCAGTCAGAGTACGAGAGCAATGTTGATGCAGTTTCCACGGGCTCTGTTCATTACAACAAACAGCAAATACAAATCCTTAATTATCTCAAGTCGGATGAAACTTCCCGCGTGACATTTCTAAATGAAAACAATGGACGTTCGCGAGATGCCAATGCCTATATAGCGGATCAACTGAATCTGCAGAGGCAGCGTCTGAGCAAAAGCCAAAGTGACATCGATCCCAACAGCAGCGTTAATAGCAAACCCAGCAGCAGCATCAGTCACTTTAAGCACATCTATTTTCTATCCAGCAGCGATGGAGCTCCAACAAGTGCACACTTTCGACAGCTTTATGTTTCGGCCATTAAACACAAGTTCGTAATGCTACTCATCGATATTGGTTCGGCAATGAATGCCGAACTCTTTGACATTACCAAGAACTTTGGTAAGTGTTTATATAATTGTTTTACTCTATTTACTCATTAATTTAAACTGCATATTTGCACACTTTTAGTTCAGGAACTGCTTATGCTACTGGAAGACACGGATTATATATCATTAGTGACTGTTTCCAATGAGGCTGACTTTATGTTTCTGGATGCATTTCCCGCTGATGCTGCACATGGCATTTATAGCACCACACGTGCCCATAAGGATGAGATACTTAACTATGTGAACAATCTAAGCTTGACACGTGCACTAACCAATCACACGTTGGGCTTCGAATACGCCTTTCAGATGCTGCATCGCCTCCAGCAATCGCAGCTGATAAACAGTTCAGAGCAGCCCATTGAGTTTGTTTATGTAACGCGAGGATTACTCACAAATCTATCGGATGCCATGTATGTGTTACGTGTTTTGGCCCAGGGCCAGAGTCGGCTGTCGTCACCGGTTATCATTAACACCTGTGCCGTTGTATTGGACGAGAAACGTATAATGTATGAAAAACAATTCCTAAGCGATATCGCTACACAGAACTATACAAAGTTTGACATCGATGTGCGATCTTGGCTACCCGCTGGTCAGGAGGAGCAGTTGGCTGGCCGCTTCTTTGTGCTTAATAAGATGCATGCTGAAACAATTCCTCGGGCCAGCAGTCGTGTCTTTGGTCAGCTCTTCGTTGAACGTTTTCTAACGAACACCCTGCAGGTGCATCAGCCCGTTGTGGATGCGGAGAGCGGAGGTAAGCTTGTGGCATGTAATTTACAGCTTGCAACTTGATTAACTAACATTTCATTTGCAGATGTGCTCGTTTCCATAACACATACGGTGCCGCCTTATGGTGTGGTGGGCGTCAATTTGTATTTAGCTGACTTACTGGAGGATTTGTTAAACTATCCAAATGCTTCGCCGGCTGCCAAGCAAGGATATAGTTATGCATTCCTCTTAGATCGCAGCAGTGGAAACACCTTGGCTCATCCGGCTTTTCCACGGCCACTCATTCTGCGTGAAACTGCATATCCTGTAAATATTGCTTATCTGGAGAATGCGACAGATTTTGCAAGTATTCGTCATCGTTTGCTGCATGAGGAGCAAGGAAACGCCACGACTGGCATCTATCTTGGCCGTCAACAGTTGCAACGCACCTACCACTGGCAATCCGTGCTAGGCATCTATGTGCTGTGCCTTGTGACCACCTCCAGCATCAGCGGCAGTGCCGCACACAATGCATCCGCTCAGCAGCAGCGCTATAATCTAATGGATCCCGTGAGCAACTATGAGCCAGGCTATGGCTTGGATTTATTATACCATCGTCTGGATCTAATGCAGAGTGGCGGCAGCGGGGCGCCCACAATTTGCCGATACTTCAGGCAGCTGGCCACAATGGGTGAGTTAATGGTGTATACTACTATATATCAAGGAAATATATTGAATTTAATAAGATTTTTAAGTAAATGAACTAATTGAACACATAACAATTAAGGAAAATTAGACAATTTTGTTTCTTCTTAATAGAATTAACACTATTTTGATCTCTGATTGTTGCTGATTGTTGCAAGTAGCAAACGTGATTAGGAAAGTTTAGTAATGATGAATTTGTCTCTTTTTCAGATGCTCCCACGCTTTTCCTCAGTGCCGCAGCCTTTGAGTCGCCCTTTGCCTTTCTGCACAATAATCGACCGGAGTCGGATGCGATTATGGGTTATCTGCGCGGTCCCAGTCGCGTGCTGGCCAGTCCTGGCCTGCGTCCTCGTATTCCACACGAGGTTGGCGTGTTGTATCAGGCGATGCTGCAGTTACGTCGTCGCCATCAGGACGCAAGTGGTCCGTTGCGTGGTCACATTATCAGACGCTATATAGCCAGTGTTAGTGGAGTGTTGCAAATGTATCCGGGCTGCCTGTTGAGCAACAGCTATGATGCCACACGACGTCCCTGGTTCCGGCAGGCGATGGCTCAGCCGGGAAAGATTGTGAGCACGGCTCCGTATCTGGACGCTGGAGGAGCTGGCTATATTGTCACCATAGCGCACACAATTTTCGAGGGAAAAGCGCATGCATTGCACTCGGCGCAGCAGGATCGTCCCGTGGCCGTGGTCGCCTTGGATGTGCCCTATGCCTTTTATTATCGCCTCATATTGGATAGTACTCCGTTGTGCCAGCTGCCGCACATGAAGTGCCTGTTGTTCGAGCACGAGGGATATTTGTTAGCCCATCCCAGCATGTTGCAAGCGTCGACGGCCACACGAAATCAACGCCGCCCGCACGAGCATTTAACGCACAAGGAATCGTATCTGGCCAACGATATGCTTAATCATGGTCAGCTGGTGCGCAAACTTGGCTGTGCCAGCTACCAAAATCGTACCCTGCAACGCTATTACGCCTTCAACACCTCGTTGACGAGTATTCTGAGTAATGTGGTGCATGGAGAGCGTACCAAGTATGCAATTGCCTTGATACGTGGCAGCAACTTGTTTGCTGCTGTGCTCAACTCCAGCTGCGATGGCGGTGCCTTTTGTCCCTGCAGCACCATCGATCGTGTCTGCCTCAACTGCAAGCGCATGGATCAGACAGACTGCGAGTGTCCCTGCGAGTGTCCAATGTTGTCGAACGTTGCTGCCACCGATTCGGATAATTATGCCAATTATACGCAACAGTTTCCCTACTGCTCTCCGCCCAGCGAGCAGTTCTTGGCGCTTCCACCGACTAACCAGCTGTTGAGCGTGCTGCCCAGCTGCGTTGTTGCGACTGGCGTTGGCAGCTGTGAGACGCATGCCACACAGCGGGAATGTTTGGCCATGATGGGCTGTGAGTGGTGCCAACAGGATGTAGAGGGCAATAGCTTTGGTACTGCCTTCTGCTCGACCCAGGCGGGATGTTTCAATGGTGTGTTGGCATCGTTGACGCCCTACGGCGAGCTGGACGAACTGGAGATGCTGGCCGCGCATAATCCACAGCGAGAGCAGCATGCCTACTCCGCCTTTGGGCCACTGGGCGGTGCCATCGTGGTGCTTGCCATGGTTATTGGCTTTGCCATCTATTGCTATCGTCACAATCTGGACAATCAGGCGCAGGAACAGTTCTATGTGGATTCGGTGCAGGAGGAGAATTACGGTTTGCCGTTGTCACGTTTCAATTTTGATGATTGCCAGGCGCACGATGAGCCGCCAATGGGTGGATATGATCATACGGCTGCACAGCGTCAGCTTATGCATGCAGCGGATATATCGCCATATCACATGTCCAGCGGCAGCAGCTATTATCGTAGGCCACCGAATGGTGAGTCAGATCATGGCTATAGCACGATGACTCCCCATGAGGATAGCTCCGATCAGCAGTGCTTTACGTTGGCGGAACCACTTTTGTTGCACGACAAGCGACACAGTAAATCGGACACCATGTCCATATCCACATCCATATCGAGTCCCACGAATCGCCAGCAATCCAACACACATCCCTATTTAAGCAATCAACCCGCGTCCAAAACGGAGCGATACAAACAGCAGCAACAACTGCAGCAGCAGGCGACACCATCGCCATGTCGTGGTGCTGGTGCAGGAGCAGGTGCAGTTTATGGACAGACTACGCTGCCTCTGGATGCAGAGGAGCCGCGTTCTCATTACATTCTCGCGCCGGTTACTGTGCATCGACATATGGAAACCGCCGAGTCGTAGTCCCAGTTAGTTTGTTAAGTTTCCATTAACTTAAGATGTCCGCTTGTTTGCCAATTTGTGTATTTTGTATTTGGATAGATGCGGGTGGTTAAACTGCCCCCACTGCATTAGCTAGACAGCCATGTGCATGTCAAACCTTTAAACACTCAAACAATTCAAAAAAACGTACACAACAAAATGCCAGCCAATTTAATATTTAAGTCGTTTATATCGTTAATTACTCTGCCATTTTTTATTAATCAAACGTACACACACACTGTTTATTGTGTACTGTAATTTATTGCAAACAAAAAAGTATTATTATTATGCAGATACTTCCAATATTTTTAGCATTTACGACTATTTGTTAAGCACGAAATCAACTAATTGTACTTATTATCAAGTAACAATACGACACACGTAACAAGAGTATACTTTTTTGGTAATAGCTATTAAGTCCATACAGTTAACTAACTTTCGATTTTAGATAAAAAAAATAAAGCATAACTTGTACTATGTTTCCAATAAAATGTTTAATCGAATTGAAAGTGCCCAGCCTTGATCCCGAGCAAATTTTCAGCTTCGCCTTCGATCAGCTGTCGACGCGTTAATGAATTTATTTTTACATGTCGCTCTATAGAGAATTCTCAGCAGACTTTTGGGTTAAAAGTGTTGCGTATTTATAAATACAAATAAATAACGAGGGTTGTCAGCTTGTGGCAAGCGTATTTCCATTTTCAAATTGCATTTCTGATTGACTTATAACAAAATGCCATTCAATCTATATAGATATTATTATTTCACGTTTCGCATTTCTTGCATAACCGTTAATAACCGATACACTTGGCAGGCACTCGACAACCCTGGACAGAATATTTGACTCTATCATTTATCTTGTAGTTGCTACCGTTGCATTTGGTTTTCTGGTTTGGCGTACGACGAACGTTGTTTTTTGGGTTCCAATTTCTGCCCGACAACGACAACTTTCTACTTCAGCTACTTCTCGGCTATCTGAACTGTCTCCCGCACACACATACTTCCTCGCACTTTGAAGTGAGTGTTATTTTGACTTTGGCTTCTTAGCAAATAAACAAATAATCCATTGGTTTTTTTCGAAATCTTTTGGAAAATGTACAATTTGTTTTTGGCGCATACAAAACTCTTACGTAATGCAATAATGCAGCAAAAAAAGTACGAATGCAAAATAAGAAAATAGAAAATAGTTATGTAAAATAAATCATGGCATGTGTGCAATTCTTGGCAAGATCAATGTCAATTGATATGTGATTTAATTGACGATATTCGAAATGTTAAACGGTTAAAGAAATTCTGTTTTTTTGTATTGTTTGTGCAATTGTTTTTAAAGAATTGCATCGATTTCGATTACATCATGACCTGTTAACCTCAACCTCAACCTTGTACATATGTTGTATCTTTCACAGCATCCTCTCTAGACATTATGTTCAAATCCCTGATCGATGCCGCGCAGAACTCAGCGTTCAAGTCGCCATTCACCAGCGCTAACTGCCAGGCTGCTACGCCCGCCCCCACAACGCCTCTCCTGCCCTCCGCCGTTGGTGATGGAGCATCCCGTCAGTTGACCCCGAATCACAATATCGCTGCCGCTGCAGTTGTCCAGGGTGGTAAGTGGACAATTTATAATTGTTTTTAAATAACGAGAGTAGTAAATGAAGAGTGTTTTAAGCGGATTTGAGCTCAATTTATTGGCAATATGACACAATATCAACATACAACAAAAGAGTAAACAATTGCCCAGAGGCAAGTAGGTTTAGGTTTGGTATAAAAGAAGGTCGCTAAAATGAAATATAACTGAAATAGATCCTTTTTAATTGGCAATTATGTTTTTTCTTTGTATTCTATTCTATTTATATATATTTTTAATTGTTTATAACCAATTTATTTATATTGCTTTATTTATTTATCTAAATTCAACTAAAATCAGTTGAATATATACTTCTATATATCTATTTAAAACAATAGGAAATACTATTATGGATTAATAGTTAGGGTATATTAAAAAAGTAGGAAATACAATTATTGATTAATAGTAAAGATATATTAAGAAAATTAGGAAACATAATTATTGAATAATAGTAAAGATATATTAAATATAATTTTAAATTTAAAAGGCGTTTGAAATGTCTACAAATTTGATAATTGAGCAAACAATTGAGCACATTCAAAGATTGGGGAATTCCCAGTAAGTAGTAGGAAAAGATGACCCAGAGTTGTTTACTCTATTAAGACTATTAAAAACAGCACAGAGTGTTTTAAAAGAAACAGAAATGTAGATCATACTACTACATATAAGCAAGAACTATTACTACGATCGGATTACAGCTCAATCTCTACTTTCTCTTTACAGATTCTTGCGAGTTTGGCTCCAATCACTACTTTTTGCTTTGCGGCCTGGGCGGTATTATCTCTTGTGGTACTACCCATACCATGGTGGTGCCCCTGGATTTGGTCAAGTGCCGTCTGCAGGTGGATCCCGCCAAGTATAAGAGTGTGGTGAATGGCTTCCGCGTCAGTTTGGCTGAGGAGGGTGTCAGGGGTCTGGCCAAGGGATGGGCGCCCACCTTCATTGGTTACTCCATGCAGGGTCTGTGCAAGTTCGGTCTCTATGAGGTCTTCAAAGTCATGTACTCCAATGCCATTGGCGAGGAGAATTCCTTCCTTTATAGAACAGGTCTCTATTTGGCCGCTTCGGCTTCGGCTGAGTTCTTTGCCGACATTGCGCTGTCGCCCATGGAGGCGGCCAAGGTTAAGATACAGACCACGCCCGGATTTGCTAAAACGCTACGCGAGGCATTGCCCAAGATGGTGGCACAGGAGGGCATTTCAGCCTTCTACAAGGGTCTGGTGCCACTCTGGATGCGACAGATTCCATACACCATGATGAAGTTTGCCTGCTTTGAGCGCACACTGGAGCTGCTGTACAAGTATGTGGTGCCCAAGCCACGTGCCGATTGCACCAAGGGCGAGCAGCTGATTGTCACCTTTGCCGCTGGTTATATTGCTGGCGTCTTCTGCGCTATTGTCTCCCATCCGGCTGATACTGTTGTATCCAAACTGAACCAGGCCAAGGGTGCTAGTGCTCTTGATGTTGCCAAACAATTGGGCTGGTCTGGTGAGTAAATTTCCTCCGAAGTCATCGCTTAACATATTGATTTTGTTTTGATTTTGTTTGTAGGCCTGTGGGGTGGTCTGATGCCTAGGATTGTCATGATTGGCACACTGACTGCCGCCCAATGGTTCATATACGATGCAGTGAAGGTCTTCCTGCGCATGCCACGCCCACCACCACCAGAGATGCCCGAATCCCTGAAGAAGAAGCTGGGCCTGACTGGTGCGCAGTAAGGAGCATAGAAGTTATCCGGTTTAAATTTAGTGCAAAAAGAATATTGAACGAATTAACACAAATTGTATAGAAATCAAGATAAATAAAAACATATTAAAATAAATAAAAACAACAAATAAAACACACTTAACGTCTGACTTCTATAATTTTAATAATAAATATAATATAAATATATGTTATGTACAGATTTCAAAAAAGCCGCGCCAATCTTGTGCACGAGCTTTTTGCGCAGCGTTGCTTTGATTGTTGTCATTTGGCACATCTGGTCACCCTAACAATCAGCTGTTGTTTGCCGCGCAAAATTTGATAGGAATATAAATTGACAAAAGACATATGCAAATTTGAAAATAAACATTAATAATGAAGAATGAAACAGCTTAAAATATTTAATTACTCATATAAGTTGCTTGTTCGTTTCCAATTACTATTCATCAACATGTTGCAAGAAAATAAACGTTGTTAATAATTAATTTATCAAATGCAGCGTAGCATAACAATTCTTATGTCGCCACCTGCTGTTTGATATATATTTAAAAATGTCAAAATTAAAGTTAATCAAGGTCCGCTGCGATGAAATTCTGAAATCATTAAATTCACAATATAATAAGCTTATTTTTGTTTTGTGAACATCTATTAATTAATTATCTTGATACTTGAACTTGATAAACGGAACTTCGGCTGATACCTTACCTTAAGTTAGCTGTTAGCAAACATAACTGTGCTGTGGGAGGAGCAGCTGAAAAAATGTTGAACCCTTGCCAATTATGTGCTCATCCGTTGTCAAGGTCAGAAACTATATATGCGAATCGTTTTGTTTTAGTATTTCTGATGGATTACGTGACTATTGGGCCAGAGATGCAACAGATGCGGCCTACAATGTGTGTCAGACGCGGGAGGGAGTTACAAACGTGCCCGGCATATCAAACGTATTTAACGTAAGTTTGTTATAAAAATGCGTAAGTTTTGAATTTTCCATTGCAGTTACAATTGCACCGTTGATTGATCAAAATGCTGTTAAAGGTGCGTTGTAGTATTTGAAGAGAATCGAACAATTATACTAAATTTGCTTTTCAATAGGTTTATCTACTGCTCGTCACTGCTGTGGTTATTCAAGCCGAGTCTCCTGTGAGAACTCCTTATGCTGCTGCCGGCTGGCGTCCACAGGTGCCATTTAATCTACCTGGCGAGTATGTGCCACCACTTGGTTCCAGCGTGGAGATTAGCAAGGCGCGTGTAGAGCATGCGGGCACATTTAATGCACCGCAAATCAATTCGAATTATTTACCACCACAATTCGATGTGCCACAACAGACGGAACAGCCGATACCAATACCAAGTGTCTATCAATCGGATAAACCGGCAAATCGAGATCGTCAGCAAAATCCGGCAGCTCAGTATGGACCACCAGCTGATAATGGCTTTAGAATAATCTATCCCGAAGAGGAAGACGATTCGGCTACCTTAACTCAACCACCAGCCAAGTCAAACATTAAAGAAGGTCGTTACTATATCGTTTCTCCGGATAACAAACTACAGCGAGTTCTTTATCGCACGGAAGATGCCAAAGATGCCGATGAGTTCACGGCCCAGTTAAAATATTCATCGGTTGGCGAGCTACAGGATCCAGTTTATAAATACAATAATCAGGGGCACTTGGAGCGTGTTCTCAAATAAATAAAGCAACTAATCATCTTAATTTGTAAATCTTCGGTTCACTGTCAAAGCTAACATTTTACTTTCTCGCTAAAAAAATTAACATCAATTGATCAAATAAATGTTTTACTTTGTTTTACACAAACATTTTTGTTTATTACTTATCAGTATTTATATACAAAACATTGCGAGTTACATGATCCAGTTTATAAATACAATAATCAGGGTCAATTGCCACGTGTTTTGAAAAGCGACTCATCGCTTAAATTTGCAAATCTTTTGCTGACTGTCAAAGTTAACAAACAATGAATAATTAATTTAAATACAATTTAATGATATTATTAAAATTTAGAGTTTAGCCGTACTGTATTAAGTGTATTGATTAAGAAACTAATTAATCCTTGAAGTGAGTGGACGTAAATAAAAAAAATATAAAGAAAATAACACTTTACTTTCTCTCTTCGAATAAGCATCAATTAATAAAACAAGAAACTTGTTGGTTTTTGGACCCATTACTTTAAAAAAGTACGAGTATAAGGGTCTATAAAGTTTGTCAATAAAAAATGTGCGTAACAGGTTTAAGGAAGTCGGCCAAACCCCCTGAAGTATGAACAGCTGAGTCGTTATAGTTATGTACGTCCGACTGTCTATCTGTCCGACTGTCTATCTGTCCGACTGTCTGTCTGTCCGACTGTCTGTCTGTCCGACTGTCTGTCTGTCCGACTGTCTGGCTGTCCGACTGTCTGTCTGTCCGACTGTCTGTCTGTCCGACTGTCTGTCCGTCTGTCTGTACATCTGTCTGTCCGTCTGTCTGTCCGACTATCTGTCTGTCCGACTGTCTGTCTGTCCGACTGTCTGGCTGTCCGACTGTCTGTCTGTCCGACTGTCTGTCTGTCCGACTGTCTGTCTGTCCGACTGTCTGTCTGTCCGACTGTCTGTCTGTCCGACTGTCTGTCTGTCCGACTGTCTGTCTGTCCGACTGTCTGTCTGTCCGACTGTCTGTCTGTCCGACTGTCTGTCCGTCTGTCTGTACATCTGTCTGTCCGTCTGTCTGTCCGACTATCTGTCTGTCCGTCTGCTTGTCCGTCTGTCAGCGACTATAAAAGCTAGAGACACCAAATTAGGTATGTTGGTCCGTCTATGAGCTAAGCAGAACCAGTTTGTGTTAAAATGTTGCCACGACCCCACCCGCCCCCGGAAATCGAAATGAAAGTTTTGGATATCCCATAAAAACAATAATTCTAAAAGCTAGAGTCCTGAATTTTGGCATACAGGACAATGATTAGGGTCTCAATGTATGCTGAATATTTCATTTCGATCGCATAATAAACTCCGAAGTTATTCAAAACACAATATTACGCAGTGTCGGGACGAAGAAAGAAAAGAATAGAACACTGACGTTACAACGTCTATTACGATATTTGCCCATTTTAGGAAATTCATTAAAACCTCAAGAACTAAACAAGATATTTGGATTTATAGAATCCATAGCAAATGGGGCTGTACAAATTGTGCCTGGCAGCGCTTTCTTCTCTTAATACTATCATATGCAAATAAGGAATACACGAGAGTTTTACAGAATAAGTAAAGGGTCTCTAATAGTCGGCTACGACAGTAGCATATCGTTGCCTATTATCGCTACCGCCCCAACTCTTCAGCTTGTTTTGTTTGTCTTATGCAAATATGCTGCTTAATAAATTTTGAATGTTTACACATTTAAAATCATGAGTTACAGGATCTCCTTTAAAATGTACATAAATGTATAAACTCTGGCGATTAAACTTCTGAATAACAGAAGAAGATTTCACTCATTGCATTCTCCAAACAAAATATAAAGCGGATATAAGAAACTATCATACATATAACATAAGTATTTGATTACAAATTTTAAATAAATATTACTTAAAATAGATATATATATATATTTATAAAATAAGAAACTGGTTTCTTTTTATACTTTGTTTTATACAAAAATGCTTCTTTATTCATTATTATTATCATGAGTTACAGGATCTTTTTTGAGTTCAACATAAATTTACCAAATTTGTTCATTAATCTCCTGAACAACTGGTTCATCACTTGAAGACCAATCACAGTTCATTTACTACATCTTTCAATCAAAATATATAGCTGTTATTCTTTCTAAAAAGGTATTTATTTTTCTTTTCTGTGGCACTGTTATAATTATCATATATATAACATAAGTAATTGACCTGTAAATTTATTGATTGTCCCACAGTTACTCGTATTTATAAAATAAAAAAAACTTGTTTCTTTTTTTTTACTTTGTTTTATACAAAAATGCTTCTTTATTCATTATCATTATCATTATACACAAAAAATCTCATATGTTTGCGTACACATTTATGCTTACATCATTTTCATGTTTCGAATGTGCTCCAATGCATTTTTCATAAAAATTCATTAAAATTAAATACAATGCTTATGTATATGTATGTATGAATGCGTGTGATGGTCATGTTGGTGTTGGTTGTGGTGTGGGTGTTTGTGTGTGTGTGTGTGTTTGTATGTGTCTATGTGGACTGACACAAAATGAAGGCGCTTAACAAAACAAACGGCAAAAATACAAAGTGAGACATGGAACATTAGGCATATTCATAGGAAGGGAAACAGTGAACATTGGAACGCGCCTGGCTATGGCAAAATGGCGGCGTTTCACTAAACAAAGATATAGAGAGACAGAGAGACAGAGAGAGAGAGTGGAAGAAAGTAGGAGACAGCATGTCAAACTGTTATCGCCGCGCCAGCACCAAGTTACAGTTACATTTAATACTCAGCTAGGTTAGCGATACAACAACGATGTAGACAAGTATAGTTACTGGGTCGACTTAAATTGGAAACACTAGAAGGTAACGCCTCCCGTACTCTCCTTACTGGTAACCATTGAATTTGCCCGCCTGCGCATTGCTATCGTAACCGGCTCCATTGCGTCCATTGCCGTTTCCATTGCCATTGCCCACCTGTTCGTAGCGAATGGTTGGACGATAACCGTTCTGATCAGCCTCGTATTCCACGATCTGTTTGCGGCCATCGGGCAGCAGGACATAATAGCGGCCAACGGCGAGATCTCCATCACGAGATTCCATATGTCCGAAATCATTGCCCGACTCGTAATCCTGCACATCGTATTTGAATTCGTATTTGGCCGGACCGTATTGTTCCTCATCGCGCTGTCCGTAGCCATTGC
Source organism: Drosophila histrio (assembly GCA_958299025.2). Lineage (NCBI taxonomy): Eukaryota > Metazoa > Arthropoda > Insecta > Diptera > Drosophilidae > Drosophila > Drosophila histrio. Next base: position 7,423,758 of record OY729167.1, read on the forward strand.
CGCCGCCATAACCGCCGCCAGCACCGCCGCCATTCTGTCCCTTGAAGATCGCTCCGGTCAGGGCAGGTGCGCCATACTGGCTCTGGGGCAGAGGGGCGCCATAGCTGTTGCTGGGCGGAGAGCCACCGCCATTGCCATTGGTACGCTGAGGTGGCAAGTAGTTGTTCGACGGCGATTGATAGCTTTGTGTGGGCGGCAAGTAGTTGTTGGTTGGCGCCTGGGGCGATTGATTGGGCGGCAGATATTGATTCTGAACTGGTGGCTCCGCTTGCGTCCAGGCGGCCAGGCAGACGAGCAGCGCAATCGTTGTAAAGCACTGCAAGGGAAGAAGGGAGAGGAATGAAATGGATTATAAATGGTAATTTAATTGTTAGTTTAAGTTGACTTCTTTAATTTAATTTGGAATTTCAATAAGTTTTCAGTATACTAGTATAGCAGGCGGTCATTTAAATTGAAGTGTAAAAGATTTGAGCGCTACTTTTCCTCTATTTGTTTGTAGTAAAATCCTTATTTTATTTGATAACCATGACGGACTCGGAGGAGATCGGCTGGATACCTTGGTTCTGCAAGCAGCGCGGTCACGAGTTTTTTTGCGAGGTGGATGAGGACTACATACAGGACAAGTTCAATTTAAACTTTCTCGACTCGAATGTTAGCAACTATCGACGAGCATTGGAGGTTATTCTGGATCTGGACACGGGCTCCGGCACGGATGTGCCGCCAGAGGCTGAGCTGGAGCAGTGTGCCGAGAAGTTATACGGTCTTATACACGCTCGCTTTATACTGACCAATCGTGGCATTGATCTGATGGTGGATAAGTATCAGAAGGGCGTCTTTGGCCATTGTCCACGTGTCTTTTGCCAGCGTCAGCCTGTGCTGCCCATCGGACTGAGCGACAATCCGGGCGAGGATATGGTGCGTGTCTTTTGCCCCAAGTGCAATGATGTCTATTTGCCCAAGTCGGCACGACATTCGGCCATAGATGGTGCATTCTTTGGCACCGGATTTCCCCATATGCTGTTCATGGTGAAACCCGAAGTGCGACCCAAAAGGGCCAAGCAGAAGTTTGTGGCAAGGTGTGTGTAAGTATAGTAGAATAGTCAATAGAGTCTCCCATTCCCACTGTAGCTGTAAGTCCATTATGCTCAACTTAAACCATTACTCCTATTCAAGATTATATGGCTTCAAGATCCATCAGATGGCACATCGATCGCCCAACGATATCAGCACGTTCTTGTACAAGGAACATCAGCATCCTGATGTCGATAGTCCATAGTAGTTGATTGTTGATGAACCAAATGTCCCGTCCTGCATTCTAAATTTTTGATCCCATGACCAAATTATATGTAATTACATACTTTAGTTTGTCACTATCTCACATATATCTTGTTCTCAATTATCTCATTAAAATGATAATTATAATTAGCCGTGTTGTACTTCAATTATTAATGCACATTGTTTATAATAATAATTATGTTTTTTTTTGCATTTAGGTGTGTAATATGCAAATCTGTGGAAATTGGGTCGGCGGGCAAAGTGAAGGGCCTCCCAGGTGACTAGGCGTGTTATAGCAGTCAGCATGTTATAGCTGCCAGCTTCTGCTGTGTCTGAACCGAATGACTTAGGCAACGAACTCGCTGCCTGTGGGAATTCAAAGTAGACTTCCTTTTTAGCTGGCCGCGGGGGTTAATGTTTTTGTTTTATTTTACAAAGAGTTTGGCGTTTTACACACAAAACTTCTGTCCACCAATTACGCAACTATTTTGTATTGCGAACGCAAGACCTTCAGTGACTTTCATGCTTCAATGACTTTCAAACTTTGTTGCTTCTTTTGGCAGTGTCTTTGTCTTCGTCTATCGTCCCTTGTTAATCTCTCATCTGCACCATCCATATTTGGGCATGGATTCACCCGTTAGTTGAAAGTATTAGACTCTTAATTTATGCATTGCAACACAATCAAAACAGCTGCGTTGCCAGTGGCTAAATTGAAAAATGACCCCAACAAGATATGATACTAAGATATATTCTAGTAAGTTTAAAGTGTCTGCTAAAATAGTTTACTAGTTTATTCTGAGTTGTTGCCAGCTGTTAATTTAAATAGAAACCGCTTCATATTTTTGGCAAGCAAAATTTTAATATGAAGCTTATGATGATTTGATAATTATATGCGGCTTGGCAGTGAATCTCTTTGATTAATTGGGCTTTTGAACTTGACTCTTTGCTTTGACTCTTTTGCTATACAATTGATGATTAATTGAATTCTGTTTATAGTTGATCTATAGAAATGGCAAACTCTTTGAAAACTGCACTCGGTGTAACGAATTCTATTGGCATGATTTCAAACTATAAAGTCATGCCAGAACTATAAATGTAATATATATATATTAGAATTCTGATATCTTGGAATGTTTTCAAGTTCTCTAGATAAACAAAGATACTGTATTCTCTTGTTTACATCCCTTTTTTTCTGCTTGGCAGGACACAACACTTTGCACTGACAGTTCGTATGCTCAGCATATTGATATTTGTTTGTTTTTTTGATTGTTGTTATTATTCTATACCTTCATTTTGTGTAGTCACTTGCTTGGGTTTAGTACAAAACACACACGAAACTTTTACTGCAAACTCGGCAACAGTGGCGAAGTTTTGGCTGGGATTGAAGTTTTGTTTGTTGGTTGGTTGGTTGGTGTTCTTCTTGCGAAGATGGTTGACTTGATTGTGATACTGAAACAATTTCGTAGGCCAGTATTTATATTTGAAAATTGTACTGCATTTGCCAGCCGCAGTCGACGTCGACATCGCCAGCAACAGCAACAGCAGCGGCAGCGGCAGAAGCAACAAAAATAGCGCGCCAAATTTTCGTATTATATTTGTATTTTGTTGTTGTTGTTTTTTTTTGGGTTTCAAAGAGCGCGAGCATCAAAGTAAGTAGCAATGCAAAGCAACAGACAAAAAAACATTACAAAATAATGCAAAAGCAACAACAATAACTACAAATACAACAAGCAACATCGAGTGCTCTCCGCTCAGCTCGTGAGCAGATTCCAAGCAGATCCGAAGCAGTCGCTTTAGTGTTATAGTAAACTAGTTACTTTTAAATTGAAGCGCCAAACACATTTGACGGCGACGACGATGTTGACGACGAAGTGAAGCGAAGATGAGCGCCGTCGCACATTCAAATAAATGAGCAGCGGGGGAGTAATACGCTCCAGGGATGCATTTACCTATAGCCATACTCATACCCATACCCATACCTATGCCCATGCCCCTATGCCATAAACATTTGCTGATGTGTGCTGCTATTGTTGTTGTCATGTAATAGCAGAAACACTTATTTGTAATGGGATTAGTCATGCAGCTGGCGGAGGCAGCAACAGCAACAGCATCAGCATCAGCATTCGGCATAAGCATCGACGTCAGCGTCAGCGTCGGAGCGAGGGCCACAGGTGAGCGGAATTGGGGCTGCCACTGGTTGTAGCTGCTCCACGCATCTTCATTGCCTCGGCTCTGCGCTCAGTCAGTCAGTCAGCAGTCGTGTAGCGCTCGCCACAGCAGCAGCAGCAGCAGCCCCACTCAAAACGAAAGACTTAAGGCACAAACTTGCGCATGCGATTGCCAAAGACAACAACAAAAACTTATTAAATACAAAAATTCTACATAATTTTTTTCATCTGTTGTTTATGCTCCGCAATTTGACAACAAATTAGCTACAGCTTTGCAAATGTGTGTGTGTGTGTCTGTGTGTGTTTGGGCGTGGGAGTTTTTCGCGTTTTGTTTTTGATCTCTTATCTTGGCGCAAATTTAATGATCCCACTGGGGAGGCAGGCTGAGAGATTTGTAGAAAACAAATGATCAGATGCTGACATGGATTAGGCATGTAATGTACAATTGAAATGTGAACATAAAGTGCTGGGATAGAATGTTGAAAGCAGTTGCCGGGTTCAAACTGCGAAAATTACTAAATAAATTCCTATTTAATTAAGATGGTAGTAAAGAAATAAAAAGAAGATGCTTAATTGTTAATGACAGACACGATTGTTGTATTTGCAGACTTTTGAAATACTTTCGAGATGATGGGCAACGAATTTGGGTAAACAAATATGGGATATTCTCAAAAAATGCGAAATGCGAAATTGTGACTCTTAAGTGAGTTGTGAAAATTCACATTGAAGGTCGTTATGATTTTTTTCTTTTCTTATTATTTATTAGCCATAAAAACAATAGAAAGACTTAACGATCACTTCAGAAATTGTAACAAATTCAAATAGAGCTCATTGTACTCGTATTCGTTTGGTATTATTATTACCTTATTTATTCAACGAGTGGGCGTAGCATTTATCACGATCTGCAAATACTTTGAATGCCGTTAAGTTATAAATTGTCTGCCGTTTATTTTTCACTCTTCGTTTTCCTCATTTTTTTATAAATGCAAAATTTATTATTGACATTTTGGCAACATGATTTTTTATTTTTTTTTGTTTCTTCCCATTGATCTCGGCACGAGCTGGCTGACTTTCACAATTTATTGCTGAGCAATGAGATAATAATTATGGGGCCAAAATTATGGCGTACCAACCCATATATTTTTTGGGAAGGAAGTGGCAATCCGAGCAATAGTTTGAATGACCTATAGACCCATTTGTTCCTAAAACGAACAATAATTATAACACAATTCCATTTGCGTGGCAGACATGTCGAATCTATTTGAAGGAAAGCAATAATAACAGAAATGTTGAATGAATAAGTCAAGGTTCATTTATTAAAAGCTTAGGAAATGCCAGACACTGACATAGAGCATCAAAGTGTAGAGTCTACTCGTATCTTTGCCTCCTCAGTGTTAAGTTAAAGAAATTGCAAGTAATATTATGACCTTGCGTATGCCTAATATTTGTCTATAACTGCAGAAATACATAACTTCAACTGCAAACATATTAAAACATATAATTCAAATGAAGTAAGAATACGCTAGTTGGGTATGCTAGACTATCATATAATCTTGGTGTGATATTTTCGAATTACTAAATGAATACATCCCTCAAAATAACTTCTTAGTTTTGTATTGTGGCAAAATTATGCTGCACATTAAGAGCAGCGTAGCCACGATAATAATGATTAGGGTTGGGTGGGGAATTGTTGCAACGCCAGTAAGGATCAATAAGTAAAACACGACAACTTTCTGTATTCTTTTTTACCACTCTCAGAATATTTCCGAGAACATTCGAAAATTTGCCTTCGCCTACTAGCTACGGTTAAGAAGATGAGTGAGAGCGAGATGGACCAGCTGACATCTAGCGACAATAATAGTCTATCGATATATCGATAGACAGGGATCGTTCACAGCGCAAAGCCGACGAGGGCTGCAACATTCTAGTTCACGCAATGTTCGCTGCAGTATTATATCAAACAGGATACAAATCGAGATAGAAGGAGAAACAGTGACAAATATTGCAAGTTTTCGACTTAGCCATACCCTGTACCTAGCTCTAAGATGGTTTATTACGTATACGCTGGCCTTACTTGCTTAGCACTTTGATTTTTAAAGTGTTTCCTGAAATAACTGTGTGTGCTTAGTGTATAAGAAGAATAATTAAAAATAAATAATGCAAATATAAAGCAAACTTCATCTTTTTTTGTACTTTTGCATAGTCTCCGTTGTGCGTTCTTTTGTACCTATAATTTATTATTTTTCACGCATTTATAATGGCTTTTAAAATGTGGTAATAATACTTATATTACGATAAATTAAAAACATTAAGCTACAAACCAAATCATATTCAATAACACTCAAGAGCAACTTAATGCAAACATTTGTGTGTAATCATTTTGTGTGCACATTAAAAAATCATTTAATTTCCTGCATATTTTATATGTAATAACAAATAACGCATTTTACCGGCTAATTTACATTGAACATGCCCCAAAAGCTGATGGCACTGGCAACTTGCCCCGCTTTATGTCTCTCACCCGCCCCCTAACAATTTAGCTGATGATGATGCGCCAAGTCCAACTCAAAGAGTTTAGAGAGGTTACCTTGAAGTACACACTTGTTGTGTATGTGTGTGTGTGTGTAGTGTTTATTTTGTAACCTAGAACAACTGACGAGTGGAACGTATAATTTAAATTAAACTACAATAATTTTTGATGCAATGCCCGCACACTGAGACCGAGTGAGCTTTAAATCAATTAAGGCATTTCGATGTAAATTGCGGCGCACTTCAATGTGGATGATGATGATGATGATTTGACGCTAGGGGCAGCAGCAGGGGGAATATTAAAAAAAAATACCAGAGATTCTCTATATTCGGTTACAAGGGCACACATATACATACATACAATATGTAACACAAATGAGTCTCTTCTTGTTTGAAAGGTGGAGTCAAATGCGATAAGTACGAGCTCCATATCATTCATCAACTGATCCATTGTTTATAACTCACATCAATCTTTTCATTTAGTCTCTGAGGGCGTGTCAGAACTGATACTTAATGAACTGAGTCGTTATAGGCAGGTCTGACTGCCCCTCTGCCGGTCTGTTGAGGTGTTAATTAGTTGATCTGCTTTTCAACTTGTTATATATCCTTTCCATTGTATTGTGTATTAGAAAATGGATTGTATTTGACCAATATAACATACAGCTATATGTTATGTGACCTAAACAAGACAAAGAAATGCATATACATCAAGTTTTAAAACAGAGTAACTAATTAACAAACCAACTGATAAGATAAATCAATACTATTAAATTTAATAACTTTTGAGTATTTGACGTATTATAGTAAGTATTATTAATAAGTGTTATTTGAATCATGTTGTAATTTAATACAAATTGGTCGAATATAGAATTATATATATAAAATAATATATATTATTAAAAAATAGCTAAACAATTGGTTGAAATGTAAGTTTTTCTATGCAGAGCTTGGATTATTCTTGAAATTTTGTTTGATCAAACTAAAGATATTTAACTTAAAGAATATCTCAGGTATTCTGCTCAAATTCCCTTAAAATCTATTGCCTTTAACAGCTATAGATATGGGTTGAATTTTCATTTTATATACCATCCTATTTTGACTGCTTCAATTGCAGTTAAGTCCAGACTTCCTTAGACTTAATAGACACTTATACTTTTATACCCTGTGCCCATTAAAAATGGTCTTGATCAGTATCAATAGCCGAGTCGATTGACACCTGTCCGTCCGTCTGTCTGTCCGCCCACCCTTCTGTCCGTTCGTCTGTCTGCCCGTCCATCTGTCCGTCAGTCCGTCCATCTGTCCGTCCGTCTGTCCGTCCGTCTGTCCATCTGTCCGTCCGTCTGTCCGTCCGCCTGTCCGTCCGTCTGTCCGTCCGTCTGTCCGTCCGTCTGTCCGTCCGTCTGTCCATCCGTCTGTCCGTCCGTCTGACCGTCCGTCCGTATATCCGTCCGTCCGTCTGTACGTCTGATCGTCCGTCCGTCCGTCTGTATGAACGCGTCGATCTCAGCCACTATAAGAGCTAGAGACTTCAAATGTCTTTGACTTGGAATGTAAGTTCCTGAATACCAAGTTTATTTTCAATTTTCGATATCAAGCCCTGTTTGTTTTTAATTTAGAAAAATCACCATAACATAAGCAATGTTAAAACTAGAAACTTGATATTTGGCACACATGATAAGAAGCTTGGGCTTAATGTGTCCAGGAAATTTCATTGCGATGCCACGCCCCCTTTGCCCACAATTGGAAAAAGCGTATAACAAGAGCAGTTTTATAGCTAGTTTGTTGTTTAGAATAACGCGAAGAAACTCAGCATATTTGTCGAATTATAGTATATTATTTGTAGCCTGTTCTCTCTAATTGCATGTACATTGTTGGCATATAGATATATATATATATATATAAAATAATATATATTATTGGTTAAAATGTGAGTTTTTCTATGCAGAGCTTTGATTATTCTTGAAAATTTGTTTGATCAAACTGAAGATATCCAGCTTATATCTATATGTCAGATATTCTGCTCAAATTTCCTTAAAATCAATTACCTTTAACAAATATATATAGGTTGAATTCTTATTTTATTAAAGGAAAACCCTATCCTATTTTGATTGCTTAAATGGCAGTTAAAGTCAGACTTCCTTAGACTTAATAGATGCTTATACTTTTTTAGAGTACAGGGTCTAAAAAATACGCTTATGAATAATTAATTTGCTGCTATAGATATGGTATTTAGACTGCGGCATGCAATTATTACTTGTGCTTTTTGTTGTAACTTACAAGTAACCAAAATTATTAAGCGTAGGGTAAATAAGTTGTTAGTAAAACCAAAAAAATTCTCTTTGCACTTGATGTAGTAACCCAAGATGGTTAGAACGATTAAACCAAAGTCATGCACTCGATGCTAAAAGATGATGTTATTGAGAGTGTTGTTGTTGTTTGTGTTGTTTGTGTTGCGTAGTGTTGAATTCATGTGCATCATTCTGACAGCATTCTTAAATTTGTTTTGGTTTGAAGGTCGATGCTGACTGTTGGCAGAATCAGAGTAAAAGCTGCTCGACTTGTGTCTGCCTGGACCTCTGGCATTTTGAGCTGATTTTTTGAGTTTGACGATTGTTGCAACTTGCAACCTCAACGCTGTTGATGCAGTTGAAGCTGCCGATGATGCAGCCAAGTCATAAAACGCAGTCATATTGCGATCCATAAAGTAATTACATGTGCTTGCTGCTTGCTGCTTGGAGTGGCAAATGCAAACTGCTAAAATTAGTTGCTAAAGTGCTCTCTGTGGCAATAATTAAAATATGGTGTACATCAATTTAAAAGTTGAAAGCCAGAACAATTTGGTTTAGCGACGAAGGTAGCAAAAATCTATTGACAGTTCGTCAGAAACGTCGCGTCGGCGATGATTGATGTGGCATAGAGAATACTATCGAATAGAGAACACAACGTTGCTGCTACTGCCACAATGGCCAAAACACTCTATACACTGCAATTTGCGGACGCCTCAGAATTATTTATGGCCCAGTCAACTCATAAAAATAGTTCCCACTGAACAAAACAAACAGACAACAACAGCAACAACCAAAACAACAACGGCAAGTTGGTAACTCATTTGGCCAGTCGAGTTAGCTAAATTGAAATGATTATGTTTTTTTTTTGGGCTGCCTTTGTTGCAGCCTAATGCTGATGCTGATGTTGCACAACAACATCATGAGGGGCAGATGCAACTTGACTTGAGCAACATTAGAAGGTGCGCGATGTTGCTACCGTTATTGTTGCTATTGTTGTTGATGTTGTTGATGTTGCCACGTTGCCACGTTGCCACTTTGCCACTGCTGTTGCTGTTGCCACTTGAGCTGGCGTCTTGTGCGTGTTACGTTCAGGAAACCTAATTGAATTTCGCCTTTTTGGCCGGCAATTTGTTAGTTTCTTTGGTTTTTGCAGTTCAATGAATGGTCCATTGTCTATTGGCCATGATGGTAAGTTCTGCACAGTTAATCCGCTTGCCAGGCAAACACACACACACACACACAGAGAGAGAGACAGCATGTGGCAACTTGACGCCACTTGGTAGAACAACTTGAACTCCAGAGCCAAAAACCAATGTACATCCTACTTGCCACACTGTGTGGGGGTCGATTTTTGTTGTTTTTTGTTTGATTGGCAGTTTACGGCCTACCCACATCTATGACGAGAGATGCTCATGTACTTTGATTGGAGTAGACAAATGTGTATAAATAATTATTACGATACTTGCGTCAGTCATTAATACATATATTGATAAACACTTTGCTCTGAGCTCAAAAAACAACTTCCGCCTTTGACGTAGACGCAGACAAAAGATCATCCAAATCGAATATCAAACTGAATACCAAGTTGAATATGAATATGAGTATGAGTACTCGCTCAATTCCAACAATGTACTTAAAAAAGGTTATGAGCTGCTAAACATAAACCACAACGGCCTCATCCTTAGCACATTGACATTGAAAAAACAACAACAACAACGCAGACAACGCTGACGTAGATGCTGACGCTGACGCAGACGCTGACGTCGACGTCGACGTCATCAGCATAGGCCATACAAATTTCATTATTTTGTACTTCAATTGAATTGAACCTTTTTGTCAGGCACAGTGGTTATATTGAATACGATATCGATATTTGAAATACATGTAATTGAGAAATGTGATTTACTAAAATAAATGAAGTTAATACGTTTAAAATTTAAGAAACTAAAGTTAAACAATGATTATTAATATCAAAGAGTTCAGTGTGGCAAGATCTGAAAATATGCTATTATATTCTATGGAAAACCTTCTATGAAATCCACAGAAGTAACTGCTTAAAGTTGTGAGTAAAGTTTGATGACAAAAAATCGCATTCTTTTTATAATAATTAATTTTATTTACACAAGTTTTTCTTCAGAGAAGAAAGGAATATTTTATTTATTATATTATAATTATATTCTAATGAAAATCTTCTATGAAATCCACAGAAATATCTGCTTAAAGTTGTGAGTAAAGAATGATACCAAAAAATCGCATTCTTTTCATAATAAATAATATAATTTCTACGAATGTTTCCTCAGAGTATAGAAACGGACACTTTTAGACCCTTTACTTTAAAAAAGTAAATAGGGACTATTAAGTTCGTCAAACTGTGCGTAAGAGGTCGAATGAAGTCCGGCAGACCCCATAAAGTATATTCTTGTATATTCTATATATATATATATATATTCTTGATCAGCATCAACAGCTGGATTGATATCAGTGTTGGCAACACCACGCCACAGAAACAGGACAAAGCGACAAAAAAAAACAGCAAAAGAGGCCAAGTTCTTTAAAAACAAGACAGAAAACAGGAAAAACAAATGTTCATATGTTTATTCATAAGTAATTCGTTTATGGCTTCGTCCGTGTATAACTAGATAGACGTATAATTTTAAATGACGGACAAAAAGTCATTCAACGTCTGGATTTATAGAATTTATATGAATTATAGATATGCTTTATTTCTGTCGCTCTCATCGCGATACCTTCCTTTTTTTTGAAGTATGCTTGATTAAACCAGGGATAGCGAATATTCTGCATGTGTTACTTTTGATAAATTGCATGCTTAATCGATACTTCTCGCGATATATGTCATTACGATAACACAATATCGATGTTGAATTCCATATCACGATGTGAAATCTAATGCAACATTGTTATTTTATTTTATATAATTATAATGTTATTTATACAAATAAAGGTTTTCAAAAATGATAGTGAGAAAAGGACTGATTTTCGGTTGGGAGATGTTTGGTATTTTGTCCGAATGAAGTAGTTTAAAACAGGACAGATCTATCCGGAAAAAGGCTGACCTGGCAACACTGGTTGATATAGCCATGTCTCTCTGTCCGTCTGTCTGTATGAGCGCCTAGATCTCAGAGACTATAAGAGCTAGAGTCACCAAATTTGGTATGGTGGTTCGTCTATGGGCTATGCAGATCAAGTTTATTATAAAATTTTTACACGCCCTCTTCCGCCTCCGTAAATCGAAAACAAAATAAAATATTAAAGCTAGTTTTATTTATAAATTTCAATACATTTTCCTACATTTTTTTTTGTCTTCAATTTGTGCAACAATCCCAAAATTGAAAGTTTATTAAATTAGTCTACAACACAATAAGTATTTAGTGTTTAAGTCGTAAGTTAAGTGTTTAAATGCAATATTGATTAATTGCCTGTCATTATTTCATTTATATTTAAAACATAATGTTTTTCTTTTGCTATTTAAGTGGCATTTGGCAATTTCAATTTTAGCCCCACAGTGCAGAGTGCTGAACTTAAGCTGCGGGTTCGATTTCGTAGTTAAACTGTTTATAAAACAATTAACAAATTTGATAGTTAACAAATTGGAAAAAACAGATGCAACTACTTTATGTTGTTGTTTTGGAACTTGATGTGACCAGTCGCTGCTCCAGTCAAAGAGTCAGTCAGTCCGTCAGTCCAAGCTCCAGCTATTGTTATTGTTGTGGCCTAAAAAAAGTAGCAGCACTTTCGATTTTACCTCAAGAGATACAATGATTGTGCAAGAGAGTTGTGTCATCCAGTCAGTCAGTGGGTTCAGCCTGTTCGTCTCCAGCTTTTGGGCTAATAGAACACGTCTCGTTATGCACATTAACAATGCTCGGATCAGATGAAGATTCGTGTCATTTGCATACAAGCAACGATAATCGCTTGTGGATCAACCTGGTCCAGTCACTTGGCCCGGCTTGTTGCCCGGCGAGGTTGCCATTATCACGAAAGCAATTTGCATCTGTTACGTCTGTGAAGACAAGTGACGAAGACGACAATCAATCATTATCATCATCGACTGCAGCAAATGGTGGCAAATGTCAAGGCACATCCTTTTTTTATTTTACCATAGAATGCCATACAATCTATTGCACTTCATCTCGTATTGATCTCAGCATCAGTTTGCTGCTGGGCATTATTATGAGTTGATCATTATGATGAAAATATGATTGAACTTGTGAAGGCAAATTACACCATATTGAACGTCTTCATTTAATTGTATTTACACTTTATACTTTCAGTTGATGATCTACATTTTACTTGCAAATAATTGATCTATTATCTTACTTCTAATTCCTGTTTATTCATTTTTCATATTTTTATAAAATTGCAATTCATGGCCTTAATAACATGACAACTTGACACTTAGACTTTCTTTGGTGGCAATCGATTTAAATCGAATTATTTGCACTGTCGGAGATCGCGCGCCCTCAACATTTGTTGTTGGCAATTGTTGAACAAAATTAATTATTTGGCCTCAAAACTGAAGCGTCAATACTCTGTGTCAGATACTTTCAAGCGATTAGTTGTCTGTCTAATTTCATATATATTTTTATTTTTGCACGCCATCCGCGATAACAGTTCAAAGTTTGTATTGTTGTGTCTAACCTTGGGATCAAAAACAATTATTGTTTTTTCTTTCACCTACATTTCCCATTCCACTTGTTTTTCTACAGTTTTTTGTATACCCTGTGATTAGAAAATACTTATAAATTTATCATAAAGTTAGTTACAGACTATTTTCCTTTTACTTCAAGTTTAGTTTATTCTACTTAGAAGAAAGTTTATTCTATACTTTGAATTTCTGCACTTAACAAATAGTTATAAATTAATAAAACCAATTTTTAATGAACTATTTTCCTATTAATCCAATGCTTTTACTTGTTGTACCCTGTGCCCATTAAATATGGCCAAAAAAGGTATAATGAAATTTGTGTGAATGTATGTTACTGACAGAAGGAAGCATCTCCGACCCTATTAAGTATATATATTCTGAATCAGTATCAATAGCCAAATCGATTGACACCTGTCCGCCTGTCTGTCCGTCCGTCTGTCCGTCCGTCTGTCTGTCCGTCTGTATGAATGCGTGGATCTCAGCAACTTTAAGAGCTAGAGTCTTCAAATTTGAAATGTAGGTTCCTAAATACCATACGCAGATCAAGTTTATTTTCAATTTTTGATATCAAGCCCCGTTTGTTTTTAAATTAGAAAAATCCCCATAACATAAGCAATGTTAAAGCTAGAGACTTGAGATTTGGAACACATGATAAGAAGCTTAATGTGTTCAGAAAATTTCATCGCGATGCTACGCCCCCTTCGCCCATAACTCGACTGATAACAAGAGCAGTTTTATAGCTAGAGACTTGAGATTTGGCGCACATGGTAAGTATTCCTTCTCTCAATGTGTGCTACAAATTTCAGTAAGATCGGATATTGAACTCAGAAGTTATTCAAGAAATACTTTTATGCAGCGCAGCAGATGCGTCGCAGCGCAGTCGCAGCGCAGTCGCAGCGCCGCGTCGACGGTATCACGAAAGGAAAGACGGGTGGCTCTGTAGCGCTAAACATAAACAATCAGCAGCCGCAGTCCAGTGTTGCCAGACTATCGCAAGTTATCTACACTCGATGCAAGCAACATAGACTTTAAGCGATATATTTAAATCCCATTATAATGAAAATACTTTTCTTTGAAGACCTGCACAGGGTTTCCTACATATATACCATGTGAATACTAATGATTATAAAAGGTATATTACTTCAACAATAATCTATTTCATGTTGCTATAACAAATATCATTGTTTAACTATAAACAATATTAATAATTATATTATATATTATTAATACATATTATTAATAAAAATCGACTAAAGTCGAGTATAACTGTGGATATATTCCCATTACTTATTCACTCTGGCGTCGAAATGTATATAATTTGTTTATCCAGTAAATACTTTTAACTAAAAAAAGTAGTTTATTCTATATTTTAACTTTCTGTACTTACGAAATAGTTATAAATGAATAAAAACAAATTTTAATGAACTATTTTCCTATTAATCATATGCTTTTACTTGTTTTATTTATGATTTGTATACTATGTAATAGATAATGATTATAAAAGGTATATTACTTCAATAATATTCAATATATGTAAATTATTTATTTAATTTTGCTACAACAAATAGCATTGAATGACTAGAATCAATATTTATTATTATATACTTATTAGTAATACATTTTATTACTAAAACTCTACACAAGTCGAGCATACTCTGTGTGTGTACTCTTCCGGCTAACTTGTAATAATTTTTAGACAAAATTGTGATACATTTTGTGGCATAAATCAAACGCATAGTTGATGCTTCCTTGAAGATGCTACGGAACGAGGCTGATGTGGAAAGATAGTGGGAGATGGGAGATTCAAGATGGAAGTTGCAAGTTGGGAATATGTTGTAACGCACTGTTGTTGCTGCTGTTGTTGTTGTTGTTGTTTGTTGAATCTAGACGGATCACGATTTGTTGGCCAAAATTTATGTTTCTTCTTCTGATGTAATAATAATCATGTGCTCAAGCTCAGGCTTAAGCTTAAGCTTAGGCGACAGGTGAAAAATTGTTACAATTTGATGGCAACGTTTCGGCTGTTGCTGCAACGTGATGCAGCAGTTGCAAGGTGGCATCGCTAGTTGCTGGGATCGGTGGGCCAGTGGGATGTCTATAGTTTTATTTTTATGTGACACTAAATTGTGTTTTATTGTTGTTGCTATACAGTTTTTTAGAATGTATTTTTTGTGTTATTTCCAGAGTAATTATATATGCACGTATTCGAGGGATACCATGATTTACAGTCGTGGTGTTATGGTTATTGTTGTTGCAGTTGTTGTTGTTGCTGTTACTGTTGTTGTTGCCTCGAGCATTGTGAGATTATATTGCTGTAAATCTAGTTCAAGAATTTCAATTAAATATATAAGTTGAAAGAGCGTTTGAACTTTATGATGATTTTATAACAATCTACACTTCTTAACTATTGTTATAAACTTTTGATTAATTGCTAACTTTGTCCTTGTCATGTTTTGTTGTGTCTTAAAAGTATCCAGCTGAAGGTCGCTGCAGTCGGCGTCGGCCTGACACTCCATCAAGAAGCCAGCCAGCCTGTTGACCTCTCTTGACCCCGTAAACCTCAACTTGAAACCCTAAACTTGTTAGCTACTGTTTGCGAATGTGAAACAATGTTTGCCTTTTGTCTGTCTGTCAGAACAACAAAAGGGGCATTCAGCTAGCTTGTTCTAGTCTGAGATTTTCCCCCTCCTTGTCACGTCGTATACACACTACATAGTAGTATGTGTGTCCAAGTGTTGTGTGTGTGTGTGTATTTTGAAGTTGCCAAATCTAACCCAAATTTTGTTGTTGCGGCTGTTTGGGGCGCCGCTGAAGTGGCATGCCACCAAACTCCAAAACTGCGACTCATTTGAAAGTATCTACGAAACATTGACTGCATCTTCGGCGGCTTTGTCTTGCAGTTCGACTAGTAATCAAAAGTCGGGGACTCCACTTTAAATTGCTGCAACACGCAAAGAAACAAAATAAGACAGAAAAAAATGCCGAAGCAGATTAATTATGACTCGAGTGGGTTGAGGAGGTGGAAGAAGCTTTGCAGGAGGAGGAGGAGGAGACACCGCTGGGTGAATGTGTTGATGGCTTTGGACTAAGTTGAAGACTTGGCTTGACTTCAGTTTTGAGTTTATTTTTTTTTAATATTTTGTTTGTTGTTGTTTTATTTGGGGGGCGGCAGCGGCAGCATCAACTCAAGTGTTTGACATATGATTTTTAGCTTGAAAACAGTTTTTTGAGTTTCCAGTTTGAGTTTGCAGCAGAAGAATTTTCGTAATGATGAGCGCATTAAAATATTTATTTACTACGAATTTGAGCAGATACTATAAGTATGTGCCGATATATATACTTACTTGTGATTGCGAAAAGCCTTTACAAATTCTTTCACAACTCTGCCACAAGTGGCAGCTTGATGTTTCTTCCACCTGCTGCTGCTGCTGCTGCCACAAAACTAACAATAAAAGCCACAAAACTCAATGAGCATAAATAAGATTAGAGCGTTTTCGATCTCTGTTAATATTCGGCACTAAATAGCACTTTAATTGGCACCACAGATTGCAACAATGCCACAGTTCATACAACTCCCTCTCGCCACCGCCACCGCCACCATCATCCCCCTCTAACACTTTGACACATCGTTGCAGGAGGAGCTGCATCAACTCCATCTAAACCACATTGGCACATCGCATAATTGTTGCCATGATTTGGCAAAATTGAGCAACTGCCAAAAGCATCTGAAATCCCCAAAAAGTGCTGGGTGTGTGCAGTCAGTCTAAGTGCATCTTCTGACTTGTCTCCCAATCCTCCCCTTGTCCTCATACTCCTCTAGACAAGTGGTAGCTATCTTTGTCTATCATGCTGGAATGCTAGAATCGTAAAAACAAAACTAAACAGAGGAATTGAACTAAATCTGTAATCAATTTAAACATTTCAATTTCTTTCTGTTCTATATTCAAATGAAGTTGCAGAAATTAAGGCTAAATCTCATCATTACTGCTGAAAGGCTTTTGAATTCTCGGGGAAACCTTTGCTATGACTATTTATATAGTCTGTACATATAAGAAAAATAGGCTGTTAAAGTAACAAACGAGAGCTTAATTATTCAAATATTCATTTAAAAACAAGCCGATGAGTCGAGCGTGCGCGACAGTAGGAAACCCTGTGCAGGAAAGAAAAGTATTTTCATTACAATGAGATTTAAATATATCGCTTGAAGTCGATGTTGCTTGCATCGATAGTAGGTAGCTTGCGATAGTCTGGCAACACTGGACTGCGGCTGTTGATTGTTTATGTTTAGCGACACAGCGGCCGAAAGGCAAACTTCTGAGTTCAATATCCGATCATACTGAAATTTGAAGCACACATTGAGAGAAGGGATACTTACCATGTGTGCCAAATCTCAAGTCTCTAGCTATAAAACTCTCTGCTCTTGTTATCAGCTTTTTCGAGTTATGGGCGAAGGGGGCGTAGCATCGCGATGAAATTCAGGACACATTAATCCCAAGCTTCTTATCATGTGTGCCAAATCTCAAGTCCTTAGCTTTAACATTGATTATGTTATGGTGTTTTTCTAATTTTAAAACAAACGGGACTAGACATCGAAAATTGAAAATAAACTTGATCTGCTTGATGGTATTCAGGAATCTACATTCCAACTTCTACATTCTCTAGCTCTTATATTTGCTGAGATCCACGCGTTCATACAGACGGTTGGACGGTCGGTCGGACAGACGGACGGACATATGTCATTCGACTCGGCTATTGATACTGATCAAAAATATAAATACTTTATAGGGTCGGAAATGCTTCCTTCTACCTGTTAAATACATTCACACAAATTCATTATACCCTTTTTTACCCATTTTTAATGGGTACAGGGCATAAAAAACCCAATTGAAAACCTATAGGTTTAAAGTTCTTGGGTATTACAAATCGTTTAATGCTGTGCAAATAAGTAAAGTAAAGCTTCTATCTGATACATCTGATACAACTATATAATAATCGCAATAAAGAAAAGGATTTAAAGCGTGAAATATTCTATTTGATGAAGAAGTATTGGAGGCTGGACAAGTGCTTGTATTTAATTATAAAGAAAACGTGTGGAATAATAAATAACTAGGTGTAACTCTTATAAATTATATAATTATATAATACATGTAAAGTTAATTATATATTAACCAGAGTTTATTATATTATTATATTAGCAGCGTGATATTTTATTATATAGATTATTAAATTGTAAATGAACGGCAGATCGGCTTATTTGACGTTATACAGCTGACGACGAACTCCAGACATCTGTCAACGAACTTGTTCTCTATAATATTCGATACTTCTCTTTGGTAAATCTTTAGCCGCTCGGCTTGCACACTAAAGATTCCGACGACTGATCTTAACTGCTGATATCGACTGCTAGTCAGTCGACTTTTCTCCGACTGCTCACCTCTACTGATTCCGATAGTTCACGACGACTGAATGCGACTGCTAATATCGATAACGCTCCTGATATCGATATTCCCTGAAATGTTAATACCGATTGTCGCCGCTCCAGCTAATGCCCTATGCTACATACATACATTTAATAAAAATAAATTCATTTGAATTCTTCACCTATTTGATGGAGGATTTTTGTAATCTTATGTAAGTTTTATACAGTAGTTTAAGTTGATGGCATTCAATAGATTCGCAATGATAACAATAATAATAATAAATTGTATTTATTCAAGTGAACGGCCGTTGATTACGGCAGTTGATTCCAACCTGTTTCAATTACAAAACTTTATATGTAATTAAAATAAAAGTGCCTGCAGCTAGGGTTTGTCTGTTAATTGCGCTGCTGACAGTTCAATTAATTGAAAACAAATACAACAAACAGAGCGTATGGGCGTATGTCTATAAAATGTTCAAATTGTTACACAACACGCAGTTAACTTAATAACGCTTAATTAAAGTATGTATCTAAATCAGGCCCTACTTGCAGTGGGAGCTGTAGTGTAAAGCGGGGGTTAAGGGGATCCCGATCAGTTGTTTATGACATCCGTCAACCCGTTGACTTTCTAACACAGTTTCAATTTTGGGTTTAAGTTTTTGGCTTCTCCTCAGTTGCTCTCCCAGTCTCAGCGGAGTCTCGAGTACTTTTGGTCCGCGTAATCGGGGCCATCTGCCGATCGATCGATGGAGTTTTTGTTTTTGGGGAATTTGTTGCCACAATGACTCTCGCAACTGAAGTACCATAAACATTCACTTTTACCAACGAGTGTGAGTACGTGAATCTACCCGTATTCAAAAGCAATGCAGTCGTCAACCAATTTCCTGCTACTTGATACAGTTTTTATATCTTTTTTGTTGTCTACCAGAGCCGCAAGGTCGTTGGATAGCTTTTTTCTTGGCTTGTCAGTTGGTTTGTTTGTTTACTTGTCGATTTATGCAATAAACAAATAACATTATAACAAATTGATAATTGAAGTGAGATCCCAGACAGTTGCCACTGCAGTTGCCATTGTTGTACATATGTATGTTGAATGCAACCCCTTGGCAGCTGTCAACTCTGAAGCTGACCAAGTTATCAGCATGTCTTCGGCATCACCTTCAAGTCAACACTTTTACTTTTGTTGCAAAATCAACCACTTGATATAAATGAAACCAACACAAGCAACGGAGGCGCCTCAAGTTGAACCCCATGATCCATGGCAATCCATTTTGAAGCCATGGCAAGGCAATAACAATGTGTAAATACTTACGATTAATTACAACGGAGCACTTCTCGGACAAGCTCAATGACTTGGCTGTGGAATTTCTATGGTCATTACAACCGCAGATTTGGCTTCCCATTCAAATTGAGGTAGTCTCCGATAATCGAGCGTAAAATGGGCCAGGCACCACATCAAAGCAGCAACAATGGCCAGAGGCAAAAATAAAAAAAAATATACTTATGCGAATCTGTTGGCCGTGTTTGGATTTCTTTTACAACTCGCCGCTGGGCCTCTAGAGTTTAGACCCCAAAAATAAACTAAAGAGCACTCCAAGGGATCTCAGACGCTGAGGCGTCAATATGCAAATTGTTAAGGCTAAAAGCAAGAGTCAAAGCCAAGTGTTTGATTAATTGATTGTAAAAGTAATTAAATATTATAAATTATGCAAAATTGAATGAAGATTCGCTAATGGGACTACGCGGCGAATGCGTAACACGTTAACTGTTTAACAAGGGTGAGAATATATATTTGTTAATTATTAACGCTTTAATATTATTATTATTATTAGCTTATCTTACCAATTATAACAATTACAAATGCCTGCCATCAAATTCAATCTAAACACACATTCACATTCCATTCGAGGTGTCGTCTTCCTACTTGTTGCATTCTTAATGCTTGCCAGCTTATCGCTGCAGTTGCAACAACAGGCAACAGTTGCTGCCACAATCCAATTAACCTTCTGACATTTGCGACAGCCAGCAGATGTACAGCAACTACTTTTGGCTAATGGCAGCGCGTAAATCAAACAAATACGAGTATGAGCATGAGCATGAGTATCTGCCAGATACGAATACATCCACTTGGTCACTCTCTGCGAGTTGAATCTGTTGCGGATGTCTCCTAAGCGGATGCTCAGCTGTAATTAAAAGCAGCCAACACGTTGCAACCGCCGTTGGTCGCCGCTTGTCAACTTTGGGGCGCCAGCCGTTGCCGTTAAATAAACTCATCAGCAGGGAAAAACAAGTAGGAACTCTATAGGCGAGTTATCGACTATAAAATACCTGGTAGTACCAAAGACTATAGAACATAAAGATGAACTACCGCTCTGTCGTTGACGCAGGCAAGCTCGTTAAATTTTCCGAGAAGCAAATGCCGATCACGAGAACGAAGCTAAATTCTCTTATAGAATTAAAAAATAAATATGCCATCGTCAGGATTCGAACTCGTTACTTTCCGCTCAAAACAGACGTAGAGTTCATCTCAAGCAAAAGGACCATAGCGATCGCTAGAAAACGGACGTCTAAATCAGTATTTATATCTGCATTTCTCTGGGTGTTTGTATGGCAGCGGTTCGTCTTGACTGTTACTCCATTTAAATATATACAGAGATGTTACACAAATCTTAAATATGTACAGAGATGTTACACAAATCTTAAATATGAGAGATTTCATTTATCGGACATATTTTGCCAAAACAACAACATTAATTTATTGATTTATTTATTAATTATTAGCATTTTATTTATATACTGCATATAAGTTTTATTTTATATCTATTTTATGACTTTTTATGCAATTTATAATGAGTAGTATGATTTTATATTAATCCAATATAAGCTTAATTTGTATTAAGTGTTTCTTTTGGCCTAGATATTTATATATCAAGTTTGATATTATTTGTATGTTTACTGCATACGTTTAA
This sequence comes from Drosophila histrio, assembly GCA_958299025.2. NCBI lineage: Eukaryota > Metazoa > Arthropoda > Insecta > Diptera > Drosophilidae > Drosophila > Drosophila histrio. Next base: position 7,445,072 of record OY729167.1, read on the forward strand.
ACATAAAAAAGACATAACTCATATTATATTTATCGAGCGGCGAAAGAAGACGTGGTAAATTTATTAATACCTAATAACTCTTATATATGTACATTGCAACAATTTCAATATACCCCAGTGCTCTGCAAGTGCCGGGTATTAAAACAACAATTGCCAGTGCCACTGCAACAAGTACAACGCATGCAGCATGTTAACACCAATGATCATTTGGATTGCCTGTTGACCATGTGCCTTTTGACACCTGCCAACCGAAACGGAACTCAACAGCAACAGCTCGGCAGAAGATCACACACTGCGTATGTGTGATACAGTCTTAGTTACCTATAGTGAATATATATATATATATATACATATAATTTTCATTCATCAAGTTATAACACTTTGTATAGACATAAATAGCATCAGTGATGCTTTTTGTATCTTGTCTAACTACTGTTTTAATTATACAATCGTGATTCTATCTTAACGTCATATTGGAATTAAAGAATATAGGCTTAGTGTGTGCTAAAACCAAAGACTATAAAACATAAAGATGAACCGCTGCCATACAAAAAAGTGTACCAGGCCAATTTGTGATTGGAATTTATCAAAACTCACAGAAAAATGCATATATGCATGCATATATAAGTACTGAATTTGACGTCCGTTTTCTAGTGGTCGAAATGGTCCTTTTGCTTGAGATGAACTCTACGTATGTTTTTGAGCGTGAGGTAACGAGTTCGAATCCTGACGATGCCATTTTATTATTTAATTCTTCGTTCTCCTGATCGGCATTGCTCGGCAAATTTAACAAGCTTGCCTGCGTCAATAGCTAGACGACGACAGAATATGGTTTGTTTTGATTTCTTTCTATACTCTTCACTCCTTTTCGTTTCTTTTCGCCTTTTCACTGCCAAATGTCAAATGCGTATGTATGTATGTATCTAATTGCGACATTTATATTTTCTGCTAAATCTCAATCACAAATTTTCCTGGTACACTTTTTTGCATGGCAGCGGATCATCTTTATGTTCTATAGTCTTTGCTAAAACTCCAAGCAATGGATTAAACATAGAAACGTAGACACAGTTTAATTTAATTAAAATAAATTCATATTAGGGATAAATTTACAGAAGTTCAACTGTTAGTCAACAATTAGTTACTTATAACTCTGTTTTAGGAAAAGCGAATCTATCTTAATAATAATATGATATATCTATATATATAATGTGCTACCACTAGCTGATATTCCTGTACAATTAGCAGCAGTTGCAACAAGCATTTATCTGCAACATGTTGCTTAGATTTCTACACGCTTCTAACTGTTAACGAATTTGCCAACTTTGCAACAATGAGAAAAGCGGTAGGCAGTTGGCCAGGTGGGCGTTCTGCATGTGCCGAGGGGTGAGGCGAAAGGGGGAAGGGGGAGGGCAGACTCGGATTTAGATTCGCCCACATCAAATGAAATGAACACGTGCGTTGGCAGCGTTGGCAAACGTGGGCGCTGCGTCGCCATAAATCTCAGCACATGATTAATGCGGACGCGCTTGGCTAAAAGAAGATGTTGGGCCCAAAAGCTTTTGTAGCCAACATGTCTAGCATGTCTTGAATTGGAGCAGCAAATTGTTGCAAAGAATTTGCCGCCAGTTGGTACAGTGCAACACAAAATTGTTTTGCGAGCCGCATTTAAATAAAAAGCACATTAACTTAACACCTCCTCAACACGGGGGAGAGTGGGGCGCAGAAGTGAATGCAACTGCAACAAGCTAGCTGGTCAAGCAGATGAGCAGCCAGAGATACTATTAAGAAACTCTCAACAATTAATGGTCTAGGAATATCATGGAATTGCCACATGAATCTGAAATCGTTAACGGTTACAACTATGCCAAGGAATTTCCCAAGAGATGTTCGTAATTCCAGAACTCAGATAAATATAGAAAGCGTAGCTTATTTAATATGCCAGACAGGTTTGAAAGAATCGTTGGCATTAAAGGAATGAAACTCAGGTAGCTATCTCAACTATCTTATCCGCATTCCTTGACTTTTAAGCAAATTCCGTGGATACGAATTACATCCTAACACATTAATCAAAGTCTTTCAATAAATATTAGTTAAATGTATAATTTTGTAAAATATATTTATCAATTATGATCCAATAATAATCAAAACTTCTATGGCTCGTAAACCTGTTTTTGATTAAACGAGATACACGTACTCAAAGATACTTATACCTATATAGTATTTGTGCTTCATTTTTTTGAAGAGCGCATCTATCACTGAGTTTTAGACCGAATTAGATGCCAAGAAATCCAATCAACACGTTTAATGTCCGCTAAACACGCACAGATAAAAAAAAACATAACATTTTAATGCCTTACTTGGCAGCCAGATGACTTCATTTGGCCCGTTTGATGAATCTGGCCAGATTCATACATCTTTGATTGATGACTGCGCCCACGAAGAAGAAGAAGAAGCAGAAAAAAAAGAAACAAAACAAACTTCACACAACAGCATTGATATGTATCTGCGTGTGATTGTATCTTGTATCTGTGTATGTAGAAGATATGCAGCGCTTTGAAGTTCAACCGATCAAGTGACAGCAAACTGAAGTTTTTGTCATCGTTGTTGGCGATCCACCCATCTGCTGGGTATTTGCCAGCCGCTTCCACCCTCCCTGCCTATCGAGTTGAAGTCGATTAAAATTCCGCAAAAAAATGTTGAATGTTAATCGTTCATTGTTTGAGAAGAAGTACAAATTAAATTGTTTGCTGTTTTAAATTTGACATATAACAAAGATGTTGACGATGTTGTTGTTACTGTTGCTGTTGTTGTTGTTGCTGTAATGGTTGTTGTCTGTTGTTGGCTGTGATTTTGGCTTAAAGCTGCCGCCGAATATAGCTGAGAGTGAAGTGCATTTTGCGTGTCGGTTTTGTTGTTTTATTGCTGCACTTTTAATTTGCCAATCAACGCAGACAAGTTAATTAAAAAATCGCATAAGCTTTTATCTCACAGATGCAGCACTGAAAGTATCTATAAATCTATAACTACAAAAGTTAATGGTAAAGTATTTCAAGTGGGTTTTAGTGTATGTAAAATTGTATTAAAATATATTTGAAGTATTATGTTGTTATCCACAGCTATCCGGGTGTTATCCGGATTTATACGAATGCAGGCAAAACATTGCCAAGTACTTAAGCAGACATTTAACAAATTTAAACTAGTCAAATATAAAATATGACTACACATACATATATATATGTATATTAAGGGCAGCTTAACGAGAATTTACGTTTCACCAGTTGAGGAATGTTTAGGGGTCATTGTTAACAGAGAAAGAGAGAGAGCGAGCGATGCATTAGTTATTTGCCATTTCCGTATTCCGTGATTTTGAGCAGATCACAGGAGAACTTAAAGAGCTTTTCACACTTGGCCGGCTGCTTGGCGGATGCGTGTACTGGACCCTTGCCTCCATTGCTCAGATATGTGCCTCCTCGGCCCTCAATTGATGGATCTATGGCCGCATAGACGACAGTGCGAGATCCTCGCTCCGGTGTCTTGAAGAAGATCTTCTTCAGGAATGGCACAGATGTGGTGGCCGAGTGTTCGAACAGATCCGTGTCCACAATGCCCGGATGCACCACATTAACCTGGACATGCGACTGCTCTCGATCCAAAAGTGTTTGCAGCTGCCGTGTGAACAGAATCTGTGCCAGCTTCGACTGACTGTACGCAGCTCCAGGATAATAGTTATTCCTATAATAAATACAGATTAAATGAATGATCAAAGAGCTAAGCAATAACTTTACAGCCTTCACTCACAGTCCATTGATGTCCTTGTAGTTGATGCTACCAATTAGATTGACACAGGAGCTTACGTTCACAATGCGTGCGTTCTTTCCCTGACGTCCCGCTGCCCGCAGCTGTGGCAGCAACAAATGTGTGAGCAGGAAGTGCCCCAGATAATTGATGGCAAAGTGCGACTCGTAGGCATCGTCTGTGAGTTTGAAGGGTGCAAACATAATGCCAGCATTGTTCAGGAGCACATCGATCTTTGGATACTTCTGTGTCAATCGCTGGGCAAAGGAACGCACCGATTTCAGATCCCCCACATCGAGTTGCTCGCAAATAAGTTTGCCCTTCGTCTGGCTGAGATCCACAATGCCACCTACAGCCGTTTTAGCGCTTTCCGGATCCCGAACGCCTGCAAAAGAGTGACGTAAATAATATATAGCAGTTGAATAAGTATTTAATAGTATTTTAATAGAAGAATATATCAAAACTCTAACAATAGCTAGCATAGAAAGCTTAACAAAGTGAAGTAGTTTAATTATATTAGTTTGGGGAAAAAGTAATCCATTATATTCTTGTGTCTCAACTTTGGTATGTTTTGTCGATTTGTAAACTATTTATCACACTGATTTACACTTGGGCTTCTTGAAAAGGTGGGATTCCCCTTTAAAACACACTGTAGGTTGTTTGTTTGTTAGCTTGATTCCAATGAGCGATACAATTTGTTAAACATGGAAACCAATAAAGTAAAAATTCGCTATATTTTACAATTTCTCTTTGATAAAGGCGAGTGTATAATTCATGTTTTAACTCATGGGCTTTCTACGAATAGATATATGATTTGTTAAGACATTTTATAGTTGTTTTAGACTAACTTAACTGAATTCTAAGCCAATTGTGGGTGCAGAGCAACAAAAAACATGTGTAATGACTAAGAAATGCTAAAATCTATACAATAAATTCATAGCAAAAAACTTAAACGTCTGCTTGTATTTGTGGAACATAAAAGCATGTAATGCATTCACATAAAAACATAGTTTAAGTCTAGTTTAATATTTAAATATTATTTAGCTAGCAGTAGAAATTTACCCTTAAACTACACTACATAATCTGAAATAAACCCATATCTCAATTCAACGAGCTGCCTAAAAGTATGCAATACTTTTTATGCAAGCAGCAATCAAGTTGCTAGCAACATTTGTGCTGCTCAGCAACATGTTGCTAGTGTGGGTTGAAGTTGATCTCATGCTAATTGTTTATGCAGAGAACGTGTATTTTCAACATTTTTTTTTTGGGTAACATCTCATCAATTGCCGTTTGTTGTCGTGCATGTCCGTTGGATTTAAAAAACAAAAAAGGTGTTTGTAGAATCAGTAATTAAATGCATTGATTTATATACATATGTACATATATATTTAGAGACTTAAAATAGACTAAACTTGACCAAACAGAGCAACTCTTCACTTACCCATGATGACAGTCATCTCGCATTCCAGCAATTTCTCCACAATGCGCAGTCCGATGCCGCGATTACCGCCCGTGATGACAGCAATGCGATCCGGTTGCTTGTAGAGTGCTATTAACATTATTTATAAGATAATCACAACGATAAATGTGGTTAATAATTTGTGGATAATTGGTTGGCAATTGCGCAACTGTGATACGTACTCACGCGATCCCTCGCCGCGTACTGAGCATCGTGAACAAGACCCATCATTCCAATATACTGATATCTGAGTTCTGTCCTCCATTCGAACCATGTCTTGGGCAACTCCTTGGTTGTCTTCGTGATCATAAACCCGAAAAGCAGCAAGCCAATGGCAATTACAAACAGCAAGAATATCATTTTGTATTACTATAAAGAATATAGAGATAAGCAAACAGTCAGAATTGTAGAAGAGACGAGTGTGAAGCGTGGGTGCAAAGATCATTGATACGACACTGATAAGCTTGCGATCCACTGAAGCCTGTACATATGTGTGTGTGTCTATGACAAATCGATAGACAACATTTACGATATTCAAATGCTTTGCTTGCATTAGAATTGCAGTTGACCAAAATACGATATTGCAGGCATGCAACAAGAAACAGGTTTATTGTATAAATTAAGGGCATGAATAAGTGAAAATTAAGACTGTATATGGTTTTTAATCATCATTTGTTATATACGTTAGATTATATACAAGATTTACTATATATATATATGAAAATTAAGACTGTTTATGGTTTGTAATTATCATTTCTTATATTCATTATATTATATACAAGATTTACTATATATATATCTACGATATGCATAGAGCAACATGGAAAGTCGATTATTATAAAAAATATAAAGGTTTTCAACTGATATGAAGTGTTTTCTTTAGAGATTGTAAATACTTTGTGCTTACACTTGATAGTTTTAATTTGTCTACAACACATTTAATCTTTACATACGATATTCATATATACATGCTCTACGATTATTATTATTAAATACGACATTCATAGCAACAAAGTTGCAAAGTGTAAACAGCACATTGAAAAAATGTGAAGGGTTTCATCAAAGTGTGAAATTACTAATGATTAAGTTTATAAATGCTTTTCAATAATATAATTGATAGTTCTGCTTTTATACAACATGATCTTTTGTGTATGTTTAATTGCTGTTCGATTATATAATTAATCAGTCTAGTACATTACATAGTATATACATTACATAGTATATAGATGATCGTAACAAATTGTAGCATCAAGTAAACCAAACTATTAAGTTTACTAAGGGTTTTCAACGAGTGGATTTGAAAATGTGTAGATTATTTATATATACTTGTAATTATAGACAAGAGTTATGCTATTTATTATGCACTGAGGTGTATATTAAGATGGATATGTAGACAGACAGAAGAAGGAGCAAAAGAATCTCAGTGTTGGTAAGAGCTAGAAGCATCAAATTTGGTATATAGACTGCTTATAAGTGCAGACATATAATGGATATGTTATATTTTGAATGTCACGCTGCCCTTAGCGAGTTACAAGAGAATTACAACTGGGGGGGGAAGCTGGGAGGCAACCACAGGGGATATTAAGTTCGGTATATGACATATATACGATAATCGTAAGTTATCCTTTTAAGAGCATTCATTATATTTGTCAACGATATTCATGCAGAATTAACAAAGTTACAAAATCTAACATATATATTTCTATACACATATTTATAATTTATGATAGATTAAAACTATAAATTATATTTTTATAGTACAACAGTTACTGTAGTATTTGTAAACGATATTTTGAATATGCAACAACAAAGTAATAAAATGTAACGATATTCATATAATTATAACGGACATAGATTTAATTGTTGTTAGTTTATAATATTTATAAATTCAAACTTTATATCTTTATTTACTATATTTGTCAACGATATTCATATGGAATCAACAAAGTAATAAAATGTTACGATATTCATATACATACATTTAATGGTTGTTAATTTATAATATTTATAAATTCAAACTTTATATCTTTATTTACTATATTTGTCAACGATATTCATATACAAAGATATAATAATTGTTAGTTTATAATTTTATAAATTCAAACTATATTTAGTTTATTTGTCAACGAAATTCATATTGAATCAATCAAGTTATAAATACTATTTTTATGGTATAACAGTTACTATAGTATTTGTAAACGATATTCAAATTGCAACAACAATAACAACAACAAAGTAATAAAATGCATCATTACTCAAAATAATTATTTACGAATTGATTAAGCGATTTGAAATGATCTTTGATAATAATTGATAAATCTACTTATATCCAGGGCTGGCAACTATAAGCATTTAAGCTATAAATGATCTTTGATAATAATTGATAAATCAACTTATATCCAGGGCTGGCAATTATATGCATTTAGCGAAACAAATAGCCAACAACAACAACAACAGCAACAACAACAAAGAAGCGACAAGTGCCACTCACTCAAGTGAGAATTGAGTGCACTTTTTTACGAGTACTTGGACACTTGGCTTAAGTCAGCAACAATTTTGTATACTACCTGATTTTTATTATTATTGCTATAACAATGTGTATGTGTGCATTCATTATTTGCGTTTTGCATATTGCCAACTTTTGAAGTAATATTAAGTAAGTATTGGCCTTTGACTGGCAAACAGATTTTCCGTCAATTAGTTGGGCTTGTTAAATTGCTAGTGTCTCGAAAAGTGGGAAGCGTAATTTAAAACAATTAAAGCGTTAAAATAAAAACTTACACAATGAACTGTGGAATTCTGGCCCAGTTACCAGTTGGTTTCTAAAAAATAACAACAACAACAACAACAACAGCGACAAAGACGATACATAAAATGCAAATTAACGAGAAGAAATGAGTCAAGCAAGGGAATGAAAGTTGAAGAGCCAAAGCCAAAAAGCTAATAGAATGGGCCAAAAGCTAAACATATACATACATACATGCATACTACAACAACAAACTCATAGAAAAGACAAACATACGAAACGTTACTAATGGCAGCCACAGAGAGCTGCGAAGGGGGCTGACAACATAACCCACTAAATACATACGTGTCGGTGCGTGTGTGTGTGTAATACATATACATATATGTACATACATACATACATACATATGTGACTCTCGTGAAACGTTTTTGCTTTGTCAACATTTGTCGACATTGCGGCGTCTTCGACTTCCGTCAACAAAAAAAATACTATCAACTGCTTGCATTTTGTTAACTTTCTATTTCTATTGTTGTTGCACTAAAACCTTGCACTTAATTAAATACATGCACGCCCACACACACACACATACATACTTACAAAAGCTGCTGCTGCGTTTTCTATGCTAATATTGAATAAGCCTTTTAAGTTATTAATAATAAGGTAATAGTAGTATGTAAGTAGTTTCTAACTACTACTACGATCGACGCAGCTCGTCACGTCGTCAATAAACCGGTTCCCAAAAAAAACACAACCGCACTGCCAGAAATTCAAAAGACAACTAAATACGTTAATGTTTAGCGCGCGCGTTTTTGCGTTTAGAACTTGATTTTAATTTTCAATTTTGTTTTTGTTGCTCTCTGTCTGTGTTTCCCGCTGGGCAACAGGTGTCGTCGCCGGCACATGAATCATTTGAGAGTGCATACCTATGAATATCACAGTTGATTGTATAACAAATGCACTCACATTTTTTATCAATGTTCCAACATCAAATTATTTAAAGTAATCTAAAGTATAAGCTCACAAAAGTTGACCAAATTTACAATTCGGAATTAAACATTTACACTAACAGCTGATTGCCGGCTTGCAGTGTGACCGTGCGTTGCTAACCTAAAAATGCTTATGTAGCATATTTCAACAGCAAATACTAAACTGAATACGTCTACGAGTAGTACTAATCGTTTTTATACCATACGTTACAAAATATTCACAATTTTAAATGTGCTGGCAACTTTTCTATCAACTTTCTAAATCTCCAGCTTTTAAAAGGAAAAGACCATTTCTGTTTTTGCTAGCTGATTTGCATTTATTTATTAAACAAAAGTATTACAGTGCGTTTAACAAAAATTGTTATATATCAACTAATTTATTTATGCCTTTTTGGATTTTTGTGTAAAGTTTAAATTGTTTATTATAGACAAAAATTGAAATAGTATGAAACTGAAGCAAAGTTTAAATCAATATCTAAATATATATATATATTACTCGTATTTAAGTTGTTGATAGTTTCATTTTGTTAAACAATACAAGGGTTTTACAAAGTCTTTAAGTGTTCGTTTATGATGTGTATGTGTTTAATATGTAAGTATAATAATTGTTTATAGTGTTTATAAGTGTGGATATTGTTTATATATATATATGTTACTAAATTTGAATAATATTTGCTTGTGGGTGCGCCTAAGTTCTACTAAATTAATTGGTTTGGAAAGTATTTGGAAAAAGTATTTGAAAATTGTTAACTCCAAGTTTAAGTTGCAGCTGCATTATCGTTGTGCTCTTTGATATCCTTAATGGGGCCTGCAGCGGCATTCTTGGGCTGCTTTAACTGTCAATTCTCCATTGACATGGCACCGATATCGTCGTTAATGGCCAACACCTGGCCAATAAAATTCTGATCGGAGACAACCTCACAAAGGGATTTACACAGCTCGGTCAGTTCCTGTTGCGACATATTCAGCTGAGGCGACAGTTTCCCCAGATGCTGGGACACATAATCGGGCAATTGCTGTGAATAATAATAAGAAATTATTAATAATTTAGTTTCAAACAGATATCAATTGATTTGAGTGCTTACCTTGCCCTTGCCCACCTTGAAGGCGCTAAACATTAGCTTGGCTTTTACACGCTGCTCACTGGGTCCGTCATAGAAGAGTGTTAGATGCGCCTCCTGGACATTGGATACCAGCGGAAAGTAGAGTCCAGCATAGACTCTTCCCTTGGCATCGCGTGACAGCAAAGATCGGAAATTGTAGACAAGATTACGACGCACAGTCACATCCACAGCTGTCATGTATTCCTGGGCAATGTAGATCAGCGATGTCTTGAAACAGGCCTCGTCGCCGCGTATTTCCCGCTCCTTCCACTCCACGAACTTGTCGCTGTGCTGACTGTAGCTATAACAGTAATCCCGCTGCAGGTGCGACTCCTTTGATTGATTGAACCAACCTGCAAATAGAGACAAGTTAGAAGGGAATAGTAAAGATCAAATCGAGAAAGAAGTAGCATTAATTCTACTGACTTCTGTTGAATTTTCTCTCTCTCTCTCTATCTCTTACCTGTATGTGGATAGCTCTGATCGGACATGACAGTTACGGCACGTCCCACATGATATCCAGGATCAAGAATCATTACACCACGACGCTCGCCAATGGCAAATCGCATGGCAACCATGACGTGCTCCTTCTCAACGCCCGCATCCGCTGAATTCATGCCGTACTCCTCATCCATTTGCACATAGTCATTGCAGTCGACCACTTGCTCCTCACAGGACACCACATAGAGATATTGTCCCAGCTGGGGAAACATTTGCACAAGTCGCGCCATTATCTCAAAGGCCAAGGAGACGCACATGTGATGGCGACGATTGATGGGCACATCGTAGAACTGAAAGAAGCTACGCAGATCGGAGCGACGTGTTCGCTTAAAGCTGCGATAGAAGTCGACAAAGAGATTAACCGTATTGTAGTGAGTCTCCTCCAGCATACGCTGAAGTGCCGTCTCCACAATGCCGTTAAGCTCCTCATACTGCCAGACATTCTCGAACATCAACGTGCCCTTTGCCTGCTCCTCAGCATTGTCCCAGTCGGGCAGCGGCAAGGGGTGTCCCAATGGCCAGACGCCATTTATTTGATTATAGGCACTCAGATCATAGCCATCGGCCATTGCCCAGTTGGCACCTGGACGCTGCCGCTGCTGCTGCTGATGATGATCCAACGTTGGTGACTGCTGCTTGGCCAACAGCCGGATGATATCGGAGTAACGCTCCGATGCGGTAGCCACCGATGTCAGATCGGTTGGCGACCACTCCAACTGCTGCTGCTGCTGCTGCTGCTCCTCCTCAGCATTTTCGTCGTCGTCATCCTCACTGGATGTGGAGGGTGTACGCATGGGCGTAACCCGTTGTTTGGCATGACAACTGATTGGCTTCTCAGCCTGCTCAGCATTCGTAGTCAATCCCATGTCACACATCGCATCCGCCAGCTGTTGCTCAATGCCGGCGGCTCCTCCTCCAGCAACAGCAGCAATGCCAGCCAATGCGATGTCATCACATCTGCTGGCAGCTGGTGCTGCTGCTGCTCCTCCGTCCTGGCCATTGCCATTAACTGCGGCGAGTCAGCTTGGCCATTCGGCTCCCCAGCGGCCCACGGTGGGCACGTAGCCACTTTCACAGTCATTGAATGTTGCTTCTAGTTGAATGTTGGCGAATTGTCGCGATGCGTTGACGCTTGGACTCAAAGTGGCTTGGACAGCTTCAATTGCTGCAGTGGTAGCTCCAAGACTATGCAGACTAATCCGGCCCTGCGCTCGGTTGAACAGGAGGTCCGGCTCGTCTCCAAATTTCGTTGATTTTTTAGACTGATCTGTTGAAGGGCAATAAACAAATAGATTAATATTTAATAAAAAATATAAATAATATAATAATATATATATATATAATAAAATAATATATAATATTAATAACAATTTATTAGTTTATTGGACTTGGATTAATTCGATTTTTATACAAGCGCTTGATAAGAAATTATATTAGGCAATCTTCTTTCTAAAATTGATCCACAACTGGACAATTTGATAGATACATAATTGCATTTTCAAGCTATTGTTTCTAAGATACAGCAAGTAGTTCAATTTTTAAACTAAAAGATACAGTAAGTAGTTCAATTTTTAAACTAATTATTTCAGCATTAATAAATATATATATATTGTTGATATATATATTTAAAGATAGCATAAAGTTTGCCAGACTAAACCACGATTTGGAAATGATTGTTGCTATGATAGTTATAGGAAATCTAAATCTTGTAGTAAACAAATTTATTAGGACTGTGTAAGACTTTAATAAATACACTATTGATTAGGAAATCTCAAGAAATCTTAAGTTTACCATACGAAAGATCAACTTTCAAACGATTTTAACCATGACAGCTATATGATATAGTAGTTTTATTTGAACTAAAGTTGTTGACGACACATAAAATAAAATCAAAGTAGTTTTGTTGAGTTATCTTAAGAAACAGTTCAGTTTTTCATACTAAAGATAGATTTTCAACCAATCTTTACTATACTATATAACATAAGTACTATCAAGAGTACAAAGATTGTGTATAAAATAATATCAAAGTAGTTTTGTTGAGTTATCTTAAGAAACAGTTCAGTTTTTCATACTAAAGATAGATTTTCAATCAATCTTACTACTATCTTAATATTATATAACATAAGTACTATCAAGAGTACAAAGATTGTGCTAATAAGTTTTATTAACATAGCTATAAAGCTTAAACACTAGTTTGCATAGTAACAGACGGGGGAAAAAAAAGATAAATATGACTAAGTACTAATTCGAGTCAACTGACCATTTTATCAATAATATTTGTATGTACTTTAATGGGGTCTGCCACGCCTATTTTTATTTGTATGATTAACACATTTCATGAACAAATAATAAATCACTCTAAAAGATCATTCGATCATGTTAAATTATGGATTACCATTTCTCTTTTTCTTTTCTTTCAGTTTCCTCTGCAGTGTTTCTTCAATTTTCTCAAACAATTTTCTACCTAATCAGCGTTTCGTGATCTTTGTTTGTGCTGTGGCCTCTCAGGTAAGAGATCATCATCAAGAGATCTCTTGAGTGCATTTCCAAGTATTACTTATTGCATTTTCTTTCTCGAAATCTCTCTAATGATCTCCTGGTTTTTCTTTTGTTATTTGCTCGCAGCGGGCAAAATGTTCATAATAGTAGTAATTGTAGGGAATGAATGCTTATACTATATACTGACTGTGTCGTTTCGCCCTTCATGTGGCTTTTCATGTGCTGATAAAGTCCAGCCCCAAACTGATTAGAAAGTGAGAATTTCAGTTGGCAACACAACGGATGTAGACAAGTGGTTAAGTACGAGATTACTTAGTAGGAGACTGGGGCACGTGGCAAGCTCATGTCTCAACCCCTAACCACTAAATAAATTATACATATGTCTGGATATGTAATATAATATAATAATAGTTCACTTCAAGGTCTTTGACGTCTGTTCTGTTTTTGCTGATTAGCGGCAAGTTTTGCGTCATTTGTTTGTTTGTAATATGATTCATGATTTCATGGTTTTAGCAATAGCAATTTCTGCCCTTACTCTGTTTTCTATTAATAAATGAACTTTTTCTCTAAGTGTTAACTACTATATACAGTGAGTCAAGCTATTGTTTTGACAAATCAAAGCTGACATATTTGTTTTTTATTATTTAAACACAATGGATATACATTTTTCTATTTTAACTGGTTTTAAATACCATAAACAATTATAACAAAATATAGAAAAAAAATAAGTAAATGTATTTTTGTGTTTAAAAATAAAATCAATGATATTTCAACTTTGTCAAAACAATTACTTCACTAACTGTATTTATATGTATGTATATATTTGTCTATTATATTAACATACTTATAGGCGCACTTGTTATGCACTTACTTAAACTTATATTTATTAAGAACTTTCAATAACTTACCCATACAATGGCCTAAGCCCAATAAACAGAATTTGTTGTTCTTGTAGTGTAGTGCTTTGTTGTTGTTGTTGTTATCGTTTGCCTTGTAATTGTTGTACACTAACACACGCGAGTTTTGTTTTCTAACCTTTTGTTGTTGTTGAAAGTCTTAAGTCACAAATTGAAGGTTCTTCGATTTATTTGTTTGTAGTTCTGTGACGAACAGTCGTGTTTATAAGTATTCTAAACTATTGACACTTTGTTGTTTTCGTTCCAAAACACAAAGAAATTATAAAAAGAATGGAACACGAACTAAAAAGCAAACAACTTTGTTGTTGCTCTTGTAATATTTGTTATTTGTTTGCTGTTTTTATTTGTTTTTTTGCTGTTGTCACAATTGTTGTGATTTTGTTGTTGTTTTCTTTTATATATCGCTTTCGCCTGTTCAATGCAGGTCAGAGTTTTTTAACAATATTGGCGAATTAATCGACATTGAAGTGGATTTTGTTCAACAGTTTGTATATATTTCGATGATTCTAATATTAATCTACATATATACGATTATAATATGCACTTGCACTGCGTTTTTGCTTTGTTCCGAACGAGAGGCGAACTACGACTGAAATTGAAATTGAAATTGAGCTCTTCTGGCGGCGATTGTGTCGAAGTCGAATGCTGAATGCACACACACTGCTCACTGGTATGAGGAGCGTGCTTATATATAGTTCTCCTGCTCTGCCTCCCTCTCTGCTGCTGTCTCTCTTTCTCCTGCTGCTGCGGTATGAGATCTCCGCTAGATTGTATTGTCTTTGATAGCAACAACGACGACGGCGACGTTGTTGGCACAGTTTTTGCTTTGTTTTCGCGTTTATTATGTTTTATTTTATTTGCACGAATATTTCAATTTATGACGCAAAAAATAAGCGGGACGTGGGGAAAAAACGTCGAATGTTAACGCGTTTTTTGTTTTGCTTCGCAGATTCGTGTGTTAATAATATTTTCAGTTTTGTTGTGTAAACAAAATGTACTTAATAAAAAAAAGTTTCTTGGGGGCGAATTCAAAACTGGGAATTGATTTTGGAATTGTTATCGTAGCTGTAAAAAGATAGAAAAGCGTAAAGATAGAAAATTAGAACATTCTAAAGGCAATTACTACTATATGATGTATGAGATCAAGGATTTGAAAAGTATGAATCACATTTGTTAACTAAAATAACAGCTGGAGAATTGTTAAAGTTAATTTTAGCGAGATCTGGTTACATGAAAAACGCTGTAAGCAAGAGATAAGAGCTGTAAACCCATTAAAAAACTCAGATAAAATCATGTTCTGGTGAAATTAGTCTATACTATATGTATTTATATGATTTCCGACAATTGTTTGTTTGTTGAGTTGTTAAATATTTGATTAAAGCATGTGCGTCATAAGGCAATTTGATTTGTCTGAGAATTTGTTTTTTTATCAATTAACAAACAAACATTGCAAGGTTTATGGCCCCATTTAATTTCTAGAGTGGAATATTATTTGTGCCTTTAGTTTGTTTATAACCGATTATCTAATCAGGCGCCAACAGAAAGATGAAAACAATAGCAAAAACGCGCTCTGGTTTATATAAATTGCAGCTCTGCACACCTTTACCCCCCCTGAATTCCCACATTCCTCTTTATGCGCTGTCGCTCATCTGCAGTATCATCTGCTGCTATATGTACATACATACATACATACATACATACATACATACATACATATAAAATAATATGGCTGCCATATAGTTGAGGGGTTTTTGCGTCGTAGCGAATTTTGTGCCATTTAGAAAGGTTGTAAAATCGTAGACAAACATTTTGTGTGCAATTAAAAATTAAACAGGCGGCATAAACATAAATGATTGTTTACAACATTTGGGTTGCAATAATAGCAATGCAAGTGCCCAAGGTTAAACAAAGACAAGACATACATCAGTATTCATATATATAGTATCCGCATTAATATAGATAGTTATAAACTGTTCAAGATTTTTGGGGCCACACTTTGCATAAGTCGACAAATAATGCATAAACTATTAGCTTTATTTTATTAATTAACTAATTGATTAACTAATGTTGTTATTCAAATTCAGGGCTAGGTGGAAGCCACGATTTATGATGCAGGCCATCACAAATAAAGTATACGTCGCGTTTAGCCTTAAAGTAGGCGAAATACAGCGACACATAGATGGCGCTGGCTTAAGGTTGAGTTTGAGTCGTATATATGTATAAGTTTTGACGTCATCATCAGCAAATATGAACTGGATAAAAGTGGAGCCTTCGAGAACGATAGCGCAGGCAATGAAATTAGTCCAATGTCGACTGACAACTGCTGCTGCTGCTGACGTCATCAAGGCGTGTAGGCCTAAATAGATAAATAGATTAAAGCCGGCCGGTGCGTGAGTCAGTGCCCCACTGTCCCACTACCTTTTGGACCAGTCACTGTTGGTCTTCCTTCCAATGACCATCGTGACACGTGGCACATGGCATCGGACATCTGGCATGTGGCATTTGGCCTGCGGCATATGGCACGTGGCACGTGGCAATTACGGTTCGCGTATTTGTAAACAATGTGGATGCAGCGTGTTGCGAATGCTGCATCTCTTTCTACGCATTCCCGTTAGTCTGCTACTCGGTTTTTACAATCAAAACATTGCGTGCTAACGTCTTTTGTGCGCAAGCTCGTGAACTCTGTGGAATTTCCAGCGGGAAACGTTTGGAACGATTTGCTTTTGGCTCACAACAACAAAGGCAAAGAAAATGGAACGATGACTGAAAGTGCAATGATTTCAACACAGTGGCGTCCAGAAAGAACGACCTAGGTTAATGGAAATATTGCCGTTGACTTTGCAACTGAATAAATAACAATGGAACTTTGGATTGTTTGTGTGTCAGTATTTAATTTTTAGAATGTTTGCATATAAATAATTATTGTTAGTAAAGGACAAGACGGTATTGAACCAAATGTTAATAGGTTAACCTCCAAAATGATTAAATTATTTATATTATATTTTATTTATTTATTTAAAATTATTTTATTTAATTGAGACGGTATTGAACCAAACGTTACAAGGTTAACCTTTAAAATGATTCAATTATTTATATTGTATTATATTTCTTTATTTAAAATTATTTAGTTGAGCTGTCCGAAGGTTCAGCTCAAAATATAAATAATTATATGTATTGCTTGCTATTTATATATAGCTAATAAATTATCTAATAATGAATAATCATAGACTTAAGTTAAATTCCTTGCAAAATGCGTTTTATACCCTGTGGATGTCTTTTTAGGTTTGTTAAAAGTATGTAACACACAGAGCGACCCCATTCAGTATCTTTATAATGCTGTAATTGTTTCAGGTTAGCATTCTGTTAACTGAACTTGATTAACATTAACATATGTGAGCATATAACAGAGACAAGCAATAGAAGCACAGATCTTCTATATCAATTAGCAAATTAATGACAGCATACGAGGTGAGTAACCACAACCCACAAACTTTGGTGTATAAGCTTGAGCTTGTTTCCGTTTGTATTCCTTCATCTATTGTGAACCCTGTTCGGCTTGTTTTTGTTAAATTTAGTCAAGGTTCGAACTGAAATCTTGCTCTATGGCTTAAACCATGAACCAGAACCTTCTCTAAAATTGTAGAAATTTGCTACCTTAGTATATAATAGTATTCTGCTAAATGCATCGATTTTGAACAAAGAACCAAATAACTACATACACTGTACACACTATTGCTGTAGTCACTGTAGCCAAAAATCAACCTCACAGATGTTTTTGGCTTATTTTTATATGCGACTTTCTTTGTTGTCTACTTGTTGTTGTGAGTCCTGTTGGCATTTCGTTGGTCTTATGGGTGTTTTAAACAGGGAAATGGGGAAATGGTGAAATGATTCAGACTGTTGTTGTTATTGCTGTTCTTTTCATGGCGAAATTACAAAATCGATAGCATAGGAAAAACGGAAGCAATGGAGACTTTGGGGCTGGGTGCTAGCGTTATAATGATACGAGTATGTACATATTTATACTAAGAAACTTACCCTTTATATATAGTATATATATATAGATTTATATAGATATACACACCGACACGAACACGCACACACACACACATACACGCATACACAGTGACAGACGCCGCCTGTAGTTTGTGGGGGAAACGGGTGGGGGGTTTGGTCGAACGCTTACAACTTTTTACTCCAATTGTATGAACCGTTATAGAAAAATAAAATCAATATAATCATTTTGGTGTGCATATTGGAGACAGTCATGGCAAAAAGTATCTTGCTGTAAGGCACAAAAAGCACTACTTTATTGAAATTATTATTAATGTAATTATTATTTATCTTGTTAGTTAGTTTTTATGCCGTTTGCGTTTGTGTGGCATTTAAAAAGTAACGAAATCTAACGAAATCCGGACACAGAACGAAACGCAATGTTTTTCCCAACTGGTTTTTGTCTGTTTGCCACTCAAAAGTCTATTTCTATTAAAGTTTATATATGTTTGTATTATTTTCTCTATTAAAGGACAAGGCTCGTGGTGCCTTGCTGCTGTGTCTGGAGTGAAAAATACGACTGATTGCGTCTGGCAAAGACAGCAACTGAGTTGGCAAAGTCTTTGTCCGTTCCAGGCAGCTTCCAGTGCACTTCCAGTGTACTGTTAGTTCTCAACCTCGTCCTGCAATCGAGGCTATGCCGTGTGGTCGGTCATATGTGCGTCATCAAATCGTTGTCCCACATGGGTGACATATGGCCAGTGATTATAGTTAGTCCTAGTAGGTTCTTTGAATTGGGACAATTAATCATAATTATGCATTAAGTACTTATCAGAGCAGATGCATATAAATAAATCATGCGACAAAGTAAAAAAGCTTACACCAAAGTTTCTATTAAACGATAGCAGGCAAAACTCTCGAAACTTTATAATATCATTTATATAAATAATAATTCAAAGTGCTAGCCAACTCGACATCAAGTTATTGTCGATATGACAGATATATTTTGATATACAGCTGGTTCAGGAGATGCCAATCTCCCTCATCAAGTCCCTTTTGAGCTAGCTTACCCAACGATCCAAGCTTGCTCTCTGTAATGTGCTGCTAGAACCAGTTGAGAATTCTAAGGGAGCAATATAGAAAAAGTTAAGCTCGCCTTTTTTTATACCCTGTGGGGGTATATTAAGTTTGTTAAAAATATGTAACGGGCAGAAGGAAGCATGGCCGTCCCAATAAAGTATATATATTCTTAATCAGCATCAATAGCCGAGTCGATATAGCCATGTCCGTCTGTCCGTCGGTCTGTCGGTCCGTCGGTCCGTCGGTCCGTCCGTATGAACGAAAGGATCTCAGAGATGGTAAGAGCTAGAAGCTTGAACTTGGTGTCCCAGCACTGGAAATTTTTGCAGGCAGATCAAGTTTATCTTTTTTTTTGGATGCCACGCCCTCTTTGCCCACAAATTAAGTAAAAGCTTATAAAGCAAGCAGTTTTGTAGCTCAAAAACCTCATACCAAGGGCAGTTTTGTAGCTAGAGACTTGAGATTTGGCACATATGACAAATATTTTGTGGTCAATGTGTCCAGAAAATTTTATCACGATGCCACGCCCCCCTTGCCTACAAAACGGAAAGGCTTATAACAAGAGCAATATTACAGTAAGAGACTTGAGATTTGGCACATATGATAAGAATCTTAGGGTCAATGTGTCCAGAAAATTTAATCGCGATGCCACGCCCCCTTCGCCCTCAAATTAAGTAAAACCTCATAAAGCAAGCAGTTTTGTAGCTCAAAAACCTCATAACAAAAGCAGTTTTGTAGCTAGAGACTTGAGATTTAGCACACATGATGAGTATCTTGAGGTCGATTTGTCCAGAAAATTTTATCACGATGCCACGCCCCCTTCGCCCACAAATTAAAAAATAAAGAATTACTAGAGAATTTTATCTAGAGTGAATTTGAGCGGGTTCCTGTAGACCCACAGGGTATATTACGGTCGGGGTCCCGACTGTTCCGCTTGTTGTGTGTTGTATGTGTGTATGTTTTGTACACTTAGGCAAATATTGCCCAAGTGTTAGTCAAATAGTAATACTTTAAAAGTTAAAGACACTTTAACTCAACTTAATATACTATTTAGTTTATTCAAAGAAAGATACAAAATGAAATCCTTTTGAAAACAATGTCAAAGCCGAGACACAACGTATTCGAAATAATACTCATGTTAATTGTGGTAATATCGACTCGACCACTGCCCTGCAGTGCTAACGACATTCACGATTATGGAAATTCCTTTACATCTTGGCCCCGCAGAGATCGATTGTTGGAATCGCTATCTTCTAATACGGACAACGATCCCAGCGCTTTGTTCGCTCAGTTGAACAAAGATACGCCAACGAAGAATCTTCCGAAATGGCAAAATCTTTTGGACATCGTTAAAATTGACAACTCTCAGCAATTGGCAAAAGCCAAAGAGAAGGATTCGCCCGGCAATAATGAATATGGCAATAACGATGTGGAGCAAGAACAGGAATTGCTAGTGCCGTTGCCACTTTCAGCTGCCAAGAATTATGCCCGTCAGCAGGAACAACGTCAGCGTCACTTTGAACGTATTCAGAACGAAGTCGCCGATCGAGAGTTTGAGCAAATGATGAAGAAACTACAAATGAAAATGCAGCGAGAGCACGTTAATGAATTCCCAGTGAAAAGCGTTGCTAAAAAGGATCAACTTGAGAACTATTTTATCAGCAAGCCGCTTTCCTTTTGCAAGAAGCCCAAGTCTAAAAAGAAATGCCCAAAGTCAAAGCAAACAACGACCACAGAATCGCCCCACACAGTCACCAAGCCGGCCGAAACTACGCCAAAAGATGAACTTCAACCCGTAGATATCGAACTTCTGCTGAGTACTTCAATGGAGATGAAGAAGCATGCATTGCGTATTCTGAAGAACCTTAATTTGCTGGATATGGAGATACTCAGCAGATGGCCGGATAACTGTGAGACATCGAATGAAACACGGACAACGCCATCCGATGAACCAAGGACAACAATTGCGCCTGAGACCAAAATACATGAACGGCTTGATAAACCCACAACGCCAACGCCATTCTTGTTTAACCGTAGTTTCCACTTGGGATTCCGATCATCTGGTGAAAGGGGAACGGATTTTAATATGCAGGCAGCATTGAGGGAACAACGGAAGCTGGAGCAGAAGATTCGCGAGGAATATCAAATGCAACAACTTCAAAGGTTGGATTTTAAGAGGAAGCGGGCGCGTTATGAAGCGGCACCAGCTGCTGCAGTGCGTCTAGAGTTAATGACAACGCCATCCGCCAATATTGTGGGTAGTAAACGAGTTAACCAAAGGATTCCACAAGCAAAACAATCGTCAGTTGCCTTAAATAGTCTCGCAGATAAGATCAGAGTGTACGCCAAACGAAATCACATAGATCTTGCTCGCCAGCCACTACAAAGCTGGAAAATTATGCGTAAATATAAACGAAAAAGGAAGACAAAGATGTTGACTCCCATTAAACTAGAAGGGTTTCCTCTATCACCGAATAGAAGGCTCGGCTCAGCAACTCATGTACGGCCAGAAGCGCAACGTGTCCAGAGACAGCAAAGACGGCATAGTAGAACAAGACAACGATTGTCTTTAAACAAGCCTTTGCTTACATTAAGCTGATATGTATTCATAATTATTATATTTTTATAAACAAATTAAATAACCTGAAAAATTTAAATTTAAATTTAAACCAGCGCTGTATTCGTGTTACAATCAACAATGTATCCATACTCTAGAATAGTTCTGCAACACTGGCACAAGGTCACCGTGGATTATATCGATTGCGAAGTGGGGCTATTCGATATTTTGTGAATATTATCGATACATTAATTGTGCAATTAAGCAAATTCGCGGGCGACAGATCTTTGTACTTTTTTTTCTTCTTGGTTATATACTATTCACAAATCTAAACTTAGTTGTGTATTACTTGTGTTAAAATAAAAAAGGGACCATACCAAATCGATATGCTACGCTCAGAAACATCTAAACAAGTTCAGTAGTTCCGTAAAATTGGCTATTCAACTGAACACATCACATTTATTGAAGAAATTTGTTAACTGAAGTCAGTTTGACAGTTGTGTATATATATAATATATATATTCGTAAAATAGTTTGTGCGAAGTTCTTTTTATGCAAAAGTGCATATTCAATTAAGTGTTTTATAATAAATATAAGGAAAGGTAAGCATATTATTAATGTTGTGTGTGTGTTAATGGGCAAAGCCCCGAAGCTTGTTTGTGTGAGTGACAATAACGGATCTTTTGCCAGAAAAACATGGCGGACAATAGAAGAAAAATGCAAAGTAATCTTTTTTCATTTATGCAGGAATACCATACAAATACAAACAAAATAAAAGGTTATGTGAATGTGTGTATAAGGGCCCAAGTAATCAAGAGATATAATAAACAAAACTTGGATTGTTTTCTCATTTTTTAGGCCAGTCCACGAGATTGGATTTCATCGCTATACTATTAATACAAAAAGAACTTGGCATCGAATAGCCTCAAATTATCCGCCAGGCTTTTTTTGCAATATTATAAAAGTGCGGGTTTTGTAAATAAACAGATTAGTGACCATTTTAAGTATACGGTTTGCTTACTTTACAAAATCATCTAATATAACTGTTAAAAATACATATGTGCAAGATTTGTGCGGATGAATTCAGTAAATTTAATGAAACATACGTTTTCTATATAAATAGGAATTAGTAACAATCCTGCTATCATCCAACTCTAACATAAAAAGCAACTAAAGTTTCTGGGGACCACCGAAAATAATACCTTTCTCTTCACGTGGAACTTAACTGTTTAGAATCTCAAGTTTAGATTACAGAGTCGTCGTCATATTGATGCCAACGCTGCGCCGTCGCGACGCTTTGCTTATGCGCTCTCTCTCTCAGCTATTGCTTCACATTATCTACATACATATGTATGTCGCGTTTATTGTGCCCAATTGTTGTTGTTGCAAATTTCATTTTCGCACATATTCTATTGTTGTATTTGTGGGTGGTGTTGGTGGACATTTCGCAGCGCTTAATCATATTTTTAATCGCGTGATTGCCGTGTATATGTATTTTAATTGTTTGCGATCATTCTGTTTCACTTTTCTTTCAAGCATTTGCTACTAGCCGCCATGCAAGAGAAAGAGGAAGAAGATTTTAAGAATGTCATACTTGTGGTGCGTGCGTTGATAACATCTACCAAGCCGCCGGTCAGCTTGCAGGCCATAGAGCGAGACTACATGTATATGGAACAAGAGCCAATCCCTTACAGACGTCTGGGCTATCGGAATACACTAGAGTTGCTTCAGGACACGAATGCATTTTATATTAATCAATATGGGAACGAAGTGAGTATAAGATCGACACCCCAAAACAGCGCCCACTGCGCGCGCACTTTTGCTCTCTCTCTCTCTCTCACTATCTGTATCTCTCACTTATGTACGCAGCTTTTGTGGGCAACTTTTGAGCTTTTGGCAGCGCTTGCTCGCCTTTGCGCTTACTCCGGTCTCAGTAAGTTTCGTTGCCTCAGCGCGAGCGGTGCTATTGTTAGCTTGTGTGTCTGTGTGTGCTGTACGGGGCTTGGCTTGCCACAAAGGGGCAACGTGTCAACGTCGCGCGTCTCTGTCGCTCATCCAAAGTGTAAACAATGTTAGTTGTTTATTAAATCGGTCATTTTTTAAATAAGTTTTTTATATGATATGTGGATGCGCCGCCACTGTGTCAGTGTCTTGCTGTTTTGCTGATTAAACACTTTTATAAATGCACCACACACATTGGCAAAAGACAAGCAAGAAACAATACACACACACATACAATCAAACACATATAACAAAAAGATATATATTTGTGTAATGCGAATAATGACAGCCAATTTAAACTTTTTGGCTGTTTCTCTCGCTCATTCTCTCTTACGTACCCTGTATGTGGATCTCATTGTGTGTGTGTGTGTTTGTGTGTGTTTAGCTTTGCATGCTTGGTGAAAGTGAACGAATTTTGTTATTGTAGTTGCTTTACTAAGAAGCGACTGCGACGGAGGCAGAAGCAGAGAGAAGACGCGTCACATTGCACTTTAATTTTTCACCAGCTTGTTGTTGTTGTCGTTGCTGCTGCCCCACTCTTGTTATAATTTATTTTTAAATGCAGATATTTCTATTGCTCTTCTCCGTTGTTCCTTCTCCCTTCACCTTCGCATTGTTTGAATATTCTATTGTCGCTCGTTCATTGACTGCATAAGTGCATGCATTTCATCATTGCTGTCTTATTATTTCTGTTGTTGTTGCAGCGCTTATCTGAAGTTCGCTTGTAAGCATCTTTCTGATTCCATTTCCGTTCAGCCAGCCGCTCTCCCACGCTCTCTGCTGGCCTGGTTAACCTACAGGCTAGTGGTGAAGTGATTGGGCGAGGTAGTTTCCTCATATGCTATTAAATAAATCTGTCAATGCATTGCAAAATCAATAATGCATGAGACTTTTACACAACAGAAACAGATACCAAAGGTTTTCCTAATAAAAGTATTACTTGATTAAACCCAATTAAAAACATTTAACACTTTAATTAAAACTAGAAGATGAGATTTCAAATTAACAATTAAATTAGATAAAATGTTAAAGTTGAAACGGTATAGAAAAACTACAATTAGCGAATATATTTATAGAGAAGCTGCAAAGTATCATCAACATATTTGGAATAATTGCTTTGACTTACAAATAAGGAATTTATCTAAATGATTTCGTTGAATTATATTCCTACTGTTATAGATTTCTACAAGAGCAGAAACTTTTTAGCTGGTAGAAATTGAATACTTTAATTAAAACTGCAAGCTCTATTGCTTCCGAAACTCTGCAGAGTTTCAGTTTTAGCTGTTGACTTCGACAGTTTCAGTTTCGAAATTCCAAGTAGCTGCTATAGCTGCTTTATCGCCACAAAATTCGCAATTGCTTATGCATATTATAAAGTTAACTTTCGAGCTAACATTATTAGTTGCAACTGACTCCATTTGTGTTGTGTGTGGCACTGGAATAAGGCAATCCGAATGAGTAATTGTCTTGTTTTTTTAATGACAGCTTTCACTCAGAAATATGTACATCAATTGCAGTTGTTTGTCGCCAGCTTATCACGTCCAAAGCTCGTCTCTATGCACTGCTGCCCACTGTACTAATAATCAACAGTCCGCCCGGAGAATGTGTGATTCACACCAATCGAGAATTGATGGAAATTATATTAAATTTGTATGTTGTAATTGAATAGTTTCACTAATAGGCGTGTTCTACGAATCTCTGGCAACCCAAAGGTTGCTAAAAACAACTGTAGTTGCTGGTAAATGCCAGATTATTTGTTGATCTATTTAAATTAAATTCAAGTTTATATTGAATAAGAAAGCATAAAATATATTCATTTATTTATGGCATAAACTATACCAAAAATTAATAATAAATGAAATTGACATTTCAGTAACCGAGCGATATATATTTCTGTTGGTTTTGTGGAACATAATTGGTTTTATATAAATGTAATTTTGACTGCCAATTTAAAATAATCAACAAGTCAGTCTGAAGAAGCGCTCGCGACTGTAGAATACCCTGTGCAAATTCCTGACTATCCCCTTTTACATATTTATGGGTCAATCGCTATGAAACTTGCAGCAAATTGTTATATTTCGTTATACTGTGACAGTTAAAGCTGTGTTATCTTAACAAACATGCGTGTACGTTTTACGTTCGCCAGTAGCATTCAGCTTTTCTTCACCAACACAATGAACAGTTTTCTGTGCAGCTTACAGCTTTTGTACAGCGACACAATGTGAAGAGCGCCACAGCGGCCGAGACAAAGCAAATCATATTATCATATGCGCTCTCGCTCGCGGACAGACAGAAGGAGAAGTGTCAATCGACTCGGCTATTGAACAAGAAGATATATACTCTATAGGCTCGAAGGCGCCTCCTTATACCTATTACATACATTTGCACAGATTCATTAGAGTACCCTTTTAGTGTAGTAGATATCACAACAAATAAATCTAATTGCCCTTTACAAATGTAAAAATGTATCATGTAGTAGGCTGTATTTGTATTGAAAAGTATCATGTCATTCATCAGACTCTGATAATTGATTCATCACGGACAGGATGCTTCCAATAATTATAATTAATCATTTTCTTACTTGCAGGTCATAATCAGTGCCAAGCCCAACCCCAAATCGGCGCACATTCAATCTATGGTTCATAGTCAAAAGCCCAGCAAGAGTAAAGGATCTTTTTCACGTCCTCCAGTAGCTCCTGTGCGTCAGTACGTCAGACCAGTTGACAATAGCAGATATTGTAACAACTACTCACAACAGCAGCAGCAAAAGCAGAAGCAGCAGCAGTATCAACAGCAGCAGCAGCAGTATCAACAACAACATCAGAAGCAGCAGCAGTATCAACAACAGCAGCAGCAGTATCAACAACAGCAAAAGCTGCTGCAACAACAACAACAACAGCAGCAGCAGCAACAACAGCAAAAACTGCTGCAACAACAACAACAGCAGCAGCAGCAGCAACTACAACAGCAAAAACTGCTGGAACAGCAAAAATTGCTACAAAAAGCACTGGAAAAAGCTCAACTGCAGCCCAACTTTGGCAAGGATCTGTCACTTTTAAACAATGAGTTTTTACTTTTGCGTCAACGTCAGGAGGAACAACAGCAACAGGATCGTGAACTAAGGCGTCGTCAGCAGTTATTGCACGAAGAGCAACGACAGCAAAAGCTGCTGCTACAGGAGCAACAGAAATTAGTTGACAAAAAGATCACTCAGCTGCAGGAAATTCACGAACTTGGCATAAAGGCGCAGGCGCTGAGAATAGAAGAATTGCAAAAGGAAAGTTTGTTATTGCAGGATAAATTGCAGACGCAAGAACAGCAGCATAAGCAGCAACTCAAAGCAGAGGCACTGCGTATACAAGCGTTGCAAGAGCAGCAAAAGTGTCAGCAGGTGGTCAGTACAGAAAAAGTCTGTACAGATTCTAACTCGCCGGCCAGTGAAAAGTTGCAAGTAGCAGGAGGTTCATTGTTGCAGCAGCAATTAGAGAAGTACAAGCTGCAACTGCAAGAGGAAGAAGTGCGTAAGCAATCGTTGCAAGCAGACAATCAGACTCTTACTCCCCCAAGAGATTCGCCCAAGTCGACGGAGATGAATGGAAACGCAGCTGGAGCCGGAGTTGGTGCGGCCACATCCCGGAAGCCGCATCTACGTGCCATACTGGGGAACAGTGCACCACAGCGTCCGCCTGCAATGAGGCAGCCAACGACAGATGCCATGTCAGCCGGAGGAGGATCCAATAAACGGCAACAACAGCATCCACGTGTCACATACCCCGGAGCACGTTCCACCGGCGGCATCTCTGTCAACTATAGACTGAAGCAACAACAGACAGCAGCTGCAGCGGCATCAGCAGCATCGCCACCAGCAACGGCAGCGGCAGCCCCTTTGATAATAACGCCTCCCGACTCGCCAGAGACAGCGTCCGGCCAGAAGACGCCTCAGAAGATGAATGCGCAGCTGCCTCTAACTGCGGTAAGAAGTGATTCGTTGGCCAATATTGTTGCAGATCTAATAGTTTGCCTCTTTTATTCAATTTTGCAGCCACGTCAGCAGAGTGTCAACTTTAAGTTTGATCCGGCCTACGATGCAATATCCTCCTTGATGCAATACTGCGTCGCCTTGGGACTTCCACCACCAGAGTATGAGTACACCAGGGTGATGAAAAGCAATCTGTTGCATTGCAAGGTGCGCATCGGTGGAACCATCTACTCCAGCTATCCCAAGGAGCATCCGGACGAGGCAACGGCCAAGCAATGCACCTCCGAGATGGCAATAGAACGTATCAAAGAGCTTGAGTCGCACAAGCACCTGTCGATGCTGAGCGATGCCGAGTTTCTGGACGGGCTCTATCACGAACTGATCAAATATCCACACGGCATTGTCAGCCACAAACTGCCGCAGTGGTACGAAATGACGGTGAAGCGTCAGGTGCCCGAGAACTGGTGGACATTGTTGAACAGCTCGCCTCAAATTCGTATCGAAAGCAGTGTTAATACCAGCATTGTGTTTGCCAACACCGAAAGCAATGCAGGAGCCGAGATCGTCGCGGTAACAGCAGCACCAATTATATCGAGTCAGCTGCAGGCGACGAAAGTGGAGAGGAAAGCTATGCCGGAGCTGATGCTGCCGTGGACAGAAGGGCAGCAGCAGGATTGGAGCATGTATATAACACACTGCGACAATACGTTGCGTGTCTGGGCGCGTCTCATCGATCAGAGTGCGAACTTCGAGAAGCTGACAGAGCAACTGAATATCCATATGACACTGCCACAGAATCGACAGCAGTTGCAACAAGAGCCCATGGAGCAGCAGATTTATCTGGTCGAGGTCAGCGAGAATTGGAATCGTGTTCGTGTCCTGTCCGTCGATTTGGAGCAGCGACAATGCATCTGTCATTTTGTAGACTTTGGCGACGAGGTGATCTTTGGCTTCGATATGCTCTATAAGTGCACTTCGCTGTTTCTGGCACTGCCCGCTCAGGCCGTGTGTCTCAGCATGTATGCTCTGGATAAGTTTGAGGAGCATCCCCACGCACTGCCCGTGCTGACAAAGGAACTGGCCGGACACAGTGTCGTGACCAGGATAATTACCAGCGAGGCGCAGTTCCTTAAGCTGGGTGGTTGCACGCAGGGCGTCTTGTTGCAGCAGGAGGAGACGGATGAGGAGAGCAGCTGCTTGCAGCCAAGCTTGAGACGTGCCTGCATCGTTGGCACCTTCTACGACACTTCCACGGCGGAGGACATTCATCTGAACGATTTGGTGGCCAACCAGATCATTCGCAATACGCCTGCTCCGGTGCTGAAACTTGATCAGAAGTCTAATCATGTGCTTGTGTCGCACGTCAACGATGTGGGTGATCTCATGGTGCAGATTCCGAATGAAGATCTCAAGTTTGTGCAGCGCAGCATAGAGAAAATAATGAGTGACAGCAGCGAGCAACATCGCGTCCGCTATTCAGATCTGTTGCACGATCAGCTTGTGTGCGTTTGCGACGAGTCTGGTGATGGTGTGAAGCAATGGTATCGTGGCATGCTCACCTCCAAGCCCAAGAGTCCCGAGGAAGAGGTGTTCGATGTGTATTATGTAGACGATGGACGACTGCGCAAGACGCACATCTCCAATATCTATCGCCTGGAGGCAAACAATCTAGCACTTGCCTCGTTTCCAGCTCAAGCGTTGCGCGTTCGTCTGCACGACGTGCCGCCCATCGATAACCAGATGGTGGCACGACTGCGGGGACGACTCTCGCCACAAACCCCAGTGCTGGTATGAAAGCTACTTGTATTCTATTTATTGGACCTTGTATTTAACAAGTTACTTCTCTGCAGCTCAAGGTAATGGAGGGCGCCAACGATAAACTGCCAATGGTAACGATTCATGCTCGTGGTCAGGATGGATTATATCTGTGTTTAAACAGTGCGATTCGCATGGAGTACGAGGTGCAGAGGTAAGTTGCCCATAATTCTTTCCCTCACTCACGCACAAGTCACTCATAAACACACAACACACATGCACACACTCCCACACACAACACACACACAAACACACACACACATAGCACCAACAACTTTTGCTCTTCTATGGTTTAATGATAGTTTCTAATTAGTGCTTTCAATAAACTGGAACTGACATGAAACTATATCGCTACAAAATTATCTCAACATTAACGAATCCTTCAACTCACAGCATCCTGTAAGCTAACTGTTCGTTCGCTCACCAAGTGCTTAGCTCTAAGTATCATCAATCATCAATTAAATCAATATTCATCAATTCAATGTACATACAAAAAAAAAATAATGAATGGGAAACAGAACATCATAGATTAAAAAAAAATATGTGTATCATCGATTAAAGCAAAAACAGAGTTCTTTATATGTGTGCCTTGCTTACCTTGTTACAAACCAATATTGTCTTCCGCTCCAACTGATTCCCAACCCAACCCTTCTACGCCCCTGCACCTCTTTGCCCTTGTCTACAGTACGACGCGGCTGGAACCGTTCGATGACGGCGGCCTGCACTTTAGTCCCAGCGGTCAACTGATTCGCCGCTGCAGCTTCGGCTCCACATTGTCCAGCCACAGCAGCAGCAGTGATCAGCCGGCAGCTGTTGGCCTAGCCTCGCCTCCAGCCACGCCCCGTAAGGGGGCAGCCGCTGAGTTGCCTCTGCTCAAAGAATACGAGGCAATTCCAGCGCTTGGCGCATACTTTGAGGTGCGTGTGGCACTCTCTATAAATCCTGGCCACTTTGCGGTATGTATGCTCAACAGTTTAAGGTTACATTCTCAACTAATCACATGTCCCGATCACAGGTGCAACCCTACAAGTGGTACAATCAACTGCAGCGTCTGATGAAGCAGTTGCAAGCACACTGTAAGAGTTCGTCGGCACAGACTGTGCTGCCCACGCAGCTGACCATTGGACAGGCCTATGCTGCCGCGGACAAGGAAGGCGTGTATCATCGGTAGGTGAAATGCCATTTGAGAGAACAAGAGCATCACTTTATATCCTGTTAATTTGCAGCGTAAATATTCGCAAGATTTACGATGAAATGATACAGGTGCGTTACGTGGACGTGGGCGACGATGGCGTCGTGCGCTGTAATCAACTGTTGCAGCTAACACCAGAGTTCCGGGAGTTGCCCATGATGTCGTTGCCGGCTCAGCTTCATGGTGAGTTGTGAAACAGGCAAGCTGCGTAATTGTTGTAAGGAATAGGACATCACTTTGGAAAGATATTTCAGGACTTTTAATGTATCCATCATATATGAGAATTGTTAGAGGCTTGTCCATTTGCCAAATTATTTCAAACTTAATTTCATTCGCAATTTACAAAGTTATAGTAATTAGATATATACATTCAGCTGTCATGGTTAAGTTTTATTATGAAAATATTTGTTGTCTATTGAGATGTCTAAACCAAGCTCACAGATTGTACATATTTGGTAGTATCTTAGACATTTTGAAGAAATTTAACTAATATAGGGCTCCGCAAGGGTATCAAATTGTTGGTCTACCAAAAATAATCTGTATATGTGTATGTGCCGGACTCTTCCGCATGATTTAGTTGAAATTTTGATCAATTACATATGGCACGCTTTCGTTTCTGCAGGAATTCAACTGACAGGCATCGATTGGACACAGGAGAACTGTATGCGTTTTCGAAAGCTGACATTGGGGCAACAATTCATTGGCATTGTCCGGCGCGTGGATAAGTTGAAGGATGAGCGACGAGCACTCAGTCTGGAGTTAATTGATACCTCAACGCCGCAGGACATTAAAGTTCACGAAACACTCATTAGCGAGAAGCACGCGCTGCCAGCACCGTAAACTGGAACAACAATTGTCTTCCCCGTTGAGATTACGAAACTAACGACTCATTTGTTTTGTTTACGTTTATTTGTTTTAAATTATGTGGGCTAAAGCTATTGCAAACACACACACATATATATAAATATATATATACACACACAGATATTTATGAGCCAACATTCCGCTTATAGTATTTAAGTTATATTACTATGTTACTCTGTTGTATTCAAGCAAAGCGCAACAATAAAGTATGATTTTTGCTACCGAGAGAATGGATGCACTTGGTTTGCCGACTTGATGTTGGTTTTTACAGCCGATGGTGCCTTGCCTAGCTGTTGCTGGACGTTGCCGGGACTCATGGATGGTCCGCCCATGGGCGGTGTGGGGCCCCGGATTGATGGCGGCACCATCATGCCCGGACCTGGACCGTAGTTGGCCTTGAATTGCAGACCTTTGCCCATTCCAACAGCTGCCACCAGCATATGTGTATCCGCCATGCTGCTTGTCTGCTGGATGCCAGTGCGTGAGCTGGACTCGATCTCCCATTCCTCACGGGCCTTGCTCACCATATCCAGTACGTGTGAGACAACCTTGTTGTATTGTGTGACCTGCTTCATGGCCGCATCGTTGGTAAGATTGGCCGCCTTCTGTTCATTCTGCTGCATCTTTTGCTCAGTAATGGGGTCGGGGCGTGTGCGCAGATAATCGGGAACAATGTCGTGCGAAAAAACCGGTACACGGGCCTCCGTTATATTAACCAGCGTTTCGTCGCGGTCCATGGATACGAGCAGCGGCAGCACAGTGCGATTTCGTAGTGGCGGACACTGCTCCTTGGCCAGAATCTTTGTTAGACCAGTTAAGTGGCTAGATATGATGGCAAAATTATCCAGAAACGTTGGCCAATTAATGTCCATGTACTCCATTTCCAGTTTCTGTATCATGGACAAAACAGCCAATTTTAAGTCATTCAGACGCTGCACCACCGCATCCAGCGTCATTTCGAAGTGCTTTTCCTCGCGCTGCATTTTGCTTGTGTGTAAATATACTTATAAAAGCTTTTTACTAACAACTTAACAATTTTCTAAAGTGTTTTACAAATGAGCAATTAGAGCTGGCAAAGCAGCGAATAAAAATTAATATTTATCGATGTTTAGTTCTGTGAACAAGGGATGAGAAGTGTGGCAACGCTGAAGATTATACACGAGCGCAAGTCTCGATAGTCTTATTAGTATTTTAGCAAACGATATTTAAATACTGAGCTGGTACTATCGATACCGATACAAAAAAACAAGCTAATTGAATTCAAAAGCTGTTTATACTGCCAGCTATTTTTAATCTATAAAAATATTTCTTTTAAGCTGAATATCTCACATATTATTATATTTAACGATTATTCCAAATTACAGTTTTGAATAGGTCGACTCGTGGGCTACCATTGACGATTGGATATCAGTTAATTTTTGACAACCCGTCAGAGCCATCGTAATTTCAAAATCCTTTCTCAACACACCCAGCAATTGTTCCACGCCTCGCTGTCCATTATAGGCCAGACCATAGATCGCCGGACGACCTACGAAAACCGTTTTGGCACCCAGAGCTAATGCCTTGAATATATCATTTCCCTGTGTAACGCCGCCGTCCAGCATTACAATCAGATCATTGCCCACGGCTTTTACCACCTCCGGGAGGGCTTCAATTGAGGCTGGAACGGTGTCGATTTGGCGGGCGCCATGATTGGAGACAATAACGCCTGCACAGCCGAATTCCCTTGCCAAAACGGCGTCTTCTGCGGTGAGAATACCTTTGACGACAATGGGCAGGTGTGTTAACTGTTTCAGCCAGTTGATGTCCTTCCACGTAATGCTGGGATCGAATTGACTGGCGACATACTCATTAATTCCAGATCCTCCATCGGTGACAACGCCATTCGCCTGTTCGCCCTGAAAGTTGGCCAGACTCAGGTGCGATGGCAAGCTGAACTTGTTGCGCACATCAGATCGACGGTGTCCAAAAATGGGAGCATCTACGGTCAAAACCAAAGCCTTGAAGTTTGCCTTCTCTGCGCGACGAACTATCTTCTCGGTCAGCGATCTGCGAGTCAAAGATGATGTAAATCTCTGCCCAAAGTATAAGTAGAGGATTTCAACCTACCGATCTTTGTAGATATAAAGCTGGAACCACTTTTGAGTATTGGGAGCAGCAGCTGCCACATCCTCCAACGATGTAGTGGAAAGCGTGCTCAAAATGAAAATGGAGCCAGCTTTCCCAGCAGCGCGTGCATTTCCAATTTCTCCATCCGGATGCGCCATCTTCTGCATTGCGGTCGGTGCGATTCCCAGTGGCCACTTCAACTGCTGGCCAAATATCTGGCAGCTGATGTCCAGCTGGGAGACATCACGCAGGCAACGCGGACGCAGTCGTAATCTATGAATAAAAGTAAATAAGAAAATTATGTGGGTACAATTAAAAGAGGAGAATTCACCTTTTAAATGCCTCTCGATTCAGCCTAAGTGAGAACTGATCTCCTGCCCCACTCTTATAATAATCCTTTGCACTCTTCTCCAGCTTACTGTCAGCCTGCTGCTCAAAGTCCTCCACACAAACTAAATCCATCCTTGCTTGAAGTCTTACGTTAGCAATGAAACTTCGATGCTGTCAACACTGTTCGCTGCAGTTCCTAGACTAAATCTCTATCTCAATTACAATCGCATCTGTCGCTGCTTTATAAGTTTATTAACATGCGCCGTGATAACCTACTGAGCCGTATTTAGCAGCTGATAACCGCAACCTAAAGTAAACAAACACAAAGAACAGATTATTAAACTACGTAAGAAGATACGACAACTGGCAGGCAGTCCTATTTGAGTCTTTATGGAATCCGTTGATTAGGCAAGTCCGTGATTAATACTTTATTTTATTGACTGGCAGCTTGGGAGGCTTATGAAAAGATCATTTTTTAGAAGAGCCATTTAACTCTGAGCAATTTTTCCCTAGGTTAGAAAGATAACAGCTGCAAAACAAAGATTTTTGTTTACTTTCAGTTGTACGGTGTAAGGGCATAAAGAACAATTATGTATTTATAACAAACTTTTAATAAAACAACACAGTCAAACAATGAAATAACAAATGTGTTTGTCAAATTAAACGCTATATGCTGACTTTAGGTTCCTGAAATACTCTAGATCTGTTTGACTAATCGAAGGCACAAATTTGTTGAAGGATGTTGTAAAGTCTTCTGTTTCAACAATGATATTCTCGGCATTTAACTCCTTGGCCGAGAATCCGTCATTCACATGGTTGTTTATGGTTCTTCTGACAGCAGAAAGCCAAGCATTTGAGCATATAGAATATAAATCCGCACCGCTCATTTCGCTTTTCAGGAGCTCTGCAATCTGCACTAAGTCCACGTCGCTGGCCAGGATAAAGCGTTGCGTTTGGGCGCGCAAAACAGACGCCTTATCGTCGGCAGTAGAACAGGGACCCACATAGAAGAGTTTATCGAAACGTCCGGGTCGCAGAAGTGCGGGATCAATCAGATCGGGACGATTTGTGGCAGCGAGTATGAAAATGGGCTTGGTTGAGTCTCCATTGCACATGCCGTCCATCTCGGCGAGCAGTTGCGACACCACGCGATCCATAACTCCGCCAGAGTCACCGGCGACACCTCGATTAGGTGCCAGCGAGTCCAGCTCATCCAAGAACAGCACACAGGGCGCCGCTGAGCGAGCGCGTGTAAATACTTCCCGCACATTTTGTTCGCTCTGGCCCACATACATGTTCAGCAGCTCAGGGCCCTGTACAGAGAGGAAGCTCAGATTGCACTCGGTGGCCACCGCCTTGGCGACCAGCGTCTTTCCTGTTCCCGGTGGCCCATAAAGCAGAATGCCAGAGCGCCGTAAATTCTTGCCCATCAGATGAACATGCTTCAACGGCAGTCCAATGCTGCTTTGGATTTCATCCTTGAGCTTATAGAGGCCTCCGATATCGGACCAGTATACCTTGGGCACCTTCGGAGCACCAAGACTGTCGGCGAACGAGCTTTGCATATCGTTTAGGTTTTTGGCAAAGTGATCCAGCGTCAGGTTGGTTTGTCCGTACTTGTGACGACGCTTAAGTCGCACGGCGTTATCATAGAGTAGCTGCAGATCACCCAAAAGGAATCCCTGCGACTTGTTCGCCACTTCCCGCAACACTTGCTGCGTTTCCTGCCATTTTGGTGAAAGCCTACCCATATATTTGGACTGCATGTACAGCGGGAAAAGCGGAATCTGGGCAAGCGCTTTCTGGTTGTAAATTGCGTCGTTAAATGATTCTCGCACGTGCATCCATTTCAACAGCTCGAAGCGCTCCTCTTGATTGGGCACTTCAATGCTAATTATCTCCAGGAATAGGCTCTGTATCATTGGCTTCAGATGCTTGTCGCTGGTGAGCGCCACCACAACAACTGGGAACTTGCGATCGCGGGCGAACAGCTCTTGGATCTGCACGTGGAAGGCGGAGAGCAAGCGTAGATCCTCGTTTCCTTCGTTATCGATGCCAAAGATCTGAAAGTGGAAGGATTAGAATTATGCGCACTCCATAGATGCATTTAAAGTTACCTCAAAGTTGTGGAAACAAATGAGCAGCGGTTCACTGATCAAGTTCTTGGCAAATACAGCCTTCAGCTTCATCTCTGTGTGCGATGGAATCTGTGATACAATTTCCGCACAGTCCGCTCCGTAAATATGCATGCCCAGCTCTTGGGCTACGGCATTAATGAGCTTCGTCTTTCCGGCGCCGCGATCGCCTTGCAGCAGGAAAACTGGGAAGATATGCTTGGATGATAGACAGCTGGACTTCTTTGGCAAAAATGCATCCACTGAAGAGCGTAGCATCTGATATGGCTTCCTCAAGCCACTCGGATAATTGACAGCAATGGCACAGTTGTCCAGAGTCTGGCGTGGTAGAAAGCTTTGCGATTGCGGCACCTGCACCAGGTTGCTGAAGTTCTTGGCCACAACTGCCTGCAACTCAAAGTCGCTGCCCTTCACCTCAAGGTGTATGCAGCGGAAGAAGACCTCGCGCAGATACGCGAATATCAGATGATAATGTGCATAGGCAGCAGTGCCGACCAACTGGGCGTTCACCTCAATGCGATACGTGTGTCCGCGGTGCAGCAGACGTGGCGTATTGAAGTAGTTGCTCAGTATCAGCTCAGAAAGTTCTGCTGGCAGCTCATGCGGATTGTTGAGCAGATAAACGTGCGCCTTGGTGGCTATATTTGGTATGGTCTGTTCATCGTTGAGGCTTTCCAGCTGGACCCAGCAATTGTTACGCTTGTTGCCCAGACGATCCATCAAATTGCCGTAAAAGTTTTCCTAAAATGAAGACACACTTTAAACAGATCTATCCATTTAGTGAGATATGTAATTCGTACTCACCTGCACATAAAGGCAGTTTCTTTGGCACTGAGAGTTCTCCACCGGCAAGATTTGTCCAACTATGGTGTATGGCGTATCCTGCAGAATCTGCTTGATCACCACTTCTGACGAGCTCCAGGAACGTTCGGTATTTGTGGCCAAGGAATTGTTGGACTGACCACCGCGACGTACCACCAAGTTGACAAAGTTCACATCGTCCGATTCGGCGTAAGTGTCGTAGACATCCTTGCTGGCAAATATGATATGCTCGGATTTGATCAGCTCATTCCTGATCAGCAAATCATACAGTTGATTGGGCATGGGCGTCAGCAGATACTTGCCCCTGTAGTATTTGGCGTAACGCCAATAGACCGCATATATCAAGTAACCCGGGTAAAAGAACCAGGGCCACTTTGGCACGAGTAGCTGTACAACTGAGTTGTAGCCCTCGACGAGTTCCTGCACGCGACCCGTGTAACTGTATCTGGTTTCCACATCGCCTCCTGTGTCATTGTCAAGGGATTTCTGTGGCTTGGCGGCAACTTTTTTCTGTGAAGGTCAACGTACACACACATATATACATATCTGAACAAAAATAAGCAAATACATACATAAGCATGAATAGTTCTGCTTCTTTTAACCTACCACAACAATATCAACATCACTCATGATTGGGAGACATAAATACAAAGGTTACTTGTGTAGAGGCAAAGTCTAAGTGCGGGGAATTGGATCACAGGTATATACAGGCACAATTTTAATCTGAAACAAGCTGTTATAAATACTATTTTAAGTTAATATTTGCCACTACTCGCATAATTTCGAATTTCAAATACTATATTGTTACGTACCTTTTTCACAATTACTCTTTTCTTCATGACTTTTCGGCTAGTTGTTAACAGAACTACTTTCCAATGCTGAGTTAAGGTTTCAGATGGAAGGAACCGTTAGAATTAATAAGCAAGATGTATTTATATTTTCTAAATATTTATATATTCCAAATCTGCGTGGAAATATATAAATATTGCTCGCGGAAATATATCGTTGAGCCTGCCAGTGTTGAGCAATGTGAGCTTGCATGGTTGCATGGCAGGAGGATAAGAAACAGTATCGATACAACAAACTTCGATAATTACGTATAAAATAATTGTAAAATTATAATAAAAATAAAATTAGATTAATTATAAAGACTGCAAATTTTAAATTATTGATATTCAATTAATTGTTCTGCTCACAGCAAACCGATAATTATTAACCTACTAAGTACAATCGATATTAGTAGTAACAACACTGTAGTTGTTGTATATCGATATCGATAGTACCAAAACAAACATAAACTTTGTAGAATATATGTAAGATTTCTTTCATTTAAAAATGAGTGTAGAAGTAACCAATATAAACGGAGGCAATGGCAATGAGAATCCGGGACAGTCGCAGGACAAGCGTGAGCTGTTGTGCCTGCTCAAACTGCTCAGGAAGTATCAGCTGAAGGGCACAGAGGAGCTGCTGTGCCAGGAGGCAAATGTGAACAGTTCGGATCTTGCAAGCATATGTGAAAGTGATGTAAAGTCGGTGCTCAGCGCAGCACTGACGTTGGCGGATGATGGACATGACACCAAGCCGGCACAAGCATCGACAGCTGTCGAAGCGAAGTCCGAAGTGAATGCGGCCGAAGCGCTGGCAAAATTCATTGGGGACGATGCCTTCGATCCCCAACAGTATGAGCAGGCGTATGAGGAACTGCGCACGTTTGTGGAGGACTCCTTAGATATATACAAGCACGAATTATCCATGGTTCTGTATCCGATATTAGTGCAGATCTATTTCAAAATACTGGCCAGCGGACAGGTTGAAAAGGCGCGTGGATTCATCGAGAAATACAAATCAGATCTCGATGGCTATTACATCGAGGGACTGTTCAACTTGCTGCTGATATCAAAGCCAGAGGAGCTGCTGGAGAACGATCTTGTCACTGCAATGGAGACGGACAAGTTTGTGATTCGCATGTCCAGGGATGCACACTCGCTGTTCAAGCGTCACATACAGGATCGCAGGCAGGAGGTGGTCGCGGATATTGTGGCCAAGTATCTGCACTTTGATACCTACGAGGGCATGGCCCGCAACAAGTTGCAATGCGTGGCGACGGCAGGATCGCACATCGGAGACGCGAAGCGACAAGACAACAAGATTCGTGTTTACTATGGTCTGCTCAAGGAAGTTGACTTCCAGACACTCACCACGCCTGCACCTGCGCCAGAGGAGGAGGACGATGATCCTGACGCGCCCGATCGACCCAAGAAAAAGAAGCCAAAAAAAGATCCACTGCTATCAAAGAAATCAAAGTCGGATCCAAACGCTCCTGCCATCGATAGGATACCGCTGCCAGAACTTAAGGATGCGGATAAGTTGCTGAAGCTCAAGGCGCTGCGTGAGGCCAGCAAGCGTCTGCCCCTCAACAAGGATCAGCTGCCCTCTGCCGTATTCTACACTGTTCTAAACTCCAGCCAGGGCGTAACATGTGCCGAAATATCCGACGATTCAACGATGCTGGCCTGCGGATTTGGTGATTCCACGGTGCGCATCTGGTCATTGACGCCAGCCAAGTTGCGTGCCCTTAAAGATGCCGATGCGCTGCGTGAGCTGGACAAAGAATCGGCGGACATCAATGCCCGAATGCTCGACGAGCGAAGCGGCGAAATGACGCGTACCTTTTTGGGCCACACGGGTCCAGTTTATCGTTGCGCCTTTGCACCCGAGATGAACCTGATACTCTCCTGTTCCGAGGACAGCACAATACGACTGTGGTCGCTTCTCACCTGGTCCTGCGTCGTCACCTATCGTGGTCACGTCTATCCCGTGTGGGATGTGCGCTTTGCGCCGCACGGATATTATTTTGTGTCGTGCTCATTTGACAAAACTGCCCGCTTGTGGGCCACCGACTCGAACCAGGCGCTCCGCGTCTTTGTCGGCCATCTGTCGGACGTAGATTGCGTGCAGTTTCATCCGAATTCCAATTACGTGGCCACTGGTTCCAGCGATCGCACTGTGCGCCTATGGGATGCGCTCACAGGTCAATCCGTGCGCCTCATGACCGGTCATAAGGGAACTGTTAGCACTCTGGCATTCTCCGCTTGCGGGCGTTACTTGGCCTCTGGCTCCGTCGACCACAACATCATTATCTGGGATCTGTCCAGCGGTTCGCTGGTCACCACACTGCTGCGGCACACCAGCACCGTGTCCACAATTACATTCAGTCGCGATGGCACGCTGCTGGCGGCAGCTGGCCTGGACAACAACCTGACGCTGTGGGACTTTCACCGGCTGACCGAGGATTATCTGAGCAATCATATAACTGTTTCGCATCACCAGGACGAGAATGACGAGGATGTCTATCTGTTGCGTACATTTCCCAGCAAGAACTCTCCATTCGTGGCGCTGCACTTTACGCGTCGCAATCTTTTAATGTGCGTGGGTCTGTTTAAGAGCTAGACCCTCAAGAATATTGCAAATATTTATAACTTTTACAAGCAAGACAGTGACGAGCTAGGAATTGCAGTATGCAGTGCTGTGATTCTTAATGTTGTAGTCGATTCTCTCGATCTTTGAGTTAAGTTTATGATGTGACTGTCTCGCGTTTTCATTTGCTGACAAACCAAGCAAGTTAATATAGATATAAGTTAATAATAAAATTGTAGTCTTGCTAAATAAAAATGTCTTTCAATTAGCTGAAGAATTTAAATCTTATACAATATACATACTTTTTAATATGTGTATATGAGTTAATAATAAAATTGTAGTCTGTCTAAATACAAATGTCTGTCTATTGTCTAGATGTTTGCCTGGAATTCTATATGCCATTGAAGACATATTCCCATATACATTTCTATCGTACATCAAAAACGTTATAAGTTATTTTTTAATCCCAAAGGATTTAAATCTTATTTAATATACATAATTATTATATGTACATAACATAAAAGTAAAAATTTCAGAACGGAGTGGGGGATTTGTATACAGAGAAAGCATTCAGTTGGCTTCACTCCACGTCTGCAATGCCGAATGTACGACGCACTGCCTCGAAGTTCTTGATGTTGAAGACGGAACAACGCGGAGGCTTCTCTCCGCCAAAGGCCAGCGTGTAGGGATCATCTGGGCATTGTCGCATGCACTGCAGCCTGCCCATGTTGAAGTCGTGCTCGTAGACGTGCTTCACCTCGGTCGTATTGAAATTCCATATCTTGAGCGCACCTTCTGTGGATGTGGAGGTTAGCAGATTCGGCATCAGTTTGTTAAAGCACACGCCGGAGATCTCCTCGTTGTGCGCCTTGACGGACCAGAGCAGTTCGTTCGGTTTGCGTCTGTCGGCGTAGTGCAAGCTGCCGTCGTTGGAGCCGATAATGAAGTAGTTGGTCTCTGCTGGATGCCAGAGAACCTTCTCCACCTCGCCGTCAATTTGCCACTTGATGTACGACGCATTGACGCTCTCGGCGTCGCGACAATCGAACAGACGCACCAATCCGTCAGCACAGCCTGTTAGAATGCTCTGCGCATCCTCGGGATGGAACTCTATGGACTGTACCTTCTCCTCGAAGGCGGTAATGGTTGTGTGCGGTTGTCCCTCGTCCATGTCCCAGAGTATGAGTGTTTGGTCCACCGATCCACTTGCAAGAATATGCTCGAATTGTGCATTCCACGACAGATCCAGAACAGCATCCTTGTGACCATATTGCTCCTTCTGCTTCTTGCGATTTCCCTTGGAGCCCAGTTTAAATGTCGGCTCAATGGAGTCCTGTATGTCCAGATCCCAGATTGTGATGATCGGGTCCATGCAGCCAATGGCGCACATGTTGCCGGGCTTGTCGCTGCCCGCATCGTGATTCATCCACTCGATGCACAGCGGAAAACTGGGCAGCAGAAAGTCGTGGTGTGTGTAAAGCGCTTCCTCCTCTTGATTGAATACCCAGACCTCCATGCTGGCGGCATCGTCCTGCACATGTCCGACCAGCACTAGGTTATCTGTTGGCTTGATCACCTCATCTTCAGCCTCGGAGTCCTCGTCCTCATCGGGCACCTGCTGGTCGGCGTCCACAACGTTGGCCAAGTTTGTCACCGTTGAGTTTTCCTCGTTTTCGTAATTGTTGAAATTGAACTCGTCTTGTGGATTGTGATTTTCGTTGCCAGCATTTGCCGCAACCTCCTCGTTGTCCACATCCATGTTTTCTCCGTCTCCGTCTCCCTCTTCATCATCATCATCTTCGTCATCGTCTTCGTTCTCCTCCAGCATATTCTGCGTCTCGCCAATAATACGTGCAAGTTCTGTTTGTGTCAGCACAATTTTGTCAGGACGCTCCTTGGTGACTCCACGGGGCACAAAACACAATGCTGGCACAAAGTCTATGCTTGGCTCTGGCGGCACCCCCTCTTCCACCTCTGCCATTGTAAATGCAACAATAAAATTGGAACGTTGGCACAACTAACGAAATAATGAAAAGTCAAACACGTGCAGCAGTGGGCGCATTCAAAAATAGTACTAAATTACGCCTGAAGACAGACAGTGTGACCACACTCTGTAAGCTTTGCTTCTTATTTGCTTCTCATGCAAAGAAAATACCAAGCGCTGTTAATAACATATCAGCGAGCTGTTAATCTTTGAATGTCATTAACTGTCTGAATAAATTCGAGTATGCTTATTTATCAAACTAACGAATCTAATTAAAATTCATGGCATTTTTAATTCACATTTTATTTAAGATACATTTAAAGTTCCTTCTCAAACTATGTGCCACGATAAGTTGTGTATCCATAAGGACTGAGGAGAAGTGGAATATGATAGTTTTGATTTTCGTTACAGTCCACAATAATTTCAATCGCTGGATACAAAGTTGTCATATTTTTCGCAGCAAAATACGCTCCCACATGGAATGTTAACTTATAGACGCCCATGGGAAACTCGCCTTGGTCCAGCAATAGACAGCGGCCATCTGAATTTGTTTGAGATGGACGTATAGCTCTCCATTCTTGTATCTCGTCCAGGCGGTAAACAGTTACTTTAATATTTGGAGCTGCCTTTCCGGAGGAAGTTTCCAGCACATGCGTTGAAAGTTTACGTGTGTTCATTTCGGCAAGAGTCTGACTAATGACGACTGAGATATAAGCTTGTGATATTTATAGTTTAAGCATCTTAAGTAAACCTGATCTGTTTACATACTAAATTGTTCTGTTAAAATAAAAAGATAACGTGTTTTAATATAAAAGAGTGTTCTTATGGCCTCTACTCTGTACCAAACTCTTTTATCTATCATAAACATTCGACATTTTCAGTCTGATAAGCGTAAAGAAAGCAAAAGAAAATATATAGATAAAATGTATACATTATATACACGGTCATAGATACCATCCACAGCATGCAACAAGTTGAGGGTAGTTAAATACATAACTGTTCCCAGTGCCAGTGCATTGCGCTGTGTTAGTTAACATAAAGGTTCTTATCTGTACATACTTTATTGTCATCAGCAGTAGTTAAATTCAAATTGAAGCCTGTTAATTGCAGACTTATAGTGCTTGCTTATTAGAATTCAGGCGAGAAGCACTGGAGTTATAAATAAAGAGGTTTGAATTGACAATGCTCTAACAGATAATTTTGAAATTTGCAGTCCGTTAACATCGCTCATACAACATACGTATGTATATCGATAGGCAATAAAAGAATCTGTAAATAAACAGCGCCAGCTAGCAACATGTCTCTGTTAAATCACTGACAACAGCATTGCTGCCAGATATTTTGTTATTGTACAGATTGTTATTGGAGCGGTCGGTTCGGTTGATTTTTCTCGGAACATCCGCGTCGCGACTTTGAATATGATTTTCAAAGAATAAACTTGGATTGAGAAGCCAAGATGTTGCTGCTGTAAATGTAAAATGACGACAACAATGTTGATAATGTAATAATGTAGATAAGTGATGCATAATCCGACAGCAAGCAATCCTGTGTTGCAAGCAATGAATTAAACATTTTTGCATGCCGGTAATAATAAAGTATATTAAAAGTCAAAGTATATTATGTACTTGTTGTGATGTCAATTAAATTGCCCACGTTTCTAGTGCACCCAGCAAAAGAGCAACAGTTGTTTGTGTAAATAATATTAGTGTTGTAAAAGAATACAAATATGCAATGCAAATGATATCCGTGTTGCGTTAAGAGCTAGTAAACAATACTGGAGAATAGAACAGCCATTATTCTTATTGGAAAGTACAAACTTCTTTGTTTGTAATGTATGTAAACTTGAATGTTTATTTCATATATGCAGCTTACTAATACATACCCATACACAGTCACACACACACACACAAGCGCTACTCTGAACTGTGTTTGAGCAGAAGCATCGAAGTTACCAACTTCAATCCCAACAAATCTTAAACCAGTTTTAAGATACATATTCTTGTTGTCTGTCTGCGTGTGCATGTTTTATTTCGCATTATTTTCGTTTGTGTTTGGAGGTTTTGCTGCCTCTGCAGCTTTAGGTGTGTGTTTCTATATGTATGTACATATGTGTGTCTGTTTGGTTGTAAATCTATACAAGTTTATATGTATCACTGGATGTCTGTGTGTGTGTGTGTATACCCTTTGGCTGTTTCTCTTTTCCTCTGCTTTAAACTAATCGCGTGATGATTTTTGTTTTTGTTTTTACTGCCATTCATTGTTATTGTTGGTCTGTCTGTCGTTATAATCCAATGGATCCCCCTTAACAAGTACTGCACGTCTTACCAGCTTTGTCTAAACCACCTACTACTCCAACGCAAAACATGAGATTAAGACAACAATAACAAGCTCAGTTTAAAAACCAGATTGACAACAACAACAACAACTGAAGCTTCAAAAACTTGAACTACATTTAATGTCTGTTCGTTTGCCTATTGAACTGGGATTAATAACATTTTAAAGGTAAGTCAAGCAATATACCAATTATTTACATTTACTTATAGCAATAAATTTATAAGTATTTAATATGAGTAATAAAGTTAAAGTGCTT
The DNA here is from genome assembly GCA_958299025.2 of Drosophila histrio. NCBI lineage: Eukaryota > Metazoa > Arthropoda > Insecta > Diptera > Drosophilidae > Drosophila > Drosophila histrio. The sequence goes on from OY729167.1 coordinate 7,489,946, forward strand.
TATATCTCACTAAACAATATGTTTACTTACAAAAGTACTTAAATAGTTCATTTGTTGAGTATTTAATTTAATTACAGATCATAAACAAAGCAAAGAAATTGATTATATTTGGTTGTATATTAAAAACATTATTGAAATATATTTATTTATATTTTTTAAAATTCATTTTTTATCATAATTTATCTGGTACAACATAGTAATGACTTCATGGTGATTACCACACACCAATGAAATTTTGCAAACTTGTTGCTCATTATACAATGATAAAAACGTAATCAGAAAATGCTAACGGTCTGTCCGTCGATATGTTTAATTGATTGATATGAATCAATCGGCAAACAAAAAAAAAAAAACGTTTCTGCCCTCAAGACAAACACAAGCAACACATTAACAGTACTGTAAACATTTGGAAATTTTAATAGTATGCTGTAATGCCGCTGCGAAAGTCCAGCGAGTCTCCACTTGGAGATAATTTCCAATGTATGTAGAGATATGTATATTAGTATTTGCATAACTGAAAGAAATACCAAAGCTGTCGGTATCTTTTAACTGATCATTAAAGCCTGCTGGCAAATTAGAAACTAGTCTCCTCTCATTGACAGTTTAGCAAAAACAAAAAAACAAACTCATCGTCGAGAGCATTTCTCAACTGAGCAGAGCTTTGAGAGCAAAAAAAGTGAAGTGCCAATGTGGAAGAGTGGAAGTCAGTGGAAACAGGAAATGAGTTCAGTTTTTCAAGTACCTTTTGTCCGCTTGGACATTGCAATGAGTACTTTTTGCGTCACGTCATTCCATGATGTTCTTTTTTGTATACTCTACTACTATAGGAAAGTGTAGTTGAGTAGTTTGATACATATTTTCTTATAGTTTCTGTAATAACGCTGAAAAACCATCGTTAATTAAAACAACAATATTTATTTATATTAACATATGTGTACTGGTGTACCACTATATATTGGTCCTACATAGTCGGTGTCCCTTAATCGACCAAACTATCTCTCTATCTCTCTCTGCATTCGAAGCTACCCGTCGTGAGAGAGTGCCTCGCTCTGAATCTCGTCTCCGCTCTCCGCTGCTCGTACGGGTCTCTACAGATTCTGTGTTATATTTTATTATTTGTTTCTTCTAAAATATGTTTCCTTTTGGTTTGCTTAGGCTATCTGTGTTTCTTCCTTTCTGTATCCCTTTTGAACTCTTACTGTTTATACAGATGTCCCGCATATAGTGGTAAACCGAGCTGGAACTCAGATATGCATAGTTTAAAGCACTTGGGGTACAATATGACAATAGTACTACAGACATTCCTCATGTGAAACACTTGATCACCACATGTCCTCAGGGCACTCCCAGTTCACAGTTCTCCCCGTTTTGTATGTTTACACTGTGAACTACTATGTCTCATATTACATGTCGTCATTGTGTTAACCCTGCATCAGGGTTGCATTAAGCACATTTCGTGCTTTCATAAAGGAAATTGCAAATGCACAAAACTACAAGCAAATATATTTATAGAAATAAAGCTAAAGTATATTAATTTTTGTAAGTGTTTTGTGTGTGTTTATGCCAAGTTTGTCTGTAAATTCTTTGGCTCTGGTGTGGAAACTACAGACCTAAATATAAAAATACCTATTTATGTATTGAAGTGTGTTGTTGTTTGTGTTGTTGCGGCAGGTAGCGTGACTAAGGCATTCGCCATGCTGAAGTGATTTTTAAAAAAAAATTTGAAACAAATTTCAGTTTTCTTCGCTGTCTCACTTATATGCGCTTTACTGCCAAATTACTGCTGCTGTTAACAAGTCAACCAAGTCCAAAAACCAGACATTATATTATTTTATAGTATATACACACACACACGCACACACAGAGTTGATGCTTGATGCATTTACGCTGTGGCGCAAAATTCAAACACTGCAAATAATTGGAAAGGCATCCCAAGATGTTACTATAAGTATGTGCAGTTGCCGATGCTGTCGGCGGTGCTGTGTTGAGTGGTTGTTGGATTGATGGTAATGGAGTGTTAGGCCGATCCACAGTCTCGCACTGAATCCCAATTGTAACGCAACCGTTAAACACAAACGGCGAGTTGGAGAAATAATGAAAATCTTTAGATATAGTACACATACAAGCATAATTATGCATACTAGAAATTCTGAATGATAAAAGTACTTATGAATTGATCGAGTTGCATGCACACGCAATCGAAAACAATTGCCACATTGACACACATACAAATTGTTAATACCTCGTTGCAGGTTCCTCCGTATTACACTCGACAACGATGATGATGACGAACTATGTATATAAAAGACCTTCATGGTGGAAAACAAAAAACTGAACCACAAGACAGAAGATAGACGAGGTTGATGACGCGACGACGACAATGGCAATAAAAGCACTTGCAGACAAGAGGGACAAGTGTTTGAAACGATGACGGGGACGGCACCGAGGGCAGTTTGAGGGAAACAAATTGGTCGTGCTGTGCATATTAAATAACAACAAAAGAAAAAGTAAAGAAAACAAGAACATACGATAAGTTGTAATTGAATTTGCAACTGTGTAAGAATCAAGCATTGCATACGAAATTGTTACTGCTCCCCAAGAAATGTACATATATGTACATACATATACTATGTATGCAGTTGATGTGTTCAATGTGGTTACGTTTTCCCCGCTTAAATGGCTTTTAACAACTTGCAAATCGTATAATCAAGACATCAGCAATATGATAGATTTGTAGTCAATTTGACCTATATTTTGGAGTTTGAAGTTTGGATGGCTGGCTTTATGCCAAGCAATGCTGTTAATTGGGTCAAAATTGTTCATGTGGCCCGCTAATCTTTGCACCACTTCAGAGCACAAGAGACCAGGCCCAAACGACCCTAACTCCCAGTCAACTCCCATCAATGTCCGTCTCTTTGTTACTCTGCGGGTTTTAGACTCATTTTCATTGCGGATAATTTCACCTTTCATACTACTACTAGTTGGCAAAAGACGTTGAAACGATTTGGCGCTAATGTTGCCTATGTTTACCGTGTTTTCTGCTCGTCTTTATGGCTTTCTTTTTAGCATTTTTGCTTTATTAGCGTTACTTTTTTTGGGACAACGCAATTATGCTTATTTCTAGAGACAGAGCTAGCTTTAAATGTACTCTTCCTCCTTCTCTCTATAAATGTGAAAATGAATATGATATTCCCTATTGGGTTAATCAATGTTCTGGCTAATAGATAGACTGTATGTAATGACCTGTCGTGGTTGGAAGACCGCACCCAAACGTGAGATTGATTTGTGGAAGCGAATTCAGTCAGACATTTAAATCTAATTGCGATCACTGATTAATCCGTGATCACAATTAGTCGCTGTCGCGGTCACCATTTGTTGCTGATTGTTTATTGGCCTCACTACTGTTTAATCAAATGAATAACTTTTGCAAATCTACTCGTATTCGCATTCGTATTTGATTATCAACATTGCAAGCTCGCAAATTACTCAAGCGTTTAGCTATTTGTGCAATGTTTTGCCATTTAGATATTTTGTTTTATATTGGAACAATGCTGGTACAAGTGCTACGTATATATTTTAATAGCCAACACCCTTTAGCTAAATAGATAAGGTATATTAACTGGTGGTAGATGTATTTAAAGGAGTGTATAACTATTAAAGTTTAAAGACATTCGATGACATTTAAAACAAGCTGAAAACGGTCGGAACCCCGAGCGTAATATACCCTGTGAATCTACAGGGACCCGCTCAAATTTACTCCCAATGTAATTCTCTTGCAATTCTTTATTTTTTCAATTTGTGGCCGATGGGGGCGTGGCATCGCCATCGAATTTCTTAGACACATCAGTCCCAAAATGTTCATCATGTATGCCAAATCTCAAGTCTCTAGCCGCAAAACTGCTTTTGTTATGAGTTTTTTCTTAATTTGTAAGCGAAGGGGGCGTGGCATCCAATAAAAAAGATAAACTTGAACTGCCTGTGAATATTAGTAATACTGGGAGACCAAGTTCAAGCTTCTAGCTCTTATTATCTCTGAGATACTTTCGTTCATACGGATGGACTGACAGACAGACGGACCGACGGACAGATGGACATGGCTATATCGACTTGGCTATTGCTGCTGATCAAGAATATATATACTTTATGGAATCGGCCATGCTTCCCTTTGCCTGTTACATACTTTTAACAAACTTAATATACCCCTAAATGGTATTGAAATGTTATATATGGGGATTTATTATATGATGAATACTTAAATTAACTATAAAGCTTTTATTACATACGAATAATCCAGAAGTCATTCAAGAAACTATTATGAACTATGGGAATATTAGGAGGCATTTCATTATAATTTAAATTTATTTATTGTGTTGTAAGATCTAAAATTGTTTATATAATAAATTAATTATATAGACGTATTGCCGGAAATTTCATTCATTTTATTTCTGTACTCTGCAAGTTTTATTGCTGGTTTTTATTATAGAAATATTACAGAAGTATTTCATTATTAATTTTAAATTGTTTCGTATATATGTATATACTTATTATAATTGCAGTATTTTAAAGTATTTCATGTTGAATTCATTATATCTATGTATCCTGCAAGTTTTATTAAAGGCAGATGATTAATATTGAAGTTATTCAGGGAACTAGTTTATATTATAGAAGTAATATATAAGTTTTTCATAATTAAATATATTTGTATACAAATACCTATTATAATTGGAGTACTTTATGTATTTTAAAGTTTTATTACTTGCAGCTGATTCATGTGCCAAAGTATTTAAGAAATGCATTTATTTGTCAGTTTTAAGGGGTATTTAACTGTTGAGCAGCTGTAATTTATTGCCACTGGCATTGTTATGTTGTTTGTTTGTTCGTGTGAAAGGGTTGTGCCCATACCTTGCCTTACTTTGCACGTCGATATTGTCGTAAAATAAACAGTTGTCGATCGCATTGACGTACGCGTCCTTGGTCAACGTTGAATTTCGCTGACGCATCAGTAAAACGAGTGACAATGTCGAAAGATTTGTGTTATTAAAACAGTGTAATGTTTGAAATATTCGCAGAGATAATATTACAATGTTAAAAGAGAGGAAAGGTATTACATATAGTGCTCTATCTCTAGTTTAAAATGATATCAGGTTATATTCCAAATCAAATTCTATCTTCTAACAATGCGAATAGAAATATCTACATATTATCATATGTACTATAAAAATAAATGTTGTGTAAACACTTGAAGGGATTTGAATGAGGGGAATATAAATTAACGTAGCAATTGAAGCAGACAGAGTTGCAAAGGGGACAAAGGGGAAGAGAATAAATGCAAAACGGAATAATAGAAATAAGTTGAGTAAAAATGCGGAATCAGTACACTGATCTTTGGCATTGTAATTGCTGGAACCGCGACGCTATTTTATCGAAGTCGAACAATTTCTATTTATGCCGATGCCGATCCCGATCCCGGCGACCCCCACTGTAGAATCGAATCTATGCGGAGGTTGTGGAAGCGTCGTCGGTCCGGTTGAGGTTGAGGTTTAGATTGAGTTGAAGAGATGGAGATGGAGTGGTGCGAGGAGAAGCGGAGGCAACCAAAACAACAACAAGCGGCGATCCGATTGTATTCGACTCTTCGGTCTTATTTTTATTACTTATGAAAATCAGAAGAGAAAGACACACAAACAGATATACATAGATACTCGCATAAGAAAATGTTAATTTTATGCCTCTGGCTGAGCGCTCACGTAGAAGTTGTCCGTTGTCGGTTGTCGGTTGTCGGCTGTCGTAAACGACTTTCGATTCAAAAGGCATCGGATCAACGAGCCACTTGTAACGTACTACTGCTAACTGTTCCAATTTTCACAAATTTTAAATGCCTTTTATTCGAAAATAATGGTGAGTAATATTGTAAGCGATTTACAGTGACTGATCTAAATTTGTAGTTCGAATATGTGAGAGACTAGCAGTGTTAGATGGTGTCCAACGCTGTGCTGTTAATTAACAGAGTATAGAAGTTGCATGCTATCTGTTCTGTCTAGCGCTGTTAATTAACATAGCATAGAAGTAGCATCTGTCCTGTCTTGCGCTGTTAAATAACATAGCATAGCAGTAGATCTCTTAGAGAGCTTGCATAAATATGTTAAGCATCTGTTAGGCAGCTCTAATGTTTAACAGTCGCTTTGGATGCAAAAGGATAAAATGCTTTCAGCATCAGCTCTAAATTTTAAGTAGTCGCGTCTCTTTCTTTAAACAATAACCATAATTTAAACTAAATGCATATTCAATATAAACTATGGCTGGTGCCAAGGCATATTTTGTAATTATTTTGAATATTTGAAATTTATATGAACTTTTAATAATAGCCCTGATTACAGCTATCGGTTATTTATGCCGTTTAACGAACTTTCGACATTTGAAATGATTTTGATGCTGTCTTTAACGATTTGTCTGTCTGATTGTGTTTGCAATACACCTACAAACATTTTATTGTACAAAAAAGTAATTTGCATATTACAGAAACTTAAGCATTAGCCAAGCAAGATTTACGCACGTATTAAATAACCACCATGTAAAGTAAGTTGAAATGCTTTGTGTTAGTTTGTTTTATGGTAAATTGCTCAGTTTGTTGTCTGTTGTTGTTGTCTGTTGTTGTTGTCTGTTGTTTGTTGTTGTTGTTTTCGTTGCCTGCATTTGTTGTCTAGTTTTACCCCAAAGGGGCGACACATTAGTTGCCTCTTCTCGTGGTTGTGTTGTGTGTGTTTGCTCGTTGTGGTCTCGTGGTTTTCAGTTTTACTTTTCCAAATACATACTTTAAGTATGTAAATACTTGTCTGTAGTATTCCACTTGTGGGCTATGGCATTGGAGTTTCGTATTACAAGACATCTTTGATGCCAACAAATAGTTGCAAATTCATATACAAAAGGATAAATATGTATATACTAGTACTATTCCTGTTTCACTGTTTGACTAATCAAATTAGGCACTGCATAATTTGTGTAAATTTCAACAGCTTTTTATGTCCCAAAAATGTCATAGAGAAAACGACATTTTCTTAGTTTCGGAAACACGCTTAACAATAAATAAAAACAACAGTTGTGCCACATAAAATTAATAACAAACCAAAAAACAGACAGACACACACATAATAAAAGCGCCAAAAAAATGAAGAAACAACAAAATCAAACTCGTTTAGAACTCAAAACAAGCTTTTATGTTTAAAACAGCAGTCTCAATAATTTATTCATGAATTTATTTAGACGCATTGTTTGTCTGGCTTAAAACAAACTTTTACTTTTCATTATTGTTCGCCTTTGTTGTTGTTGCTGTTTATATTTTTGTAAAGAAATCGTTCGTATTGCAATTAATCTTCAACGGAATCGGCCGACTAATTAGATAAGCATACTGCATCCACCCCCCATCCCCCAAACCCCTGCCAAGAGCTAGCGAAACCCCCGACTTACCAAAACTCTACTCCCAATAGTGTGTGTGTGTGTGTGTGGGCAGCATAGTGAAAGTTTTCAACTCGTTCTATTCCATTGGGCCCCTTAGCCAAGTTGCCGCTGCCAATGATCGCAATTTGCATATCGTCAGTTGCACTTTCCGAGTGTAGAAATCGGGTCAACAACAACAACAACAGCAATGAATGTGATTCACATTAAATTCAATACTATCTTTCGTTTTATTTGACAGCAAAGGAGCCAAAGGATTAGGTCAGGGAATGACCTTACACGCGCAGTTATTGGCATTTCCTTTAAGCCATTCCTATGCAAATCAGTTAACAACACGCAGCACGCAGACTTTCAATAGGATTCATGATATGGCATATACATATGAATGTGGATATGCAAATGAGAATGCCACACAGCGGTGGTCTTAATATTTATATATATATATAGAAGTATATATCGTATACTTGCCTAACCCAAAAGGCTTGGCAGGACTTGACAATACGGAAACGAGACTTCCTGTTTCCGCCTTACGTAATGCAATCGCCTTGTCTTTTACTCGAGAATAACAAGTACAATGCCAAGTCAGCCATTGACAATATTAATATTAGTAGTATATACTCTAAACGTTTCTTAATATCTCAAACTAAATGCCAACTTAATCTATAACCTTTATTCCTTCTTACAGCCCACAATTTGACAATGTTAGAGCAGCATTGAGGCTACTTCAATTCGTGAAGCGGAAACAGATACTTTAAATCAGGTAAATGACTAATCCATCATATTAATAAACTCTTTAACTATAAGTCAAGGCAAAATATAAATGATATTGATTTTAGTTTAAGTTTTAGTTAGTTTAGCAACAAATCAGTTGCCCAATATTTGTATAACAAAAGCCAAGCTAGTTAGTTGTTTGAATAATGGATGAGAAAACAAAGAGATTAAACTTAGCTATATAAAATAAGCAAACAGATAAAGTTTCTGACTTGAAGCTGTTCTCGTTCTAGTTGTGAGACAATAACAAAATTATATCTACTTATAAGTAGTAACTATATATTTAAAGATAGAAATTACAGTCTGCCTCGACAATAACAACTACAACTTATTGTTGTTTATACTTGAAGTTCTTTAACTTTTCATTGATAATGAATACATAATAACAACATATTACTTGTGGGTTGAGCTTCCTCTTAGACTATACTAAAATCAACTGAGTTATCTACTTCAATAAGTATATATAACTATATAGAGATACAGTGAAAGAGTCGCCGGCAGTACAGTATGTAAACGTTAAGAGGAACAGCACAGAGTACACACCCTCTCTCAGTGTAATTGCCTTATTTGGGTATTTGTTGGGTCAACGCTGACGGAGTTCTTGGGTTGTTCGTTGACTAGGTCAGTATGTGTATATGTCTTAATTTTTCAAGTTTTTTCGACGAGTGTGCGCAGTGTGTATCAAAAGGAGAGTATGAGATGTTGCCTTGGCAACAAATTCAGTTAACATTCAACATTAGGTATACATCATGAAGTATTAATTGGTATTGTTTTAATTGGTATTGCGCTTCCGTGCGCAATTTAAACAAATTAAATCGAGTTTTGTTTTTGTGTTCATTTTTGTTTTAGGTGACTTGGTTGCGGCGTTGGCAACATGTTGCTGAGCACATGTTGCATTCAATAACTCTCTCACTCTCTCTCTAACTGCGACTCTGATGCTGCAGTCGCTCTGCCGCCCACGCGAGAGCGGCTTTTGGCTGCGCTCCTTGACCTTGGACACACATAAAATGTTGCTTCAGCTTTTTGCGCTTCGCTTGTGTCATCCCATGTGTATACGTATGTATGTGTGTGTGTGGCTTTGCAACATATGTCTGTGTGTGTGCGTTGTTGAAGCTGTGAATATGGACTCCATTTCAGAACGAGAAAAACGCATTTTAGTCGCGTTCATTTCGTTGGCAGCCACAAGTTGTAGCCTCGCGGCGGTTTCTGTGTAACAGTGAATGACCAAGTGTTAAGCAGATATTGAAATCATAAGTATTTAATGTATATACTTGAATATATAAGCATATATATATGTGTGTATTAATGAAATGGCGCACACGCGACAACGATCCCCCACAAAGCTGAATGCCGTCTGGGAACACTCGACTGCTGATGCTCCCAATGTTCCCAATGCTGCGGGGTAGGTACCATACATACATATGAGCTGCCAATGGCGCGGCCAAAGTGACGCAGTCTTTCGGAAATAAACAACCAAATCATCAGCATCAGTTCAGGGGCCGAGAATCTCTGAATCAGCAAAAGCAAAAGTACAAGCAGAGCAACAGCAGCAGCAGCAGCAACAGAAGCAGCGACAGAAGCAGCGGCAGCAGCAGTCGCTGCGTCATCGTCGTCGTCGCTTAATCAGCATTTGCCTTTTTTCGCCAACCTAACGAATTTGTTGTTTGTTTATTGATTTTTGGCATTGTTTCATAAAATGTGTTTATTAATAAACAGCAGAGAGATTCCCTAGAGTATTATGAAAGGGAGGCAATTCTAATAAATTAATGAAGGGGCGCCCAGTCAGCTACTTATATGTATGCATACAGTGCAGGATACGCATTTAGTGTCACTAACAATAACTCATATTCCATACAGTTAAAATTGCATTTAATTTAATCATATAAATCAAATGATGCATTAAAAGTATAATTTGGATTTAAACAAACCAATTCTTATACAGTTCAGTCCATTTAGTTGGCTACACTTACAATTTCTCATAGTATCTGCATATAATTTGACTTTTTTAGTACATCTGGATTTTAACATGGTAAGGCAGTCTTCAGGGAGACAATTCTAATAAATTAAAAAGACTCCTAGTCAGCCACTTACATATACAGTGCAGGATATGCAGTTAGTGTCACTTAGAACATCTCTGTATACTCCATACAATTAATTTCCTATTAGTATTATCATTTAAATCAAATACTCATAGTCAGCCACTTACATATACAGTGCAGGATATGCAGCTAGTGTCACTTACAACATCTCTTTATACTCCATACAATTAAAATTCCTTTTAATTGTATCATTTGCTGTCTTAAAAGTATAATTTGGATATATACAAACAAATTCTTATACAGTGCAGTCCATTTAGCTAGCTACACTTAAAATTTCTAAAATAGTAAGGAAATACTTTAATTAAGGAAATCTTTAATTCCCTAGAGCATTATGATATACAGACAATACTAATTAATTAAAGAAGGCGCCCAGTCAGATACTTATATGTATACATACAGTGCAGGATACGCAGTTGGTGTCACTTAGAACATCTCTGTATACTCCATTTAATTATTTTCCTTTTAGTATTATCATTTAAATCAAATGCTATCTTCAAAGTATAATTTTGATTTATACAAACAAATCCTTATACAGTGTAGGTCATTTAGTTAGCAACATTTACAATTTCTCATAGTATCTGCATATAATTTGCCTTTTCAATACATCTAGATTTTACCGTGATAAGGGAATTTTCAGGGAGACAATTCTAATTAATTAAAAATGACTCCTAGTCAGCCACTTACATATACAGTGCAGGATACGCATTTAGTGTCACTTGCAACATCTCTGTATACTCCCTACAATGAAAATTCGATTTATTTTCAACATATAACTCAAATGCTGTCTTAAAAGTAAAATTTTGATTTATACAAACAAATTCTTATACAGTGCACTCCATTTAGTTAGCTACACTTACAATTTCTGAGAGTATCTGCATAGAATTAGCATATATGGAATGTTCTATTAAGGATTTTTTATAAACAATGTATTTTAATAGATTTTTAATGCAACAATTTTACATTAGTAAGCATCTGTTGATATCTAAAGTATCTCTTAAACCGAAGTGATCTCATTTCCGAGCATTCAATGTTGTATACAAAATTTGTTAACAATTCAAATTACTCAATAAAAGTTTCCACTCTGTATAAATTAAAATGTTGTGTAATATTTCGTTATGCAACATTTTGTTGTAATCAAAAGATGGAATCTACCATTATTCTCAAGTATTTAGATTTATGAATATTCTTAATTAAGAATCATACCCTGTATAAATGAATTTCGTGTAGTAGTCTCAACAGCAAACTACCCAACTGTTTTACAAATACATTTGTTTAAATTACTCTATGAAACAATATTTGTGCAATTAGTATTAATTTTGTTGAACTGTTCAATAGCCTAGAAAATTGCAATTGTGTTTTAGCACCGATTTAGTGGGGATATACTTAATATTTGATATTGGCAATGAGGGGAAACACAGCCGTCAAAATCGTAAGTCATTAAATTTAATGGCAAACAGTTTACTTAGGGCAACTGGCACTACTACTAAGTAACACTTTTGAGGTCTCGGACTGAATCATTGTGTAAACGTGCAATGAGCATGCATTTTCCATTCAGCTCGCTTCGCTTTTCTATCTGCTTTCCGGTCAGGGGCACTTTCCTTTTCAATTTGAGCGTTTTCTGCGCATTATGCCATTTTGCAATGACGTTAGATGATGATGGTCTTTTGCCAGCTGTGTTGTGTTGTCATTGAGATTAAGTTTTTTTTTATTATTATTATTTATTTATTGTTAGCAACAAGTGTTTGTTCCCCTGCCTTGAGAACTTTTTGTTGTTTGTTGTTGTTTTTTTTTTAATGGCCAAGGCGACAAAGTGTAAGGCAAACCGAGTCGGAGAATCTGAGGGTAACTCTTCCTTCTGGCCCAAAGCCTATTGTCTTACTGTCTGTCTGTGTCTGAGTTGAGATTGCTTTATTGTTAGCCACATTGTGTTGGCCCGGCACATCATAATTATGTTGGCAAATTTGAGTAATGAGCAGTTGCAATTACCGCGTGTAAGCAACAGATACAGATACTTACTAAGTAATGCTCATAGCCAAACATTGACGGGGGGAATGCAAATCTTACTTACATACATACTTACATATCGTATAATTAAAGTTTTGTTGTTTCTCATTTGCGTTTCACGGCATCTTAACTTTTCAATGTTTGTCTGTTTGTAAGTACATTGTATCTACACACACACACTCACACATACAGAGAGTTACGCACACATGCATACATTCATATACCCTCTGCCAGCTGTTAAATGCAAATGAAAGCCAAAGTTAATTTGTAAGATTTTCACGTTGCGATATGTGAGGCGAGTACAACTAGTACATGAGAGTGCAACTGCGTGGCTTTTGCGGTTAGTTGTACTCATAGTAATCGTAACACTTTATGATCATTAAGCTGCTAATGCTATTGTTGGCAATTGTCTGTTTGAAAACAGTGCGTTTTGTACTTGACGCTTAAGAGTATGCAATACTTTCTGAACTTCTTTCTTTTGTGCTGTGCACTTTGTGCTGCTAAACCACTTGCTCCGCCTAGCAATTGATAGCGCTGCAATGTCTGAAATTAAGTGTAGCATACTTTGGGGATGAGATAAAAAATGAACTGGGGATTTGAAAAAAGGAGCAAATACATATTTAATTAACTATAAAAACAATAATAGTAATAAGCAGATGTGTTTCAATTTTAGCAGTCACAATAATCGGTTACCAAATTTATTTATATCAAATTAACATTAAATTTTAATTTATTGGCATCGTTTATTTAATCAATTAGTTGAGTTGTTAGAGATTTTTAGAATATGTCTTATAATAAGAATTTAGGAACTTATATATGTTATCATAAACCCAATTTATAATACATTTTTGGCATCTTTTCAGCATGTCTTCCGGTTTGATGTCGTGTGTGCGGGAAAACTCCCCACCCTTGGAACTGGATCTGTGTGCAGCAGGTCCTCTCTCATTGCCCTTAGAAGGCAATAGAAGATCTCATGGCTATCATGGACCAACAACGTCCACACCTATTGGTAGTCCGGTGGCCACAGAAGATGGTAACAGTTCAACGAATGTGGGTAAGTCAAAACTTTATCTATTCGATTTTGAACAAGTTCAAAGGTGCTTATGTAAGATACGTGTATATGTTTGCAAAAACAGTCCGCGACTTTCCCGAAACGACAACGACAACAAACAATTGGTACAATGAGCAGCAATTGTTGATACCCTTTAGCAAGCAGAGTAGCTGCATGCTGTGGGCCATTTAAGTAGTATTTGCCTCCAGTTGATGGCTCGCCCATGATTGTTCCTCCCATGTGAGATCATTGCTTTAGTTAGTTTATTCATTTACTTACATGTGCATACATAGTATATACTTACTTACACTATATGTACATATCTGCATAATTAGCTGGGGCTGTGAATTTCGTTTTGTTGCAACCGCATTCGTCAGACTTGTCTGTCACATAAATCTGCAGACAAAGCACACAGTCTAGCGTACATCATCCATATGTATGCATATACATATGTATATACATGTTTAAATATATACACAAATGTACATGCATGTGACCTTTTAATTACATTTGTTTGTTTTCTTTGTTGAAATAGATTTCTCTGCGTATTATATAGAAAATTAGATAAGAAATGCTTGCTTAAAACTCTTTACTCAATATGTTAATAAATTGCCATATAATGTTGATATTCTTAGTGCTTTATATTACCATTAAATGCTAAAACATCATTAGTTATTATCAGTAACAGGCAATGGCAGTCAAATAGAACTTATCACACCAAATTAGATGTTCGTAATATAAGTTTAACAATGAAAATTCGTTTTTAGTATTCACAAGCGAATGAATAATGTTTATGTAACTACGGATGGTAACAACAACAACAAACTTTCTACGGTGTTGAGGTTGACTGCGAAATTCTGGGTATTAGGTATTCTATGGGAGGAGGGTAACCATTTGAAACTGTTACCATTGTTGTTGTACATGGCAACAACACAATAAACAAAACAAGACAACAACAAAGCTCGCACTCACATAATCACGTACATACATATGGATTTCTGCAGAGAACAGCGCGCTGTTAACTTTTAACAGTTCGCTGTTAACGTTACACATGTAATGGTATGTAGGCAATGTTATGTACATACTTACTACTAGTATTGTAGTACGAATAAAAGGCAACAACAACAAGAGCTAATCAGTTAGCCGCTAATAAGCCAAACATTTGCCGATCCAATCCGAGGGTCGTTCGGGTTTCTTCGCTTCGCTTCGATACGATTCGATTTCAATTTGTATTTGGTGTTATGTCTGTTATTTCGAATTCGTCGCTGTTTGCGTATTCGTATTTGTATTCGTGTATTCACTTATTCATTCTGTGCTCTCTGCTCCACCTGTGCAGGTGAACAATTTGTAGTACCTGGCGCGTGTCATACTAATTGCAGTACTCATAACTAACTAAATTAGAAATGAAATGAAATAAAACATTAACGCAATTGCAATTGTAAGCGGTTCGTAGTACAATTGCTAAATCGATATTTGTAATATTGTTTCCATAACTTGGCGCTCTGCTAATATCATTACAGTGAGTCAAACTAAAGCAACGCGCAAGTATTGGCTAAAAAAAAATATACACAAAATTGTTAAACATTAAGTGAAGTGCATAATTGTGTTGTTATTGATTACGGCGATAGCATCATCAAGTGAAACATACATACATACATACTTATATATTAAATTTGCTCAGCTTCTAACTGTGTTCGCATGTTTACAACACGCACTGTAAACAATTGTTGTGCCTGAAAAACATCTGCATCTATTTTCGGTGAATTTTATTTGAACAGGTAATGTTTTCTTTCGATTTGTATTTATTTATTCGTACTACAAAATACTTAACATATTTTCCGTGGTATTTCGCTCATAAAACGTTAACAGAAGGCAATAAACAAATCGAGGCAAATGCGATTAGTTTTGAAAATCGAAATATATATAGATTATTTAGTTTATTTTATTTACAAATATACTAGCTTAAATTTGAGTGAGATACTCACGACAATGGTTTAGTTCGAGTTCGCCAGCCAAGTACTTATTTGGGTCAGATATTATCAAGCAATTAAACTGTTCAATGGGCAACAAATTCACTGGTTCAATGAGTGTAATGCGGGTCTGTAGGGAGAAAGAGAGCGACATAACACAAACATTTGGTTTAAGAATGTCAAAGGTTTATTAATCGATTTCTGCTTCAACACTTGATAAAGTAATCAAGGTACTTACAACTAGAGATGACACACAAGTGAGAAGTTGTTAAATCGTGTCACGACACACAGACACACACTCCACTCTAAACACAATCAGTCGAGAATCTGTGTAGTCTGTGAGAAGTTGTTTGTTATATCACTCCCCGGAAATGGGAGGCAGTCGGCAGTCCAATTGGAGTTGCGATAGACAGCGGTCAGACTTAGAAAGCTCTAATTGGAGCGTCATCAGGCA
Source organism: Drosophila histrio (assembly GCA_958299025.2). NCBI lineage: Eukaryota > Metazoa > Arthropoda > Insecta > Diptera > Drosophilidae > Drosophila > Drosophila histrio. The sequence continues at coordinate 7,505,747 of OY729167.1, forward strand.
TTGTGTAATCAATTTCACAGCTTGTTGTGTGTGTGTGTGTGTTGTTGTTGTTGAAAGCCTTTGACTTGCTCTCAGTTGTGCGGGCAATTGATAAGCTACATGTCATCGTCACGTTGCTGCTTGATTGAAGCCAACTTCCCAGAGATTATGGCCTGCCAGCGTGTACTCTCTTATCGGCGCACTGATAGTCGCAGCAAGTAGTTCTTGGCATTTCGACTTCTTTCTAAGATGGTATTCCAACTGAATTATAAAACCCGTTGAGTCGCATTATAAATATAGACTGTTTGTATAACGATTGGCTATAGAATTCGCAAACGTTTAACTGATTAGGAACTCAAGCGATTTGAAGGCCAATAGAGTGTGCAAAATCTCTTTGATATAGTTTGCATTAAAAGAGAGCCATGTTTGCCAGTTGCCATGTTGCAAGTTGCAAGTTGTGCAGCCAATGCAGTGCAAATTGCGCAATTTTAAGTTGTTTTCGTACTCAATGCGTCTCTATTTATATTCTACATAAGTGAATTAAGCAGTTGTAAAGCGGATAAGCTGCCCACACGCCAATGCCAACTGGGAATGGGTGATGACGCCAAGCGCGGGAGGGCGTGGCAGCAGAAGGGGGCGAGGCGCAATGTGGCTGCTCACTTGACCTTCCTGCCAGCGAGCCACGAGCAAAAGCAAAATGCCCAAAGCATGGTTAACTGAACAAAAGAGTATTGAAGAAAAAAACTTGGTAAAACAACACAAATATATATATACGATGTATATATAGTCGTTGTACATATGTCAAGTATCCGCTCACACAGTTATGGCCAAAACACTAACAACACTAACAACAAGAGTCTCCAATTACTGCAACTCGCTGTTGTTGGCTTAAAAAAGTGGCAGCCGATTTTGGATTTTGTCATGTCTGAGCTATTGCCAGTTTCCATTTTGCCAACTGTTGCCAGTTGCCAATTTGCATTTGTGCGCGCAACATTTTCAATTGATTAATTAACAAATGCGCCTACTTTGTTGCAAAGGCCGCCAAATCGCAGGCCAGACAACACGTCGAATTCGACAGATTCGATTACCAGTTTTTGACGCCTCTTCGCTCTTCGCCATATCCATATAATTCATTTAGAATTCGTGTCAACGCCAATGCCCTACTAACAACATTGGTAACAAGCTACATTTCAAACACTTAAGTAAAACTCAAGTGAATGCTACCCAAAAAGCAGACAGCTCATTAGTGTAAAAGATGATAAAAGATGGCTATACTTATGTTTGTTTTTAAATATATACTTAGTTTGCAAGGGATTACTTTATGTTGCTATGTTTTTAGACCTTTACTTTTTTAAAAAAAGTAAAAAGGGTCTATTAAGTTTGTCAAAATGTGCGTAACAGGTCGAAGGAAGTCCGGCAGACCCCATAAAGTATATATATTCTTGATCAGTATCACCAGCCGAGTCGATATAGCCATGTCCGTCTGTCCGTCCGTCCGTCACTCCATCTGTCCGTCTGTCTGTATGAGCGCCTAGATCTCAGAGACTATAAGAGCTAGAGTCACTAAATGGGAACTATTAGTGTTATCTTATTTGCATTTTGAAGAATAAGTAAAGGGTCTCTCATAGTCGACTTCGACTGTAGCCTTTCCGACTGGTTATACTTGAAATAAGTAAGATTTTAAGTAAGATATTTAAGCAAACAGAACTTACTTTAGTTATTAATTTGATTGTAAATGTCTTCTTCTATACTTAGATAGATTAAAGTATTAACAAATATGTATGTTAGGAATAACCATTACTTAAGAATGTATATTACCTAGAAGCATTGTCTATTGTCATTATAGATTATAAACAAAAGACACTGAATGTATCTAATACTTACATCTGCTATATATACATCTTTTACTGCACCTATATACTTATTAAACTGGTTTCGATTACATCACATAAACAGCCTCATGCTGCCAAATAAGTTGAGGAGACCTACAATGTTTTGATAAATTACTGAAATCACATAAAAGACAATGAACAAATAAAAAGAAGAAATGTTAAATGACGGAGTCAAAGTAAAAAAAAAGAGAATTAAAATAATATGAACAAAGTATTAGCTAACGACATCATCTCGTCAACACAATGATATATAAATTATTTAGAAGGAAATGTTTGTCATTTTAAAATTGACTCATCATGATTCAAGCTACTATATTTAACAATAACTATTTGAAAATTAAGATTTAATCAGAATTGTTTCGAAATTGAAAGTTATGCGAGTAAATTGTAACTTAGAGAACTGCCATACCAACTAATAATACTCTTTTAGCCTTGATAACAAGTTATTTAGCCTTGGGCATTAATTCTTAAATTAAACTTTGATTCTTATGCGCCTATTCGACGGTCTATTCCCTGCTTCTGTACTACACTGATACTCAGCAACTTGACTCGCGTGCCGGCTGATATGCATATGGCTTATTGACTGGCCCCAAAACGTGACTGGCATACTGTCGATATTTATTTTAGACACCTTGGCAGCTAACGGTAGCACATGCCGTGCTATGGCCTATTGATTAGAAGCTTTTAAGGGAGTCGCCAAGTCGCATTTCGACTGTTTTTAAATGTGACGAGTCATTAACTTCCGCTGACAAGCTGAGAGTCAGGAGAAAGTGCAATGTTATGCTACTTCTAACGTCTGTTAATGTTAAAGTGCTGTTAGTAACAGCGCGACAGCGCTGTTAAGCGTTGAATGTTAATATGACACAAATATATTATTATTATTATTTATAAATACCATATACTTTATCTATTCCCAAAGCATTCATCTGGGACATGAATGACACAAGCGCATATGGAATTGAGTCACGTTTAAGGCTATGACATCATGTTGCTCTCTCTCTCTGTTTATATGATTATATGTAACTAGTATCATAGTTGAGTACATTTCTCAACTTAAGCTAAATCTATTTACGGATTGTACAACTGTTAAGAGACTGGCTGATTTCCGATAGGTACGAGTATTATCGTTAATTGACCAATGTTAACACAACGCAAAGGCGTTAAAAGCATTTCTTCACCTTTTTTTTTATTATTATTTATCAGCAATAAAAATAAACGTTATGAGGTTATTGTACACAGAACTCTAAAAAATACTTGCAATAACAATGGAAATAGAATTGATGATGATGATTTATAATACGATTTAAAATCAAATGAATCCACATAATCAAAACGTAGTAAAGATGTCTGATATATTGAGACTCCCCTCTGGAACCCCTTTATACCCAATTTAATACTCTTTTCATGGAAATATATACTTACTTACTTACTCAATTATTAATAGATTAGATACGACCTTGCCCAAGAACTACTAGACTCATTCTTTCTCGCTCATTCATTACCATTTAAGTCAGTTATTCACTTTTCACGCTGGCTTCCTTTGTGAGTATGTATGTATGTATATCTGAATTTCATTTAATGGTTTGGCTTTTGGGTGTTCCCAAGAGAACATTGACTTCGGTTTTTGCCTATTTATGGGCATGTTTTTTCGCTCGTTCGCCAATTGAATTGTTATTGGTTTGGTTTCTTATCAATCATGTCGATGATTTGTGACACCAATTTGGTTGCTCAGTTCTTGAAAGAGTTCTAAAAGATGAAATAAAATTGATTCGCAATTAATATATATACATATATATATATACAGACCCTTTGTCCATTTAATTGGTAGTGTTGTGAAATCTACAAGTAGATAAATAACAAATCAGATCAGCTTGAATAGTCTTTGTCTTATAAGCTATTAGGCCGCGCGCACACTGGGAGCTGAAAGCGGAGCTGAAAGCGGAGCTGACAGCTGAGCTTATAAGCAAGCTTATCAGCGTCGAAAAACAAACGCACTGCTTGTAAGAAAACGCGCACACTGAGCTTATCAGCTCAGCTAAGCTTTCAGTGTGCGCGCTTTCATACAAGCAGTGCGTTTGTTTTTCGGCGCTGATATGCTTGCTTATAAGCTCAGCTGTCAGCTCCGCTTTCAGCTCCCACTGTGTGCGCGCGGCCTTAGAGCTGATCAAGCTGAATCAGCTGAATACAAGGAAAAGGCAGGAAAAGAAGGTGATCTTTCTTAATACTATCTACAATAGAATACTATCTTCCACTGTGACATTGTATGATCTTCTCGGGAAGCATTTTAGGGAAAGGGCTAGTGTTGCCAGTGTTATATAAACTATTGATTGCACTGCCCTAATTAATTTTGAGCATTTAAAGAGCTTCCATAATAGAAAAGGAAGAAATAACGAAGTCAATTGAAAAGCACTCTCGATTACACCCTTTATAATGAATATGTGTGGATTTATGTAACAGGCAGAAGGGACTTCTCCGACCATATAAAGTATATATATAGTTGATCAGTATCAAAAGCCAAGTCGATTGACATCTGTCTGTCTGTCCGTCTGTCTGTCCGTCTGTATGTGTGTCCGTCTGTCTGTCCGTCGGTCTGTCCGTCTGTCCGTCCGTCTGTATGAACGCGTGGATCTCAGCAACTATAAGAGCTAGAGACTTCAAATTTGGAATGTAGGTTCCTGAATACCATTTGCAGATCAAGTTTACTTTAATTTCTCGATATCAAGTCCCGTTTGTTTTAAAATTAGAAAAATCCCCATAACATAAGCAATGTTAAAGCTAGAGACTTGAGATTTGGCACACATGATAAGTATCCTACTCTCAATGTGTGCTACAAATTTCAGTACGATCGGATATTGAACTCAGAAGTTATTTAAGAAACAAACTTATGCAGTGTTGCCAGACTATTGCAAGCCAGCTACTATCGATACAAGCTACATCGACTTCAAGCGATATATTTAAATCCCCTTTTCTTTGAAGACTTCCACAGGGTATCCTACAGTCGCGCACACTAGACTGATCGGCTTGTTTGAATTTATTAAATGGAAATCAATAAACATTTCACTTCAGTCTTTATAAAGAGTTGGAACAGTAGGTTGATTAAACCAATGTTTGGGATAATAGTATGATTGCCTACCTCTTTTTTCTGAGTGTATAATAAGAGGTAAAGCAAGCTGTTCTTTTTAAGTACTTCACCAAATGTCCATAGTACAAAATGTTTTTATTTTTATCTTTGTATCCAAATTAAATAGTTTTCTATCCTTCTTCCACTATCCGTGTAGAGCAACAACAACAGCAGCAGCAGCAGCAAAAGCGCCGTCGCTTTCATCCGTTACGTAATCTACGGCGGATCTTTCGTCGACGGACAATCAATAGTGCAGACAGTGCCGTGGCTGCCACTGGAGATTCGCCTGGTCCGGGTTCTTGCAACACATTGCCACCGCCAACGAGCAGTTCCAGTGAGAAGAATCTTCGGAGCATTGCACTCTCCGGATCCTCGTCCGGCGGAGACAAAGTCTTGGCGTCGGCTTCGTCACCGGCATCGCCTCTAACCCACCAGCAATTGCACGAAAGCTACCAGACACAGTCTCTGCCCAAGTCCAAGTCCTACGGCTCCCATCGCGATGAGCTGCTGAGCGTCCTGCTGGGCAAGAAGAGATCAAGCAAACAGCAGCAGCAGCCTCAAGGCTCTGAGCAGCCAGTCCCAGTGCAATCCCACACCGAGGCCATGTATCAGGCACAGCGACAGCAGATGGGCGTGGCCGTCTTCCCCGACGCCATGAGCATAAGCCAGAGAAGTTACTTCATGGAGAGAGAGAAGCGCCATCATCAGCGGCAGCTGCGTAGCGTTGGCGACTCCTCACAGGATCTGAACACCGAAGACAGCGGCGCCGTCGGAGCAGCCGCCGATATGTCCGACAGTCAGCGCAGCCTCAGCGAGGGAAGACTGCTTGACGTCGACGTTGATGGGTAAGGAATCTATTCCGCATCCATACCGAAATCCTCAACTCATTATCATCATCATCTTCATCACTTTCCCCATCTTTCTTTCTTTGTGTGTTTCAGCAGCGATTACACACGCGAAACTCTTTCGCAATCCCATGACAGCGTCTTCTCTGAGTCAGCCACAGCCAGCAGTCTGTCCATTGTGCTAAAGGTGAGTTCACATAGAGCACTCGATAAATTAATAAACAAATAGTGACTAGCAAGATTCCCTGTAACTCAAATATACAAGCTAAGGCACTGCACTTGAGATATAAGGTTCAATAATCAAATATTTATTTTATGAGATATCCTGTACCTCTGTAAAATCTTGGCAACGAGTTAAGACAGCTCGGTCTTTTCCCTCTTCGTTTTTGTCTGAAGATTAGTTCATTGGTTTCTACAGAAATATTCAGAGTAGTGAGATCTTTATCGAATCTATGTATTGTCAAAATATGAAATAACAATTCTGAAGATACTCTGAACCTGAAAAGAAGAGACAAAGTTCTGCTAATTATTTCCTTTGCCTTATTGCTTAACTTTTCAATTTCTTATGCGATACTTATGAAATAATCAGCATTGCAAGATTACTATTAAAACTATATATAAACTAACAGCTAAACTCTTAGTCTAGATAGTTTTCATTCATAAATTTCATTAAAATATAAGGTTTTACCTTGAGCTACACAAATGATAATTATTTGGTATTATAATGAATAAATGTATTAAGAATTCACATTATAGGCAGTAAATTTTCTACTCTTACTTCTAATTATACACATACATTTATGATATCATCGCAAATGAATGAATTGAAAGGGTATTTGGTCTTCTGCAATTTCTATAGACATACAATATCGTGTCAGTCGACAGTTAACGCATTAGACTCATTTTACTTGTATTATTAAATGGCATGGTAAGAGGAGAAAACTCATTATAAACTCATGGCCTAAAGGAAACTCTTTATTTTGTAAAAATTATTTTGGGTTTGTTTTGTTTATATCGATCCAAATTCCATAATCCCAGCTCACAATTGGCCATGAGTCATGGTTAAGAGAACTGCAACTCAGCACCCTTAAATAACAGTTAACAACTTTGGACTGGCCTCAAAGGGTCATGGCCCAATGATATATGTTTCAATTTATCACCCAAACATGTGCCCCAAACATTCTTGTTGTTCCTGGTGTTGTGCTGTATTGCAATCATTTAAATTGATATTAATCAAATTCAATTTACCAGCAAGTTGACTATGGATTGGGATAGGGATTCTGGTTGGGGATGGGGGGAAGTCGTTGACTCAACGCTTCCATTGTTAGCCTAAATCGGTGAGTTGTTTGGGTAACTTCTTTGTTATAATACTAAAGTTAATTCAATCAATTGTGGACAGATCTGTGGATGTTTTATAGAGTCATATATTACATATTTATGTTTATCTACAGATTATTGCTTAAAAGATATATATTAACTATAATCCAAGTAACTATCCAACTATATGTAAACTATAGTCTAACTAATTCAGTCTGTTATCTATAGGCATGCAGAGTTTTTCTTATAGATATATAGATATATAGATATATAGATATATAGATATATAGATATATAGATATATAGATATATAGATATATAGATATATAGATATATAGATATATAGATATATAGATATATAGATATATAGATATATAGATATATAGATATATAGATATATAGATATATAGATATATAGATATATAGATATATAGATATATAGATATATAGATATATAGATATATAGATATATAGATATATAGATATATAGATATATAGATATATAGATATATAGACATTATATATTTGCCATACTTCAGTTAAACTATAGATTCGATTTTCATTAGTTAATTCAGTCAATTTTCGAGAGTATTTCCTTATATTATCTATACTCCTGTTAACTTAGCCTGTCGTCTGTAGATCTATCGAGATTTTTCTTTTAAAATATATTTAGATCTTCATCTCCAAATGTGTTTCTTCAGATATATTAAAGTTAGTCTGTTAATCAAATTCCCAATAGCTCTGCAGAGTTTTTCTTATAGATATATAGATATATAGATATATATAGACATTATATAGTTGCTATACTTCAGTTAATCTATTGATTCGATTTTCATTAGTCAATTTTCGAGAGTATTTCCTTATAATATCAATACTCCAGTTAACTTAGCCAGTCGTCTATAGATCTATAGAGTTTATCCTTTTAAAATATATTTCGATCTTCATCTACAAATGTGTTTCTTCAGAAATGTATAAGTTAGTCTGTTGATCAAATTCCCAATAGCTCTTCTTTAGATATATATATATTTATATCTTAATCTATAAATGAGTTTTTCTTCTTCTATTTAAGTTAGTCAGTTATTTAAGTTCCCCATAGCTCTGCAGAGTTTTTTCTTTAGTTATACATTATCTAATAGAGATCTGAGCTATGTTGGAGTCGTTGTCCGCGCTAGTTTTGACTGCATAATCGCCAAGTCGAAGTCTGTGTTTGGTTTGCGAAGAAGCAGAAATGCAGAAGACACCGCACGCGCCTTAGCACCACAACACCACAGCACCACAACACCACAACACCCCAGCACCTCAGCACCCCCCCACCACAATACCTCAACTGGAAACGAAAGCCGCATGCAATCGAATGCCCCTCGTCTGTTGTTGTGGGACGTTGTAAGTCTATGGACTGTTACTCCGGGCAACTTGGCCAACTGCAGCGCGTGGCCAACTGCAATGTGTGGCTTCTTCCTCGTCTCTCTGTCTTTTTCTTTCTCGCTCTCTCTCTGTCTCTGTCACTCTCTCTACTGCTTCTAATGCTTCTATAGTTTTCTGGCCAAACGAGTTACGGACTCTCGGTTACTTACTTCTTGTTATTCCACTTTTTTCCACTTGACTGTTAGTTGCAGTTTCCTCTCCCTCTATCTCCGCCCCCCCCCTTGCCGTTTAGCTGGCGCGGCTTATTTGCCAACCTGGTTAGCAAATAAATCGCATTTCTTTCTGTTTCTATGCTATTGAACTCCTGCAGAGTTTTCCGCTAAATCAGTTTGCTTTCAGTCACTTGGATGTCGACATCGCTCTCTAGATTCGATTCTATCGTGGAATATCAATGGCATTCAATAAATAGAAACTATACTATATAAAACTGTTGTGTGTTGTGTCAACTGTGTGTGAACTGTGCCTTTAAACTAAACCATTTAACAACTAAAATACATATATTATAAATATAGTAATACTGTGGCTCTGCTTGAATATAAACATATTGCAGATAAATGAAATTTGATTTAAATACATATTTGATCTGTAAATAGTTGATCTTCAGCATATAGTATATTCATTGGGAAAATGAAGTAGACAATTTTATGGCAGCCTCGAACCGGTTTAAAAAGACAGAAAGACACTCTATGGATATGTGTGGAGATAATAAATAATAGAAAAAAAGAAAAAAATCTAGTTGACGTCCATAATGGGGCAATTGAGCGACAACGCAGGCATTCAATTTTCACTCTGTAGACTGTAGATTGTAGATTGTAGACTGTAGCCTAGAGAGTTCATTGGGGATGGCGAGCAGATGGACAACTGATGAGCTGAGGGGGGGAGGGGGACATGCGATGTCATTTCTCACGCTTAGCTTTAATTACTTGAGAGTTGGCCCGAACCTGTTGACTTACTGACAGTTTTCTTGACTTAATGCACCAATGCTCCAGGACGCGGTCGTTGAAATGCAAATACTTGTTGACAAATCAAAGATTTCAAATCGACCCACATGCATATACTTTATTTGGACACGGTTTTCGTAAGTGGATTTTACACACAGACTTCCTGTTTTTGTTGGACTCTCCGTCGTATTGCATAAACTGTTTAATTTGGACTACCTTTTTTTTCGTTTTGGGTTTCCGCATCCATTGGGCAGCTGTCATCCCAGACAATACTACAGCTGGTCATCGTCAGTCGAGTCGAGTTGTTTGGGCAAACAAAACTCACCATTTTATTTAATTTAAAGCTTGAGAGTTCTAAAGCAAAACGCTTAAGGTGTATATATGTAGATTAGATGTATTCAAAAACAGTAAGAAAGTTTTGGCTTGGAAAAGCGATGGTAGCATGCTTTTTATAGTCAGTAAATTGGTTTTTAAATTATATAATATTTCATATTTCGTTCATATATTCTATATTTTATCGTGGAAAAGACTTTAAAGAAGTTTTCCGCATATCCAAATTAGCCAAAATCCATATTTGCGGAAGTTAAATTCTTTCTATTTCTGTCTTTGAAATATCTATAATACATTTCTGGCAAACTTATATACCAGAGAGTATTTATAGTACTTATTCTTATAGGAATCAATATTTAATTTTCACAAACTAAGCTGCAATTAACTATATACTAAGAGTTAATAACAAGCCGATCAGTCGAGCGAGTGCGACAGTGGGAAACCCTGTGCAGGTCTTTAAAGAAAAGTATTTTCATTATTATGGGATTTTAATATATCGCTTGAAGGCGATGTAGCTTGTATCGAGAGTAGGTAGCTTGCGATAGTCTGGCAACACTGGACTGCGGCTGTTGATGGTTTATGTTTAGTTCGTTATATCGTCGCCGCGACGCAGCGACTGCGCTGCTACTGCGCTGCGACGCATCTGCTGCGCTGCATAAATTTGTTTCTTGAATAACTTCTGAGTTCAATATCCGATCGTACTGAAATTTGTAGCACACATTCAGAGTAGGATACTTACCATGTGTGCCAAATCTCAAGTCTCTAGCTATAAAACTGCTCTTGTTAACAGCTTTTTTTCGAGCTAAGGGCGAAGGGGGCGTAGCATCGCAATAAAATTTTCAGGACACATTAAACCCAAGCTTCTTATCATGTGTGCCAAATCTCAAGTCTCTAGCTTTAACATTGCTTATGTTATGGGGATTTTGCTAATTTTAAAACAAACGGGTCTTGATATTCAAAATTGAAATTGAAAGTTGATCTGCGTATGGTATTCAGCAACCTACATTCCAAATTTGAAGTCTCTAGCTCTTATAGTTGCTGAGATCGACGCGTTCATACAGACGGACGGACAGATGGACGGACAGACGGACAGGCAGACGGACATACAGATATACAGCCGGACAGACAGACGAACAGGTGTTGATCGATTCGGCTATTGATACTGATCAAGAATATATATACTTTATAGGGTCGGAGATGCCTCCTTCTGCCTTTTACATACATCCACACAAATTCATTATACTCTATTTTGCCCATTTGTAATGGGCACAGGGTATAATAAACAAAACATTTGCACTAGCGATCGACTTTATTCCGTATTCTTTCCGAAACTCTGGTGATTATATCTATAATAGTTTATGATTGACAGACGATGAGTATTATTATTTAATCGGAACAATGTGATAAATAATAATTGATCATTTCTATAACATGTCAGAAGAACTAGTTATTGTAGTGCATCTATTTAGCTATTATTTAGCTATTGTTATAGTCTTTGGTCTTTGGTCTTATTTTGTTTTGCATAATTGAAATCACAGTTTGCTTTCAACTTGACCAACTGTTGTTGTGCTCTCTCTCTCTTTCTGTCCCTCTCTGTCTCTATCTCTATCTCGCACACAACGAACGTGAACTGAGGCTGTTGTAATCAAACGGGGGCGGACAACTGCCTGCCGCATGCCACAAGTTGCAAGTTGCATGTTAGGCCAGTGGCCAGGCAACAGTTGGCCCACTCAGCAAGTGTGCCAATAAATCAGCGAATGTGACGAGTGTTGTATTCGTGTCTCGCTTGGCTGAGAGACAGATCATCATCAGACAGGTAGCAGGTAACAGACGGTAGACCCTTCATTACCAAGTTCCTTACCTGTTCAAGAGTCTTGGCAGATGTGCAAAGACTTGCAGTGTTTATTAGACGAATTACAGAGAATTCACAAGGTTCATTAAACCCCAAGCATAATTTAAATTGTATTTATTGCATGTAGAATGAGTTTCAAATAAATCAAACCTTAATCAAGTTAATTGGAAGTAAGGAAGACTAGTATTAGATATACTACAACTGGAAGGGGGGTTATCATATCTTTAATATGTATTTAAACTCATAAAATAACTTTTATTTATATTTTAAATTATATAAATATCTAAGAATGTATTCTCTGATATTAAAACTGGAAATGTAATCATTATTTCATTTTATTCCCATTTATATCAAAGAATTAGAGTTCTTTTTTAACAAATTCTTTGTATATTTTCATTTATATTTTAAAAATTATATAATCTCTTACCGTCTCTGGTATTTATGTAGTCAATTTATGGCTAAGGTCTTTAACCTGCAGCAGTTTAGCACTTAATCTAAATGCGCTCGAGTTCCCAAAATAGAAGCCAAGTGCCAAGGAATAGGCATAATTAAGTATAAGCTGACTCAACTCCCCATTCTCCTCCTTCTCCCACCTCCCTCCCAGTTTGTCATGCTCCACAAGCGGCGCTGATTAATGAAACGGGAAAACAAACTGGATGCATACGGAAGAGGGGGAGCAGGGAGCACGAGTCGGGGGGATTGCATTTGTTGCATTTGTTTACTCTTTGCTGAAATTCCATAGTCTAGATCCGGGTACGGGTCGATCTCTTCAGTCTTACCCTTGAAATGCTATCGATGCTGTCGCAAGCGTTGATAATAAACAGATTCCCATTGCCTGACTGCCTGCCTTGCACCCAATTATGTTAGACTAGGTAAAAAAAAAGTCGGAGATACCATTTCACAATCTTTGCATTGTTGTTGCAGTCGCATCTGTCGAGGGTGCATCTGTCTGTCCGTCCGTCCGTCTGTCTGTCTGTTTGTCTGCCTGCCTCGCCCTGCGCCTCGTCGGCATGTCAAGATGTCGGCACAATTTTTCAGTTGCACGTTGCACTTGGAGCTGCTCACAACGTTGCTTGCCGCAGTGCAAAGAAAGTGAAATCTAACGGATCGCGTGTCTGCCTCACACTTTACAATCCAACAACAACAACAATAGCCCTTATTAGTTAATTACGAGAGAGAGAGAAAAAAGCTTTGATCGACTAGATCGAGATGGTAGCCGGAAGTGCGGGAACTCGCAACATTCAAGGCATCCAAGGAAATCCATTTCAGCTCTCGTTTTCGGTAAGAGTTTCCAAGTGATCAAGAGTTTGAATACCCTTGCAGAGGGTATTTTGATTTTGTCTTGGAATGTACAACGATCGCTACAAAATTGAGGTTCAATGTGGAGAACTTTGTTAATTCTAGAGTTACTTGTGAATGAATATGTTTTTTGTACTCAAAGATATGTTACTAAAAAGTTACTTTAATAGAAAATAGCTTCTGTCTTGTTATTTATGCATCCTAAAGATCAGTTGCCCACGTGTTTATATTCAAGTTGAGAGCTCACAGAAGATATTAAACACATTAATATCGTATAATATCATTATCATATAACGCACAGTTAATTGCGTCATTTGGGGCCTCGTCTTTGAGTCGAGGAGGCACTCGAAATGATTGACTTCAAGCAGAATCCTTTTAAGATGCGATTAACCGGATCATCCGGCGGAGAAAGTCGCCTTAGTCGCAGTTGTCTGCGTGCCCGCTTAGTGTTCCGCTGGAAGAGCTGGGTAAACCCCCGACTTTGATCCTAATACAGATATTGAGTTGACTTTCCATTTGCTAATCTTCAAATTCGCCTTTATTCACTTACAGGCGGAGCTGACAGATGTGCTGCGAAAGCGTCGAAATCGCCCTGATGCCTCGGACGAGGATCTGGGTCTGCCCCGTAGTCCGGCGTCGCCACAACGTCATGCTGCAGCCGGACAGAGCCGAAAGGCAGGTGGCTACCAGTCCCGGAGCGGGACGCAGGTTCATGAGGTGTCCTCGCTTAGTCTGCTGAGTACCAACAGCACCGACGGAGATGGAGAGGACAGTCAAAGCCATAGACAACTTGTGTGCAAATCGGTCAGCTCGGATATACTGCGAGCTCATCCCGAGGATGAAGTGGATGCAGTCGGCCTGGAGCGTCAGAGACTCTCGCATGCGGCTGCCAAACACAAGATGGCCATCAGACCAGCCAAGAAGAAGGGCCCCAGTCGACAGCACAGGAGAACTCTAGAGGTAAGTCGTATTTCAATTAGTCTATATATTTAACCCATCAAATATATTCCTTCCGCAGTCTTCTATACCCGAGGCCAATGAGGAGCTTGCCAAGATAAGCCAGACTCAGTTTCCAATTCCCAGCATAAGAACTGTCAAGGGTAAGTGAGGATTGTAAGTGTTTAGAGAGACTTTCACCTGGTAACGTTTCTCTATCTCCCCAGAAACTGATCTGAAGAGCAAGACGCGTTCCCTCCCGCCGGGCAGCAGCTTGATTGCCACAACAACCTCAACTGCCAGCAAGACAATCGAACAGAAGAAAACAACGATGACCACGATCAACAGCGATCACTCGACATCCACTTCATCCGCATCGACATCCACATCTGTCTTTGGACTGCGAGCATTGACGTTTAAGGCGGCAAATGCACTCTTCGATGGCCGTGGCGAATCCTCCACAGATGGCGACGATGTCACCAATGCTCCGTCGGACTCCAACGATCATGGATTCCTGCGTCGCTTGATGCAGCGCAATTCCAAGCGCAGCATTGCCAGAGCCAATGATGGCCTGGAGGACATGGACACCAGTCACAATGTGGCCAAGAAGCTGCAGATATCCACCTCCTGCCTGGAGGCAGCTGCTCGAGATCCTGTGCAAATGACCAACAAGTCAAGGAGTGCCACGTCGCACGAACAGCACATTCAGGAGACGCGTCAGATCATTAAGCGAGAGATTCACAACGAGGGCAAACACGGACTCAACGCCCTGGTCAGCAATTATGGCGTGCAGCCGCAACCTCCCACTCCCGTCAAGCCCAAATCGGGACCGGCAGCTCGTCAGCGTTACTTGCCACAGGAACTGGGTGCTACTTCCCCCACTTCCCCAGCTGCATCCACGGCACTTGACAGCGATGTCACCAGTTTGCTTTCCAAGAACTCGCGGGGCAACGACACCTTTCAATCCACAGCTCTTGTCCGGGAGCAGACGCAGCTGAAGACGGAGACAACGACCACGACCACGACGAGTCACTTTGAGCGAAAACCTCGCATTGTGGGCCTCAGTGCGTTCCAGCAGAAGCTTTCCCGCTCCAGTGACTCGATGGGACAGCACTCGAGTTCCTCGAACTCACTGGAGACCAGCACAGATGAACCCTCGGCTCTCTATTACGAGGAGAAGCAGCGCAAGACTGTCGAGAAGTCGAGAAGCTTCCGCAATTATCAGGAAGAACGGGACGTGGTCAACGAATCGATGGCCGTGCACCATAACATGCCCAGTTTGCCGGACTTGTCCATCAGCTTCCGAGTTCCTGCCTCCTACTACAAGCAGCAGCAATCCCCACAGTCTTCCCACTCCTCCATGTCACCCATGTCGCCCAGTGCCAAGTGCGTTTCCCTGGGATTCGAGATCAATGACAACAAGCTGTTGCAGACTCGTGCCGAATCAACTGGCAAGCTGGCCACTCCCTCAAAGCTATCTCCACAGCGCAGCACTACGCTCCTGGTGCCCAGTCCCAGTCCAGGACCCACCAGCATCTCCCAGATCGAGCAGAACATTGACCTGATCGTCAAGTCGCCGCTGGTCAGCGTTCTGCGCAAATCTGGTGCGGTCACTGAGCAGCTCTGCCTGGAACAGCAGCAGTCAGCTCCGCAACGTCCCAAGGTCTTGGAGTTGAAACAGACCACGGCCATGGCCATCAAAGATCCAGTCAGTCCGCTGACCAAGAACGCCAAGTCATCGATCAGTCCTCCCACAACTCCTGGCAAAGGAAATTCACGTAATTCAAGTCAGGCGGAGACGTCACCCGTCGCGGGATTGGGATTGGGACTGCAGCAGCCGGAGTTTCTTAAGATTCAGCTGAACCGCGTGGATCAGGCACGCATTCACAACAAGACGAACTTGGTGCTGGCCAAGAATGTGAAATCTGTTGCTTCTCCGACTGAACGCAGCCAGAGCAACGACGATTTGACCATGCGGCGTCTCAGTGCAGAAAGTACAGGCAGTATTCAGATTGTGGAACGCTCTCAGAAGCCAGCAACTCCAAGTGCCAACACTCCGCCGTCACAACCCCAACAATCCCACAGTATTAGCCAAACCACTGAGATCTTGGCCAGACAACAACGTGCTGTCAGCGTCAACAGTTTGCGTTCCAGCTACGTGAGCAGCAGCAGCGGCAGCGGCGGAAGCAGCGAGGTTCTAGCGACGGCGACCACATCGCCCAACACACCAAAGAGTGGCAAGGAGTCCAAGCCGGCAAGTGGCAATCGCTTCTCGCTGGAAGAGCGCAAGCGTCTCTTCCTCAGCGAGGACAAATCACAGGCGGATCGCAAGATGGCCGAGCTGCGTAGCGAGCGCAAGAAGTCCATTAATGAGGAATTGCAACGCAAGACTGAAACTACGCCAGTAACTGTAACTGCAACCACACCAAGTACGCCCAGCACACCACAAACTCCGCCGTCTCCAGGCACGCCGGGAAGCAATGATGTTGTGCTGCGCAAAAAGTCATTGGCGAGTGTCTGCAATGTGAACAGCAATGGGAACAGCAATGGGAACAGCAATGTTAACAGCAATGGGAACAGCCATGGTAACAGCAGTGTTAACAGCACAGGGAACAGCACAGGGAACAGTATTGCTAACAGCAATGGTAACAGCAGTGTTAACAGCACAGGGAACAGCACAGGGAACAGCACAGGGAACAGTACTGGTAACAGTAATAACAACAGCAGTGTGAACAGTAATGCAAATGGGAACCCACCCAGCCATGAGGATGGCACGCCCGAGCTGATGAAAGTCTTTGCACGCCGCTCGCTCAAGGTGAAGGACGACGATGTAGTTGCCATGGCCCAAGTCGCTGTGGCAGCCCACAAAAAGATGACAAATGGCAGCCAAAGCGTTGATAGCGACAAGGAGAACCATTCCAACAGCGAGGAGAAGCTGGACAAATTGCTGCCCAAATACGAAACGCAGACGAGCAACGAGACGCCCAGGAATGCGCAAGCTCACTCTCAACCCCACTCCCAATCGCAAGCCAATGTTAACAATCGTTGCTCTGTGGCAGATTTTCGAAATCTCAACAATAATCAACAGTCTGTGCCGCAGAAATTGTGCAATCTGCCGCCCATCAAGGTCAGCAATGTGCGAAATGCCACCGCCAACAACAACAACAGCAAGAGTAATAACAACAACAGCAAGCTTAACAACAACAACAACAGTGTTAAATCCACCAATGAACGTTACTCACTGCAGTTGAAACAGGCAACAACAACAACAACATCGACTGTCACAACAAAGGCAACAACTGTCGAAGCAACAGCGGCAACAACAGAACCAACAGCTGCCACGCCCACAAAGGCAATTGAACGATCCGCAACAGTGGGCGAATTTAAGGGAATTCATCAGCGTCGGGCTGAATGGGAACAGCGAGTGAAGGAGGCGCTCAAGTAGAACTGTTAATTGAACAGAACACAATGCTGTTAGCTAACAGCACTCTAGTGAACTCTATTAACATAACAGAACACATTGCTGTTAGCTTGAGTCCAGAAATTAACCGAACAGAAAGCTAAGCTGTTACACTGTTAACTAACAGTTCTGCTCCAATGTCTTGTGGCTTGATATATGCAATCCAAGTGCTTTTGTCTAGTGATGCTCTCTAGTGTAATTAAAACCGATCTGAATGCAAATAATGCCCAACAATTCCATACTCTTTGACAGACTCGTACTTGGCAAATGAATACATAACGAGTAGCCAGTAACGAGTAACGAATGCCTATCCAAAGAAACGAGTTGGAATCTGTCTCTTCTTCGATCGATCTTCAAAATGAATAGTTTATGGCTTATTATAGTAACATAGTTCGAGTTTAAATGGTTTGTGCAAGTCAAAATATCAAATAAAACTAAAACAAACAAAAAAATAAACAACTTTAAGGACTGTGAGTAAAATTTACAAAAAATCTTTATATGATATTCGAACGATTCGATCTAATTCGCTGTAAAGTTGATATTCATACTAAACTTAATCTTAGACATACTTAAGCTAGTTAAATGCGAGCTTTCAAACCAGGAACACAGTTTACATACGAGTTATAATTATCTAATACTTATATCTGTAATAGCATTTAATCTATTATTTTCATAGCCACATACTCTTACACATACATATATGTACTATATATATTATTAATAATATTGACAATTGTTGTTGCTGTTTGGAATTGCAAAACATCATGTTCAAGTTTTGTGAAAATTACAAATGTATTTACGAATTGTTCATCAATAAGTGAGATCGACAAAATGTATGCTCGCTGGTTCAATATTCCAACCATATACAAATAATAATAAAAAAAAAACACATAAAAAGTAATAAATATATAAACAGAATGTGTTTCGATTTATTTACGAGGAATGGGGAAGTTTTAAAGGACATCATATATAGCTGCATGTTATTTAAAAGGTAAGCTGATCATTTTTGGAAATTTTCCCAAAGAGTAACGTCTCAGTTTGGCACATGAAAAGTGCTTGTCATGTTCCGAGATGTTCACATACGATGTGGCTAAATTCTAAATCAAATTGACTGTTTTCCACTAATACTAACTCATGTTAACTAATTGTTTGTTCATATTTTTATAGCCATAATAACAAAATTGGATCACAGCTGATAAAACACACCATTTAACACAATTACACACTTTGGGTTTATTGCCAAATTCAAAAATAATAAAACGTTTTTATTGTCGAACTGAAAAATTTGAATATTCTAAATATAATGATCCATATATTACGTAGAATTTCTCAAGATTAATTAAGCTGTTGTGTAGAATTAGAGATGTTTGCAATAAATGAGATTAGATTCATGTTTCAGGCAGAGTCTCAGTTTCTAGTTTTTGGACCTGCTAATGATAAATTAACTTAACATTTACTTAACTATTTTTACTAGAAGAAATACATTTGATTTGCTATTGGGCTGCCAAAAATCTTAGGCAGCCAAAAATAGGTTTTCCATTTAACTTATTATTTGTGTTCAATAATAATTTTGGCACTTGACGACTCAGACCGTGCTATGAGTGTGATAAGTATATTTTCTGAGGTTTCTGGGAACGCAATTAATTCAGAGAAAAATTTAAATATTACATAATTCATTAGTGTCAAGCGATTCAAAATAAATGGCTAGACATTTGTACAAACAACGATTTGTATAGTTGCCTATCAACAACTTATTTATTCGAGAGAATTTTACGCCTTAACTTTTGAGTATAATTTTAATATTTTGAAAATGAGACTTCGATTCAAATTATAATTGAATTTAATTATCTAATAAAAAGGAACAGAGACTCATATTAATTCGTCTTCTTCAACAGCTGTCATTAGCGAATTGCGGGGCAAGGCGTCAAGAGACTCGTAACGTGGTCAAAATGCTGACCTCATGAATGCCAGAGTGTCGTCACTGTGCTCGCTCATCGTTTCCCTCGACGAGATTTTCGCAGCCGGACAGAGCGACATTCATGCTGGGGAGCATTCTTTGGGTTCTTTGGTGATTCGCCGCCTGCCTTAGTTTCAGTTTAAATCAAGAACGAGGCGGATGGAAGCGATCCGCAGTAAATTCGTACGGCGCTAAAAACAAACGCGACGCGTGAAAAGACGAAAAATCGAGGAAATAATATCTGTGCTTATAGAATTAAAAATAAATCAAATATACTTGTATTTACACGATCGCTGTACTATTATATGGAATTTTGCTGAGAATAATAGAAGTGATCGATAAAGTGTCATGCTTCAACAATAGGCTCGAAGGACTGATTGATCCGCTATAAAGTACAGCAAGTGCAGTGAAGTATCCAAGATGCAGGCTCAGTCGCCAACTCCCAGCACACCGCCGCCTTCGAGGCGTTCCAACCGACCACCCCGCATCAATATATACAATATACATGGCGGATCGGCCACAGGTGGAACCCCAATGCCGCCCAGTGCACAAACACAGCGTCCCTACACAGCCCAGACAAATCATACGGGAATAGGACCCGCAGGTCCTTATTGGCCGCCCGTTGCGAATCCCTTTGATGCGGCCAATTTCATGACCAAAGGCTATGAGGGCTTCCTTGATCTCACAAAGTCCGGCATGAGTTTCGGCGAGAAGTTCTCCTATGGACTGTATAATAAGTTTAGCACATGGTCTAAGAAATGGTTTACCCACTTGTTCCTTCTGATTGTTCTAGCTGGCTACAGCGTCATTGGAGCTGTGATATTTCGCACTATTGAAGGTGAGCCTGACGAGGGAATATATAAATATCTGTATCTTTAATTGATAGCATCTTCCGGAGAATGATCCACTTGCAACCTTATAATATAAATAAATAGACTTGTCGATGATTTGTTTGCTTATCAAGCTCTTGGCCAATTGTTTTCACTACAGTAAAACCAACCTGGCGGATAAATAAAATACACAAATACCTATACACATCTGTAGCTGTAGCTGTAGCTGTATCTGTAGCTGTAACTGTAGCTGTATCTGTATCTGTAGCTGTATCTCTAGCTGTAGCTGTATCTGTAGCTGTATCTGTAGCTGTATCTGTATCTGTAGCTGTATCTGCATTCAGGTCGGGTTTGATGTCTTCTGACAATATACAAATTATCGACTTGTAGACCAGGTAAACGAATAGATTCAGACAATCAAATGAGTCATAATCGGTGGCCCCTCAGACCACGCGAATATATTTAGTATAAACAGTTGGCAGAGATGATTAATTTTAATTACTAGAAATGTATAAACTAGCAGGGGGAGTCTTTGTGCTCAATCCATGTACAATTGGGGCAGTCAATGTCCTGTTCTCCAACAGTGTTTGGTATAATATAATATACGTATCAATCCGTATCCTCAATAGAATAGCAAGAAAGAAAGATAGATATTATTTATAAATTCCAGGAATATTTTATTAATTTTTACATTGAAACAAAGTTACATTCAAGCTTTTCCATTTAATAATATTCATTTAGTTGTTTACTGAATTGAAACTCTTTTATATTAAGCGGTCTTCTACCAACCTTAAAGAAAAGAGAGAATCATTTCCAGCTTTCCACATTTAAAGATACTTAAACATTTAATACATTTATATATTTGACAGGTAGAGATTCTGGCGTGAAAATGAGAGAATTGCAATATGATCAGAGATTGTTTTTTAAGCAAATACGGCATATAGCAGAAGATCCGCTATTAAAGTCGGTAAGTGATAAACTGCATTTTACGAGTGCCACAAATTATAAAAGATATAATTCATATTTTAATGCAGTTTTCGGAAGTTGAATTCAATGGACTGATACTTAAAGCTATGAACGAGCATAAGTCAGCGGCGGAATCTTTGTTGCGTACTGGCTTATTGGAAGCGGATATGAGGAATCCATGGTCCTTCTGGAATGCCATGGTCTATAGCTGTACCATCTATACGACAATAGGTGAGCTACAATTATTCAACTTGGCGATAAATCTAAGTATTTTTCATATGTGTGGGTGTGTGTTTGAATATATAATTGTAAATACTCGACAGCCTATTTATATTTTTAAGAACTTGTCAACATTTTCTTCATAAACTCAAAAATAAGACTGTGACACAAAAAATGGAAATAGTTTCCGTTGTTTTTCCTTGCGCGCCGTCGATATGTGTATTTATGTGTGTGTGTGTGTGTGTACGTATGTTATTTATATAGAATAACAACAAACATTTGCATAGCAAGCAAAATATATATATATATACATATATTATATGCACATATATATACTTAAATATATGTGATATGGACTTGTCTGTGTTCGCCAACAATAATCAGAACTCTTTGGAAAATTGTCATCATTCTGTATAAAGAATTTAAAAACATATTTATTCTTAGACAAATAATTGTTTGAAACAATTTTTTTTATTTTATTTTTGTCCGTAATTTATGAGCATGTCGAGAGATTTTATTGCCCTGAAAATTGTTCAATAATGGTATGATAAGTACGCAAATGTTTATGTCCAAGTTGGCAAAAACTTTTACTCGCCATAATCATAAACTATTTGCAATATGTCCGAATATCAATTATAGAATTAAATCCCAGCAAATATAAATAAACAAAGACGAAGACGAAATTATTGCGAATTCAGAATCCGATCCGTCATCAAGTGAAAATCATACGCATATTGCGCATACGCCCCGTTGCTCGGCAGGCACGTCTATCGCGAGTGTTCTAAATAAAATAAATATACATTGTTGCATACTTTGAATATGAGTATGTGGTGAAATTGGTTTGCATAATAATTTGTTGAATGAATACCCCCATTGGCAATATGAATATGCCATGGACGTCACGGGTTTTTGAAACTCTTAACTCACTATCAGACGAATTAACGAATAAAATGCAAAATCCATTACTCTTTAATATTGAGTGTGATTTATTTAATTTAAACAGTTTGTTTATGGGCAACAACACAAGGTCAGACGACCAATAGGAAAACAGAAGGAAAGCCAAAGGAAATAGTAATGACTGTTTAAGATTTGCAATTTCTTAAATTTTCTCTTGACGTCCAACATTTTGTAGAATTCACAAAAATTGGAAAAAGAACATGTTTTTAATTAGTATACAAATGTTTGAAGGGGATTTAATAAAAATACAATTTAGTCTGTTTATCCATCTGTTCGTCTGTCGTATCAATATATCATCCTTAACGCCATAGACTTGCTAAATAATTCCATGTATTTTCATTGGCAATGAATAAAGTTAATCTTTGAGAATCTCAACTGACAGTTATATGGAAAAGATGTCAGGTTTAAACAGAGTTAGACATAATTTATGATAAAGTTTATACTATTTCAATCATTTCCCAGAGTTTTCTGATGTCCATTTGCGGAATGAGAAAGTGTATAGTTTTATAAATGAAAAGACCTTTTAAAGTGTTTTAGTTTGATGATGGAAATGTATAGTTAATGATTTGCTACACCCTGTGTCCATTAAAAATGGGCAAAAGCGGTATAATGAATTTGTGTGAATGTATGTAACAGGCAGAAGGAAGCATCTCCGACCCTATAAAGTATATATATTCTTGATCAGTATCAATAGCCGAGTCGATCAACACCTGTTCGTCTGTCTGTCCGTCCGTCCGTCTGTCCGTCTGTCTGTATGAACGCATGGATCTCAGCAACTATAAGAGCTAGAGACTTCAAATTTGGAATGTAGGTTCCTGAATACCATACGCAGATCAAGTTTATTTTCACTTATCGATACCAAGTCCCGTTGGTTTTAAAATTAGAAAAATCACCATAACATAAGAAATGTTAAAACTAGAGACTTGATATTTGGCACACATGATGAGAAGCTATGGCTTAATGTGTCCAGAAAACTTCATTGCGATGCCACGCCCCCTTCGCCCATAAAAGCTGATAACAAGAGCAGTTTCATATCTAGAGATTTGAGATTTGGCACACATGGTAAGTATCCTACTCTTAATGTGTGCTACAAATTTTAGTACGATCGGATATTGAACTCAGAAGTTATTCAAGAAACAAATTTATGCAACGCAGCAGATGCGTCGCAGCGCAGTAGCAGCGCAGTCGCTGCGTCGCGGCGACGATATAACGAACTATACATAAACCATCAACAGCCGCAGTCCAGTGTTGCCAGACTATCGCAAGCTACCCACTCTCGATACAAGCAACATCGACTTCAAGCGATATATTTAAATCCTATTATAATGAAAATACTTGTTTTTGAAGACCTGTACAGGGTTTCCTACTGTCGCGCGCGCTCGACTGTCGGCTTGTTTTTCTTGTTATTATTATATTAAGAAACTGCGACAATTTAGCCATGTTTATCAGAGATGCCCGCTTCTATCCCTCTCACATACAGTAGCATAAAGTTATAAGACGCTTTCTTAGCCATCTTCAGCTTCTATAATCAGTTAAATATTATTAATTATTAAATGAAACAGCTGTTTGATTAAAATAAACTTTTAAATCGATTCCCAATCTCTTTTAAAATAATATTAATTTATATATATTGATTTATCATAATATTTAAAACAAAGAATAACAAATCTCTTGAATACACAACTGGAATGCAGCTTAAAGTTCTCATAGTTTGTCGCTTAAACTTTGCCGCCAACTAGTTTAAAGAGCTTAAAGCTTCAGGCTACAGTCGCGGTGTAAAAAACGTGCAGAGTGTGCTACATGCTCGTAGTGGGAATACCTTTAAATATATACTTGATTTAATGGATGTTTAGCAATATTTTTATATGCCATAAATATTAACAACAAGTTGCAGTTGAGTAATAATAATGGAATTATTAAATTGGCCTACATATGTATATATATTTATGTATATACATAATTAATGCCAACAGTGGTGGACCAAACAGCTGATGAGTTTAAACATACATATGTATATTTCAAAAATGTATACAAGAATTTTGAATATTTTCATGTGCAGAGAGCAGTTGGAAACCAGACGACGTCGTGAATACGCGACGCGACGTGCTCTAGAATAGATCGGGAAAGATACATATAAATAAATATATATATACTAAGTATTAGTCAACGCCTATCATACTATATATTAGTATCTACATATTTCTGTGCAGAAGGGCAAATTCGAATTCGCAAATTGGGTGTCAATCAGCATAAGGGATCATAGCCATTGTCTAAAAAAAGAAACTGCAGACAAAAGTGATATAATTACAATTTCGAAATACTTTTTTTCCATTTGGTCAGTTGCAAGATATTAAGACGAGTTATAAATAGCGACATGTGGTAAGGAGAGGAAAAGACGACAAGAGTGTTGGCATTAGAATTTTAAGAAACTGTGTAGAGAATGGAGAATGCAGCTGATCTCGGAACTGCAGCTGGAGCTGGAGCTGGGAGCAGACAGGTGCGTCATCGTCGTCGCATGGCTCGCAGTCAGCGGGAACAGACGCCCGACGCTGGCAGACAGCAGCCGGATCGGCATAATGATGATGAACTGCCTCAGGCGCAGCATGTGAGCATGCAGATTCGTGCTCCTGGCGCCATGTCCGCCCATGAGAGCAAGATACTCCGACGGCGGGACAAAGCCTTTGCCGGAATTGCTGCCCGGAGTCAATCACAGCCACGGGAGGCCGAGAAACTGAGCAGTCCCGACGCCCATCAGCTGATCAAGCATCGCAGCCTGTCGTCGCCTCGGCACAAGGATCTGGAGTCCAGTGAGAGCGAGCTCACAGGCAGCTCCCAGTCCCAGTACACAGCCCAGAAGCAGCAGCGGGCAGACGATTCCCTCAGCCGGCTGGAGCAGAATATGCTGAGATTCGAGGACGAACGCAGACGCTTCGATGCGGAGAAGCGACTCTTTGAGCGGGAGAAGAGGGAACACAAGGTTCGCTATCGCCAGCAGTTGGATCACGAGGAGCGCAAGCGATTGCTGCAGAACTACAGAAAGATCAGCGATGGTTTCCAGCTGCCCCAGGACGAGGACGAACGTCGTCGTCTTGTCCAGAGTCTGCGACTGCAGCGTCACGAGGCGCCCACAGTTCGTCCAAGGAATCGCAGCAGCGGCTACGAGGAATCCTCCACGCAGTTCAGCTCCTCCGATGCGGACACCGCCGAGGAGCAGCTCTCCAGGCTGAAGCCGGCAGTGCGCAAGGTTGCAACAGTGCCAGCCTTGGGCTACATAGCTGCTCCCATTCGTGGAGCACCTCCTCCGCCGCCGACGCCAACCAAGCGTCATTCTGTCAGTCGGAACAACTCCCTGTCCCCGGTGCGTCCGCAGAGGCGCTCCAAGACGCCGGAACAACGTGTACAGGAGGATTTGAGTCGCAAACTGAACTACGTTGAGGTGGGGGAATCTCCCGCCGCACAGCCGGCGAAAGTGAAGCTCAGCGAGGAGGAGCAGCGAGCTGAACTCCGCAGAGCATATGTGGAGGCAGCAGAGAAAGCTGCGGCGGCGGAGGCAGCGCTTGCCAAGAGTCTGGGAACGGAACGCGTGAGACGCAGCAACAGTCTCAAGGTGCCGGAAACGGAGCCAGCAGCCAAGATTGAGTCCAAGCGCAGTTCCAGCCTGGAGCGACCCTTGCGAGCCAAGCGTACGCCCAGCCTGGAGCGGCCCAAGCAGGAGGAACCGCTGCCCGAGCCGGAAACCAGCAAGGAGCCGGAAACCAGCAAGGAACCGGTTCAGGCGATGGCAACTGAACTGCAGTTGCAGCCACTTAAAGTGGAGACGAAACCAGAGAAACCTTCCCTAATGAGGCGTATACTAAACATATTTAGACGCAAGCAGATCGAAAAGAAAGTCATCACTGATCCGGAACCCAAGCAGCTCATGTCGAAGGCATTTCTAAAGAGTTTTCGCCTGGAAGCGTGTCACGAGTGGCGTCGCCTCAAACTGGACAATCCCGTGAGGATGACGGAGATGCGACAATTGCGTAACCAGTGCATTGGTCACCTCATCCTGCTCATTCTGCTGCTGGGATTTGGCGGACTCGTCTTTCGTTACACGGAAGGCATGTCGGAGGACATTTACAAGTGCGAAGTGCGCAAGGTGAAGCGAGACTTTATCGACAACCTGTGGACAGTCAGTCATAACATGAGGTACGAGTTGAAGTTCCTTCAAGTATTGTAATTGAACACAGTTTCGTCCGCTGCTAGAGAGGATGACTGGAAGTCCTTGGCTCGCCAGAAGCTGCGCAAATTCGAGGATGAACTCAATACGCTGGCCGAGTTGGGACTGCGTCGATTTCCGGGTCAGAAATCGTTTAACTTTGTCAATTGCTTCATATACTGCTGGTCCGTCATCACAACTATAGGTAATCCATGACGAAAGCTCATTAAAGCTCAATGCGTTGACATTTAAGCTCTACAATTAAAACCCTTTCCTTCTCCTAGCGTTTAATGACAACATTTTTAATAGAAGATTGAATATAATTATATGTTTATCAATAAGAAAGCGGCAATCTGATATTTCTAAGCTTGCAGCTTCTGTAAAAGAGTCCAAACTCTTTCCTTCTACTAGATTGAAGATTAAATATAAGTTATTTACCTATAAGAAAGCGTCAATCTGATATTTCTAAGTTATCTACATTTGCAGTTTCCGAGATGAAAGAAAACTCATTCTTCCTATTAAGGTCTAATGACATCTTGTTAGTGAAATGATGTTAAAATTATAAGTTAAGTCATTGCTGTAAATGATAGATCCACTAATCGATCTGTTTTACTCTTTAGGTTACGGTCACATATCACCGAAGACAGGACTGGGACGTTCCTTGACGATTGTCTACGCCATCATTGGCATTCCGATGTTCCTCATTGTGCTGGCCGATCTGGGAAAGCTGTTCACGCGGAGCGTCAAGTTCCTGTGGGCGTATGTGAGGCGTGTCTACTACACTCGCTCCTGTCGCCGGATCCGGAAGCAGCAACAGTTCCGCGACGCCATGACAGGCTTTAATACCGTCTACGACATGGCAATCCGAAGACCGAGCATGTTCTTTGGCCACACAGAGGAGGCAGCGGATGAGGAGTCTCGCGTGGAGGGAGATGCTGAGGCTGGCAAGAGTCTGGGCACCTCCCACCCAGAAACTCCGACGTCGCCGTACCCGGAGACTTTCGAGGTGGACGACGAGTTCAATTTGCCGATCTCGGTGGCAACTTTGCTGCTCATAAGCTACATAGTATTGGGTAGCACGTTCTTCACAATTTTTCTGGAAAGGGATTGGAGCCTGGGGGACTCCTTCTACTTCATCTTCATCTCGATGTCCACGATTGGCTTTGGCGACATGGTGCCCAGCAATCCGTTGTACGTAATGGTCAGCATGATCTACCTGATCTTTGGCCTGGCCCTCACATCCATGTTCATCAACGTGGTGCAGATCAAGCTCAGCGAACACTTCAAGATGGCCAGTGCCAAGGTCGGCGCCACCATTGGCATGGCCAGTGAGTTTGGCGACGAGTTCGGTTCCCAGGTGAAGACGCCATCGGAGCTCGCTTCGGTGCACGGATCTCGTTTGGGGCGCATCGAGGAAGATGGTCATGAGACGCCGGCAAACCAAGGAGCTGCCAATTCCCCACCTATGCCGCCTCCATTGACTTCGATCTTGCGTTCACCACGCCCACTCTCGCCCTCGGCCATCCAGAGAGAAAGTCCACCGCCTCTGCCCAGACGACAAATGGATCCTCAACCTCCACCGACAAATGAGGCCAATAAAAAGAAAAAGTATAGATTCTTCTAGGAAAGAAAGGGAAGTAAACACGAAAGAAAGCTTAGCTTCGGCGCGCCGAAGAGTTGATACCCTTGCAGAGCGCCAGCTTCAATTATCGACTGATTGTTACTATGACAACTATATGATATAGTAGTCCGATTCTGAACAAACTTGCTTAGAATGTAAAAGACACTAATAAACACACAATTTGTGAAATTGGTTTAGATATCTTAAAAAACAAGAAAGTTTTTCATATATAATATGATTCATCCAGTTCCAAGATATGTTCCGATTCAACTGTTCCTGCTGATCATAATTTATATACATTATGGGTTCTGTCATAGTTATAATACCCTCTGCAAGGGTATAATGCAAGTCTAATCTAATTGAGATCGCATTTGGCTCATCAAGCGGAAAGCTGGAAAGGATCATTGGGAGTCCTTACAACCTGACAAATATCTAGTTTTAAGCAAATTAAAAACAAAATGACAATAATAATTAAAAACGAATAAGAGCCTATTTATTTATTTGTTTCTCTAATAATTTAGTGTAAAACTTAAATATATATATAATATATAATAAATATTTACATACATATGTGAGTTCACATTTTGTTGCATTTTATTTTAAAAAAAGCAAATACCAATCGAACAATGAATCTAAAACAATATCTATAGAATAGATATTGTTTAAAGAATGCACAGACATTAATTATTGGCATATTTAAATGAGAAATACACGTATTTAATAAACAATGGTATCCATAAACAATAGAGAAACATACCGACTTAGCCTTGCCTATGTGTGTGTGTGTGTGTGTGTGTCAGGACAAATGCTCGACTGGGAAATACCCTTTGCCAAAGACTTTACTTTCTAAAAATGCATTCAATTCTTTCTTTCTGTCTGCTGTTGACCAAGTAAAAACATGTACCCACTTCACTTGCAGGGTATAAGGTTATTTATAGTATTTCTTGTTTCTAACTAACTACTGGGTATTTCGCCTAGAGCAAGTATTGCAATTATGCCATCCATTCCAATTTTAAGAAGCAGCTCCAACAGTTATCGAGTCTATGTTATGTGCATTACACACATTTGTATGCAAATACATATATGTATAAGCTACTGTATCTTTTTGTCTATTCCACAGTTCGCCCAAATATTACTAGAAAGCACTGCACATCTGTCGTCGACCGACGTTGTTGTTGTTGTTGCTGTTGTTTTGTGTGCAGACAGGCGAAGGCGGAGTCGCAGCTAATGTGATGTCAGTGGCGTGTTTCGTGTTTGTTGTTTGTGTGTTAAATTCGAATAGAAGTAGTAGGAAGTAAACGGTGAGCGAGTTATGGAGAGTGCTGACTAAGAGTAGAGAGCACTGTTCGGCACTCACACTCTCTCTCTATCTGTCTCGGACTCCCTTCACTGCATGCAAGGACCGAAGTCGCAAAGTCCTGTTGTTCGGTTCTGGTTATATGTAGTTGTTTCATTGCCATATCGTTCCTTTTGGCTGGCACAGTTGTCGTGGCCCACGACCGCTTGTCCCGCCCGTCAGTTGTTGTTTTGAAACGTTTACGTGTGGTCGTCGGTCTGCCGTTGAAGCATTTGATTCGTCGCGTTGCCAAAGCAAAAGACGCGCCAAAAATTCTCGTCTCGAATGTGCATAAATACTACATAAGTACTACATACAATGTACTATGTATGTAGGCATGGTGAAATTGTGCAAAAGCTGAATAATAATTGAACAATTGCAAATTGAGCAAAACGCTAGAAAGATACAACGCATTTAACAAATTGCATGTTTGTGTCCCCAAAAGCAAACAGAATTACGTTTGAATCCGCGACCACAACAAACCGAACTTAATTGGATCGCATGCCGGTTACTGCGACGTGTTATTGTTGGATATATCTATGTATGTTTGTGGGTACATATGTGTACATATATTCAGTTACATAGGTGTATGTGTATTCTATTGTCGCGTGTGAAAGAAGAGTTTGAATCGCAACTACTAAAACTACAAATATAAATATAAATATAAATAAAACAACAATATCAGTAAGGGTGCCTCATATAACCAGGTGTGCTTCTGCTTCTGCTTATGTGTGTGTATGTGTGTGTGTGTGCAGTCCTTCTACATTTCGAGCTGGTTTTTGCGGCATTCATTCTGCCAGATGCATTCCATGCCTTCAGTTTCAGTTTTGGTTTTTGTTTTGCTGCATTCATTTGCTTTCAAATAAATTTCCTTTTCAACAACCATTCTATAGCAGCTGTCAGCATCACACACACACACGCCACACATATGTATGAGTTTACATGCATACGCCACATTCATAAGTACATTGCACATTTGGATGTGCGTCTTGAGCCTCATTGGAAATTGTTAAATGCCTCACGTTTTGTTCTCAGATTTGCATGGTAGTTGAGTGATAAAAGCAAACGTTTCTCTGTTGTGTTTAACGAACAACATCTTCAAAGAAGAGGAAGAAGAAGAAGAAGAACATTAAAAACACTAAGAAACATTTCAACACAGTGAAAATGTCCGCAATTAGCAGCCGCAATCAGAAAATGGAACAACAGGTAGGTGTCAATTTACACACTTTGAGTTCTTTATTTAAATGGAATATTTGAGAAGATGTAAACTGAATATTATATGACAACATAGAGTTAATTCATATTTGTTCAATTAACAGTGCGTTAAAGTTTAAACAGTTCTTTGGAATAGCATTTAATTTTAATTTTAAATCATGTACCCTTAAGGCTACTCGATGTACCTATTATTATTCCCAATACTAAAAATTTCCCCTAGGTATAAATTGCCCACCTGGTGTTCCGTTCCCCAGACAACGGGTTCAAAATAAATCAATTTTCAACCGCGGAAACTGATTGCCTTCCAATCAAATATTGACTTCCCTTTTTTTAGACTTTATCTTCCCCTTCGAATATTTATGTTGAAATAACACGCAATGATGTGTCCCAATTGTTATTTTGTAAGATTAAATCAATCTATTATTGATTACTGACGGGTTACTCAAAATAAACTATTTATTCATAAAGTAGTTGTTAGGAAGAGCATTAAAAATGACATTTAAACTTTTAATCGATTGCCCATACAAATCAGGACAACTTTAGGATATTAAGTACAGTAATTATATTAAAACTAGTCTGTTACTCATTTTTTATTAGTATTCTTTAGAACTTTAACTATTTGTCGATTATCTTCATTCGTAAATTAACAGAAAGTCTTAATATATCAGAGATATATATATTGGGAACTACAACAACACACCAAAAAAGGCAAGCTCAGCTTTCCTGCGTTGTTTTTATGTTGCTCCCTTAGAATTCTCAACTGGTTCTAGCAGCACAACATAGAGAAGAATCTATCGTTGGGTAAGTTAGCTCAAATGATATTGATGAGAGCTAACTGGCAGCTCCTGAATCAACTTTAGGGAATATTAAGTACAATAGTCGAATTCCCTTCATAAAACTGTTCTCTAACTGCAATTTCATTAGGACAATTTCAGCTTTAATTAAAAGGATTCTAATTATCTAATGGCTTAAAGTTGCTGAGATCTTGATTACCACAAAATTTATTATATCCCATGAGTTCTCGCAATCCTCATGCCCTTTTATCTAAGTACTTAGATTAAGTAAACACTTGTCAACATAGTTTCACTAACAAACTGTAATGTAATGAACAAAAATCATGTGAAATGCCACAATAAAAAAAAGAGGAGTGTATGCAATTTGCAGTTAACATAAATCAGCAACAATGTTTGTGGCAGCTTCGTAATATAATTCATGGTTAAAAATACACAAAGGATTAATAAAAGCAACGCTGAGACCTGAAATAAAATTTGGGCACCCCTCCAATGAAAGGAGGAACCTTTACCAGTTGTTGTTTTGCCCAGCGTAACTAGGGGCAACTATCGTAAAATATACTTATTATATATAAACACACACACACACACATACACTCACACAGACAAATACATATTGACGAAAGTGAACAAATATTTTGATTGTTGGCTTTGGAGGTCTGTGAAATGCTTTCATATATATGGTGTCAAGGGAAAGAAGAAGAAGGCACAAATAATATCGATTTCATGTGTAAATTAATCCAAAGAGTCAAACGCAATAAGTCATCCAATTATATAGTACATATGTGTGCTCTCAGAAACCTTCTGTCCCAAACCATTCTGTCTGTCATATTAAGTAGAACAAAGTCTGTGGTTACTTTAGCTGGCCACACACACATTCTCATATTCGGCTGCTGTCAAAAGTCAAAACACTCTTAACGCCATCTTCCTGCCCCATCAACCAACACCCGTCAATGCCATACACCCAAGTATTCAACACGTTTGGCAAAAACCCCAAAAGCGGAAATGACGCATCGACTGGAGGCGTTTGTTCTTGTTGTTGCCTTTCCATTTGGCGTTGGCTTTTCGGCATTTCGTTGTCGTCAGGGTTGTAATTTTGAGGGGTGTTGTTACGCCCGGGGTTCTTGACCTATTGCTGCTGAAAATGTCCCGCCGGCGTCTGCAAATCGTATCGAATGCCAGTGCATTTCTCTATGCCTCTTCCAAATTCCCCAAAAGGGAATAAGTGAAAACTCAGCCAATGTTCTCACATATTCCACAATCATGTGGGACAATCTCAAAGGCAAAACCCCAAAATTGGAAACTTTGCTCCATTGCAACTAAACAGAACGAATATCAAAAACAAGCTAAGCCAACTTTTGAGGCTTTTTGGCTTGTGCTGGCAATCTCTACTACTTGTGGCTAAAAGCTGTGTGTGTGTGTATGTGTGTGTGTGTTACACACACAAAAGCATAACCACAAAGCATGTGTAGTTTAGATGTCAAGAAAAACACTAAGCAGTAGTTCTAATACCCTGTATTTATGTCTTGACAGCATCAGTTAAAGTTACGCTGATTTCAAAGTACTTCTAACACAAGTGCCAGGTATTTCCTAGTCAATCACAGCATTCTTATTCATTTTACACCCTTAAAAGTGTAAATAGGACAAAGCAGCAGAGATAACCGTGGCAAAAAAAAGAAAAAATCGTAATATAGCGACATTTGTCGTAATTTGCAATTTATGCAATGCGAACGCTGCGAGGCCTCATTTCAATTGCAGATTTCGTGAATTGCAATTTGCCACTGAGAGGCAAGTACGAGGCAACGATAGCTATAACTATAGCTACGACTATGACTGTGGCGTTGACAGCGCTGCCAACTTGATTCAAATTATCAGACAGGCAGAAGAGCAGTCACAATAGTTGCATTCTCGGTGAAAGGAATTAAGTAGCTTGAATTTTACGACTAAATTATACCCTGTGAACTGATCAAGATCTAAAATGTATATAAATATTTTAAATTAATTACATATTTGTTAGTTTAAGCAGAGATCCTTAAAACAGTAAAGAATATGCATACTTAGTAATTTTCAAATTATATATACCTTTTCTCATATTAAATGTGTGGAATTTATACATTTCTCCACTGAACTTTAATACTCGCCCACGATGGAAGGGAAAAAGTAGTTGCATTTATAATCAAATAGTTTTTTTCAGTTTGCAATTTAAATTGTCGAAACCACAGTGACAAACTACAGCACTGATTAATCGTTTTTACTTGTGGTTTGTCCTGCAACTGACTGACTGGACAAAGTCCTAGGTTGACAGCCCCAACATTGGATGGGAAAAAAAAAAACCATTGATTGATAACAGAAAATGGTTCATTAATCATTCAAATGTTTCATTTAACGTCACATTAAACGATCTACAAATTGAAAGTGTCGTTTCCTTTCTATAATCTTTAAATGCTATTTAATATTAATAGCATACATTGTTTAGGCTGAATTAAAAATTAATGATAATTGCAATACATTCATTTGTAAGTTTATTGCAATTTAATGGCAACATAATTACGACTGCTGAAGCAGGAGGCTGGTCAATTAGTGGGAATTGTATTAAAATGTCGTGAATACTAATTGAAAACATGTAAGACTTCCCCAAGCAGAAGACTGCTCAACTGAGAGACACCCTATATTTATTTAAATGTACCAAATGTGGAAACTGTGTCTGTAAATAGTTGTCTCTGTTAACAGACCACATTTCACTTCTATGTTATGTTAACTAACAGTTGTCCCAATAGTAATTAACATGTTAACATATGGGGGAATTACTTGAAACAGTATCGTGTTTACGTAATTATATAACAATTATATTATATATTTATAGTTATAAGAAAAATTTATATGTATTTATTGTATATATCTTTTGTTTCTACTATTTCCTTCATTATGGAAAGTTACTTATTTCAATTTAATTTTTAATTGGATAGTATGACTTCTCTTTACTATTTTCCATTTACACCAGTTTGTGACACCCCTGCAACTATTAGTTGCAGGGTATAAATTGCAAATGAACGCATCAAATCATAAAATATTCAACTGCGTATTTTCACACTTTAATTTTAATTAAAAATGTTCATATTTCAGTTGAAATGCGTCGCATTTCGAACGGAAATTAATGCCAAAATGTATTCAAATAAATGGGCTTATATTATTATTCAGTCGGTTTGCCTGTGCAACTATTTAATTACCTGTCAATAAGTAGCGCAAATAGTTCAAAACAAATACATATATATTAGTCTGCTGCAAGTGTGAGAGTCAAAACAGATTCGAGGAAATAATTAGTGTGGATTTTATGCTGGGTCGCCAATTAGGTCAAAGATTAAAGGCGCTTTTTTGCAAAATAAAAACCAAAAAAAAAGAAGGAAATGTGGCAAGCACCCATGAGGCAACTGCTGTGGCACAATCAGAGCGGCTGCTTAAGGGTTACCCGCAATTAGCTGGTAGAATGGCAACAATCAGACTGTGCCGCAAATTAGAAGCACAGATTGCGGCATGGGGCAGGGGCTGGGGCAGTGGAGGTGGAAGTGGATATGGAAGTGGAAATGGCAGCGTGGGAAGCAGTCAAAGGTCGAGGGTGGAGAAACCACAAAAATTTGCACGCGACAGAGTCAAAGTTTCCCACTCCTGGCCGAGTTACCGAGAAAACTTTTGGAACGGGCCATTTCACGCGAATTAATTGTTGCATACTTTTCGGCTGTGAAATATGTTTATAACAAGTTCATCAGACGTAAAGAGACCGTAGTAACTGAAAGTTACAAATAAACAGAAATGCCTTACTTATTAAGCACGAGTCTCAAAATAACTGGCCCTTAAATTTAATACTACAGCCAATTATTCAGTTGATGGGGGACTTAAAAAAAGGGAGCTCTTCGGAAAGTGCAGCGGAAAAACAACATAAACCAGTCGTCGCTGAGTGCGAAATTCCTAGAAACACGAAAGCAGCATAAAAATATTTATATTTTACACTGTCCGAAAGGGTTGCAAATTGTGCAGAAGATAACTACACTACTACTTACATACTACGTATAACAAATTGCCGAGGAGAACTGTTAAGTGCGGTAATTAAAAATAAGTTTTGTGTTTAGATTTATAGCTAACAGAAACGGTTAAGAGTTGCACCTATAGTTGTAATCATTTGGGGAAAACATAATATTTTCCACTTGCCGGTTGTAAAAACTACTCACAATGAGAACTGTTAGGGGAAACTCTCGTACTATTCTCCTGGTATTATTCTCTTTTAGTCGAACTCTCCCCCGACAGTTTTGAGTGTTGAAATAATTATGCATTCGCTTGTGGGGGGGCTTCAACTGAAATGGAAGCCGGGGAATTGTTTGCTTGTTTTATTTGAAAGCCTTGTCATAAGCGCCAAAGAGTCGACGGCAATAAAGTGTTTATTGCCGAGCTTTTTCACATTTGTAGGTCAAACCGTTGGCAGTTGGTAAAGCTCAAACGTTTCTACTTTAGATACGATAATATTAAAGATAAGCTTTTGCCTTTTAATGGAAATGTGCAAATTTCCACAAAATTTGAGCTAAATCCACTCATAAAATATTTGAATCTTGCCAACTATTGATTGATGATGCTACAAGTTTCCCATTTATAATGAGAATGTCAGAGATTACACGACCGACAAATTCATAATAATGTCTGTGTCATTGACAGGCTTCACTATACTCTGTAAACTGTGTGCTTGCTCAACAAGTTACCAGCAACAACTATACGGATTATTTTTCCTCTAAAAACTCTGCCAAAAAAGATACAGGAGAAAAGTGTGACATGAAAAGGGACTGCAAAATAGCGACAGAGCGACAGAGCGACGTAGCGTCAGAGTGACAGTAACTGTGCCAGCCACTAGGCATTTACGGCCAGGACTCGAGCTGACACTTGTCCGTTAATCCCTGCGCCACTTTCACTTGCCTGACAGGACGAAGGCTCGCTGAAAGCCAACCAACTGGAGCCGGAGTAGAGGAAAGTGATTTTGTAATAAGGCAAAGTGAGATAAGTGCCGTGAGGCGGATAGCGGATAGCGGAGAGATGTGTAAAAACTGACAGGATAATCGCAGCCGTTGCCGTCACTTCAACAGCGTCCAACGTGACGTATGAGCGATATTAAACGCCAGCCAGTTTCATTTAAAATGCCTCTTGAAATATTGAATTATTACAAGTTTGTCTCAATGGAAAAGTAATCGACAGACACATGAATGGCCACCATACAGTTCATCTGTCCCTGACTACGAGTATAATCGATAAAGCAAGCAAGTTGAATGGGGTGAACCAGTCCAACCCTTTCCCCTACGCTCACCTTAATTAAGTGACCGCCCCTTTGATAATGGAGTAGCATTGTGTTATACACGCACAAAACACGTTGTAAGCCATTTTTCACATGCAGCTAGCCAGGTTTGTCGTCGCCTGTCAAACTAGGAAAAAGGAAAAGGAAAATCGAATAGCCATTGATCCATAGTTCTCGAACTCGTATGCAGGAGTGGCAGGTGGCAGGTGGCAGGTGGCAAGTGTCAGTGCTGTAGGCGTTTCCGATGCCAATACTACTACAAACTAATAAACAATGTCCTCGTCCACGTCTCCGTCATCATTCTCGTCAATGTCCAAGTCCACGGGTTCCTCTTCGTCATTGTCAGTGGCATTCATTCATTTATTAACTTGACCAACTGCGTGGGCAGTCTTCTAATCGGAATTGACCTGTGCCGTGATGTCCCTGTCCCATTCCCATTCCCTGCCCCTTTCCCAGTCCCCTTACTGTGTCTGTGTCTGTGTCTGTCAACGTGCCACGCTGTCCTTGCACCTGCATTTCAATCCATTCCGCGCCTTTGTTGTGTTTCTTTTATCGATTATGCGTCGCATTTGCTCTAAGTATACCAGCCAGTTACAAACAAAACAATGGAAACACATATAAGTACTAGTATGTTGTAAACAGCAGAGCAGCATACGCGGCGTATACTTGATGGCAACTTAATTGGTTTTCCCCTATGCACATAGTAGATAACTGTCTGTTTTCCATTGTTTTATTGTTCAACAAAAACGTATTAAATAAATATTTGAATCGAAATTCTAGTGTCATAAATTTTATTCTGACATTAATATCATATGCCACACCCATTATTTCTCCAATTCTCCCACTGTATGTGCCACAACTGCACAGTCAATAATTATTGTCCAGGGTCTTGACTTCTGTCACACCAAAGAACCTTAATCTGTTTCGTGAATGTTGCTTATAATGGCTGCGATTGGATATCGCAGTTATTAAGGTAATTGGGTCAATGGGAAAATGGGAAAATGATTTGTCGAGAAGTACATCGAGTATGTATAATATTAAGTTACAATTGGGAACTACATATATGTGTCGGTTTGAGTTGTAGTTATTATTCTACACTTAGGAAATATGTATTATTTTGAACTCTGTCTCATCCAGCTAAAGATCAATTGAAGCACAAATATACCAGTAAATCTAGAATATAATTACATATTAAATAGAATACATACATATATGTGTATTTATGTTAAGAACTGATGAAATAATATAGTAAACATAATAATAATACAGAATAGTACAAAGTGTTCTAAGCTGAAGTTCTTATTCTATAAAATATGATTAAGATCTGGTAAATTTGGAATATCATTACATATTAATTTGAATACATATATGTGTATATATTCTTCATAAGAACTTTTGATGACATAAAATAGTACAGACTATAATAATACAATAAAGTTAGTGCTCTAAGGTAGAGTTAGATTATTATGAAATTAATATCGGTATACCTAATTAATATATACCAGAAATTATTATATTTCCGAAAGATTCTATAGATTTACCATCCCACAAACAATTTTGTATACATTATGTTAGGTTTTAAAACAACCTATGACAATCAAGATTATGTCTTTAATCTATAGCTAATTTTATTAAATTTAATACAAGCCGGAGAGTCGGGATGGGAGCCAGTCTTCTTTGTCATTTTTACATCCCAAAGATTTCACAGCCTTGCAGAACCTTGACGCAATTTTCAACCAATCTTTTTGTTGAAATTTACATATGTGCATACCTATTGTCAAAAGTCACAATGATACACATTTCGAACTGGCAAAAGAGAAGACGAAACCCAACGGGACTTTGCCGAAAACTACTGTTATTCTTCTCTCTGCTTACGTTTGCATATACACACATTGCATGAGTTCAGTTGCGTTTAGACGACGAGTGCGTACAGTCGATTTAATAAAAGATTGAATTAGAGAAACTACAAAGTGTTAAATTATTACATTAGTTTGTCTGGCATATAATACTTAATTGTAGTATATTATTTATTCTATTTTCATACTTTTCTATGGCAGCTATATGATATAGTTATTCAATTTGGCCGTTTTTGACATAAGAATTGTCTGTAGCAAAAAGACGGACCTGTACCAAGTTTCATCAAGATAGCTCTAACACTGAGAGACTAGTTTGCATAGAAACAGACAGACAGACGGATGGCTATATCGACTCGGCTATTGATTCTGATCAAGAATTTATATACTTTATAGGATCGATGAGGCCTTTTTCCTGCATTTCACGTTTCGGGACAAGATTATAATGATTAAGACACAGAGTATTAATATAAAACAATATTTAATAATTAATACTTATGTTTCTCCAATAAAACATAATGATTAGAAAAGTTCTTAATTAAGAACACTTCTTAAATTTCGCTGTGATCGCATTAAGCTTTCCTTTAATTAACTAAAAACTCTTATTGATTGTTGCTATCGTTGAAATGAGTTATCGATAGATTGGCAAATGGCATTGCGTGTTTTCAGGCGCATACAACACATTCACTGAGTGCTCGTCCTTTAATGCAATTTGCATGCTTTAATCAAATTGTTATGTGTGCTTTTGTTACACACACACACACACACACACACACACGCACACACACACACACAACTCATTCATATACAGTTCCTGGCGTCCCTTAAGTGTGTAAATCAAACAAAAAACTGGGTACCTATGCACTCAAGGGCACAAATTGTCGATTGGCAACAATTCAAAATGTGATATTGACTCACACACACAAACAGAGAGAAATGTCCCCCACCCCTTCTTTACCCCCTTTGGGAGGGTATTTGCGTTAACTCGCTATCTGCTAAAACATGAAATGAAATTGCACTTTGCATGCAATTTAAATGCTGCTGCCTTTTCATGTGCTAAATTGAAAACTTCGCCATAAACAAATGCCATGACAACGCCGTGGAAATCCTTCTACGTTCTTCGCTTTAACATTTTCAAATGGGAGACAAGGGCGTGGCAATAGCTGACAGCAGTTGCAACAAGAGCGGCAACAACAACATTAAGCACAGTTTTTATTATTGATAAAACTTTTCTTCTGACGCTTACACGGAGCCAAGGCAAAACACGTTCGCATTTCGCATTCCGCATCGTATTCACCTCATAAACACAACCCTTTGGGAGGTAAATAGTTAGGTATGCCCAATCATGATGTAGTATTATGTGCCCTGGCCAACTATTTACTTGTCTGACACCTGTGTCTGGGATAGAACTTGATAATGTGCAGCTGAAGGTCGAACTTAGCTCATCGTGAATTTTATTTACATTTCTCTATAGCTAGACAACCTTTTAGCCATGTTAATGGGTGTGTCCACAGTAAATATAAAGTAAATCAATTCATATTGACATAGGGAAGATTGAATATGATAATGTTTACAAGAGAAAGTTTAGCTTGAAGGAAGAGTAAATCAGTTGAAGAGAAATATAAGGTTTATCTATAGATATAGATGATGAGAATATGACAGAAAGAACTCAAAGCAATGGATTTATTATTAAGTCAAACGAAATTGCTTTAAATTTGATGTACTATATTCCTTGCTTATACCTGAAGTAATCAAAGGCACTTCCTGTGTTTGAAGGCAACCATTACGATGCGGAGACTGAAAAGCCAACTAATTAAGGACTTGATTTGGCATCCTCGCATCACATTTGTTGTCCCTTAACTGGCTGCCATTTAGTCTCGTTCTGCCACGCAGCAAATCGACATAATTAAAGGAATTGCTGCATGCAACACAGTCTAAGCTGTCTACAGTTGTCACTTGCTGCCACTTGGGGCAACACAGGCAACACCTGGGAAAGCGTCTTGGGGAGGACAAGGGGACAAGGACAAGGGCAAGAGCAGGATTATGATGTTGAGAAAAAGTTTATGGCTTTCAAGTGGCACACTCGACGTACTTATGACCGTGACGGAAAGAGATTGAGGAAAACGACAGTGAGGAGTGTAAAATGAAAAAGATTTCATTAGTTTTTTTCACAAGAGACAACAGTTAACTTGTTGCCGTGTCCCTGTCACAATTAACTTAATTAAACGGACAATCAAATGAATGCGTCGGCAATCATTATTCACATCCACATCCACATCCCTATCCGTATTCACATTCACATTTACATCCACTCACAAATGCTTTGTAAATTATGAAAATACTCCTGGGCCCGGTTGCCGGATGATCCGAGTCTGTCATTTGACTTTGATAGCCGGAGGTCTGATGAAATGCAATTGTGTGTGTGCCTCATGCCTCATGAGACTCTCCATTGACCGTTGTGCTTTCCCTCTTCCCCCCTACTTCTCCTCCGCATTCGTAAATATTAAATCAGTTCATTTTTCCGTTGACAGGCAGCATTTAAAGCGTTTAATTCTATGAGATTCTGTTGCGGTCAAATCGAAACCACAACCAAATTGTCAATTCCCCTATGTCCAATCCATTTCCGTATATTGCATTGCCCTAATAAGGATAGAGGGCACGGGGATGAATGAGGAGCAAATGGGAGGTTTTCAATTACAGGCTGTTGCATCAGATGTTGCAGTTTTCAACCTTTGCGTGGGCTGAACCCATTTTTCCAGGAAACTCGTTTCGACAGAAAAATGGCAAGAACTGCGAGAAGTTTCTGACAGCCAAAGCGGATTAAAAGAGAATGTTTAACAATGTTGACATGTCAGGTTATTACAACTAACGGTTCGGTTGAAGCCATTTTCCCAGAGAAATCCAGCAAATGCATCTGAGACTCGGCATTGAGTATCTGCTAAGTAGCAATAAAGAAGAATTTCCATTGGAGAAGAAAAAAGGACGATAGTACACGACAACAAGATACTCATTGAAATAACCAAGCAAATTGACAAATAATCTATTGAAAAATATAGTGTTTATTAAAGGAATGTAATGTATTTTTTAGTGAGTATCTATCTCTGAAACTAAGCTAATTTAAATACACTAATAACACCGATATAACATTACAATCCTTAAAGGTATGTTGCATACTGTTCCACAAGAGAATCAAACTCTTTCTTAACCTATTTTCCATTTGGGTAAAGGGAATAAAAATCTGTGAGTACCACGATAGAATATGGAATGCCTGCCGAAATATGAAATGTATACGAGAATTTCTGTGGATACACACACACACACACAAACACAGTGACTCACACACATACACGTACATAGTACATCATGCATGCATGTCTTGGTATCTTGTGGCACTTTATGTGCAATTCGCGTGGCACTTTTAAAGCTTTTAAATCAACATCGAATAGAAAAACACAGGAAATGCAATGGACGGTAGAGTTTTTCACTTTCAGATAAATAGATAGATAGAGAAATAGGACACAGCAGGGGGGGAAGTGAAAGGGATTAGCCTTCAAATAGAATTCTGGGTATTTACAACGTCACTTAAATTTGTGCAACTTTAAAAGTCCTTATCCTGTATTTGGCAACATTGCAGCCATGGAACATTTCGTATTAAAAGTGTCCCAACAAATGTTAAGCCATTAATTAAAATAGTTGCTCGTATTTTTTGCTATTTCTGCCAAGACCACAGAAAACTTTTACAAAACGTAAAAGTTTCTCGTGGTTTCTCTCTCGTTCTTGGCACTTCGAACTTCGAAGTTTACCAACGGCGGAGGAAGCCAACGATGAAATCGCTCAGGCAGCAATAACAATGAACTGCAAGTTGCGATAATACTGCTTACTAACTTAAGAATATCCTTTGGCTAGTTGGCCGACCATAATAAGCCAAGCTAATAAAACAAAAACAAATTAATATGCCAAGCGAAGTTTGGTTAGAGCAGAACATTAATTTAACGCTGACTTTATTCTCATCAGACTTCCTAATTTAATTCGTGTCGGTTGCATAAAAATTAATGATAACAGCAACTTTTGTCTCATCATGTGGCAGACGACAGTTTCCATTCATTCTGACAACTTTTGTTTATTCTGCACAAATTTATTTCACACGATACTCTGGTCAGAGATACATTGGAAAGGACATGACCGAGACTGCAGATCCTGTTGCTGTTTGACTTTTGTCTTTATTGAACTGTCAAGCTGCCAGGCGATATAAGGGGAGGGGAGGTGAGGAGAAAAGGGAAGTGGTTGGGCGAGTGGCTGATGATGGCGAATATGCTGATGAAATGGTTAAACCAAATTTGACCTTTTGTACCCAACATTTTAGTATGTTCTGACTCCTTTTTTCTTTTTTGTTTGGTGCTAACGAGTGAAATTCATGGACTCATTGTTATACAGCAAACTGTTATGTATATGTGTGTGTGTGTGTGTGTGTGTGTGTGTGTGTGTGTGTGTGTGTGTGTGTGTGTGAGTGTTTGTGACACTGTCAACAGCATAACAAAGGCTGCCATTTTGCCCGGGGCTCTGTTACTTTGTGCTGTTATTTGTGCCGCGTGCCTTTCTCACATGCCCAGTAACCTGCCACTTGCCACACGTTACAGTTTGCTGCATACTTTCAGGCGCGCACAGCAGCCACTGCACTATGGCTGAAGTTAGTCCTTCTTTGTCAAGATATCAAGATATGCCGATCTGAGATAATATTTAACACAACAACGCACTTCTTTATCATAAAAAAGCATAAAGAATCATTTAGTTTATTCGTTAATTTAAATAGTTGTAAATAAATACTTAAAAGTGCTAATTAATCTGATTGAGTTTCTTTCTAGGGTTTTCCCAATCCATTGAGAAATTTTCAAATATTCACCGTCTTAACAACTTGTTTATCTTTTAAGTTATAAATATAAGTTTATTTTAAAATATATAATATATATATATATTATATTATATATAAATATAAATAAATATATATGCAAATTAATTGATTATCTTTAAAGTATATTTTCTAATTTTATTTTAAGCTAAAAATAATTTCCTTTTAAATACGTTATAATACTAAATAATAAATAATATTGTAATACATTAATGTAAATTAATTGAGTATATTAAAAGTATATTTTCTGCATTTATTTTAAGCTAAAAATAACATTTCTATTATAGCCTGCTTTTAGTTGACGTTAAATAAATAAAAAATAAGTAATAATAATTAAAAATAATATATTAAATTGTTTTAAAAATTATATGAAATTAATTAACAATTTTATAAATCCTTATTGTCTTATATTATTATCATCATTATGCTTTTATCAATATATAAAAATAGAAACAACTAATTTACCCCACTGTGCGCAGTCGCTGTCACCTTCAGCGTCGACGTCGACGTCGCCATTGTTATTGTTGTTGGCCCGAAATTTGCATACAAAGCGCAAAAGCAATTGAGTCATTTAGGCCACTACAAAACGTGGCTAATTTCTGCTCAAGGGCCTCAAATATTGTATTTGCAGTATCACAAGATGGCATTCTCAAGAACTTAACCGTCAAGTGGCATTCTTTTCAGTTATTTTCTAATCTTCAATGTCAACAAGTCGTGTGTGTGTTTGTGTATGTGTGTGTGTGTGTGTGTC
The DNA here is from genome assembly GCA_958299025.2 of Drosophila histrio. Lineage (NCBI taxonomy): Eukaryota > Metazoa > Arthropoda > Insecta > Diptera > Drosophilidae > Drosophila > Drosophila histrio. The sequence continues at coordinate 7,550,073 of OY729167.1, forward strand.
CTTCTCGCAGTGCGACAAACTTTCAGCCAACTGGCAAGTTTTCTCTTCTAAATGAAAAGATGAAAGAAAAACGAAACAAAACGCAACAAAATCAACTGAAAACTCGCAAAAGGAAAAGCCTTTCAGCGCTCACTCTCAGTTTTCTCTGTAATTTGTAAGGAGGTAGAAGGAGAAAAAAAACGTGACAAAGAAATAAATGTGTTTACAGCATTTTTACATACTCTTATGAGTTCTTGTCTGTTGTTGGCTTTTTCTTCTTCTTCTTTTTTATTATTACCTGGAAATGTCGTCATCTCAAAACAGTCCACTTAAGTCCTTGAGCCGGATATTAAAAGCACACGCCCTTTTTATTTAATGCCAGAATGCTTGAGAAGCTTCTATTAATTTTAATTGTGTCTACATTTTAATCCTACCATTCTAACATTTTACGATGTTTAGATACTGAATATTTAATGATTCAGTTGCAAAAATACGAAATATCAAATTGAATGTGAATTTGTCTATTTCTTCATTTGAATTTTCAATCTAAATTGAATGTGAATGTTTCCTTTTGTGTTCTGTTATGCGGTTTGAATGCAAATGAAATATGTTTAAATATGAAATTCTAATTATTTCAGGTACTTAAACCAATTTAATAGCTATATACCTATATATATATATATATATTTCCCCATTTCATGTGGGATTTATCAACAATTAGAAATTATTCAGAATTGTATAATCATTAAACAGCTGAATGTAATTAGAAATCAACTTAAAATGTAAAGAAATTTATTACAAGTCATAAATTCAATAAGAATCTATTTATTTCTATTAAGTAAAGTTAACAGATTGATAATTCATCATTTAAGTAGAATATTAATCAATTAAATTTATATTATGTATAAATATATTAAAAGTAAATTGATTATTCACAATTTAATTAGAAACTCATAGTCAATTCAACTTGAATTGGCAATAAATATACTGCGAATTTAACAGGTTGATAATTAGAAATTTAATTGGAATTTCAAACGATATTTATTATAAATAAGCTTTCATTTGTGAGCTTTAAAGTTGATCAAATTGTATATAGCATAAATAACTGATTCTTAAATTCAATTTGTGAAAATATAGCACTTGTTTGCAGTCCCAGACACGGCCACAAATTTATATAATCCTCCTTTAAGCTTATGAAAAGATTTGCGACTGAAATTCCAATGGAATTGTTACTGTTGTTGTGTCAGAGACAGGACATGACATGACAACATAGACAACATGGTGATAAAGGTAGATAGGGATAGGGCTTTTGGCTTATGGCTTAATGAAGCGACGGCTAAATGGATGCCAAATAGAATACGAGAGAGACAAAAAAAAAAGGGAAAACACACACATGCGGACAGAAACACATGTCGAGTGTGGACAAAGTCAAAGGCGCAGCTAAAAGCTTGTAATAGTTTCAACCTTCCAACATTCAGTTTTTTTTTGAGGTTAATCGTCGGATCGTTGTGTGTGTGTGTGTGTATTTTTCCAATCCATTGGCCATGTGCTTTATTAGATACGCCTTTATCTTGTCTGCTCATCGGAGTCATTCATTATTCAATAGTTTGGCAACTGTCTGACCGGGTTTATACAAGTCTTGATCCTTTACATAACGAGGTGCGTACATTTGTCAGATTCAAATTGAAATTGCAAATGTATCAAACACACACATCAATCTTTATTCCTCCTCCTTATTCATGTTGAGGTTTCTTCGCTTAGCTCTTGTGTTTCCCCCGTTTTTCTCTTCTGATAGCCCACTTTATCCGGTGTAATACGTGAATATTATCTTTAATCCTTAATGTTTAAACATTGGCAAGCAAGAAAAGGTCTTTGCCTGCCTTCTCCTCTCTGGCATTTTGCAATGTGGCTGACAACTTCAAATGCCAAAGATTTAATACGCTGACAAAGTAATGTTACCCCTTCTCTGTAAGTGTGTAGTAGCTAAGGAACAGGCTAATTCTGCTTTGTTTTTGTATTAGTGCTGCTGGCTTTATCAATTTTGTTGTGGCACGCGGCGTATGAGTAATCATTTTATGTACGTTGAGCCAAGTTAAAGCCTTGAAGCATATGTTGAGTGCGTGTGTGTGTGCGTGTGTGTGTGTGAGTGTGTGCGGGAGGAAACACGTGCTTTTTATAGCACACTGTAACGCCCCTTTAATTTTACGCAAATTTGTCGGTCTAAATGAAAATAAACGCAAAACGCGTTGAGCCAAAAACTCTAAACACTGCGCTGCATTTTTGATGTGTAAATCCATTAATTTTGGTTATTTTTGGTGAAAATTTATGTATGACATTGAATTTAATAACCCATATCAAATATGCAGTCTGCACATGGTTTTCTCTTTCTGTTTTTGGCCATAAAGTTGTACTAACCATGTTTACGAGTTTCATGTTTTGCAATTCTCTTCGTCTTGTGCAACTTCATTTATTTATATTTAAGTGTTAGAAGTTCTCGTAAACTTAAGCCAAACAAGTCATAAGGCAACCTTAAAGAAGAAACTCTCTCTCTCTGTGTATTTAAAGTTTTTATGCAAAAACTTAACCAATTTATTTGCCAAAGCAGCTAATTGCAAATATATTATAGTTAGATTTTAATGAAACTTGTAGTAAGAATCAAATCGCAATAGTTTTGTAATTGAACTTGCTGCCTTGACCTATGAATTTTCTAACTTTAGTAGTACTTTAGTTTGCTTTTGCCTTCTCCCATTCACTGTCCAGCGTTTTCCTATTTCCGCTTTCTCTAATAGCACTTACAAATTAGTTACCACACACACTAAAAATGAATGGCAAAGGTCTACAAGATACAGGCTCGTAAATACCCTTACACTTCTACTTGTAGTATATTAAAGCGCCTTAATACGTATACACGCACGAACAAACACGCCGCAAGCCTTGTACGCTTTGACGTCTGTGTTTTCTGCTTCTATCTTTGGTCCGTTGTTGAATAAAATTGTTGCTTGAATAACTACCGAGTTTATTATTCAATCAAATGATGAAATTCTCTGTTATACCTTTAAATTTGATATTTGATGATATCGCAAACATCTCAAACAAACTATTTACATAAGTTTTGTCAGAAAATTTGGTGGTTCTAGCTCTTAAGGTCTCTGAGATCTAGATGTTTCTATCTTTGGCCTGTTGTTGAGTAAAATTGTTACTTGAATAACTACCGAGTTTATTATTCAATCAAATGATGAAATTCCCTTTTAAACCTTTCAATTTGATATTTGATGATATCGCAAACATCTCAAACAAACTACATAAGTGTTGTCTGCAAATTTGGTAGCTCTAGCTCTTAAAGTCTCTGAGATCCAGGCATTAATACAAACGAACAGAAAGACATGCTTATATTGAATCGATTGTTAATGCAGCTTGGAAAAACAAATACTTTAGAGGGTCGTAGATGTCTCCCTCAGTCTTAATAGACTCTTTGTACCTTTTTAGAGTACAGGGTATAACAAACGCAAATGCTACGTGTACTCGTAATTATGTAATTGCAGATAGATTACACGGTCGTTGACAAAGTTTGGGCATTTGAATATAACGACAAAACAGAAATAGAACGATGGGAGGTCTGACCCCACATTCATGGTTAGGCAAACGGGAATTGAGACTAGTAGTTCATTCATGTATGCCTATCAGTCTGACAGACTAGACTGACTGACGAATTGACTGACGAATTGACTGACTAACTGACTAACTGACTAAATTGAACCCCATGAAGGCGACGCTTTTGCGCAGCTCTCAAAATCAAATTCATTAAATTTGCGCGATGCCTCAACTGATGACGTCGGCTGCCAGAGCTTTTCATTTCCATAAAGTAACAGTAACTGTATCTGTATTTGTATCTGTATCTGTAGCCGAGTATCTGTGAGATGCACGTGCAAAACAGTTCGGACTCGAGTCTAACGAATCAGTTGATAGTGAATTCGCTGGCAAAATACTACAACTACTACTACTGTATTTATCGCCTCGGGAAGATGTCGTAAATCTGCCGCCGCGCCACAAGTGATAAGTGATAAGTGATAAGAGCACTTTACACTTTACAACTGCCCAGTGTCGGATCAAACGACAGTCGCGACGCGTTCGTCGCCGAGTTCAGTGTTCATTGAGCGATTGAGCGATTGCCACTGCCATGTCCAAGTCAATGGGCAAAACATTTGTGGCATTGGCCATCGCCTGGATGTGTGCACTGTGCCTGCTGCCAGTTGCCACCCATTGTGACAGTGATTCCTATTACGAAAAGTACTATGCCGCCCGTCGCTTTGTTCCCGCCAAGCGTAACTCTCCGCTTGAGTTTAACTTTACGCTGACCCTCCACAAGGATGATCTACTGGCTGCCGATGAGCGTCCCGCTCTGGTTGGCAACCTGGCGGCCCTGGGCAGCTGGCAGGCGGATCAGGCGATCCTTCTGAACAGCACGGCCGTGCATAATGTGTGGAGGGGATCGGTGCTGTTGCCGCAGAACAGCAGCGTGGAATATCGTTACTTTGTGGCAGCCGTAGCACGTTCCGGCGGAGTACAGATCCGTCGCTGGGAATCGCATATTCTGCCGCATGCCTTCAATACAACGAAGCACTCGGGAAATCGCACCGACGAGCTGGGCAACATCCAAGGACAGCGACAGTTGACCAGAGGCTGGCTGCAGAGTTCCGGTTCCATAGTACAGTTCAAGGTGTTCCACGGTGCACTGAGTCTGGAGGAGCAGACGGTGCCGGAGGCGGCGAGTCTGCGTCTACGTCTGCACCCAGTGCATCCCGGCAATCTGTCTCCCATCCTGAGCTCTGCGTCCGCCAACGTGGAGTACGTGCGCATGGTCTACAGCGATAGCAGGCTGCGGTCGCAGCCGGAATACGGAGTGCCGTATGCCCAGGACAAGGACTTGCTCATGTTCCACGTCAGCCTGGATCAGCTGCAGCAGGTGGCCTACCAGCTGGAGGTCTACGGCGAGCAGCAGGATCTGGTACGTCTGCTGGGCTATGCACATCTGCAGCCCTCATCCCTGGCGGGCAGCGAGGGCAACTTGACCCTGCAGCTGATATCCCCGATCTGGCAGCGAGTGGTGGGTACTCTGCATCTGCAGTATCTGGTGGTGCGTCCCATGGTCAATGGCAGCACCGATTTCCGTACCAGTTTCGTCAACTACTGGCGCTCCAACTGGACGAACCTGGAGATCGGACATCGTGGCCTGGGGAAGAGTTTGACAGTCGCCACGACAGTGGCGGCTCCGATGATTGAGAATACGCTGGCGACCATGCAGGCGGCTGGTGAACTGGGCGCCGATCTCGTCGAGTTCGATGTGCACTTGACCAGCGATCTGGTGCCCATCATTCACCACGATTACTTCATCCGGGTGTGCATTCACTCCAAGACGCCGACGAGTCGTGACGATCTGACCGAGGTGTTGATCAAGGACATCACCTACGATCAGCTGAAGCAGCTGAAGACCTACCAGATCGTAAGCAACAAGATCATCGAGTATCCGGCCCACAACAATGTCGAGCTGGTGGAACAGCGTCTCTTCCCCACGCTTCGGGATCTGTTCGAGCAGGTGAATCTCACCGTGGGCTTCGACATTGAGATCAAGTGGCCGCAGCTGCGATCCGACGGCAGCTATGAGAGCGAGCAGACGCTCGACAAGAACCTCTTTGTGGATCGCATACTGGAAGTGGTGCAGGATTACGGTTGTGGTCGCCTCAACATCATCAAGAGCTTCGATGCGGATCTGTGCACATTGTTGCGCTTCAAGCAGAACATGTATCCGGTGTTATTCCTTACCAGCAGCAAGGAACACGTCTTTGCCGATCCCCGGACCAGCACAGTGGAGCAAAGCATAAACTTTGCCCAGGCCTTTGATCTGGCGGGAATTGTGCCCAACGCTGTGTTCATCAAGGCGAATCCCACGCTGGTGCAGCGAGCCAAGTCACAGGTGCCCTTGGTCCTGCTGTGGGGCGGGGATCTCAAGGATCGCCAGTCCATTGACTGGTTTCTCCAGCAGGGACCCGACGGTGTCGTCTACGATCGCATGGATCTCTGGCTGCCAGCCAATCGAACCAGTGTCAGCGAGGCGGACTACGACCTGCCCGACTTCTTTCAACTGCAATGTACTCCCGCTGCCAAGCAGCGTGTCCACAACGCCACCGTCGAGAGCATCCTGAGCAATGTCAACTTCCTGTAGACTCTGTAGACTGTAGATACATATATGCCAAGCAATAAACGTATCTCTAGCAACTCATTTCGTTCGCTAACGTCAATTTCCTGATTGCGCTTTTAGCTCTTTTTAAAGGCAAAAAGGATTTACACATAATTGCATTTTCCTCAACAGGAAGAAAGGGAAAGAAAACAGTGTTTTGATGATGAAAAGTTGTGCGGAATGTTCATTGTTTTGCTTTGCAGAAAATACTTTAATTTAAAATGAATGCAGCCGAAGAAAAGCGAGCAAACAAACACAGTTTAGTTAACTAAATGGAAACTAAATCAAATTTATATAAAATAAACTTAAACTAAATGGATTGCAATGTGAAAACTTTAGGCATCTACATATGTACATATGTATCTCATAGGTATATAATATTTTTTATGAACAGCGCAGTTTATTTTGCGTATTTGCTGAACTTGAAATTTAAATGTTTAATTAAATCATTGCCATCAAGAGACAGAGACAGACACAGAATCAGAATCATTCCCAGTGCGATTCTCAGTCCCATTCGCTGTCATGTCATGTCATGTCAACAACAAACCCCTGGCAAGTGGTCAATGGGCTCATCCAAATGTTTATATTATTGTCGGCGAAGGCGTCGCATTTGCCCAGTGCTGATTTTGATGATGCAACTGCAACAATCACCCATGTTGCCCCCTTTCCCAATCCCCCTATAAATACTATATAAAAGTGGATAAAGCATATGAATTAATGTCATTCCACACCAAAGCCTGAATTGGATTATTATTATTTATATTATAGAGTGGGTATCCAAGTCTAATACTTGCGTTTTTCATTTCTTGACAAATGAGAAAATTGTAGATGGTAATTATTATGTACTACTACTACTGTAGTATAAATAGACTCTGAATACATTAAGTATAATTATAATAATAATTGCAACTGCCTGAGAGGCAATCAAATGATAATTAAGTGCAACTTATTTATAATCCGGTTTTTTTTTTTGCTCAATTTCGAATAATTCTATAAATTGCCTAACGTTGATTTATAGCATATTCTTAACTTTTCTCGTGATTTGTCTTTGTTTAAGTAATAAGTGCGCTAGCTGTAAGCCAAGGCACAAGTAACAGACTCAAGTAAACGTAAATTAACATTATTTGCAATAACATAACAGCGGGACAACATAGACATGTTAACAGAACAGTGAGCTTAACATTAAAATGGGAATTAGGGAAACTGAACAGACAATAGAGTTTACTTTAATTATAGTATTTACACACACCATTAATATAATTATTTATTGTTCTTTTTGTATACCACAGAGCTTACATTGAATTGTGCTTATAAAAAGTACAAGTATAAGTAGATGTTTTCTGCATATATAGTCATAAAGATATCGAAATGTTTTCGTTCTAATCGCACATACTTGTCTGCAAGTACTGCTATAAATCATCATTGGAAATATTTTCTTTTATATTATATACAACCTTTCGTACCTGCTTAAGTAAACAATTATGAATTATTTACAGTAAATTGCACAAAAACTAAATTGTTACTCATATAACTCGGAATTAACCAATATATGCATATTTGAAGATCAAGTTAGAGATTGATTACAATTTTGTGAAAGTTATGGACTTCTTTCTGTTATTAATACTGTCAAATTTCTGTTAATAGCGCCAACTGATGGACGCTTACATCCGGCAGAAACGTGCCTCGCCGGGAATGGTTCAGGCGAGCGACCTTCAGATCAGCAGGCCGATGTCCGGAGTGCGTAGCAACAGTCGGGAGTTGCACGCCTACGATGGTCCCATGCAGTTCATGGGCTCAGCACAGAATCCCGATCAGATACTAAGCAACAACAGCTCCAACATTCACTTGCCGAGCTCCATCAACTCGAGTCGCAACAACTCCAACAACTTGCGCAGTCTTAGTACCATCAATCAGGAAGGTAAGTTCCAGCCACATCTCAAGATGAATCCAATGAATAACAAATAAATAATTAAATTGCAGATATAATCGAGGAGATCTCCTCGCACGAACTGGAGGACGAGGAGAGCAGTCCCGTGACGGTTGTAGAGCAGCCGCTGCCGCCGCTGAGTGCCAACTCGACACAGTCGCAGCGGACGCGGATCCGACAGCAATCCTTCAACGATACACTGGATGAGGATGACTATGCTAATCGCAACATATCTGGCGTGGCTCCAGTGCGTCCAGTCGGCATTGCCTCGTCCTACAAAGAGGACGCTGCGCTCGAGGGCAGCACTGGGGCAGGCAATGGCAGCAGCAGTGCAGGGGGAAGTGGAGAGTCGGAGGGCGATGTCATTGGCAACATCGATCAGTTTGTTATGCAGCCGGCGCCACAGGGAGTGCTCTACAAGTGCCGCATCACTCGAGATCGCAAGGGCATGGATCGGGGTCTGTTTCCCATCTATTATCTGCACTTGGAGCGGGACTACGGCAAGAAGATCTTTCTGTTAGGTGGTAAGTTAAGCATAATCCTTATTCTTATTCAATTGGTATCAATTATCAATACTAACCATCTACAGGTCGCAAGCGAAAGAAGAGCAAAACATCCAACTACATTGTCAGCTGCGATCCCACCGATCTGTCCCGGAATGCAGATGGTTTCTGCGGAAAATTGCGGTCCAATGTGTTCGGCACATCCTTCACGGTGTTCGACAATGGCAACAAGGAGAGCGCGGAAAGTCCACGACTCGATCTGGCAGTTATCATCTATGTGAGTATCCGTAATAAATGAGAGAATCAATTGTCTAAATACTTACATCTGTTTACCAACAGGACACCAATATTCTGGGCTTTAAGGGACCAAGGAACATGACTGTAATACTGCCGGGCATGACGGAGGACGATCAACGTGTCAAGATTAGCTCAGCGGATCCCAAGCAACAAGGCATACTCGATTTGTGGAAGATGAAGGTAGTCCAGATATATTTAATCCTTATCTACTGATACTAAACACTTTTCCTGCCTTAGAACTTGGACAACATTGTAGAGTTGCACAACAAGACGCCCGTTTGGAACGATGAAACCCAATCCTATGTGCTCAACTTTCACGGCCGTGTCACGCAGGCATCCGTGAAGAACTTTCAACTGGTGCACGACTCGGATCCCGAGTACATTGTCATGCAGTTTGGTCGCACCTCCGAGGATGTGTTCACCATGGATTATCGCTATCCTCTGTGCGCCATGCAGGCATTCGCCATAGCTCTAAGCAGTTTCGATGGCAAGATCGCCTGCGAGTGAGAATCCTCCGTCTCTGAATCCTTGCCACGAGGATTTCCCGCAGCACTTGCGATTGCCTTATTTATACAACTTGCAGCCTTGCAACTCTCATTGTGTCGTCTATATGTATCATAAGTTTCACTTGTCATATGGGAATGTCATAGGAATAAAACAACACATCGTATACGCTTATAATTCCCAAATGGCTTAGACCGTATGAAATGGATTGCTTCTTATGGAAAGCATTTAAGTTTCACTCTCGATTTGATCAGTGGAATTAAGACAAGAAACCATATATATACATATATTCTATACATCTGTATGTCTATCAATTCAGAAGTCCGATTATAACTTAACTCTACCTAACAACTATTTCGCAGCTCAAACGTCAAGTGTATGTACTATATTTAAGGATCTGTATTTAGTTCATCATACTCGTACTATAATCCACAATTCTAGTCACCCGGCATAATAGATAACAAACCAAATATAAGTAAATATATCGTATATATTAATACTTGTAGTATATTTAAGAAATATTGTATATTTATGGCAAACTTCATTGCAACATTTATTCAAAATGTGCTCACCGATTTTGTAAACGGCTTTTTGAACCCCATAAACAAATCAAAACTTTTCAAATACAAATCGATTTTATAATTTGAATACAGCTGTAAAACGACCGATTATTATAGGTACTTATATATATTTATATTGATGTGTATCATAAACGATTACTATTAGTCCATAAGAGAGCATTACTATTTGTGCCGAGCTCTTGTTATAATTAAGTAAAATTCGTAGCGAATAATTATTTTTCAACATATATATATTTGTGTATGTATGTATAACTTATTAAGATAATGTCAATAAAAATCGAATTACTATTATAATAAATGAAAACTGTTTAATTGAGTTTATCATTTGATTACTTTTAATTCGGTTGACCTTCTGTTTTTGGTAATTTTCTAAATACCCCCAGTTTTGAGCTCCTTGAGCTCCTCTTAAAATCCCATCGATTTGGACACTGAGGAAATAAAACGCATTAAAGTAAGTACAGTTTAATTTATTCAATGCCATTAAGTACAATTTTATTTGTATACAATAAATGCAAGTTTTCGGCGTACGTATATTGCTTAGAAAAGAGAAACATTGATTTTATTTACAAAACAAGGTCAGGTTGAGATTACGTACTTTGTTACCAACTGCCGCAGTTGCCTATTTCATATGAGTATTTGTTTAATCAAAAAAAAAACAAGACAATTTAAATAAAGTCCTCTTGTAAATGATTCCTATCATTGATTAAATGAAAATGAGCTACAAATCATTTCACATTTACAAACTTAGGACAATTGTTGCTATGAACGCGTGCGAGCTTTGTGCATACCGCGATTTTCGGGCAGCTTATATTCGTGAGGATCGTAATCCTCGTAGGCTAACTGCCGCTCAGGCGACGTATCAGGTAACTTGTTAATTTTCTGCAGTCGAGCATAGACAATCTGGAGATGGCGTCCGATGTAATCCTCGCCAGGAGCGAGTCGCTGAGCAAACTGCAGACAGGCAGCGGCTTTGGCCAACCATTTGCGCTCCACGAAAACCACACAGAGATTGTGCAGTCCCTGCGTGTTGTGCGGCTCGTTCTTCAATATGCTGCGATAGCATTTCTCTGCTGCATCCAGATCTTTCATGTGATTGATGTAGATGTCGCCCAGTAAAATGAGGCCCTTCACATGCGAGGGATGGTGACGAATCAATTGATTCAGGAAAGGCACCGCATCCAAGGGTCGCTTGGTGTCCGCCAGCAGAAGCGCCAGATTGAAGAGCGCACTGCGAAAGTCGGACTTGAGGTGAATGGCGCGCTTAAAGAACTGTTCAGCTTCGTCAAAGCTGGACTCATCCATGGCCAGCATGCCCAGGTTAAAGTACACCTTCTCGTTGTTTGCATCTCTGGCCAGCACCTGGTAGAGACGAGCACGCGACAGCTGACGCGCCTCCTCGCCGCCCAGCTCCTGCAGCAGAATGGCTGAGTTGAGGAGAGCCTGTTCATGCTCCGGATACAGTTCAATGGCCTTGTTAAAGTACACATGCGCCTGTTGACTCTTTCCCTGCTCTAGAAACACAACGCCCAAGTTGTAATAAATGTCCGCATTCTCGCTATCATACAGTAGCGCCTGCTCATAGACCTCCTGTGCTTGTGCCGTGCGATTCAGCTTCATGAGTATGTCGCCCCGATTGATGTAGGCCTGCAACAGGAATCTTGATAATCTGACACAGAGAACTAACCACTCTTCACTCTCACCTGAACATAATCACTGCGCATGCTGATGGCCTGCCGATAAAGATGATCGGCTTCTTCCAGTCGCGTCTGATTCTTGGCAATCAGATTGGCGAGATTGATGAACACATTCAAGTGATTGGGTGCAATGCGTGCATGATAGCTGACACCGGGTTTGGCCTGCGGAAAAAGCGCCTTCGCCCGAACATAAGCCTGTTCCGCCTCCGCATAACGCTTGAGATTGTTGTAGGTGCGACCGACGTTGATGTGAGCACCAATGTCATCCGCTTGTATGCGCACCGCTTGCTGAAAGTACAGTAAAGCCTCCTCGTACTGTCCCTCGTTCTCCAGCGCATGTCCCACATTGTTGTACAGCTTGGCATTGCGTTGATTCACATGCACCCCGGACATGAAGAGCGAATACTCGCTGCGCCAGTCCCAGTTGCGCTGCTGAGTCTTTAGAGCGTGCGTCAGCAGCAGGGCAACGAGTGCCGCCTGCGACAGGCGACGCCAAGGCTTGCCCCATCGTGATTGCAGCTGCCCATAGCCGTAGGCAACCAGCAGACAGTAACCCATCGACGGCATATAAAGAATACGCTCCGCAACCACAAATCCCACCGGAAAGAATAGATTTGAGGCGGGCAAAAAGGGCAACACCAGCCAGCCGAGGCACATGAGCAGAATGCGAGACTGAGGCAGGTTGCGAGTGAGGCACGCCTTTGCCGTCAGCGCAGCCAGTCCAAGGAAGGTGCACAACGTGGCCACGTTTCGTGCATCCGAAAATCCCTCCAGCAAGGGAACAGTGCCTGCAATGAGATTAGATGAGTTTGGATTATTATCAAATGCTACCATAGATACAGGATGTTTTGCAAATCAGAAACACACCCGATAAACACGACATACTCACCCATTGTCCAATCGCAGCAGAGCAGCGATGGACACAACAACAGCCAGGAGTTCAGGAAGATGAGGTAGCCATAAGTCAACTGACGCACAGGCGTCGCCGCTGATGAGGCTGGATTGTCGAAGCGAGTAAAGATGGGCAGCTGGGAGCCCATGACGTAGACACGTCCCACCAGCAGAGCAACTGTGATGCTGGCCAAGAATGCCAGACGTTTCCAGAGCACCGACGACCAGCGTCGTGTCTGGGCTGACGGTGACTTCACCGCCGGCTGCTCCTCAAACAAACGCAGAACGAAGTGGCACAAATGCACAGGACGCAGCTGCTGCACCACGAACAGCTCGTAGACTGCACAGATTGCAGCGACCGTGATGCCCTGTTCCTTGCACAGCATTGAGGCCAAGAGGCAGCTGCCAAAGCACAGACAGAGCGACAGCCAGTTCGTGCGGCGAGAGGTCGTTGCATGCGCGTAGCTGAGGAACGCACCCAGGTAGCAGATCGAGGAGAGCAATTCAGCGCGGCCCACGACGCCAGTAACGGCCTCGGTGTGCACTGGGTGTGTGGCAAACAGGAGCGAGGCGACGAAAGCGCATGTGTTGAGCGAGGAGGAGGAGTGTTGCAATTGGGCAGAAGGCGACGCCTCGTTACTGGCTGCCGCACACTGGCGCAACAAAAGGCGACAGGCACGACGCCACAGCAAACAGACGGCGACGTGCAGCAGCAGGTTTACGAAGTGATAGCCGAATGGCTCCAGCGCATGCAGCAAGTAGTTGAAGCGGAATGTGAGCACCGTCAGCGGCCTGTACGACTTGTGCGATTGCTCCTTGCGCATCGGCGTGCCCCAGAAGTCGTTGAGGAACACATTACGCAGCGGCGTGCTCGGCCGCAAGTCCTTGTTGTCCCTTATCGCGCTAATGTCGTCAAACACTAGGCCGCACTGTGTGCTGTTGTAATAACAGACCACGCAGGCAATACAAATGCACAGAAATTCGACCAAGTTGCGCTGTGAACTTCTGTTGCTGTCGCTGTTGCTGTTGCTATTGCTGCAACTCCTGCTGCCCCTTTCTCTCTCACGATGGCATGTTGCTGTCTGTGCTGTTGTGGTTGTTGCTGTTGCATGTTGTTGATGTAACTGCTGCTGCTGTTGGTTTGGGTTCGTTGACATCGTTGACTTTTCTTCCCTGCCGTTTCCGCTACTTTCTACTCTTTCCAGTCCGTGCAGAACTTCACTTCATGTATCCATAATTACTTCACTAGACCAATTGGAATGTTTCGAATGTTTGAATGAATGTTTGTACATGTAAGCGTATAGAAAAGCTTTGAGGAGATTCTACATTGTCTGCAAAGATAATTAAAAAGGGAAAAATTTATTACAATATGAAATAAATATATTGCCTATTTTATTTGAAATTTATAGTAATAGTATAGTGTTAAAATTGATGTTTTTCTGGTAATAAAGTGGAAAAACTGTATAGCAATTAAATTAAACTCTTTGAAATAGTTTAAACAATTCAAATTATTAATTTTAAATAAATACTTCAATTATTTCAATTAATAAGTAATAAAAATACATTACAATCAAGTAAATTAACCAATTTGTACATTACTTTATCGACTGAATAAGTAATCATATATATTTACATATTACAAATAATAGAAATCAAAATTTCCCTTACAATATTGCATTTATTACATTTACATATGTAAATACCACAAACCCACAATTTATATTTCACATTCAATGTTTTTACAACTGATTTTTGTTCAATTTTCTTTTGCTTTGACAAAGACCCGGAAAAAATCAATTAATGCGCAACAAAGTAACTTCGTCCCGGTTACTGTCCTCAATACCGACTGCATACACCAAAAGTCCCGAAGTTAACAAAGTTGTAAGCGACGCAGCAGCAGCAGCAGCAGCGTCGCTGTCGCCGTCGACGTCGGCAGCAGCAACCGGCAAAAGTTTCACAGAGAGAAAAACTGAAGTCAGCAAACAGAAATGGTAGCTTGGAGTTCTAAGGCATGATAAGTGAGTGTTTTTGTTTGTGTTGTAAATATTATGATATGAAGCAAAGCAGCGCATGCATTACTGGGCGAGAGGCCAGGCGTCATCGTAAGCACCATCGGTATGCGGATGTGGATGCAACATTTCCACACTTGCGCCGACCAAGAGACAGCAACAATGTTGCACTCAATGTCATCGATTTTGTGGGCAGCAGTCAAAACAAAACACCACCAAGTAAGGTAAAGAGAAAGAGAGAGAGTGATAGAGAGAAAGGCGAGTCACTGAGAGCAACTTTGTTGCACGACCGACTTTCGCAGCACAGCCGAAGGACGACAACGACACGTGCCGGCAACGCTTGTTGATTTCCCGCCAATTGATGCGCCTGCGCATTCGAAATCCTTGCACTTTCGTTTTGTGAATGTGTGACGACAACAACCACAACAAATCACACACTTATGGGCGCTCTCATTGGCGCTCTATCCCAGTGTTTTTGTAAAATTACTTTGACCGAGATCCTTGCGCTGCTGCCATAGCTGCCCCATCGAATTTGTTGGACTGTCAACCACCCCGTTCATGTTCTCTCCCACAGTGCTATTTTTGCGACGCCATTACAACGGCGTCCATGCGTCGTGAACAACACATCCAACAACAACAACAACAACGACGTCAACACCTAAAGCCAGGCTATAAATGTACATATGTGCTAATACACACATACATACATATATACGGCAGCATACACTCATAAACTTTGTTGCAAATTATTGCAATTATTACATTGTTGTTACCGAAGGTTAAACAATTATGTACACTTCCATATATTAACTTCAACTTGTGCCGCTTACTCACCGCATTAAATCCGCAAGTTATGGAGGTAGTTACATTTAAATAAACTAAAGTTACATTTTAACGCAAAATTCAACTCGGCTTTGGCCAACTTGCTTGCCATGTGCCATTCACATTGCCACGCATACAGGCCGATGCCAATCGATAGGTGAAAGTATCTATCGTCGACGAAGAGCTGTAACTTATCGATACCGGCCACAACGCAACAACCCTGAATTTATAGCCGCAACGTTGTGGGTAGAAAAGTGTTTTGCAGCAGATATATTTTCTGTTTTTTAGAGTATAATAAACAATTAGAAAAGTTGCACAGTATACGACTGAGCAATGTCAACAGAGGACTTCTATTTGCGCTATTATGTTGGCCACAAAGGCAAGTTTGGTCATGAGTTTCTGGAGTTTGAGTTTCGGCCAGATGGAAAACTGCGCTACGCTAACAATTCCAACTACAAAAACGACACCATGATCCGCAAGGAGGCGTTTGTGCATCAGTCCGTCATGGAGGAGCTAAAGCGCATCATAATTGATTCGGAAATCATGCAGGAAGATGATCTGCCATGGCCGCCACCAGATCGCGTTGGCCGACAGGTAAATAGAAGCGTTGCTTGTAAAATACGAGGAATACATAAGTACACACTGACCATCATGCATGTTTCTTTTTGCAGGAACTGGAGATTGTCATTGGCGACGAGCACATCTCGTTTACTACATCGAAAACGGGGTCTTTGGTGGATGTTAACCGTTCCAAGGATCCAGAGGGCTTGCGCTGTTTCTATTATTTGGTGCAGGATCTCAAGTGTTTGGTCTTCTCGCTCATCGGCCTGCATTTCAAGATTAAGCCCATATAAAATAGGATATTTCTCTGTTCCCCAACTGTATTCAACTCATTTTCTATCTTAAACACAAATATATTAGCTGACTCATTAAATATTGTAATGACGAACTCTGAAATTACTAAATTCTTTTCTATAAATTGGTTGAAATAACCTGTTCCCAAGACATAATTGGCATTTTAGAGGTGCGTAGGTGTAAATTATGGATAAAAAAGATTTGTGGTTGTAAAACTGTTGTAATATCATTTATTGAACAACATATTAAGGTAAAGATAAAAAATATTTAAGTCCTTTACATTTGTACATTTGTAAACTATATAATTGGTATGAATGTATAGACAAAAACCTTACATTTATACACACATATATATTTATACTGCTATCTTATTATTATATATTTAAAAATAGGGATTTTTACAATCAGATTTATCTGTTTCGCAGATAATTAAGCTCACAAATTTCGATTACTATTTATATAAAACAAATCATTTAAAGGTGTCTCAAAAAAGCTGATGTGTATGTTAAAAAAGGCTGTGAAGCTCCATTAAGCAATTTGGAGATTCGCAATTGAATGTTGCTTACTAAATTCAGTCTTTGGGGTTACTTAGCAGTTCTAACTAAGACTACGGCACTGCACTCGGTAAATGCACATTTAAACTAACTAGAGAAAGCTCTTGTAGAGCCGAATGCGTAGATCTCAGAGTCATAACTGTGGCTGCTGCTGGTGCAGGGCAAGAGTGGCCGCAATGTTTGTGCTCGCTCGCTCAAGATAGCTTCCGGGCATTGGGCCAAGTCCCGGCATCTCCAGGTGCTGCGGCTGCTGTTGTGGCGGTGCCTTCATCAGACTGGGCGAGGCCTGAAGTGGAGTGTTAGAGCCGAGGCTGCCGCCGGGACTAGGTCCGCCCTCTTTGAGTGGACAGCCGATGGTAAGGCGTACATGCAATCCCGACTCCTTGATGAGATTGACGACATCGCCGTGCGACATGCCCGCAATGTCGATGCGATTAACAGCAATAATCCGGTCTCCCACTTTAAGCTCGCCACAGC
This sequence comes from Drosophila histrio, assembly GCA_958299025.2. Lineage (NCBI taxonomy): Eukaryota > Metazoa > Arthropoda > Insecta > Diptera > Drosophilidae > Drosophila > Drosophila histrio. The sequence goes on from OY729167.1 coordinate 7,567,401, forward strand.
GATCAGCCGGACTGCCAGGTATCAGTTTACCTGATGATTTATTAATATATTTTATTATTAATATCAACAAAGATATGTATTAAATTACTTAGCCAGGTAAGTAACTGATTCTTCAGCTTGATCCCCAGATATATATTTTTTTACGTACCTATTGTGGAGCCATAGTAATGATTAGACGACGAGATGATGACAAAGCCAAAGCCCTCGTTCTCATGTCGACTCACAATCACGTCGTAGGGATAACGTCGGAGTTGCGACAGCGGCGCCTGTTGCAACAACGCAGCTCGTCGACGGCGCAATATCATTGTGACCTGACCACGAACTGCAGACTCGCCCACCAGGGAGACGACTTTGTGGTGTGAAGAATTCAGCTGCATCAATTAAATAAGAGAAGTACCTATTAATCTATGTGCAAATCTAATGAATTGTAATCCACTTACCACATTGATGCCATCGATACTGAGTATCTCATCGCCGGTCGCTATGCGATGATCATTATCTGCTGCACCGCCGGGCACAATATGACCAACGGTCACCTGGGATCCCTCCTCGGTGCCACCAACAATGCGAAAACCAAATCCCATCGCCTGACGCTCCAACGTCACCTCGGTCAGCTCACACTGATCCGCATCCTCCGAGACATCCAGCAATGCACCATTTCGCCAGCTGGGCGAGTGCTGCAGTTGCAACTGCGGTAACTGTTGCAACTGTGGCAACTGCTGCTGCGGATCCAGATTGGCAAATCCTACGCGGCGCCTGTCGCTGAGCAGTTCATTGACGCGACGTTGCATGCGCTCGTTCTGAATGTGGGCCGCTTGCATCGGGGAGTACTGTCCGCTGGCCGCAGACACCGGAGGCTGTTGCACGTAGTAGCCCAGCTGGGATGATTGCTGGGGTCGTTGGTAGCGCTGTGCCTGGCAGTCGTAGCAGTAGCAGGACTCGTGATGGGCCAGTGGCAAGGGAAGCGGTTGCATGCTGGGCGGCAAGCCGTAGATGGGATTGTAATTGCCGCCGCCATCAACGTCCACGTCGACATCGACGCCCCCTTGCAATGTCGCCTCGGCGAGGCGTTCACTTAAGCGACTAACCATCTTGGGATAGGGATCCATGAAGGGAATGTCATCCAGCTCCTGCAGACTGTTGTTTGACTTTCCCAGTGATTTGCTCTCCCCCGTCGCCTCCCCGTCCGCCTGCTGCAGTTCGTGGTTAGGCGTCAGAACGCGGGCACGTCGTGTGTCCACCAGCGGTGTCTTGGGACGCATGGGCAGCACCTCCTTGGGCTGTGTGCTGTACAAGTCGGCTGTGGGTGTCTTACTGCGGAACAGTCCTCCGCCAGTGCCACCCACAAAGTTCTTTCTCAGCTTGGCCACATTCCCCACTCCCAGCTGGCTGCCGGGACCGGTCGTCGCTTGCTCGGGAGGTGTGCGTTGGATCTTGAGGGCAGTGGGTGTGGTTTGGCTGCACTCCTTCAGCAGCTCCACAACATAGAAGTGCGGCTTGTTGCGCACATTAATCCCATTGATCTCGAGCAGCACATCTCCTTCGAGCAGTTGAGTACAGCAGTTGCGATCAAGGATCTTCTTCACTATTTGCCCACATGCCGAGTCGGCAATTGTGAATCCAAATCCCATCGAACCCTTCATAATGGAAAAAGTGTAGAGCTCTGGTTTCTTCATCAAAATGAATCCACTTCCGGCTGCCTTGCTGACGCCTTCTCCCGACAAATCCAGGAAATTGTAATTGCCATCCATGTTCAGGTCGACATTTAGACGACGCTGCTTCTCGGACTCACAGGGAAGTGCGTCTACGGCCATTGTGGTCACCACCTCGGTGTTGGGATCGTTGGGATCAAAGGGCAGCGGATAACCACGACACACCTCCAGTGCAGCCGTCTCGCCCGGCATTATGGACTGAAAGATGTTCACCATGTCGTGGTGTGTGTATCCCAGGACGCAAGTGTCGTTCACATAAACCAGCACATCTCCAGTCTGCAGTTGTCCGTCCAACCAGGCCGGACCATTGGGCACCACTGTCTTGATCTGCAGAAACTCCTCCACGTCGCTGCCGTTGCTGCCGTCACTGCCAACGATCGTGAAGCCCAGTCCCCGTGTCGACTTCAGCAGTGTCGTGTTGATGCGCTGTCCCTGCAATTCCGCCGGATTGCGAGTGAACTTATACGGCAGCTGATTCGGCGCTGTAAGGGGAATTGGAATCGCTGGCAATGCTGTCTGCAGAGAAACTGCGTCCTGTGCTGCGATGGGCGTCTTGGAACGCTGCTGCGTCTGTTGTTGTTGCTGCTGTTGATGTTGCAGCTGTTGTTGTTGCAGCTGCTGTTGCTGTTGCTGTTGCTGCTGTTGCTGCTGAAGCTGTAGCTGTTCCTGCTGCTGCTGTCGCTGCTCTGCCGCACGACGCTTTGCCTCGAGCACAGGATTCTCATACTGAGTGCGACGATTCACATGATCGATAAAGTACATGCCATACATGGAGTCTTCGATCTTTTCCCAACCATAAGGCAGCTCATCCTCACAGCAATCCTCCAGCGATTTCTTCTGGTATTTGGATAGACGTGGATCCAGCCAATGTGAGGTGCCCGTATTGTGACTAAGAAAACAAGAGGAATATGTTTAGTATGAGATTCTAGCAGTTAAATGAAGACCACTCACTCTATGAAGTACAACTCGCCACGTTCCGTGTACGCGGTTTCCCACTTCGGCGGCAGAGGACCTAATCCGTCGCCGGGATCTTCGTGGTTCGTCTGATTGATATCTGCAGCGCCGCATTCGCTTCCCATGCTGCTGCCTCCTCCATCGCCATTGTAATATGTATTTTGCAGCAGGTTCTCTGCAAGTAAAGCAAACAATATGTATTATTTTCTGTAGTCAATTGCTTAAGCAACCAAATAGAGTTCCCATTAATCTATTCACTACCAATACCAATTAAAATATTTCAATTTACTTCACACAGTTAAAAGTCAATACGAATTCGACAAAACTTTTAGTTCTTTCCGAAGCATAATTTAAATCAATTCGATCAATGAACCTGACAGCAATAAAACTAACCTCAAACCGGAAAGGTTTGGTTCTCAATTAGCTCTTGGTTGAATGATTTGTTGCCCCCAGTCCAACGTTTGGCCATTGAAGAGTTGTGCAACCAGCCGAAAATACTAACTTGGCTAGGACGCTGCATTGAACTTCCCCCTTTTAGGGCCAATGCTATTGCAGTGTTGAGTGAACCGTAAACTGTTTGATGCTAGCCAACAAAACAGAAGTATTATTAACCAAACAGCGAGTACCTTAATTGCGCTTTTGACCCAGTTCAAACACTGTTCCCTCTGTTGATTAACAAGGCAAGCAACAGAGACGCAATGACCCAGACTCAATATAAACAGACTGAGAACATTAAATAGGGAATGAATTGGAATATCTGATGAAGAAGTTGTTAAACTCTGACCAACTTTATGACACGACTTAATCTCATGCTAAAATATACCTCGATGCTCATTAAAAATAAAACAAAAAGAGGAGAGAGTAACTGTGATCGAGCTGAGACAAGAAACGATTCAGTCATCCAGTCGTTAACCCATATTTATTCACATTATTCATATTCATATGTCTGTGAGTGCTAAACGAATCGAGAGAAGCGAGAGACCAAACATTCAAAACTCATCGCAAAAAGTAAATTTTCAAACGAATGCGAATCATTTGCATAGCAAAAGATAAATATTTATATATGGAAGAAGGGCAAGCAGACGGGTGGGAAGAGATAAAAGATGGCATGATAGTGAAAGGGAGAAGGGGAGTCTTATCAATGGTGAGCAAGCAAACGGTAAAAGCGCCTCGACGTTCGATTCACTCGGACACATGGAACAGGGCGCATTTTAACAGAAACTTCAATGGATGAGGGGGCAACTCTGGCAACTAAAACACAAATAGAAGCTTCTATATGCTGTGTGTGTGTGTGTGTGTGCGCTTGTTCATGTGTGTGTGTATGTGTGTCTGGAGGCTGCATAATCCAGTAAGTGTGAACGAACGAGCCCAAGTACGGAAGTTGTTGGCGCTGCCTTTTTATACGTATTAAAAGTGAGCAAAAAAAGGGTGTGATGCTTTTGTGCCAATGTATGTAACAGGCAATAAAGAAGCATCTCATACTATATAGTGGGTAGCTAAGGTATCTTGTAGTCGTGTACTCCTATCTAGAACGCTTCTACTTGTTTTGCTGTAATTCTGTGGCACAGTTTACTTTAATAGTTGTCCCTCCACTCGCCCCCTTACATCAAGCACTGCCTCTGTCGACGGTTCATGTAAATATTTGTAGAACGAGCTAGAGAACCAAAGGTACATATGTATATTGGATCTCCAGATGTGGCACAAAAATACAGTTCTTTTTATTGCTGAGGGCTCCATGTATGTGGTCCAGGTAAGAGTTCAAGTATTTGATAGTTGCGTCGTGATAACACGCATTTAAAACTTTGTAGAATTTTTCTCGCGAGTCGTGTTTTTGTCGTGACACGAATGCACAGCAAACAATTTGACGTGATGGTGAAAATATTGTGAACACATTACAGAGATGGTAAAATATTAAACGCAGTTCGTTCGTCTAAGCAAAACAATCTCCCACTACAGTGGTGGTGGAAATATTGTGCGTAGGGTGGAAAAAATATTAAACAATACAGTGATAGTGAAAATACTGAACACAGATTTCCCTAAACAACAAAAACATAAAAGAGATGATGAAAATGTAGAAGGCACTTCTTGTGAGCACTTAAAAGCATTCTTGCATTATAGTGATAGTGAAACATATAACATTACAGTGGGTGTAAAAATGTTTAACACACTCTGTTGCTTTAATAAAAACAGAGTCGTTCTTACAGTGATGGTGCAAATATGCGACGCAGTTTTGCTAATCAGTAAACATAACAGCAATGGCGGGAATATTGAACACTTTTTATTTATCAAGACGAAAACGACTCGGATGACAGTGCTGGTTAAAATATTAAACACACTGTTGTTTAGCTAGACTGAAAATTACAGTAATGCTTAAAATATTAAACACAAAACGTTTTCTATTAGACAGTGATAGTAAAAATATATATGTACTTATTTACAAAACTGAGCATAACTCATTTGTGTTTACACAGCTCTATTTGTACTTAAATTTCAATTTGTTTGGCAACAGTTTAGTTTTCATAACTTATCTGTTACTCTCGATTCAGTATAGTAGTATAATATATCCAAGTGAAAAGTAAGCAAACAGTTCTTGTGTCATCGTATCTATGCAAAATAGTTCTTATCTTTCAGTTGCCATGCATATAAGATAAGAAAACACACACGAAACCTTGAAACAGATATCATCAGCATAAGATCAATGTTAGACGAGTGTAAATAGGAAGAAACATAGCAAGTAGATCATCTGGTTGTTTGATTCAAATCTAAAGTACATTTAAAGTTCTATTGTATTTTATATGATCTCTGATCTACTGTACAAGTTGAGGATCGCTTTCTTTTGGAAGTCAATGAACTGTTCATAAATAACACGTTGTGGCAGAGACTAAGTTCATAGTTGCCTCAATTGTTGTCTGCTTGGCCCCCATCTTCTGCAACATTTTGGGGCGGACACATGCTCATGCCCGTGATCGTTGTTTATATATTTATATTTAGCCTTAGCTTGAGAATGCATTCTTGATCTAACAATGAGTCAAAGTCTCTGTGTGTCTGTATCTCTGTAACTTCATTCGCATCTCTTTTATTTTTTTACTTTTCGCTTGTCAATCTCATCTGCAATTAAGCATAATTTTGTGCTTGATTATCATTGTCAATCAGGGACCACAACTCCACAATTCAGACTTCAGTCTTCAGATGAAACCTCTTATTATGAGTAATGGATATTCCTTGATTAGCACAAAGAGAGCAGCAGAGAAATACGAATGTGAATCGAATGAGTATGACTCACTTTACAGTCGTGCCAGTTGTGGGAAATCCATTATAATTCCAACAATCAGACAGGGACAGAGGTGGGTCAATAACAAAGCGCATATATATATATATATGTAGTATATATACCTGAGGGTATTCAATTTGATATTCAAAGAACAAGCGAGAGAATGAGTTGTGTCTTGTGGCAAATTAAAGTGCAGCACTTCAATTACAATTCAGTCTAGTCTGGAATTGAATATGTGCTCCACTTGCTGCTGCTGCTGGTGGTCAAAGCAATTGAAAAGAGTTTTCATGATACTAACAAACGAGTTGATTCCCTCCCCCATGTGTGCCACATAATTAATGTCATTGAGCCAAGCAAATGTGCCCCACTTCCCTCACATGATGGCAATGTCTTTATGTCTTTGTTCTCAGCTACAATATAAAGACTTGTAGACTTGTTGTTGGCCTGGCCAAGAGACCACTGGAGACTGCAGGCTGATTCATCAGCCATCTCTGTCTCTCTTGGCTTTGATTCACTTTATGCTGCCGTCTTAATGATTGCATCTAATTGGCTTTGCTGCTTCGTTAACCTGGCTTACAGTGCACGAAGTCGCTTCCCCCTTTTGCATGTCACAATGTTGTCGTAATCAAGAAATTAATAATCGCATCATATGACGATGATGAAGGCGACGGTTCTGCTAATTGAGTCTGACATGACGCGTAAATGATAAGGCGCAACGTTGCGAGTTGTTGTTGTTGATGTTTGTTGCAAGGTGTTTCCTCGTGGGTGACCGCCAAGTTCATTGCCACCAGCGGTGCATAGAATGGTGTCTCTTTCATTTACAGCCAACACGGCAACCGCCACAGCATTTAGCATACACATTCAATGTGAATAAGTGAGATTTAGCTCAACCAATAAATTCACACATTTTACGGGCTGTAAGAAACGCGCTAATAATTAAAAGTTAACTTTAAGCTGTTAGCAAACTCATAACAATGGTAGGAGAAACAGAGAAACAGACAGACAGATAGACAAAACTAACTAAGAGACCGACAGAAGCAACTTGTGTTGCCCATTTAGCCTTATTCCGGTTAAAGCTATCCAACAACGGCTGGGAAAAACTTATCCTACATTTGCTAAAAATCACTTTCAGTAAATGAGACAGCACAATTATTTAAGAATGGTGGCCAGAAATGCGTCAAGTGCTTATAAAGAAGTTACACAAGATAATACTTTCATTGACAAAGCCAAACATAAGAAGTTTCTGAAATATTATCTCGTTTTAAGCAGCAACTTATTTTTTATTTATATAACTAGATTACAGCTAAATGTGTTAGCTAGTTTGGATTGTAACCGTATCGTTCTATTATGTATCTATAGAATATTCCCAATTCGACTTATATCAGATATGATATAAGCTACTTAATTTTCATTTCTTTTATGTTTGTATTCCTTTGCAGATGCTATTATAATTTAATCTCGAAATGTGTAAGGCATTAAAGGAGGCATGTTCGACCCTATGAAGTATATATATTCTTGATCAGCATCAACAGACGTCTATCTGTCTGTTTCTATGCAAACTAGTCTCTCAGTGGATGAAACTTGGTACAGTTTCGTCTTTTTCCTGCAGACAGTTCATATGTGGAAAACAAACGAATCGGATCACTATATCATATAGCTGCCATAGGAAAGATCGGCTGAAAAGTGCATCAGTGTTCTGCAAGGCTATGAAATCTTTGGCATGCCAAAAATAACAAAGAAAACTGGCTCAGGACACCCTACTGTCACACCCGCCCCGACTCTCTGGCTTCACTTCTGCTCTGTTTCTCCCGTTTCGAGTGACATCACTTAATTCAGCAGACAGCTGATTCTTCGATTGAGTCATTCACCACTTATCCAACTTCCGTTAACCATTATTGTTGCCCATATACGTATAGTCTAAATATGTTTAAAAACAAACTATTTAGGCCTTGTCTAACATTTCCAAAGCATAGTTTTAGTCAAGTTAATCAAGAGCGTTAAATCACTTGCCCACTCTACATTAAATTCGTTTTTAAACTATAAATATCAATATTTCCATCACGCCTTTTCGCCCCCACACTCACACACACATATTTATAGTTGAAACGAGTCAACGTGACATGTGGGTCGATTTGGCTTTAACGTGAACTCGTTTTGCTTAACGTGTCTTGGCTTTGGGTTTCATGAATGAATGAATGTTGGCTTGGCTAATGTAGATGTGGTTAACCCACTATTACTATAATTTACTACGACGCCTTCCAAGCTATAAATTAGATGACAAGTGTTCAGCTACATAAGCTACATAAGTAGGTGGGAAAGGTGAAACTCAGGCTTTGTGCCAAGTGGATTAAACGACAGTTGTGTTCGTATTACGCTGGAGAATGTGTCACATGGGTCAAAACCAGGTCAAGCATAGTTTATAACCATTTTATATTAATTTTACACACGAGACAAAAAAGTTACGACTGTACATTTTTAATATAAAGTAGAGCAACATATCTCAATCTCAAACAAACTGTTTTTATTTAATTTAATTAAATTTATACAGTTTAAATAGCGAATAAGTTGATCATACAAAAGGAAATTTATCATTAAATGTTTCTATAAAAGCTGCCATATGATATTGTGGTAAGATATCATACAAATTTGATCTAGATGTATTATGTGACATTACTAATAAAATGTTTTATTTGAAGGATACTTTTCCGCTTGACAATATGTCCTTATATTGTAGTAGTTTGTGCTGTATTGCAATTAGTTAATACATTTAAATATATATATTTAATTATTACATTATTTAGACATAAGACAGAGACACATTTCCTAATTAAATTATGTTACCCTCTGTAAGGGAAGTAACATGAATATAATTCTACATATGTGAAAGTTCTACGTCCACCTCTTTAACAATACATAGTTGAACTCACGCTTCTGAGGAAGTCTGATAGAAAGAGAGAGTGAGAAGCGTCAGAGCAAGAGGGAACATCAACTTGACAAAGAAGGTGAAACGAGGCGTAATATTGAAAGCGACTGTTTAGCTGTCTTAGACGTGGTTAGAACAAGAAGACCCACAAGCTAAAGTGAGAAATGGCTTTGTCTAACAACTGACCCATTGTTTAAACCTTAAAGTTGTTGTTTTCTTTCTTATTTATTTTCAGTTGAGCATGACGTGTAAACAATTGGCACGTGTCGACTTGCAGTCAACAGAGAGACCAGAAACAAAAGCAAAAGCAAAAGTTGTAAAACAAGCCAAATCAATTGAACTTTTACGTTCACACTTATTGCTTAGCCGCCCCGTTGTGTGCTCAACATTCCATACACTTACTTCGTGCCACTGCAAGGGGAATAGAGTGAGAGGAGCCAATTTAGTTGAACTCATTTCTCCCAGCAGGCAATTTCATATGCACTCTGCGGCAAGTCGAAATCCAAAACCAAAACATAAACTCATGTGGCAGACGGTCATGTTGCTAACATGTGTGGGCGGAAATGAAAATAAAAAATGGAGATGGTATTTAAACTGGAATGATTAACAGATCTGCAGCGAGGAAACAAATGCCAACACAGGCTAAACACATCATTTATTTAGTTGCACAATCGACAATTGCAGTAGTATCTATGTATCTCTCTAGCGTTCTGTATATGTATCTAACTATCTCTTTCGCATTCTTATACAATTCATTCTCTATCTATATCTGTATATCTATTTCTATTTATCTTAATTTATATCTGTATCTGCAGCAATTTAAGATTTGACAAAGCTATCTCATGGGTTAAGCGTCAAAGAAATAGTAAATTATGGATAACATTAAACAATGAATAAAGAGACAATTCTTTTATAAATCGCTTAGGAATTGATAAAGTTAGAAGAGTTCCAAAATATAACGTGTTATAAGTGTGAGAAAATAGTTAATTGTGGACATTTAAATGGGCCAAAATTCATAAACTGTAGTTGCAGCATCAATTTAAGATACAAATAATGGTGAAAAGGACACTGCCCATCGGAATTGGTGAAGATTTGACGAAGTTATGAGAGCCATAAAGTGTTGCAATAATTGTCATGATAAAGGATTGTTAATTTTATAAATTTAAAGAACTCATAGAAGTATTTAAGCAATACACTAAATAAACAATTTAAATGTTATAGTTTCTAAATATTATTAATTTCATAAGCTATTCCTAACAATACAATATTTCCAACGAATTTATTTCCATTTTATATATATTTCTAATTATACTAACTACAAATTGGTTTGAGACTCTTATAATTAATTGTCTCGGCCCTTAAGTGAGTGCTCTGTTATATCATCCATGTTGAATATCATGAAGTTAGCTTCCCAATCATGAATCGCATAACGATTCATTGATGCCACCATCGATTCTCCAAAGACATTGAATAGTTTATTTGGTTCTAAATCCATATGCCACAAAGTCTTGAACATGCCGTAGAGTGACTCAGCTAATGGGCCACGTGCAACATAATCTTTGGCGACAACAATCTGACCAATACTATCTATAGAGCACATGTAGGGTTCCTTAGTTTTCTCATCGAATCCAGCGACGATTGTATCAAGAGTAAATGGACCGAAACGATGTTCATAGTACATATTTGACAATAGATTTGCCAATGTAGAGGGTGTAATCTCACTCTTGCTTCTAGACTCAAAGATATTCCTGCGGAATAAGAGCTGACTGTGCACCGACAAGATATCAGCATCTATACCAATAAATGCCACAAATAAGCATTTTCCTAATCTGAATATTTTCTTTGATTCCGGCCTCGCTGTCCGATAGTCCGATGCAATTGCCAAACAATCCTTTCCAAGCATGGCGACTATGCATCTTGATTTATCCATTGAAATAGTGTTTTGCCAATTAACAAATACAAATACAATTATACAATATATACAAATTTGTAAAAGTAATAGTTTGTTGTAGTGAATAAAGTGAGTGATTTGATTTGAAATGCTGACAAAAGCTATGACTACGATAACAAATTTAGTTTGTTGACAAGTTGTCAATCTTTATGTTGTTATGGTAGGTAGGTACATGTGACTGGGAAGACTACGACCTATAGACCTTCCTTCAATTGAAGCTAAGCTCCGTTTTGTTCTACAGGAAGTTGTGAACTTTTTATGAGTAAAGTTGAAATTTAAATTCACTTGTGGTTTAAAAATTGTTAAGAAATTGTCTATTTTGATATGTCCCACAACAATAAGAGATGTTAGTTAGTGCTTTTACTTGGACAGTGATAAAGCAGGTGTTCAATTGTTTCTGCTTCCTGGTTGTAGGGAATTCCCATTTTATATTATAGAGAGATCACTAATCTATTTTCTCATATTTTATATAATATATACTTCTCTATGCATATTATGTATATATTATATTGTTTTATGTCTAGCATAACATGACAGAGTGGGATATTTTAAACATCTATCTATCTCTTTCCCCATATATCTTTTTATTTGATTACTTCTACAGTTTTTCCCTTTTAAGATACAATTATTTTATTCCCTTTATGAAAGTTTGGCCATATTAAGATTTATTCCTCTATTAGAAATAATATATATATCAATATCTCTCAATTTATTTCTACCTAAAAACATAGACATATCTGCTATTTACCTTCACTCCATATCTTCAAATACTTAAACTTATTGATCTGTTTAGAGTTATTCTCGTTTTTTCCCACATTCTTGCAACAAATGTTAGATTATTTAATAATTTGTGTACCCCCAGATCTTTTTCCTTATAGTAAGTATTTCATGGAAACTTATATATAACTTTTAATGGCCCTCTTTGTAATATTATTAAATATATCTCTGGCCACATCTCTCTCCAACTGCCAAGTGTAAAATCTATATAAAATATTTCAATTTCTTACCTTTGCTTCCCTTCAAGATGCTGCTGGGATGTCCAACAGTTCGTCCATTGGTGGAATTGCCATTAACTGCGTTGTTGCCATTGCCAAACTGATGGTGGCCAGAGACTTGACTGTTGAGGGACGAGGTGCCGCCGAGGGAGGCGACATCTTCACGCGAGGCATGCAACGATGCGGACTGTGACTTCTTGATGGCGGGTGGCGGCAATCCAATGGGTGGTGCCACCTTCTGCATGCCATAAACACCAGCACCAGCAGCAGCAGCAGCAGCAACAATGTTGCCACCATCACCGTTGCCAGTTGCAGCTAGATCAGCAGCACTGCTGACGTCGTTGCAATTGAATTTTGCGCTATGATTGTGTGTGTTGCGGTTACTTCCGTTGGCAAGGTTAGAATTTAGACTTGAGTTTCCGTTAAATGTTGCAAAACTGGTTGATGCACCGCTCGACGCAATAGCGGCAGCTGTTGTTGTTGTGCTTGCTGTTGCTGTTGCTGCCACAACAGGATGTGGATGTGGATGTGAATGTGAATGTTGGTGGGAAGCATTTAGCACAACTGACGGCGGCGGCGCCAACTGTTGCTGCTGTTGATAATAATGACTGTTGAACTGCTGTTGATGTTGTTGTTGCTGCTGTTGTTGTTGCTGTTGTATTTGCTGCTGCTGTTGATGTTGCAACATTAGATAATCACTCGACGCTGGCGCTGCCGTCGTCGTTGTTGCCTTTGCACCGCTTTTAACCGCTGCCGTTGCCACCGCACCGCCCCCCGCCGCCACCGTCGTCGTTGTCGTCGCTGTTATTATTGGCATCTTGGCCACGATATTGTCGAGGTTAAAGTTGATTTGTTTTAAGCTTAATCCGCTTCAGCTCAATCCGCACATCTGCTGGCCATTGTCTGTATTTATTATTGCATATACTCGTAGTTATAATATCGCTAAGCTTTTGTTTTTTGTTTGCTAATTAATAACTCGTGTTCGCTTTGTCATTGGCACTTCATCAGGCGAACATATTGCACATCATTACATTTTTACGATGCTTAAAACTGCAAAGAACGCAAAACCGAATGGCAAGAAAGAAATACTATTATAAACAAGACAAAACTTGGAGAATCCTAAGACACACATACACACACACGCTACGAACGCTAGATGGCGCCAGTGCTGCCCTCCTGCTCCAGTTTACTAAACGATCGTAATGAAATTGTGAGTTTCCATGCATGAAACTTAATCTGTATATTTTAATACAAACAGACAGGTAGGTACAAAACAAATTTGAATTTTCTAATACTCTGTTCTAATACTCGCATCTTTAATTTGTTTTAAAGTTTAATATAATAAGTAATACAATAGCATAAAGCGTTTTATTCAATTCACAATAAACGTACAATTGCAGTAAGGAAAAAAAGTATGTGTGAAATCTTTGTAGTGGAAACAGGGTATAACTTTTAAAGTCTCCGAAATTGACAGTCACACAAAGTCTGTACAGAATCATATTGAACAGCAGTTGATGCTGTTGATATATACATACATAGATACCTATATATGTGCATATATACATATTATATAGTCTGCTGCTGCCTGTTACATACATATGCACTCAATTATAAGGCCCGTTTTCGCTTATATTCAATGCTTTGTTTAATTCTTAATGCAAAAAATTAACACATTCCACGGAAAACTTATAACAAAGTACTACTTCAATTTCTTTTGTATTTATGCCAATCACAAGGATAACACAATTCGAATGTCTCGTTGTAAGACACAATTTTAATCATTTATTCGCTTAATTTGGAAAATCTTTAAAGGCACAAATCGAATTTCAACTTCCTGAAATTCGGAACAAATTTTCTTGAGATCCAACATCAAATAGAAGACTTAAATTTGAGATCTATAAAACTTGAAATATCTGCATATGATCATAAAGTTTTCTTTTGCTTTATGTCTTTTTTTTTATTATTCTCAATTCAAAACGTTTGACTCATGCAAACAAATTATAAATTCGGATACGTGAATGCATAAATAATAAAAAAATGAAGAAAATTAAGTGTGCGAAAAAACGGGCAACAGGCATGAATAGCATTAAATTCCTCAAGCGAAAAATTTACTCCAATAATAAAAACAAAAAAAAAATTGAGAGGCTACAAGGGAACTGCGGCAACAATCACCAGCAAAGAATGCCAGCAGCGGCCACAACAACAACAGCAACAACAACAAAGAGAACAACAAAGGCGAGAAACAAGTTTTCAGACCATGCCACCAGATCGACCAGTCAGACATGATGCCACAAGCAACAAAAACAACAATAAAAACAGCAACAACAAAGGTAACCCCCATATAAACATACAAACACACACACACACACACACTCAGGAAAGGCCAGCTCACATGCATGCACATATATATGTGTGTATTGGTATTGCTGGCAACTGCGCTGCACTTGCTGCGAGAGGCAGACGCAGTTGCAGTTGCAGGATAGTTAACAACAACAACAACAATGCACTGGGAAAACGAGTCGCTAACGCTGCGCGACAGAGACAGACGAGAGAACGCTCGGTGGTACAGAGGGGGGGGGAGGCAATCTAACCTACGGTCAAGAGACGGCACGCTCTCTATTTGGATCGCTGGTGTTGCACGTTGCACGTTGCTGGCCACCTGTCGCAAAACCGAAAAGGCAAAAACTGCACGTAGCGACAACGTTTTGTGGTGTAAACTTGTAAACTTGCAAACTTTCGACTGACCAGCGGTAAATAATAAGTTGCAAGTTGCTGTTAGGCGGCAACAGCAGCAGCAGCAACCAACATTTCACTTCATGGGAGAAATTTACCATTAACGTTTATAATTATAAGCGTCGTTTACTACAACGCTGGCTTTTTATGTTGACAACAACGTTGTTATTGTTGTTGTTGCTGATGTTGTTGGATGATGCGCCAAGGTGCCGCTTTATTTATATGGGAATTAGCGCTGGCCGTCAATCAAGTCAGAGTCGTTGGCATTATGATTATGATTAAGTGGGCAGCTAACTAAAAAAACTACAAACTTTGCATATTAAGCGAACGTGTACACGTTTAAATTTCCCTGGCAACATCTTCAAATTGGCATTGCAAACACACACACACAAACACACTTACACACACACACACACATGTTTAATATTCATAATTACGATCAATCATAAATGTAATCCACTTTCTACAATATGCACATGTATGGCGGCGGCATGTGTGGAATGTATGTATGTATGTGAAAATGTAAGTGAAAATCGTCACAAGGTAAACAATTTGCAATTTTGTTGTTTGCTTGCAAAAAGACAACACAAAAAAAAATCACTTTCATTCTTCGCACCTCTTTGTTTGCCACAATTTGTGGAGATCGATCACCAATCACAACAATTGCAGGAGCAGCAGCAGCCAGGCACTTTCCATTTCAGAGCGAAGAAAACCACAACCACAAACGCGTTTCCAAATACACACACACACGACTCTACACTTGCAGGCATACACACACACACACACAGGCAGACAACACACTGTCGTACAGGCGTCTTGTAAATGCGATAATATGGATATATTTGAACTTGTTATTGCTTTTCTACCTTCTCGACGGCTCACTAAGCAACGCGTTACACCTGCGCCGACGATAATGCTACGAATAAACTGGTTGCAAACTGCTTGGTTGTTTGAAAATTCGCACAATATATATTAAAATAAATGTTAAATGACTTTAATATGCCAATAATGCATATTTTTCATAGCATAAATTACACTGCAATTTATTTTTCCCGCTGCAGTGCCTCGAAGTAGTATAAACACGCGCGGCGCAACCGACTCTAGCGAAATCTCAACAACAACTAAACACAGCCATTGGCTCAGTGCTATCGATACTCGCTGCGCATATATACCTGTTGCTTTGCACAAAAACACCAATATATGCAAATGGCAAAATTAATATAAACAAACGCACCGATAAAATTAACATAGAAATACAAAATATTAAGAGATTCACGAAAATCAACCGTTTGTCTACATAATTAAATAAATTGAAATTAGAAACAGCCACAGCGGCGTCAACAACTAATGAAGTACTCATGCACTGGCGATATATCGAATGTTCTGTTTTGGCTTAGACTATCGATGGCGACATT
Organism: Drosophila histrio; assembly: GCA_958299025.2. Lineage (NCBI taxonomy): Eukaryota > Metazoa > Arthropoda > Insecta > Diptera > Drosophilidae > Drosophila > Drosophila histrio. Next base: position 7,583,355 of record OY729167.1, read on the forward strand.
ACGCTAACGATAGTGTCTAGCAAATTATCATCGTAACAACTAAACCATAGCTGGCGCATTTACGTTTCGCAAACACCCAAGAGGTGGCGGTACAGCAACAACCCGAAATAGCAATACAAAAGGGAATGCGCTCAAAAACGTCTGTTTGAAAAAATCAACGACATAGCAAGCATGTACACATTAAATAAACATAGTTCTTTGTTTTATTTAACATAAACATGCAGTATTCTGAAGAATATTTTTAAAATTTTCTGTGAAACAATTTTAAATGATAAATTACCAGTAATAATAGTTATAAAATAACAAAAAAAAATACATATAAATCAAAAAATTAACCTTCGATATGGAAATCGGAAGTAAGTTGCAACACGACTGCAAAGTGATTGTCGATTAATTCACAATAACCGATAGTTGCACTTTCAAACGAGCTCGAGATTCGCATCTCAGAAGCTTTCTGCGTATTCGATCATCACGGCGACAAATACATAGACACTCGTAATATAGGCCATGTGCTGAGATTTCTGGGATGTGTTCCGACAAATAAGGAAATCGATGAGATTATTGCAGCCACCGATTCCCACGAGAATCCGGGAGAAGCCCATTTGCCAAAGTTTATGGCACATGTATCTCACCTGCTAATGAATCGAAAGTAAGGCTCGTCCATTGACAAATATGATGTTGATAAATGCATTTTCAATTACAGAATGGAACCTGCAAGTCCTCAAAAACTATTGGAAGCATTTGAAGTTTTGGATCCTGAAAATAAACGCTTTCTCACAAAAGAATATTTTGGAAAATTAATGAGAGATGAAGGAGAGAAATTCAGCGAGGAAGAGCTGCAAGCAATGTGGCCAGTGGCCATAGATCCGATTACCGGCAATATACCCTATATATTTTACATTAATAAACTAAAGGTAATGTCTATTTGAAATGATCTTGATGCAAATTATAAAATTAACTATTTAGCACAAAACTACAATTTACGACGTTGCTGAAGCGGTAAAGGATGAATTGGCAGCCAACGAAAAGGACAAGAAGAAGTAACCCAGATCACAAGCTCACTTAATGTATTGAAGGTGTAAGATAAAAAAATTTAAGAAATAAATAAGCGGCAAGAAACCATTTTCAAAAGAAAGACAGGGACGATTGTCGAATGCATCTACTTTTAAAAACAATAGGTGGCGCATTTATGTTACGCAAACCAGGCAAGAGTTGGCGCTGCAATTTTAAAACGTGGCAACCATGCTTCGAATTTACATTTTTTTACAATCAAATTTCGAATAAACATTGTGTAATTATTTATAATCTTACTACAAAATTAAACTCTTTTAATTAAGTTAAATTTCTATTGTCGGTTTTAGCGATACTAACGACAGTTGCGTTTCTTAATAGAGTAGCGAACGAGTGTCAGTGTTAATGTTATCGTCGCTGTTATGTTAACTAACATCTGATTTGTCATTGTTTCTTCTACAATAATCGATTTTTTCATCACGTCAACCAGTCAGCAAAAGCCACGTCAGCTTTTCACTAAAACCCATTCAAGAAAGTCCACGACACATCTGAAAAGCAGACTTTGGTGCGCAGAATTACAAGGTGATTGAGAAAATTGCGTGAGATTAGGTTGAATAAACCTGAGCAAACAGTGTAAAGGCAATGAAGAAAATTAAAGCCACAAAGCAAATGGTCAACGAAGCGGAAGCAGCAAAAATTGAGGCATCGCTTCAAATGGTTTAAGCAAATGAAAATCAGATAAAGTTCAGAGCTCGTGCACAACTCACACGGAAATACGAGCAGAGTTCTTTGATAAAAATGAAATTTTAATAATTATTGCTAAAATCTATAATCATCATCAATTAAACCTACGTACATATTAAGCAAGTTATGGCACCAGCGAACGGAGTGCTATTATCAAAGTGTGTGCCAATTGGCTCGAGTTTAAATTTGAATATGTTGCCCAAGCTGAGACCTGCGCCATTGACAACCGCAGTGCTGCTGAAGGGTGCGTCGTCGCCGTCCAGTTCCGGTTACGCCTCCTCCTCCAACAGTGTGGCGGACGAAGAGTCCATGACAATGGATTCGTCGAGTGTGTCTGCACCCATTAAGGCCAAGAAGCGGCGTCTGGATCATCTATCCTGGGAGGAGAAAGTACAGAGAAAGTAGGTTCTTTGATAAATTAAAAATATAAATTCTTTACTTATTGTTTTTACTTGGTTTCTACTTCTAGGAAACTAAAGAATCGTGTGGCGGCACAAACGAGTCGCGACCGGAAGAAGGCACGTATGGAGGAAATGGAATATGAAATCAAGGAGCTATCTGATAAAGCTGAAATACTACAAAACAAATGCGACAGCTTGCAGAGCATCAATGAGTCTCTGCTGGCCAAGAATCACAAATTGGACACAGAAATGGAACAATTGCGTCAGGAACTCGCCGAAATGAAAGAACTTGCAAAAAACTACAGCCAAAGCAACAGCAATAGCAACAGCAACTGCAAAAACAACTGCAACAATAACAGCGCAAGCGTCAATGCAAACGCTGACGGCTGTGCGTCCACACTCACTGGATCTGCAGCATCCAATGCTGACCCTCTGCAGCAGGGTACACAAGTGGACACACAGTCGTCAGCGCTTGCCTTGGCGCCGAAAATGTTACAACAGCAGCTGAAACAGAGCAACACAACAGCCTCGCTTTGGAGAATTGTGGCTCTATGCCTTCTATACAAGACATGTTGCTCGTCGACGATGAAGAGTTCGATGCGCGACGACTTGAAGAGCTGGCCGAGAGCCTGCTCGCAGATATCGCAGCAGACCTGGAAACAGGTGGTGGCACATGCGACCAAACTGTTGCCGAAAATGCAGGCGAGCCAGAGCGATTGTCTGGATCAATGGTGGGGTCCGCAGCAGAGTGCATGGAATCCGGCGGAAATAGAGCTGATGGCATAAATGCTGATGCCGAAACGAAGCCAATTCAGATGCACGAAATAAACAATGACAACAATAACAACAACACCAACAACAGCCTGAGTATGCAGGTGTCACAGATAAATGGAAACTTACAAACGAAAGCAGCCAATACGACGACAACAACAACTACAATTTCAGCAGCAACATTTTTGCAGAGCACAACACCCGACACAGTTTATGGCACATATGATGCCAAGACGAATTCCATCACAATAGTCATGGATGGCGATGCAGTGCCTGTCAATGAGGCAGTTGAGGTGATCTATGGCGAGGGCGTTAGCGCTGGCGACGACACAACCGATGTAATCATGAAATGTCCGCCACCAGCGACATCGCCCTCCCAGGTTTATCTCAATGTAATCAACGCCACCGAAGACTCGGATGATGAGACAACCAGTCATCTGAATTTTGAGCCCATTGAGAAATTCCTCTACCCGCGCGTTAAGGCCATCTCACCGCTAGCCAAATCACCTGCACAGTCTATGCATTCGGCCACATCGGATCATGGCTATGAGTCGGTTATTGGCTCACCAACATCTACGACGCTGGCGAGTCTGGACACGGATACGGCCCTGCTCGCAGAAGATGAGGAATTCCCCTGGGAGAGTAATTTCGATGAGCTATTCCCCAGTTTAATTTGAGTTCGCTTTGAATTCAGAGAGGCTTCATAAATTCTAATTTTTCAAATTGAAAAATGTGTTGGATCCAACAAAACAATATCTCTTTCCTAACTTGTTAACTTATATTTAATTTGGCCGGCCGCCCTCATTTTAAGTTTTTAAGCTCTTAGTATAAGTTGTAGCTGTTGAATATAATATGGGGAAAAACTTATGTTATTCCCCAAACTGTATAGAATTTGTCATGATATTGGACCTTGAATTTAAGCATTAAACTAAGTTTGTAAGTTTCTATTTATATGTAACACCCGTCATTCACATAGGCTAGTATCTTTTGTAATTGTAATATTTCAATGTGCTCAAAGAATTATCCCAAAACATACAAGTTATATTTATATTCAAAATATATGAAGAACGCAACGGAAAAATTTGATTTTTACTTGGACTTTTTAGATCTATAAATACAATTTATATAAGTTTGTATTATACTGAAAAATACCATTTTTGATTTGGGTTTAACGTGATTTTTCTTAGTAAGCGTCTTATGAAATATTTAAAACTGATAAATAAAATCACGCCACTTCTAATGACGTCATCGCACGTGTTTATATGTATACGATAAATATACCATATTTGTTTATATACATACATATGTGTTTTGTTTACCTTTTCTACGTGTATACAGCGCATTTCATGAATTCGCTAACTTGCAAAAACAAAATTGCTTCTTTTTTCATACAATACAATATTAATTCACAAAATGACGTAAATTGCATGAACTGTAATGAAATAAGGCTGAATTAATGTGCAAATTGACATCATTTCATGTAATAAGTTTTAATTTCATTACTTGACAGGGGTTACAACAGAGTTGCCAGCTTGTTTTAATCAAGCTGAATAAATTGTTCCGCATAAATTGTATTATATAAATGAAATTAATCTGTACTGTTCTTGATGCTATGTATTAAAAATTTTAAATTATATTGCAAAATTACTCATATATATATTTGTTATATACTTGCTTAATCAGGTAACCGATAAATGTAATAAATAAATTATTCTACGGAATACCAGCAATGTTCGCTGTTGTGTGCATATTTAAGCGTGTTTGTGCAACCCTGGACGCCCTTATCAGCTATTGTGGATTATTTTTGTTGTTCTAAATTTTGCTGTTTGTTTTGCACGATAAAATGGATGTTAAGCCAGAAAACCAAATAGTCGCATTGGCTAACGAATCGAATGTGCGTGAGAAGACGGAGGATGTTGCAGAAGAGTCAGTGACAGTTGGAAATACAGCCGCAGGTGTAATTTCCACACAAAACATCGAGGAAGACAATGACCATAATGGTGGTAAAGTAACAAAAAAGAAGAACAAGGCCAAAGCGAGAAGTTCACTGGTCGGCAATGATTTGGATACGGAATTGAAGAAGCTAACGCAACGCAGAATTAATGTGGCTGGCGCCCCGAAAATGCCGCTTAATGCATATGTAAGGTTCATGAACGATCGGCGGGAGCAACTGCGCCGGGAGCTACCACAACGCACGGCATTGGAGCACACCAAGATGATTGGCGAGGAATGGCATCAGCTGACCGAAGATCGGAGGACGCCGTACATGGAGGCGGCAGCCAAGGACAAAGCCTTGTAGGCAATAATACCAAAACATGTTTAATTGCTTAGATAGATTCAATCTTCTCTCTTCACACTTTCAGATATCAGGAGCAAATGCATAAGTTCTTAAAGGAACACCCCGAAATAGTTGCCAACGAGTTGGCCAAGGCCAAAAAGGTATTTGACAACAAAACGCCAAAGGAGAAGACGGTTAATAGCGCCAACATTGAGTTGGCCAACAGTGGCGCCGCTCCAAAGAAACCAAATGCCAAAATACCGCTAGTCAAACAACAAATTGCTGCCACTCCGGATCCGGATGACATACCACTGGCCCAGGTTAAGCGCACGCCAACGCCACCGCCGCCGCCAGCCTCACTTGGTGCCTTACCACGTACATTTCCAGCTGGAGAAATTCCCATATACACCAACGAGTTCATCGAACACAATCGCAGCACGGAAAACGAGTTGCGATTGCTGCGCAAGACTAAAACAGACCTGGAGCAACAGAATTCTGTGCTGGAGCAGCATGTGGACAACACCAAGACCGGGCATGCCAAGGTCATGGGGGAGGTGGCCGAACTAAAAGAGGAAAACGCGCGATTAACGGCCTACATCAAGGCATTGCGACAGAAGGTGGTAAATGCCTTGGATGGCGTCACGCTGCCGCCGCTGGATCCCAGTGGACTAAACGTGGACAACGTTGACAAGTATATACAACATTTGGCCAGCATGATAAGCAGCTCCTCCGTTGCTGGGCCACAGAACAACGCCATGCTTATGAAGGTGGGCGATGTACTGGGGAAAATGGATACCACCGGCTTATACAAACCATAGATATAGATTTAGTAGATACTATTTTAAAATTTTTAGCTTTTCAGTTCTCTATTTATATTATATATATATATATATGTGCACGTGTATTTTATTGTCTACATTGCAAGTGGTCAAGGATCCAATAAATCGAACCACCAAACAAACAACAAAATGAATTGTAGTATATCATAGAATTAGGAGCGTTTGCGTGCCTCCTCCTCGGACATCTCATAATCATAGCTGTCATTGCTGCGTGACGAGGCGCTGCCAATGCTGCGATATGAACCGATGCGTGGAGTACGCGGCAGACTGCGCAGCCCGGCGGTGCCTTCTCCCTCGACAGGGATGCGACGACGCATCCACAATTTGCGGATCACAAAATAGGTGCCGAGCAGCATTGGTATCAACATCATCGGATGGCAGACAATGCGCAGCGCCATCAAGGAACACGACATCATCAGATTGATTATGGTCTCTGCGTAATAGTTTTCTCTCTCTCTGAAATTGAAAATAACTGCCTATGCCGTGCAGAGCTTACCTTCTACCATCCAAATGGTGCTCACTGTAGTGTATATGGCAGTCGAGACTGTCTGTAGCACATAATAGATCATTGTTAATTTTTTCTTATTGCTGTCGAATCTCTAAGGGAATCTCTAAGCTCTGAAATCCAGAATAGATTGTATTTGAACTGTTTTCGAATAACGTTTTGACTGTTTTAAGTAATTTAAAGCTTACTTTGTTACAAAATTAAAAAAAAACAACAATAACAAAACATAAATCAAAACAATAAATATTTACTAGCTTCACGCAGCGAAATGTTTTTTTTTATTATTATTATTATAATTAAACAAAATAGTCATCGTTTTTCTTTTTTTTTTCATTTTAAATTCAAGCATTCTCAACTTGTTTTCTTGTTTGTTTGTTTGTTTTTAGGAACAGCAAATAATAAATTAAAACTTAAAAAGAGAATTGGTATTCGTTTTTCCAAAAATTAATTAGTTAATTCTAAATAATAGGCGTACAATTAAAGTTTATAACAAAAATAATTTAATGAGATAATAAATCAAGGGCGCAGACTTCAAAAATTCCATTGAAAAAGAAGGCAGCAAAATTTGGCAGCAAAAAATAAACACAAAATAGTTTTACGCCAAATTCAAAGGCCATCACTAAAGTCGGTCAACTCTCACAGCGTTTTGTTAATAAGTAATAAAAAGATATCTTTCTTTTTCTTCATCATCATCATCATTATCATTCTCATCTTTTCCATTCGCTTCAATTCTTTCAATTAAAAATACAAAATTATACGTTTAGTTTTTGCATTTTTCTCTTCTTATTATTCTTAAAATTCATCATCAAATCAATCAAAAACTCGCGGAAAGTGTTTGCCAAGTGTAAATGTGTGTGTGGGTGTGTGACTTTATGAAGTGGAGGGGAGGAAAGTGAAGTGGGAAGTTTAGTTGACAACTGGATACCAGAAATTAGTTTTGGGAATATAATGAAAGTGTTTTCCAATGATCGATCACTTCTCACTACTACCCTAAAAGTTGTTTCAACTTTTTTTTAGCTGCAATGACAAAACTCCAGTTGCCATCATTATATAAAATCAATATGAGCAAATATATATATATGATAACAATCTGCATCGCGACGTTGCTGCTGTTGCAATCAGTATTTCGGTATTCCTATTATCGGTATCAGTTGTATTGTGTGTTGTGTGGCAATGGGATTTGGTAATTGGTAATTGATAATTGTGTTACTAGTATGTGATACTGTATAATTGTGGAGACTGAAAGGAAACTGCTTATGCTTAGTACGGACATTCATCATATCATATGCAAACTGTTCTTGACTATTGCAAGTCTAAGTCAATCGGTTGCGTTTGTGTTTGCTCTCGATGTTTGCTGTTGCTTTCTATAAAGTATAATCTCAAACGTGTCGTCTCAATAGCTGATGCGAGGATGAGGCGGTGCCAGTGGGAACCGTTGACGACTGCTGTTGAAGCTGCTGCTGCTGTTGCTGTTGATGTTGTTGCTGCTGGTGGCGTCAGGCATCCCCTCCATTGGGATTCATGCCCACCGGCGTCACCACCATCATGTTGCCTCCTTTCGGCGTATAGACGCTGGCATTGGGATCCAGCGTAGAGAGGCCATTGCCACCATTGACCACATTAGAAGCGGCCACATGCAATGCAGCTGCCACGCTGACGGGCACCATTTGCTGCTGCTGCTGCTGCTGGGAAACAGGCACAACCTGTTGCTGTTGTTGTTGCTGCTGCTGTTGCTGATGTTGATGCTGCTGATGCTGTTGATGTTGCTGATGTTGCTGATGCTGTTGATGTTGCTGATGTTGCTGATGCTGTTGATACTCCTGGGCAGCGCTCAAGCTAAGCATGGGCGAGGACGGGCCGGGTCCGCCTGATTGGAGCGGAGGTGTGTCGTTCATGCGCAGCATGCTGCCGCCGGGACCGTGTGGTCCTGTATTCAAACACAACGTATCCGGCATAACAGCCAGCAGCTGTGCTATCTTAGCCTTGAGATCAATAACCTCATCCTCCTTGGAACGACGATGACCTGCAAAGTGCAAATGAATGTTTAAAGTTTTCATATGAACATCTAAAGACTCTACACATACTGTCAGATATTTCGAGCTTTCGCTTGGCCACGCCCAGAGCCGAGAATAAGTCCAGCTTAACTCTCGTCTCTGCCGATAGGTTCTTCTCCAGCGTTGCGTTCTTGTCCTGAAGTGTGGCCAGTGCATTCATTAGCATGTCGGCATCCGCCTGCGTCGACTCTTGATTGCGCACCTTAACCTCCAGCATACGATACTGAAATAATACATATACATATATATAAATATATAGATTACAAACCAGGTATCGCAGATAATAGATAGATTGCAAGTTCATAATTGGTATGTTTAGAACTTATAACAGTTAGGGCTTCTGCTTCTTTATACACTCACCTCCTGCTCGAATTTGCGACCATGATCCACGGCCAGCTGCTTGGACTCCTCGGTCTGCTTGAGGTCGTTGCGCACACGCTTCAGCTCCTCGTCAATTTGCTGGCGACGCTGCTTGCACTGGGCGCTGCACTCGGGACGTGCCGCCTTCTCCTCGGCCACCTTGCGTGCCTTCTTTTCGTTGGCCAATTGGGCTTCAAACGATTGCCGCTGACGACGCTCCTCGCTGAGACGCCGCTCCACGTGCTGCAATTGCAGCATATCAGCGTGACGAGCATTATTCAACTCCTGCAAACGCTTCTCGAGCTCATCACACTCCTTCTGTTTGGCCTGCAAACTTGACTTGCTGGTCAGATTGACGTCCAGCTTTTGTCGCAGCTCATTCTCGATTTGCTTCATATGGCTTATTTCGGCACGATATTTCTTGACATCCGCCTCGAGTTTAAGACATGTTTCGCATATCTTTGATACCACTTTGCTGGCTATGTGCGAAATTGCGGCAGCAGTTGCATTACTCGACGTTGAGCTGGCCGAAGAGGATACGGAGCTGGCATCATTGTTGTTGTTGTTGGCAGCAGCGTTTTCTTTATGCTGTTGCGCCTGCTGCTGTTGACTTTGATTGTCTTTGGCTGCATTGTCCTTCTTACCGCGATTACGACGACCTGCAAGTAGTTTTATATTTGAAATCTTTTCTTATACATTGTACCTTCAATTTAAACACTTACCCTTCGACACCTTTTCCACCTGAGGCGTTGTCTCCACAATTGTCGCCGTTTCCTCCGCATCAAACTGCAGAGCATTGCCATTGCTGACCGCATTGTTGTGCGTCTTTTTGTCTGTAAAAATACGAAAGCAAACAAATATTATACATTTAATTCAGTTTAAACATTGTGTTGTTTAATTTACCGTGTTTTTCCTTTGCCCCCTGTTGTTGTTGTTGTTGATAGTTGCCATTGTTGCTACTATCCCAGTCTGACTTCTCCTTACTGTTATTACTTGTTGTGGTTGTTGCATTCCCCCCATCAACTTGATTATAGCTGTTGCTATTGTTCTTTCCACCATGCCGCGTCCCGTTGTTATGCTCATTGTCGGCTGTGTCGCTTTTGTTGCGATGTTTGTCCTTGTCCATGCTACGTCGATGATTCCTTGAGCCACCGCCAGCGTGACCATTTGAGGTTGCTGCAAATCAAACATTCATTTATTTACATAGAACATAATTGATTTTTTATTGATTGAACCTAAATATACAAATATTGTGTTTGGTTGCCAGGCAGCTTATCGTGTTTTGTTAGTTTGCGATTACAAGATTAGAGTTAATGTAAACGTAGATAAGTCACAGACACACACAGAGTTCAAACTCCATACTCTATTTATATTACAGGCAAAGGACAATTATAACTCACATTATATCACAAAAATAATACATTTCTATTAACAATTGTTAAAATAAAACTCCTATTGTTTAGCTATATAAAATACTTATGAAATAATCAGTCAATTTCATATAATAGCTTCTCTTTTCCATTTTCTGTATAAGTATCTTCTCTTTCACTATTACTTCTCAACTGTTTGAAATCGTTTGCATATTAAAAAAATGACAGACATGGCAAGAAGTAGAGAAATTCATTGTTTAAAGCTAATTCATATGTTTTATATTCAAATTGCTGATGGAGTCTATATATTTATCTATGATACATAGTTCCTTCTTATTAACAAACACTCAATTTAGGACCTGCCAGGTGTATTATCCTTTAATGCACTACACATTTCGTGATAAGTTCATGGTAAAAACAAGTAATGCTTGTGAGGAACACACCTGTTGTTGCTGCTGCCGCATTGGCTGCATTCGATTGCTTGGCTGCCCCCGAGGCAGATGTATTCGTGGACGAGGACGACGTGGATGCGGGTGGAGTTGAGGATGCCGCCGTGCTGGCTGCTGTTGTTCCTGCTGCCGCCGGAGTCGTTGTGCTATTGTCGCCAGCATTGTTATCCTTGCTGTGGTGACTGTTACTGCTGCTGTTGTTGTTGCTGCTACTGTTGTTATTATTATTGTTATTGTTGTTGTTGTGATGATGATGATGATGATGATTACTATTGTTGCTAGTGCTGCCGGCGCCGGCGCCGCCGCTGCTGTGATGATGTTCGTGATGATTTTGTGCTTGCGTCGCAGATGCCAAAATGCCATTCGCCTGAGACGCTGACGATGCTGCGACCAGCGCTGCTGGCGCGCCACTTGTGCCATTTGCCAGTACAATTGTGCTGCCATTGGACGCAGATGCTACCACAGGCGCTGCCGTTGACGGCGCCTCATCGGTGGCCTCCTCGGCGGGCAACGCCTGCTGCAGCAGCTGCATGTAAAACTCATTCTCCTTGGCCACCTCTCGCTGTTTGCGTTGCCGCATACGATAGCCTACGTAGCTTTTGAAGCCAAACCCAAGCGTAACCACCGGATAGCCAATGCTAAAACGAATGCAGAAACGATTTGTATTTACATATGGAAAATGTTGGGAATACACTAGATGCTCACCAGTGTGCGGCGAAGGGTCGACACAGATCCAAATGCGGCATATGGCGACTGTCTTTCCATCGAATGCCAACCTCCAGGTAGACAAACAACATCCAGAGTATTATAGTTGGCAAACAGATGCCTTTATCTGTAATAAATTGATATTGTATAAATAAACCAGCATCAGAGCATTATTCGAGACTCTAGTTACCTGTATGCCAGACATACTGCACCCAGACATAAGTGCTGGCCGCAAAGAGCAGCCAATGCACGGGTATAAAGAACAAACACACCAGATCCGATGTTATTGCAATGCACACAAACAGCACAGAAAATGCCTGCAACAAGTGGAAGTGAATCATCAATAAGGCAATTAAACTTAACCATCGTTATCGTTATTGTCAACACTAACCAGGCCCTTGTACTTGAAGGAATCATGAACGGAGCGAAGCAACAGCCAGAATGGCCACAAGAATTCAAATCGGAACATAAACATAAAGTCCGCTACCATCACAATGGCCCAAAGTATTAGAAATTTCATGTATAAAACAGTTGTGCTGCAAAGACAAGAACAATGTTGATAAGAAAAGTAAGTCTAGTGTGTAATTCTAATAGTAACAGCTGCAGATTTACAGATAAAGTTGAATGATATCATAAGTTAAATAAATATATGTGTGCATATTTATACTTTCCTAGCATTTCAATAATTTAACTACAATTAAGAAATGTGTAACTGAATGTTACGTTTATTTTCTATTTGTTACACTATGTTTTACAGATAAAGATAAATTATATCATAGTTATAACTACCTTGAGGAAATAAATATATGTGCTTTTTATATTTATTTTTATCAATTCAATAATGTAACTACAATTAACAAATTCTTTATAAGTTTACCACATAAATTTGTTGCAAGTTATGTTTATTTTCTGTATGTTTCCTTTACAGATAAAGATAAATGATATCATAGTTGAAACTACCTTAAGAAAAATAAATATATGTGCTTTTTATGTATTTTTTTTTTATCATTTAAAGAATGTGCCTAAAGTGAACAATATTTTTATCAGCACACCAACTTTATTTTGTTGTATTATGTTTATTTTATGCATGTTTTCTTTACTCTTCATTCTTTATAATTTATTTCTTATTTTCGTAGAAAACAATTAAGTTTGCATATGTGAGATAAGTTTGGAATTTAGTGTAAACAAGAGAAATAAAGCAAACGTGGGAATATTATTAAATAAGCAGCAAGAATCTTCCCTTCAACTTGATAACTTAATAAGCAAACATATTAACTACTAAAATATTTCTTTAAAATAACTTCAGAAAGTGTATTATACAAATATACGTATTTTTAAAGAACTCTGACTATTTTTGTTAACTTTGTTTCGTATAAACCTATTGTATTTTTATTGCTACTCATTGGTTAAATCTATATAAAAATATATAAAGCAAGATTCCATATCTTTTACATATTATAAATCATGAAATTGGGTGCTAGTCGATTCGAGGTGAATTTATTGTCGATATGACAGATAGGCAAGGAGCTAGGCTTGTTAAAACGTGGTTTCAGGAGATGCCAATCCTCCTCATCAGTACCATTTGAACTAGCTTACCCAACGCTCCAAGCTTGTTCCCTATGTTGTGCTGTTAGAACCAGTTGAGAATTCTAAAGGAGCAACATAGAAAAACCGCCTGAATGTTGTGCTACTGTAAATCATATCAAAATGCGGTCTAATGCATACTTATTACCTATATTATAATGTGACCTAAGTCTACTTAACTAGTATCTTGTATTCCCTCTCGCTCCATCTTTCTCACTGTTTACAGAGCTAGATTAATGATATCATAATTTAAATTATGCATGCCTAATCAGTGTGTGACCAAATCTCTCCTTTCCTTCTACACACATTGAAATAACTACATCTTATTCAAATTTTAGTCTCTCTCCCTCTCTCTAAACTTTTATGGCTTTTAAACGATTTTGACGCCAGCAGTTGCCAAATTATTTAATTTGATTGGCACGCGGCGACACGCAGAAAGCAACAACAAAATAAAACCCAAAAGACAACACAATACATATTTAAACTACAATGAAAAATCAAAAAGTAAACAAACAAATAAATGCGTAATAAAACCAGAAAGAGCGTATATATCATTTATCTATATCTATACATCTGTTGTACTACGAATCAAGCTAAAAAGCAGAGCATGATCGACTACGCGATACGCTCTACGTTATGTGTAGTTCTTATGATAAATGAATTTCGCGTTACGTTGTTTGAATACAACTCCAAATCTAGAGCTGTTACGTATTACGCTATTGCTGCGGAATACGTGCTCGCTCTCCCGTCGAGCAGGCAGAACTAGGGATGTAAGTTTGTCCGATACATCGATGGTTTCTTACATCCCTAAGCTGTTTAAATACATATATACATATATACACACACGTATATTTATCTATGTATATTAAGTGATGTTTTCAACACTACTCACCTGCCATACATGCCCTCTGTGATTTTGTTCCGTTTCATTGGCCGACGCAATTTGCCACAATCCGCGTTGCGTCGCTTCATGTTTGCTGCACGTTTTAATTATAATTTGTTTTATTTGAAATTGATTGCAATTATTCGATTTAATAACTTTTGTTTTGTTGTGTTTGTAACTTTCGCCTGCTTGTTAATTGAATTAATTAATTGTTCGGACGCTCTTCACACTGCCTTCACTTTGCACTTAATTAATCAGATGGAGATCTGTTGACACTTATTTAATTACGCTGGGGGTCGTATTATATTCTGTTTTTAGTTGTTGTTGTATTTGTATTTGTTGCTGTATTTGTTTCTGCTGCTGCTGCTGTTGACGTTGACGTTGTCGACATCGATGTGGCTGCTGCCGGCGCGGCATTTCCTCACATCTCACGCGTATGCAAAATTTACCTCCCGCTGAGCCGGCATTCAGTTCTTAACTGCAAATATATGTATGTATGTAAGTAAATATATAATGTAGGGGAAAATCTTTTCCATATGTGCACAACCACACACACACACACACATTAAATTTATATAAATACAGACGCTATAAGATTTGATTCCTTTAACGTTGCATTGCATTTTAGGCAACAAACTGTCAACGACGAGGGCATTCAACGTTTTTATTTATTTCAAAACTATTTTTAAGCAAACTATTTATTCTCTTGATTCTACACTTTCGTTTTGTTCAGCGTCGATCGCCAATTGTTGTTGCTGCTACTGCTGCCTCTTAAGTGCAAGTGTGGGCGTTGCAGTTGCCTTTGTAATGCGGTCAAGCCATTTAGTATATAAAAATAAAATAATCTCTCTTGCGGCAGTTTCCGAATTACAGCATTTACCAATTAATTGCAACAAAAACTATCAACAATATTAGATCAGCTGCAATAAAGATCTCTGTAAGAGTAGAAGCTAATGGGAGAGATAACTGTTAACTAACAGCGGCTCCTCATTTAACAGAACTCCTCCTCAGTTAACAGAATGGATGGCATTCAACTTGAATGCGCACAAATGTCGGGCAAAAAAACAAATTCATAATAAAATTTCGAATCACAAACAAAAAAAAAATGAGAAGAGAAAGAAATTTCTGTATGTGCTAACGTTGGTGCTTATGCATAAATACATATATAAACAATGTTTGTGTGTTTTCGCTCATAGGCTGCCAAGCAAAACAATAACAACGACACAATGTCACACATTGTCAAAGCGACGCATTTGCAAATGGTATTTTGTTTACCCTGTACTAATTGTATTTATACAGGGTATGTAATATTATAGGATTAACAGTGAGGAAGGAGTTCCTGTTCAAATGAACAAGTAGTTATCAGAGTGTTTATGACGCCCTTAAAGAGAAGCAAACTGCAATTGCTCGCACTTTTTTGCATGTCATTCTAAAACCAGAACACTGTAGAATCAGACAGAGGAAGCAGTACAATACTTGAAATTGGATGCAACCAGTAGTAGAAACGGGATACATGTACATATGTATGTAGGTAACAGGAAAAGGCAAAAGAAAGAAGCGGCAACTGCACGCGCCTCAACATGTGGATGCTGCCCGGTAAGTTGAATGATTGTGTTACGGTCATACACACACACAGCCAGGCATACACACTCACACACACACTTTCAATCCGTTTACATATTGTGGTGCGGACACAGTCTGCGACTGCGCTGTAAGCACACAGGCAACACATTCATTTGGACGGAAGCGGAACTATGTATGCAGATTTGAAGGAAGCAGCAGCTTCAGTGGCCGGAGAAGAGACAGAGCAATCATCCTTGCGCATGTGTTTGTGTGTATGTGTGTGAGTACATACATGCATACATATAAGGAAAAGCGTTTATAAATAGCATCCAAAAGTGGAGCGCATTATACGAGAGCACAAGAAACTGACAGAACGAGCAACGGTAACGGAAGCTGAGCTTACCGATGACGTCTGGCTTCACACACATAAATATGTACATATATTCACATGCACATATATTTACGTACATATGTATATTAAATGTATGTTAAACTATTGATGGACAGAAAAACGACTGACTCTTTTTCGATTTCGAATGTTGTTGCTGCACAACGACTCTAAACTACTTTGCTTTCAACAATGTTACGAGTTTTATAGAAGAAACATCTTGACAAATGCATACATACATGTAAGTATGTATGTACTTACAGGTATATAGGTTGTTAATAATGCACACGTCAGCAACCCCAGCACTTGATTGGAAAATTTGTGAATATGCATGAATAATGTACATACATATGCGTTTAATAGACAAATATTTGCAATTTTGCTTATTGAACACTGTTTGGTTTACTAATTGTACAATCAGACATATACATAAATAATAAGAACGAAATATAATGTTATTGAACTGTTAAGTCCTCTATTTCACCACTGCAAACAATCCCAAGCAAAGGTAAATACGAATACACACACAAACAGACACACACATCAACTGCAGCGATCACATCGTCACTATCCACAAATTTACAGCTGTTTAGGCGACCCAAACCCGAAAGGCTAAAGAACTTTACTGAATACATACAAACAAATATACATACATACATAATTGCATGAATACAAGAGTTTGTTGCTTGGATTATTTTGCAAAAAGTGCGCGCGACGCGATTACATGTGTATGTATGTATTTATCTTAATATTTATTTTAGCGGGATACAGATGCAGTGTCAAGATCCACATGTTCAAATGTATTAGTTTGTATGTGTCTGTATATGATTCAATTATTTCATAATGCACTCACAAGTTAATCACCGCCGGTGTATATTCGATAATAATCGAACTAAAAACGTAATCACCTTGATTTACAAATATAGCATAAACAAACCATCAAATTGTAGTTTGCATTAAAAATACACAAAAACCAAATGTGCGAAGCAACAACAATAATAACGACATTGCTGGCACAGAGCGAAAAGTGAAAAGTTGTTCAAAATACACAGCGGGTTGTTTGTGTGTGTGTGTGTGGACTGCGACGCTTGCGGTTGGAGCTATGTAGTCTGAGACTGAGACTGCTGGGCTGACGGTGGGGGTGGCAGTTGAACAGCATCCACATTTGCAGACAGAAAGCAACAAGAGAGAGAGATAGAGAGCGCGATTACAGGAAAAGAAATAAGGATGCTGCTCCTGGATGTGGCAGCCAGCTACCGACGTCGTCAGCGGTTACGTTGCTTTTTTGCACTACATTTACACAGACACACACAAACATACTACATAAACATATGCATGTATAAGTATTATGTGGGGTTTGTTGGCGGCTGCCCCTATGTATGCACATATTTATGTATTTTTCACACACTCCACACACGCGCGCGCTCTTATATGTCTGTATGTATGTCGATATTCAACATACAGACATGCATATTTCTACATGCATAGACATGTTTTATTTTATAAAACCAAAAAATGAACATGATTTGTGTATTTTGCTTCATGCCTCTGTCACTTTTTCACCATCAACGCTATTTTTGACAATTGAATATAGTGCCTAACACGATTGACAATGAATTTCATCACGTTTTCGTCTTATATGGATATTTTATAAAATTTTGCACATTTTCTTACAACAGCTAATGGCACACATGTATATGTGTATGCACGTACGTACATATGTATATGTATCCGTGTGCGTGTGTGTAAATTCTTTGGCACAGGCAAACCAAATTTTTCCTTTTACACGCCGTTCAGCTTTATTCGGAGTTATACACTTTCAGTCACCACATTTTATCATTTAACTGTAGAACTTTTTTAAACACTAATATTATTGATTGACTTTTTTCGTTTCTTTACCGAATCGAAAATTCACGCTCTAAAATGACGCGCAACACACACACTAGAGCTGCAAAACTAACGATGTAGTGTTGGGTTGCTTATGAGCGAGTGAACAAAAAAGAGTTGTTCACTTACCTGGCCAAGTGAACATGTTCGTTCTTAATTGTTCATTATTGTTAAGTTGTTCTGTTTTGTTCAGTAGTTCCGTTTTGCTCATTTTTGCGCACATTTGTTTGAATCTCCGTTGTTTGTTTAAGACATTTTGCGTAGTTTGTGCCCACACATTATGCGTCTTTGCTCTTTTTTGCGTTTGTTTTATTTCACAGTTTCGGTTGGCGCCAAGCTTGTATATTCATTTAAAAATTGTAATGTCAGCAATCAGGAAACAGCGCAATTTGTAACCATTTCGAATATGTAAGAGACAGCAAGCCAATTCTTAGTTAATTTGTCCATTTTTATAAAATAAAATAAGACATGTAATTTGTATCCTCTATCATTATCTTTCAACCACATAAATTGGTAACGAGTGGTCTTGGCATTCGACAACAGAGACCGGAATCTCCCTTTTTTTTAGAATATAAGAACTTCTTGCACAGAAACACACTGTGCATATATTTAAGTCAACCTGTCTGCTTTAGTTTATTTTTTTTCTTTAATAGTATTGATATTTTCATATTTAAATTGTACATTAATATACGTGTACTTATATTCTGCGCATAAGAAACAATTTATGTGTTAAATATCTGGCTTAAAATTATATACATAACAAAATTATAAACATTTCAAGCGTGGCTGTTTCATCTGTCTATCTGTCAATTTCGTCCATACATTTTATTCTCTAATTATTTGCTACAGTTTTGTTCCTTTGCGCCTTTAACTGTTTATAGTGTTGCTTTGTTTTTTTTATATTTTCTCTCTTTTCTTGTTTATTTTACATACAATATCGTATCGAAAAGACAATTGATAGCGTCCGTGCTTCTGCCGATAATAAGGTTCAACTATTGTTGATGTGGTGTGTGTTTTGGCAACAACAAATGCCTTAAAATAGGTAAATTGTTGAATGATCATAAAATTAATCGCCTTAGCCTACCAATAATGATGCAGACTCTTCGTCGCGACCCAACAAATGCGTAATCTCAAGCTAAAATTTGTATTCTGTAAATGTTGCATGTAGTGTTTTGGAGTTACACATATAGTACATATAAAAAATAATATGCAGGGAAATCAATCAATCATAAATTACACATTCTTCGACTAACATGTAGATACCACTGTGCACTCTATGAGTCCGCCTCGACTTCTGGCTGGGCATTGGCAACTGGTTCGGCAGCCTCCTTCGCTTTCGTTGACTCGACAGCAGAGTTCTCTGCGGGCGCATTCTCCAGTTGTTGCACTGCTGGCGCTGCTGCAACTTCCTCAGTCGGCCGCGTCGACTCCTCCGCTTGACGAGGCGGCTCTGGCGCCTTAGCAGCTATTGCTGCCGGTGGCGGCAACTCGTCGTAGAGGGGCGTGCAGATGGGTGAAGATGCCGCCTTTGGCTTGCTTTCCTGCACAACTGGTCTGACAAACGCTGCCTGCTCCTCCGTTGCAGTTGCTTCAGCTGCCTCTGTCATTGTTTTCGCATTCTGGCTCTGATCCGCATCGCTGGCAGCAGAAACTACAGCAGCGGCGGCTTCAGCAGCTGCCGCCGCCTCAGCCGCTTGTTGTGCTTCCATTCTCGCATCGTATTCCTGCAGCTCACGATCCCAATCCTCTTCGGTGTCCGCCTTTGTTGATTTGGTCGCTGCTGGTGGCGCTGCCATCGTCTGCTTAGTTTTTGTTATATCTTCGGATCCGGATGACGACGTCTGTTTGCTCTGGAACGAATTCTCATCTGCTGAACTAATCGAGTGACGATTGCTGTCATCGCGAGAGCCACGTCTATTGTTGCTGGGGCCGCGTTCCCGTTCCTCACTACGCGGTCCACCGCGTTCCCGTTCCTCACTACGCGGTCCACCGCGTCCGCCACGTGCATTTCCACGACGATCGTCACTGCCATCGCGGTCGCCGCGGAAACGATTGCCAGGGCCACCTGGGCCACCGCTGCCGCCACCACCACGACGCTTAAACATATTATTGTTATTGTTGTTGTTAGTGTTCTTGCCATTCTCATCTTCATCATCACTCCAGCGGTTACCGCGTCCGCCCAGTCCGCGATTTCCGCCTCCACCGCCCCGACCACGCTGATTATCGTTAAACGGATTCCGTGGATTAAAGAAACCTACAAATATATATCGAATTTTGTAATTACTAATAGCCAAGTCTTCCCAATTAACAGTGTTTACCTGGTCCTGACTGTCTGCCGCCGCCTGGACCGCCGCCTTGATTCCGCATAAACATCGGCCCTGCCCCGTTGCCCGCTCCAGGTCCGCCCATTCGCTGATTAAATGCCGATGGCGGAGGTATGCGCATCTGCATCAGACTCGTGGGTTGATTAAAGCGATTCTGATTCGGATTCATATTGGGCTGGAAGAAGTCACCTCCACCGCCGCCGCCGCCGCCTCCGCCACCACCACCTCCGCCATTATGGTTGCCCCCTCGTGGTCCTCCAGGTCCTCCCATGCTACCACGTGGTCCTGAGCCAGAACGACTATCGAAATCTGTAATGAATGCCATTTAAAATGTCAGTTTACCATTCTTATATAGGCAAATCTAACACTTACCCATGAAATCTGGTCGCGGCATATTGCCATGTTCCATGCTGTTAAGGTTGAGACGTGCCCGTGCCTCATTAAAGGCGCCACTGAGCTGCGGCGGTGCTCCTCCTCCACCGTTTTCGTTGCGCCAGCGCTCTGATGGCTCGGCAATTTCATCACGGCCTCCCCAGCGAGAGCCACCGCCGCCGCCTCCACCTCCGCTGGAGCCACGTGAGCGATCCCGCTGAAACAAGTCGTTAGCCGCGGCCGCCACAGCTGCCTCCAGCGGCGCTGCGGCTGTTGCGAATATCGGTGGCGGTTGGCTAAAGTTTGGCGCCTGCTGTTGCTGCTGCGACGGAGTCGTAACCGTTTGCGGCGCATCCTCCAGTTCCATTTCAATGTCCATTTGATCGTCACTCACATTGCCAGTCGCAGAGCCGCCAGAAGATGGAAGTGCAACCATCGGTGGTGGCACTGCACCGGGTGGAGGGAACTGTGCGCCTGGCGGCAATGCCAATGGATGTGGCGGCGGACCGCCCATGCCTGGAAAACCGGGCGGCATCATGTTAGGCGGCATCATCATTGGCGGCGGCAAGCCGGGCACCATATTGGGTGGCATGGCCATGCCACCCATTGGATGATTCATTGGTCCCATTGGACCCAGCATGCGTTGTGGTGGCGGTCCGCCCATAGGTGGCGCCATTTGGAACTGACCAGGCACCATGCCCATTAGCGTTGGTGGCGGCGCTCCAGCCGGTGCCGCCGGCGGTGGCTGTGTGGTATCGATGCCAAAGAGCATGCCTGGCACTCCGACAGGCGTTGCCGCATTGAGGTCACCAACGAGAGTTCCTGCTGTCTTGTTTTCCTTAACTGTCTTTGACTGATTAATCTTCTGTTTCATCCAACTGGGCATGGTGTCCTCGTCAAACATGCCACCCTCTTCCAGGCTATCAAGGTCGGTGTCGGTACTGAGTTTATTCCATGGCACGTACGTCACGCCAAGTTCCAGGTCCCAGAAGTCCTTCCACTCCTTGCTTTTCACTCCCTTACCAGCTGCCCAGGATATGGTAATAGCGCGTCCTTGTAGCTTATGATTCTTTAGCCCTTGCATCGCTTTGTGCGCATCCTGTCGACGATTCATCACGACGTAGGCGCAACCCCGCGGTACAATCAAATCTATGCTCACAATATCGCCATATTCGCCAAAAGTATCCGACAACTCCTCCTGATACACCAGCTTCGATAGATGACCCACCCATAACGTAGTGCTGCAGACTGTAAAGGGGAAAAGAACAAACATAATTTTAGCATTTAAATGGCATTAATAAGGAATACTACAAATTACAGCTCAATTCTGATAATCTTTTTCGCCAATAAATCATTTAAATGTAAATACATTTTGTTATCGAAATGTGAAATTCAATTATTTGAAAAAATATATAGAATACGAAGTAACATTATGTTCAAAATTAACATAATTGTTACACAATATAAGAATATTATAAATATATATAATATATTATAAACAAATATATAATTTAATTGATTTAACGCGAAATTTGATCACTAGAATACATATCGTTTACTATGTTCTGAAAGACTTCTTCCTTTCGCTTTTCTCTTAAGCAAATAATATTGCTATAATAAACCTATTAAACCCTTGAGAAAACAATTAATGTGTTTATGGAAATTTAAGCTCGCTAGGCTCTGCGTGGAGTTGAAGCTTTAGTATGCATCTTATATCTTATACGGCGTACAACACACTTTTCAGAATAATAATATCGAATAATGTACGCTTAACAATTAATATATGTGATTTTTGAGTGGTTCTTTAATATGCAACCAACAATTCTTTCTTTCTTCTTATGGTACATGTACTTTACAAGTGGTACAATTAAATGGTACATGTTCACATAAATCGGTACATGTTCACATAAATTGGTACATGTCCACTTTAAATTGCTGCGTGTACCATTAAATGTAAAACCAATAATTAAACTATGGTACATATACACTTAAATGCCACATGTTCGCATTAATTGATACATGTTTCATTTAATGCCAAGCCAGTAATTCAATTTATGGCACATTTACTTGGTATTTAATACAGTTAAATGACACCACATTAAATGGTACAGTTAATAAATGGTACATGTACACATGTCAAATAAGGGTACATTAAGATGATTATTATCTGAGTATGTTGCCAATAGAAAACTTTGCTCAAAAACGCGTCAGGGGCAGTTGAGGATATTAATGTGAGTTTAAAAATGCCAGATAGTAAGATTTGTTCGTGTTTTAAGTACAAAAACCACCTAAAACACACACATACACACACACACACGTCAACCGAGCCAAGGAGCTGCAGAATAAAAAGAGATTTGAAAATTAATCAAAAGAGAAAACTAAAGAACGCCATGAAAAACTATGCTGCATTGAGATTATGAAAACTTTGTCCCATTTAGCATAGTATTTCAATTGTGAGCGAGTTATTAATTGGTTACGTAAAGACTTACGTAATGCTAGATTACATTACGTTTGCGATATGCATGCATAGTTACCACTCAAATGATCCTTTTTAATATCTGGCAACCCCTTCTTTCGGCGTTCACGTTCATGCTCACGATCACGCTCCTTGTCACGGGTGCTGCGTTCCATGCGATCACGATCACGTGAACCGCGTCTTCGGCTCGAACGCGGAGATCGGCTGCGTGAACGAGAATTACGTCGGCGACTTCCCCGATCACGATCATTGGCATTGCCACCTCCGCGGTTGCGGGGTGATCGACTGCGGCTGCTGCGTCGACTACGCTTGTATCGGTCACGATCGGGCGTGGGACTACGGGAATCGGCGCCATCCAGATTGATAACCTGATCGTTTGAAGTTTTGCAAGAAATTCAAGAGAGAGTGATGTGATATAAACGTTAACATTTTAAGCATAAAACAAATAATGCGGCATATGGGAAGAGGACGAGGTGTTTGGGATGGAATTTTGGATTGGATTGAATAGGATTTGATTAGTTTCGCAACTGGGTGGTGACGTTGGATATTATCGGGGTGATTTTGTTGAACTACAAATAAAAGTAGAGTTAATACATATTTCTTTTTCTTTTTTTATAACTGCATTCTTGGCGTGTTGACGTGTGGTTTGGTCTTTTATTTTTGGTCGACGGTTCTTAACTATTTGTTTGGCATATTTTTTGTTCTTCCTGTATTTCTTATCGATGCGTTTTCGAGCAAGTTTTCGTGTTCTTTAGTGGGTAATTTTGATTTTGAGTTTGATTTTCAATCGGCTTGAATTGTGGTTTACATATTAGGGAACTTACCAAACGTTGTTATACGGGGCTTCTAGCATCAGGTTTCGCTTCCGCCAGCATTTCATGTATTCGCATATAAACCTTACCTTTGGGCATTATTCATTTACCATTTTCAATGTATTTAATAAGCATATATGCAAATTTTAGATTTTATATTTAAATTTATCTAAGGCGGCCCATTTTAAAGTTATTTCTTGGCCAAAAACACAAATTTGAATACTAATAAAGGATGCCCTTAATAACAATTCTGTATTATCAGAATGTTTTGCCCCACTTCTTGTTTAATCAATTGAATTAGTGTTTTATTGTTTGTTACACTTAATTGGTAAGTATTCCCCGCCCATTTGTACTTTAAAATATATATTTGTATTATTATTTTCTTTTGTATCTTATCTCGATTTGGCCAATCGGAAGTCTCCCATACTTTGCCCCGGTATAACAACATTTTGGGCACGTCCGTTGCTCTAGGCAATATGAAAATGGCATACGCATTTCAATTAATTCCACTTTCATGTGCAAGTCTCAACTATTATCTCTATAGCAACATAAATAAAAAAACAATAACCACAAGATTGCAGGTTTGTCTAGACTATTCGACACAAAAGCCTTCCTAAGCGTACTATAAACACAATATGATAAAAAGAATGTGTGTATACCTCAATGGGTTGCTGTTCCGATATGAATTCCACATCCTTGTTCATGTCCGTCACATCGTTATGGCCCAAATTCATGGCCACACCTGGCGGCATACCGGCTGTGCCCTAAACAAAATAAATAAGATATCCGTGTTGAATTGTTACAGTTCAGTTGTTAAGCCAGGGAATACAACGCACCTTGAGAACATTCTGCAAATGTTGCTGCAGTGCATCGTCCTGATAACGATGTTTTTGGTTCTCTTCTTGCTGCTTGAATTTCTGAAAATTCTGCAGCGTTTGCAGCTGACGCAGTACATTGGGATCATTAAGCAGCTGTTTCAAATTGTTATTCTGTAAAACGAGTTGAAAATTATACATCAATTGATTGAAATTATAAGTACCAAGAATAAGAAATTAAAAAACTAATCTTAAATAAAAAGTTAATAAATAATTTAATTTGTATTCGCATTCTTGTGTTATATTTCTCTCTGCATACATCAAGCAAATTCGTTGAACCAGACGGAGAATCATCGCCCATACAATGATGATCATCGCCCATCGACATCATCATGTCACCATCCTCGTCATCAATTATTTCACGCACATCATAGTCCAGATCGTGTGAACTGCTGCTTTTCCCATACTTGTGATGATGCGATTTGCTGGAGCCGCCACAATCGAAACGGCTCTTCGATCCCGATGACGAAACCGTTGACGACATATTATGCTGATGTTGTTGTCGTTTCATATAATGCTGTTCCATGTGTCGACGACTAGAACTCGAGCATTTCTCATGGCTCATCTATTCAGTTTAACACATTAGACGGGCAAGACATACACCAGAGAATAAATGGAGTAATAGTAGAAATAACAAAAAACAACAACGGCAATTTGGTTAGCAACGAAATGCAGTTATAACAGAAATGCACTTGAGGCTGACAATGACGTTTGGTCCTAACCATATATATATATATTTACAATTCATTGCCAGTCTCTGTTATTTATTCGCTACTTCGCAGCGCACTCACCGACAGATCCGGCATAGCACCACTTAATTTATCGTCGACAACAGCGCTTAGGTCCATGCTCATTCCAGAGGAGTTTAGGCCGTTGGGGGCATTTCCACCAATCGATATATCCGATAAATTGAGGGCTCCACTGCTACCGCTTGGCCCTGGGCCGGAACTGAGATTTCCAGGGCCACCGATTGGTGGCATTTGATGGTAAATCGGATGATTGGGATCTGCCAGATCAAATATTGGCTGTATGACGTCCGATTTGAAGACATTGTTCTTCTGCCACAGGTTAAGTACGCGAATAATGCGACTCTTGTCCTCGGGTGCGCAACGAAACAGATTGGCAAACGTTTCGGTTAAATTGCGCTGGAAGCGTGGTGCAAAGACGTCCTTCTCGGTGCCGTATTGATGCCGCGATTGCCGCACAATCGAGTCTATGACATACAGGCCAGGCACTTTGTACTCTGGTTTGCATTTCAGTATAAACTTTTCAACACTCTGTACGACATGTTTGTAGAATTTAATTGCACGCATTGCCGACTTTGTGATGGCGGCCATTTTTGCCTTAGATATGGGCGGCCGGCTGTCATAGAGCCCGGAGAGCTGAAAATGCATACAATTACATATAGATGCATTAGTATGTGGACAGATACAGGATGCAAGCGAGTGGCTTGCTTTTAATGTTTTGCACACATAAGCTGTGATTGCATTTGCTCACGCTTTAAATTACACAACTACATATGGCTCATAATGTAAATGTATGTAAATATGCAGGTATGTACGAACATTCATACTTGTATGTACATTCTATGTGCGTACATCATGTGTATGGCGGCGACCTCAGCTTACCTCATTATTGAAAGCGACGACCGTCTCCATGGTTGTTTCGATGCTCACACACTACACGCACGCACAAAATTCAAATTTGCATACTATTTCAGTATATGGAAGATTTATTAATTACTTTTCTGCTTTTTCATAAAAATTTTCACGAATTTTCACAATTTTTTCGGATGGAAGCGTGAAAAAATGGCTGCCGATTGTAGGGATGTTTATTGCTTATATCGACTAATAGATTTCATCGATATTTTGAAGTGTCTAGCAAAGCTACATTGCTTACTTTATCGAATGACCCATCAGTTTAATCAACATTTCTGCATGTTGTTAACATAAACAAACCCCATTAGGATACTAAATCAATATTATATGCACTAGTCGCATTATTATATTATATGCAAATTATTATTGTTAAAAACAAACAACTTGAAGTTGCCAGAAGTTGCAGGGCTGGATAAACATTTAAGGTATTTTTGCTTTGGTCACACTGGATAGAAAGCAAAAACGAAAACTCAACCAACCATAGATTTTTAATAATATTGCTAATTATGCTCAATAGCATTTAAAACAAATATAATGAGCGCCCACCACAGGCCCTTGGACGAGTCAGATGTTTTGTTAATACGTACCATACGTTCAACGCCATCACTATATGACCACAGACATGGAGACTTTCGCCTTTCGCAGAGAAAAGAAGAGGATTGGGCCAAAGTTGCGGAGGCCTTAAACATTTCATCGCCAGATGCACGACGCAGATGGACGTGTTTGCGAGACCGTTATTCGCGAGAATTAAAACAAATGCGTCTACATCCAGCGTCGGAATTTGGACGCAATGAGTTCTTTAGACAAATGGATTTTTTAAGGGAATTCGTGCGAAAACGTCGTGAGCGAAATCGTCGTGACGATACACCAACAAGTTGGCTAAAAACGGAGGTAAGAACGTCAAAGCTGTTGAAAGTCCGTGCCGAGCCAGAAACACTGATAGAACAGGATTTAGACGAATCGCAAGTGTACGATGAGTGTGATCATAACTACGATGCTGATACCAAGTTGGAAGTGCAGACTACGCAGTCGGAAAGTTATTCTGTGCTCGTCGAAGCCGATGACGGCGATGGGGACGGAGACGGCAATGATTCCTATGAAGAATATATGGCCGATTCAGAATCTGCCGATCAGAAAGTCTTGCCCACATTACAACCATCGCCAGCTCTCGTCACAGTTCATTCTGAGGCGCCAACGACAGCCAACGTGTCCACAACGCAAGGATCGCCGTCAGATGCTGGCCACTCTCAGGCGGATATTGATTATGTGGTCTGCATGCCGAGCGTTCGAGTTGAGCGAGAGCATTTGCCGCCAATAAAGCCAGAAGCTTCTCCCGGCTTTGAGGCGATACCAGCAGCCGCAGCCACAGCCATCGGCGTGACTAACGAGACTGAAGATGACTTCTTCTGCAAATCGGTGGCAGCGTATTTGCGTCAATTGTCGCGACGACACAAAATCAAGGCAAAAGTTGAAATGTATCAGATTCTGGAGAAGTATATATTGCTTGAGGAGTCGGCGACGACATCGGGGTCGGGTCACAATGGTTAAGCAGGTTACATAGCGACATATGTATAGTTTTTAAATAAATTTTTATGGAGTACAAATATACAACTGACAAAAATCAATGATTCTTAAGCTTACTTTAGTAGTTTTTTTTATATGAAGCCCCCTCCTCAGCAGAAGTCCTCGTTAATGATGTCCGCATTGACCGCCAGGCCACGTTCCTTTAGCGCTTTGGACACCAGACGATGCTTCTCCTGTCTTTGTTCATGTTCACGACGCTGTGCATCAAGGATTTCATCAACAGAGATTTCTTTCAACGGCAGTTTCTGTTCCTTTTCACGATCCTACAATGTCAGGCAAACAGTTGTAATTATTCAATTGAGTTATAACTCTTTCCACTCACAATCTCGCCCAGCAGCACCACGTTCTCCCCCCGTATTATGAAAACTCCCCGCGGAATATCACCATACTCGTTGCCTACGTGTATTCGCTCGATGGTTCGTTGCAAAACTAAATTGGCAAACTGATCCACGGACCGCAAGTAGCCAATTAATGTTCGACCGTCGCGTAGCAGAACCATTAGCTTCTCTGCAAGTGCATTAAGCGAAAAATACATTTATAAATGTTAAAAAAAAACTTAGCCGGTAGTTAACAAAGAATACGTACTGTCCACTTCCTCCAGCAGATGCGCTGTTCCAGCCAAGGGATTGAGATCGTCCATATGGCGTGTGTTTGTTGTTCTTTGTGAGACTTCAGTGACAAATGCGTGTTCAATATAAATAAAATTCCAGTTTTCTTTCAGAAAATCAACTCATACAAACATTCACTACTGAATCTAAACAATGCTGCTAAATATTAGTTTGGGACTGGTACGCTGATCACTGCAAACCTTGCAAATAATTGGTCTATTTTGTTTGATGTTGTTCCAATCTGTTATCCACATTTTTATCAATATACTAAATACATAAATCTATAAAATTTCATAATTACTATTACTTACTTATTTTTATTGTTTACTATTACTTATTTAATTAATAAAATATTATTCCTTATCAGGGTGACCATTTGTCATTGCTTATTCAAGAAGGTAACCAGCATACAGAACAGTAAAATATAATGAGCAGCGTACTAAACACACACAAAGTATCGTTATCGATTGTTTTCGATAGTTGCCGGCTGCACAGCATGTCAACCAAATGAAATAAACAATAGAAACAAGCGAATGTTAATGCAAAATTAATATACTAGTACAAACTAAGTGAGTTTGAATAATACAACAAAGAAACTGGGCTGCAGTTGATTGTCAGTTCGAGCTTCAAATCGCAGTCTTTAACAGTCTGTCGATTCCTAAGGAAACTCAAATAAAAAGGACACAAAATGAAGTAATTAACACAATAGATTTTCTTTGGTTAAATCATATATTGTTAATCATATATTACACAGACTCAGCGTTGACGGCCTGCTCGTCTATTTCCCCTACGAATATATATATCCCGAGCAATATGCGTACATGCTGGAGCTCAAAAGAAGTCTGGACGCCAAGGGACATTGCCTGTTGGAAATGCCTTCGGGTACGGGGAAAACGGCGACACTCCTCTCACTAATTGTCGCCTATATGCTGGAGTATCCGGAGACAGTTCGCAAACTGATTTACTGCTCACGTACTGTACCAGAAATTGAAAAGGTAATCGCTGAGTTACAGAACCTGATGGTCTACTATGAACGCAATGCGCCAGTTTCGCCGGGTTTGACTGGCCTGGTGCTCAGCTCCCGTAAGAATATGTGTATACACCCGGAGGTGAGCAAGGAGCGTGAGGGCAAGGCTGTGGATGGTAAATGCTATGGACTGACGGCAAGTTACATTCGAGAACGTCATGAAATGGATGCAGATATTCCCATTTGTAAGTTATTGTGGTAATTGTGCTGCCATTTCTACATTAGTTTATGCAACTTACAGGTCAGTATTTCGAAGGATTCACCATGGAAGGCAAGGAATCAACACTGCCTGTTGGCGTATACAGCATTGATGATCTGAAGGAATATGGACGCTCAAGAAACTGGTGTCCATATTTTCTGGCCCGCTACGCTGTATGTGATTAGACTTGTTGCTAATATTCAACATTATGTTAATAATTAATGCAATCTTCTTCAGATTTCACACGCACAAATTGTCGTCTACAGTTATCACTATCTGCTGGATCCGAAAATAGCACAGGTCGTTTCCAAGGAAATGACTCGCGAGTCCTGTGTGGTATTTGATGAAGCTCACAATATAGATAACGTCTGCATCGACTCGATGAGCGTGAAGATCAACAGACGCATCGTTGAGCGTAGCACCAATGCTCTAAATCAGCTTACAAAATTGGTTCAGGAGTAAGTTGTTAAATGCTTTAATCAATCATTTCATATGTCTTACTGTCTTTTTCTTCTGCGGTTCTTTTAGCATGCGTGATGAGGACACAAATCGGCTGAATGAGGAATACCAGCGAATGGTGCAGGGACTCAAGGATGCGAGTGTGCAACGTGACACAGACATGATACTGGCCAATCCCGTGCTGCCCAACGATGTGCTCACCGAGGTGGTGCCCGGCAATATACGAAATGCCGATCACTTTCTCAGCTTCTTGCGGCGGTTTATAGAGTACATTAAGACGCGATTGCGTGTCCATCATGTGGTCCAAGAGTCGCCAGCCGGTTTCCTCAAAGATGTATCCTCCAAAATATGTATAGAACGTAAACCACTGCGTTTTTGTGCCGAACGCTTGTCCAGTCTGTTGCGTACGCTGGAAATTAGCGATATGACTGAATTTGGCGCACTTACGCTGGTAATTGACCACATTACATGATCTCTATACGCAACAGTTACTTCATTTAGCCACTTTCTATGCATAGATAACGCATTTTGCGACACTGGTTTCGACATACACCAAGGGCTTTACCATTATAATTGAACCCTTCGATGACAAGACACCCACTGTATCGAATCCTATAATGCACTTTAGCTGCTTGGATTCATCCATTGCCATGGCGCCAGTTTTCTCGCGCTTTCAAACAGTTGTAATCACCTCCGGCACATTGTCGCCCATGGACATGTATCCCAAGATTCTGGACTTTGATCCTGTGGTTATGAGCAGCTTTACAATGACGCTGGCGCGTCCCTGTCTGCTGCCAATGGTAAGTGCTGAAATATATTATTTATTAATGTATATACTGTTAACTTATATCTTTTGCCAACAGATTGTATCGAAGGGCAACGATCAGGTGTCCATTTCATCCAAATTTGAGACGCGAGAAGATACCGCCGTCATACGCAACTATGGCCAACTGCTTGTGGAGGTGGCAAAGACAGTTCCCGATGGCATTGTATGCTTCTTTACTTCGTACTTGTATTTGGAATCGGTTGTGGCATCCTGGTATGATCAGGGCATTGTGGACACTCTGTTACGCTATAAACTGCTGTTCATTGAGACTCAGGACAATGCCGAAACGAGCTATGCTCTGATGAACTATGTTAAGGTGAGCATCTACAGCTGGCACACATTTCTGTCTAACTGTTATGGCTTCGGTTTTGTGCTTGACACACATTCATCATGATCTCGATCTCGATCTTCGTTTGTATCTCTATCTCCGTTTAGGCTTGTGATTGCGGTCGCGGCGCCGTATTGTTGGCTGTGGCTCGTGGCAAGGTCTCCGAGGGTGTGGATTTCGATCATCATTATGGTCGCGCGGTGCTCATGTTCGGCATACCCTATGTGTATACACAATCGCGCATTCTCAAGGCGCGTCTTGACTACCTGCGCGATCAGTTTCAGATACGGGAGAATGATTTTTTGACCTTTGATGCCATGCGGCATGCCGCACAATGCGTGGGACGAGCACTGCGCGGTAAGACGGACTATGGCATCATGATATTTGCGGACAAACGTTTTTCCCGACAGGACAAACGATCACGTTTGCCCAAATGGATACAGGAGCATCTGGTCGATAGCTTCTGCAATCTGAGTACTGAGGAGGCTGTCCAGTTGGCACGTCGCTGGCTGAGACGAATGGCGCAGCCGTTTTCACGGGAAGATCAGCTGGGCATATCGCTGCTGACGCTGGCGCAGCTGGAGGGCATGGAGCAGGAGAAACTGGAGCGACAGGCGCAGGGCAAACAAGGTGTGGGCGGTGAGGTCCAGGAGCTGTAATCAATATCAAGCGACCAAATAAAAAAACCGGCTCTTGAAAAACTGCCGCTGGCTTCCTTCCGCAATGTTTTTCGTTTTGTCTCTGTTCGAGAATAATTATAATTATAATAAAATGTGAATTTGTTGCCAGCTAATGGCATTGAATGCCATTAAACGGAGCAAAAACAGCAACAAAAACAAAATTTAAAAGTTAAAACATTTGGCCCGTTGATTGGGCTGGGGTTTTGTTTTTTTTTTTACGTATGCATCACTTGACTTTGGCAGGCAAATCTGACGTAAATGCCTTATTAACTGTTAATTAATGTTATTTATAATTTAGCGTTGTCTCATTCCCAGCGAAATGACTCAACTCAGTTGGTCCAACAGCTTATTCTGATTGGAGTAGGCAATTTGATCGATAAGTACAAATTTTTCAATTAACAATGTGCAACAGTTAGTGTCAAATTGATTTTTAACTAACAATTATGGAAACAATAGCAATACTATCGGACAACAATTGTTTAATAACTTTCTAAAAAAAAAACGAAGAAATTGTTTAATGAAATGCCTGTAAACATTCGATTTATGGGAAATTGCTGGTGAACGTCGGCAAGTTCTTGTTATCGATGACAAGTCAATAGAAATTAATCGACTTTGAATTTGTTCCTTCCGTTGCCGATGTGAAATTCGTAATCGTTGCTCCGACTTGCAATTAGGCAATTATTCAACTTGGCTGTGAACCGTAGTGACCGAACATATTTAAAATATCAAATCTATAAGAATTTAACGCTGTCTATAAATTTTAAATTGCCGTTGACGCCAAATCTAAATGATGCTCTGCCAGGTTATCAATAAATGTACTTATTTTGATCATAAGACCAGCCAATTTTAATGATAATGTTTGTGCAGTTGAATAATGCATTTTTTAAATAATTAAGCAATACACTTTAAATAAAATTACTTTTTTGGAGTTTTCAAACTTATTTATTTAGCTACTTTATAACGACGAGAACTTTTTAAATTTGACTTGACAATTTCCTGTAGTCCTCGTGGAGCGTCAGAGCGTGCGCAAATGTCGCGAGTAGCAAACAAACAGAGAGGCAGAGAGAGAGAGAAAATGAGAGTGTGTGTAGCGCAAAAGCTTGCAGCCTTACGTACATAAATACATACATACATACATATGTTTATAAGTACATTCACACATATATATGCACATAACTAACGGCCACGGCCAGTGCTCAGAGAGCAACAAGTAAGCAAAAAGTAACCGAATACAATACAGTATATGCTCCCTAAGACAAACACTAACCATACAATTGTTTTAATGATCTAGTATTGACTGCTATCTGAGCATAAAAAAACTGATTATATTTTTTTTATTAAATTGCAATTTTATTTAATTTACACACACACAATTGTACTGCTTTTAAATTGTTTTCAATTTAGTGAGGGAATACTGTAAGACAACGATAAAAGGCAGGCGACCGCAAAAACGACGCTGGCAGCGACGTCGACGTCGTCAGTGTATCTCTCGTTGAACAAGAACTTTCGATTTTTCATAATAAAAAGGTTACAACTAAATCTCTGGCCGTTTAGTCGGGTGAAGCAAATAAAAGCGGAGCGCGCGCGCATTAACGTCAACCAATAAACAGTGAAATAAATTAATAAACAGTAACAGTAAAACAATTGTACAACAATTCAATTTATACATAGTACTTACAACCATAATTGTTAATAGCGCGTTATTTAGTTTTTTAGTTTAGTATTCGTTGTACGAGCTAGTAAACCAAATCAAAAAAATAAATAAATAAATAAATAAATAAAGTAGACGCCAACTGCTAAAAATATATAATATACGTATATATCCTTTCTAATTTAATTGTACAAAATGAAACCTCAGCTTAACGAACAAAATGGCAGCACTCAAAATGGCGACATCGCCACGGATGCTGCCAGCGTCGCCATGGATGCTGCCGCGATCGTTCCAGCAGCGGCAGCGTCAGCGACAGCGCCAACAACCACTGCCGTCGCCAGCGCTGGCGCCGTCGTTCCTGCCAAAAGTAGTCAACAGCTGAAACTGGAAATGCTGAACATAGGCAACGGAAATGGTGAGTGCAACAATGCGACAATGCAAATAATGCGACGCAAAAGGATTGTGTTGTGCGATCGTTTCCCGTTCAAACAGTTCAACATGTGTTATGTGTCCTCGGTAATTGAATGCACCGAAGTTTAGGCTTGCATAAGCTGCAAGCTATGAAAAAGGCTTAAATTAACATAAGCTGTTAGCTAAGAGCATGCCCAGAATAGGGAAATTTGCAATTAATGAACGCAGGCTTACATAAGCTGTAAGCTATGAATATTCATAGTAAAAAGGAAGTTTTGTTCATTAAATGAAAGTAAGTGAAATGTAAATAAATTCACTGTGCGCTTTTTCGCCAAAACTTAAGATTTTTTTCCTGTTGTTGGATTTGATTCTTAAGCTTGCCTTATACAAAAATATATTTAAAATTATTCAACAAGTATACAATACGATACAAGCTCAGAATTCTGTCAAAAACCCAAAGAGTATAAATATTAAATTGCTACACTGTAAATAAACGGAGATAATCAAATCTTTCCACTACAATGTACTTATTTCAGCGCTTTCATACATTAATTTGCATTATTTAAAATATCTACATATGTTGTCTATACAATTCCTAACATATGTACATTTTAAATAATAGAAAACATCTGTAAATTTCAAAAATATATGTAGTAGTTGAAAAAGTTTTAAGCACATCGCGATTAATAAGAATGTTCAATTGTTTTCCATTTTATATCCTATATTTATTATTATAATAGCTGATGTTAAGTGTCTAA
Source organism: Drosophila histrio (assembly GCA_958299025.2). NCBI lineage: Eukaryota > Metazoa > Arthropoda > Insecta > Diptera > Drosophilidae > Drosophila > Drosophila histrio. Next base: position 7,618,195 of record OY729167.1, read on the forward strand.
ATAATTAACAGAATAGATGTTTCAAGAATAGTTATCTTACAATATTTTAAACATTAACCATTAAGAATAAAACACGATCTATTAACAATTATTTTGTTTTAGAGATTAAATCCAATTTAGGTATCTTAATTGCTACAAATATACTTTCTTCTACAAAGAAAGTTGTAAGCTATGATTATTCATAGAAAATGTCATTTTGTGCATTAAATTAATATAGCTGTTAGCTACGAGTAGTATACCTAGAATAAGGGAATTTTGTGAATTTAATGAACGTAGGCTTGCATAAGCTGTTTAGCCTGAAATTAGTAAAAGGGAATGTACGGAAAATTTGAATCAGGTATGATTCACTTATTAGCAAATCACTCTCTCTCTAATGAATACCAATCATTTAAAAAGTCACACAATGTGATAATTCCAACAAATACATATTTCTTATGTTGCTTACGATCATCAAGACGTAATATATTACGGGGTGTATACGTAAGGGTAACATAAAACCTAGACTGGTTTCCAAGCAATAATGCCAGCACATTTCATCACACAATTTTTAATCAGATTCTCTTTTATATTGACCCTCTAGTATTGCTCTAATTTCCGGCCAATTGTTGCACATAAACCGCAAAATGAAAACTCAAATTTCTGCCGAAAGAATATTCGAATACATTAATACAAATATGTAGTTGTATATTGAATGATAACCACACAATGACATAAATAATAATAATAATAAAAAGACTTATTGACATTGACATTGAAAATATTGCCTGAATGTTGTTGTTGAATGCAGATCGGAAGATCTCGAGATCAACGTTAGCGTTATGGGTATGAAACCAAGTTTTGTACGTGCATGCAGCAATTGGGCATTAACTCCTCGGCTTAATCCGGTATTTGGCCGAAAGCCAGCAAGGCAAGGCGGGAGTGCGGCCCGAGGCTAGACCTGTACTACTTTTTGAAGGTTAAAAGCATTTAATTGATCGCTCTGGTGTGAGTATAGTACCACAAGCACAAGCTGCCGTTTAAAACGGTTTAGATTTGTTGGTTTTTATTATTATTTCTTATTTTCATTTTTTGTTGTCTTTTCGAGTACGAGTACTCGTACTTGTGTGTATGTATGTATGTCTGTATGTCTGTTTCTTTCCATGCTTCACATTTGAACGATCGCGGTCAATAAAAAACACAAAACAAAGAACGACACGAGCAAAACTTAAAGATATACTAAATAATTAGCTGCTGATTGTAGCATTAAGTACAAGGAATTCTCAATGAAACAATTGCAATAATCCTAGAAGTTGAAAATCTCCATAGAAATATACTACTTAGTTGCTAGTTAGTCTTCGTAGAATTCCGTAATGCGTAATTAAAGAGAAGAAAAAAAAACACACACACACACACACCTGCCCTGTGGAAAATGTTAATGATGACTTAACTTACTTAATTGCATTGCATTGCATGCTTACAATATTTGCCAACAGGTTGGCCTGTCCACTTGGCTAACAGTGATCGTGTTAACCATTTATCTATGGCATTTATAAGATCAATTCATGATATACTATTGTGCCACTCACATGTTCAGTTCTCAATGTGAATCGATTTGTGCATGGCTTGTATATGAGAGTATATATTTTGGAGGTATCACTGTATTCTAATAGAATATAGGCAAATCTAATGCCAATTTCATCTGCAGCTGGCTTTTATCTATTTATTTTGTAGCCTTGCCCAGAGTAACTATAACAATTTCGTTACGGAAGTCGGAATAATTTAAACATTTAACACACCCATTAATGATTGCCCGAAATTAATATTAAATCATGTTTAAAGCATGTTCTATCAATTTAAAATAATGCCATAAAAACACTTGTAATGAGCAGCTTTTTATTTATTTACATAACAAGATTACAGTGAAATGTGTAATCTATTTTGAATATAGCATTAGATACTTAAGCCCTTTGGCTATGTTTCTAATAACCGTATCCTAATAATAACTTGACTTATATGTATATAGCTTACTTACATATATATAGATATTAGTTTGGGGAAAAATAAATCTATCTTTTACCGTATTTTCAAAGTTAATTTGTGGTTCGATTTATATCAAATATATATACCATTTTGTTCAGTGACTTGCTGCTGTTTTAAGGATAATTTTAAAAGAAAAAGGCTCTGATCCTTGCCATTATCATAAGGAAATTGTCAAATATAGCAAATTTTTGCTTTGTTGGTCTTCATGTTTCATAGAATTTATCTCTCAATAGTATCGACCCATCAAAAAACTTCCTACAGTGTGTTTTTAGAAGGAATTCCAACCTTTCCAAGAGGCCCAAGTCCAAATCAGTGTGACCAATAGTTTACAAAACACATACAAAGTTGACACACGAAAAAAATAATGGATTACTTTTTCCCCAAACTAATAAACGATATATTTACAAATGTTGTAGGAATTCTCTCATTTTATAATGATTTTAACAGTCTCTACGTTGAGTGTTTGATTTATGCTAACAAATAATCGTTTAAAATAATGCCATAAACATAAGTGTAATGGAAATCATTTTATTTCTAACAAATTCAAGTTAATGTACGAAGTTCTATGTTATTTTATCATACGTATACCAAAAATATCTTTACTTTCTTGCTGTATTCGTACATAGTATCTTGAATAACTAAGCATCAACTGTAGCTCTGTCGCAATTCAAATCAATCCTAAGTCTACAAAGAAATCATTCAATTTGAAATTACATACAAAGTCGGCTGCGATTAGCATTCCCAGAGATTCGGGATGCATAAATTGTAGAGACAGATGATTTGTGTTTTTTGGGTTCATTGACTTGTTCGGGGACGCTTTCGACATAACGTCATTCTTAACTTAATAGTAGATGCATACGATATAAGTATAAGCCATACAAGTCAATGAAGAGAAGGATTCTTTCTTTGTTAGTTGGGGAGGGGGTTGGGAATGTCGTTTTTGGGAAGTCGTTTAGTGGCTTCCCAAAAAAATAGATTTATTTTATTTAATTGCTACTTCGTCTATACGAATGCTGTTCTATTCTATAAAATTCCAAATTCTCGAGCTATTTACACAATGCGGGATTGTGCTGAGGGTCAAGGATGTACCATAATGCCTCTACATGATTGTCTCCTCCTCCAGCATGTACTCCGTGAGATCTCCAGGGCCAGAGAGAAGTGTAACTGGCACACGGTTCATTTGGGCCACCCTTTGACTGGGCCAGACCATGACATCGTTGCAATTGGTCAAAACCATAACGTTTGTATTTTCCGTAGGCGTACACGGCAAATTTGATTTCCTATCGTAGTCACAACTGTTTGCCTTGCGGCGGAAACGAAACTTGATGGGTTGAGAACTATCCATGACCGTTTCCTCATCAAAATATGGCGGTGGATTAAGTTTGTAGACTGGATTGGTCATGGCAGGTTTTGTTAGCTAAAGTAGAAAGCGAATTGGTAAGGGAAAGAGTTGCCATGATGGGATACACACCTCTTCCAAGACCACAGAAGTCTTCAGACGTCGACAAGGATCACAGATGTCCAGTCCTGTGTCTTCCCCTGGTGTGGTACTGGCACAGGGATCCGGCGGTGGCTGCGCCGTCTGATCAGCACCATTCTTCTGCTTGCCATCCCGCGAGGACTTCATCGGATCTCCGCCCCGATCTTGGCATTGCTGCACAAAGTCTTCCTCGATATCAATCAGTCGCTTCACGGCACAATCTCGCTTCAGGAAATTCTTGATTACGGACAGGTCACGTGGAACGGCGCCAATGACGTCGAAGTCGTCGCAGCGGAGCTTAATTCGATGCGCCATGCTGGAAGGAAATTTGGAATTTTGTCGATGTCAGTTGAGGGCTTTCGGTGTGTTTTGAGTGTTTTGTGTGAATGGCTTGCTGAGTGTTCTGAGTGCTGAAGCTGGGGTAAACAGAGAAGGGCACGCGGCGAGCGAGTCTGGCTGTGAGAGACCCTGTACTTATGTCGGAAATAAGCTAACTATGGTGCAGAGCAGACATAGGGAGTGAATTTGAGCGGGTTCCTGTAGAATTAGAGGGTGTATTATGGTCGGGTTGCCGACTCTTCGGCTTGTTTCAAATAAAAATAGGGAATATGGGTATAAGGAATACAGGGAATTTACAGAATTTGTCTTTCTGCTTTTTATTTATATTTCAAAGTTTGTTTTTCGCTATTATTATACTGCCGCGCCTCCTTTTGCCTCTTAAGCGCATTTCGCACTTCAGCAATTCGCCTAGATACACTTTGCATTCTTTTAGTTACAGGGTCTAAAAAGTTTTTAAACGAATCACAAACAAAGACAAAGAGCTAACCTTGGACAGAGTTTCGAGTTGGCGCCAAGCAGCAACAAACTACCACCGAACACCGCCCACCGCCCACTTCCCACCTACCACCTACCACCTCCCACCGCCCACCGCCCACCGCCCACCGCCCACCGCCCACAAAAGCAACAAGTTCGATAGTCAAACACCGCAATGCCACAGTTTGTCCAACACTGTTTCGTCAAACTGTAAGCGTGCGCTCAACGGTTCGTTCGTTCTCTGCTCGTACGTACTACGCTCGAAAGCTTTTGGGTCGCTCTGCTCAAAGCTCTGCTTGAAGTTCTTATTAGCATCGCCGCGTCCAATTGGCAGTCAGTTGCCCAAAGCACTTCATAACGCAAACACGGAGACAAGTTTTAATTCGCTCTTAACAGTTTTGTTTCAATCCAAAAACCAATCCAAATATTTTTGTGTATATTTCTATTTTTGTGGCTAATTGTATTTGCGAGCGTGTGCTGCTGTTCCGTTTTTTCTGTTTTCTTTTCGTTTTGTACACAAACAAATTCACTAAAAAAGTTCAACAAATTATGAGTTTTACACGCCAACTATCCGAAATGAGCGCCAGCGAACTTAACGATGCCATTGATGACACGAATTTTCCCCAGGCTCACATCCTATCGCGTGGTCGCAACAACAGTGTCTGCTCAACAAGTAGCACCTCCGGCACCTCCTCCCTGGCCGACCGTGTTGTGCCAGCGCTCGAAGAGACGGCATCGTCAGCCATTGCTATGGGAACAGCAGCGGGAACAGGAATGGGAACAGGAATGGGAACAGTAACGGGAACGGGAACAGCAATTGCAACTCTAACATCCGATGAGATTGTTCCCAGCACAATTCGACCAAGATTGATACTGAAGAGCAGCTCGAGCATTGCGGAAAACGATGGTACACAACCGTTAACACCAATGACACCACGTACATCGGCGACGCCAGGTAGTGGGATGAGGGCGGTATAGGGATAACGAGTGGGATAACGAGAGGGATAACGAGTGGGATAACGAGTGGGATAATTAGAGGGATAACTAGAGGAATAACTAGAGGAATACTTAAAAGAACATCTAGAGCAATAACGAGAAGATTACTTAAAAGAATACCTAGAGGATTAACGAGTGGGATATGTAGAGGGATATCTAGCGGAATTCAGCAATGAATTCATCGCTTACAATTCTCTCTGTATTCAGCATACACTTTTATATTATCTGATTAATTTAATGTGGCACCTTTGATTAATGCATTAACCCTAACATGACCCATACTTTAATTAGTCTAGCCAGCAAGTGACGTCAGACGGGCACAAGTATTTTTATACCCTTGCAAAGGGTATTATAAGGTTGTGCTAAAGTATATAAAGCATAGCGCTAATTTGCTAGCAGACTGTCATAGCTCAAGAAACATTTTATGATGCAGATATATGCGTTATATGATCTTCTATATTGTGTACAAATTTCATGTTGATATCTTGTATACTTTTCATTTGAGAGTGGAAAGATTTCCTCTTTTTACTCCAATACAGTTAATGATCCAGCAGAATTCGTTATATCATGAAATAATCGAACGATTTCTTCATTTTACTCCAAAACAGTTAAAGACAAATATTCGTTATTTCCTTTTCTATATTCTGTACAAATTTCATATTTATATCTGGAATATTCGAAAGATTTCTTCATTTTTAGTCCCACATATTAATCATCAATATCAATAAATATGTATTGATTAATATCTGGTATACTTTTTATGTGAGAATAGAAAGATTTCCCCTTTTTTACTCCAAAGCAGTTGATGCAAAAATATTCGTTATTTTCTTTTCTACATTCTTCACAAATTTCCTATTTATATCATGGAATATTCGAACCATTTCCTAAATAGTTAATGTTATATTATATTCTATATAAAATATTACTTATATCTGCTATACTATTCATGGAATATTCGATAGGATTCTTCATTTTTTAGTTATGATAGTCTTTTAAGTAAATGAGCTACATATATTCTTAAATGTAAGCTATAGTATCCAATTACTCTAACAATCAATCCAAAATCAAACTTTAACTTAACTTTTATTTAAGCTATGTAACTTAAACAAACTCACCGATCAAATCTGACTACTCTAACACACACTAGCTGTCAGAGACAGGGCATCAAAGCTTCGGTGTGCCGCAGATAACCCTACATTCTTGCTTACTAGATGATAAGGGATTACTGCATTTGTGTCGCCCTCGTGGGGACACTTAATATGTCAAAGGTTCAATTGAGATTCGATGCGATTGAAATCGAATCGATTTGATTTCAGTTGATTTTGTTTTCCGCTTGTTTTTGTTGTTTATTTCAATCATTCAAAAAAATAAATAGAACTCGGACCTCCACAGGCTTTTTACTTAGCTGCTTATCTCTAAACGTTGCTAAGTGTATGTTTTTTGTTTTTGTCATTTGTTTTAATTTTGTTATTTTCTTTATAATATGATTACAGGGCATGAGAACTGCACTTTTCATCACGATCTGGAGCTGGATCACAAGCCGCCAACTCGGGAGGCGTTGTTGCCGGACATGGCGCGTTCCTATCGCCTGCTTTTGGGCGGATTGGGGGAGAATCCCGATCGACAGGGTCTGATCAAGACGCCGGAACGTGCGGCCAAGGCAATGTTATATTTTACCAAGGGCTATGATCAAAATCTGGAGGGTAAGTCAATTATTGTCAACCAGTTTGTACAGTTGGCATTCCATACGGCACAATTAGCACCTGTCGTATAGCTGTAATTAGCAACAGGTCAGCGATCCAACAAACTTACAATCCTGTGTGTGCACAGTGTGCGTCATAGATAGTCGGGGGCTTCCAGGGCATTTCCACAGAAACTCCGAGGTGACCACAAACTAGTTTTAGTTGACAATGAATCACATGTCTTCAGATACGAAAATCGACTAGTCTCACATACTTTTACCTTTATCGCTTGAAGCCAGGGGGGGGGCATTACTCTAAGTTCAGGCTGTCAAAGTCAGTGGTGATTAGGGGTCGCTGATCCGTTATATAGCCTACATATGTATGTAGTATGTATATAGTGAGACATTTTGAAGCTTTTACACGTCAAGTGCATTAGACGGAGCTTTCGAGTGGAGAAACCAATTGGATTGAGCGATTCTTAAGGGTTTGCTCTCTATTCTGTAGCGTTTTCTGTTCTGCGTATATGTTGTAGTATACGTAATTCATCTGTTCCATTAGCTTAGCGGGTTGGGTTTTTTTTTTTTTGTTATATGCGAATTGCAAGTATGCAGACCGGTTCTAAGTCAAGTCATTTCAGAGAGCAGGTTCTACATTTCATTTAAAAACAAATAAGAACACTATAGTCTATAGACTTTCCGACTATAAGATACCCGTTAGATCATTTAAATATAGTTTACTAATTGCATCTATGAATTTTAAACACTAAGGGCTTATAGATTACTGCATATATTTAGGAGTTAAGAACTTGAAACAGCCATAACTGCCATTTTAATTAATCGATATATATGCGGAATGTTTAATACCGATTTTGAGCATTCTAAATAAAATAGTTTGCACGTGTTAGAGTATCTTACGATTTACGTATAAGGCAAAAAGGTGTTACCAAGTTTTGATAACACTCTGATGTCCATGGCGACAACACGCGTCGATCCACTGATCTTTTTAGAGTCTCTAGCTCTTATAATTTAATGCTTATAGTACACATTGCAACGCATACAATATACCCGCATATACCTTACAGGTAACAGGTATACAAATACAAATATCTCACAAAGTCACTGTCTTATTTCAATTGACCAGCAGCCGCAGCAAACAACATTGTTAGACATTAACGAAAGTAATTCGCCTCGAACTCGTTAAATGGATTTACAAACAGTCAGTTAAGTAATTGTTTTGACAAAGTAAACAATTCAAATATACTGTTCTTGGTTTTTTATTTAAAAATAAACGGTTTTAACTATTGGACATAATTGTTTATATTAATAACTTGCTAATAAATTGTGTAAAATAATTATATTTTGATAAAAATAATTACTTCAATAACTGTATGTTGTATTTTTATTGTTAAAACAACTATTTGACTCACTGTTTGTGATTTCTGTCTGTCAAATTAATTACTTTACTAACCGTATTTAATTAATGAATAGAATCCATCTACGATTTGTTAAAAAAAATTTAACAGAACAAATAAAACTGTTGACATTGAATATTTGCTGCCACTGTAAATTGCCAGGAAACGCACTTAAGCTTTAAGCACCGTAACCAGCTAAAATGAGGGAGGAAGAGAGCAAGAGAAAGAGAGTGAGTTATGATGCTGTGGGCGTCAAGTGGTCGTAGCACTTAAAGCAGCACGAAAACTGTGCAAAAATCACAAGAGTAGGCAGCATTTAAAGCTGAAGAAGTGAAAGCTCAAGCTCTTAGAGAATGGCCAACAAGTGGCGCTAGAAGTCACGCACACACACACACACACACACACACACACACACACACACACACACACACACACACACACACACACACACACACACACACACACACACACACACACACTCACCCAAGCACACTCACACCATTAAGAGTCAAGTGGAGGACTTCAACTTAAGATTCAGTTATGCCATTGCATTTCATTGAGCAAATAAATCTAGCATAAAATATGCCAAACGTCAACACAAACATAAATCAGCAAGATTCACATTGTGCAGTGCTGCCAACTTGGCTGTAGGATTTTTGTGGACCTTAGGGAAATTCACATTAATAAATTCCCTTTTTTAACAGATGTATTGAACGGCGCAGTTTTCGACGAGGATCACGATGAGATGGTCGTCGTTAAGGACATTGAAATGTTTTCAATGTGTGAGCATCACTTGGTACCATTCTATGGAAAAGTGTCCATCGGTTATTTGCCATGCAACAAGATACTGGGTCTCAGCAAACTTGCTCGGTGAGAATCAATAAAAAAAAAACTAGCTATAAATTAATTTACAATTTATAACTTGCTACTTTTTTGTTCTTATAGCATCGTGGAGATTTTCTCACGTCGCCTACAAGTCCAGGAGCGTTTGACCAAGCAAATTGCCGTTGCTGTGACACAGGCAGTGCAGCCAGCAGGAGTTGCTGTTGTCGTCGAGGGCGTGTAAGTAAAAAATAATATTAATGTCACGTTAAAAAAAAAATAGGAAATTAAAAAAGTAATCTGCATCGGCCGGGAATCGAACCCGGGCCGCCCGCGTGGCAGGCGAGCATTCTACCACTGAACCACCGATGCTTGTGTCAAACGCATGGCTAAAGCTATTTTAGTACCTACAGAAGTTGTTTCTCAATAAGAGATTTTTGCAATTTTCTTTGCACAATAATAATTTTATAATTATTAAATAACTAAATTTAACTTATTTCTACGTTTTTATTGTTCATTTCAGACACATGTGCATGGTGATGCGGGGTGTGCAGAAAATCAATAGCAAAACTGTCACCTCAACTATGTTAGGCGTATTTCGCGATGATCCCAAAACACGCGAGGAGTTCCTAAACCTAGTCAATAGCAAATAAAAGCATTAGTTTTTGACTTGTCTAAAAAATTGTTAAAATTTTAGTTTCGCTTAGCTAAATATGCAAAAAGAAAAACAAAAAAACAAAACAACTTACGAAAGCAACGCGATTTTTGGTGTTGGTAGTTTAACATTCTTATGTTTGTTCATTTTAATCGCAAAAACAAAGCACATAATAAAAGTTATTTTTTTATATATACGTACATACGAATGCAATAAGGGAACAACTAATGAGACATCATAGCAAACCGTTTAGGGAATTTACACTTAAGATAAAAATTCGTATAAATAATCTGTATTCTTATATACAAATATACATAAACTTACATATACATACGTACATATGAATATTCTTATAAAATTTAGTAAACAAATGGAATCGTTCAAATTGCTTGTTACTATATACAAAAAATACACACATAAATATATTATTAATTTACAAAAAAGTATATAATTATTTTAAACATTGAATTTACATTTTTAAATTAAAAAAAAAATAAACGAAAAACAAATGCTCATTGTTATACAAATGTTGTTTCTCGCACTTAGTAAAATCTGCTTGATGTATACAATAAAAATAAATATTTAAATATTGTTGAAAACACTGGAGTTTTAATATTTCATAAAAAAAAATACTTTTAGAATATGTATAAAATATACAATACAGAATATCATGTAATAAAATAATACATAACTATGAAAACATTTTATTTATGACTAAACCTAAAAATAATGCGTGTCCTTTTTTAGAAAAAGGAAATTCCAGCTGTGACCCCGACGTGAATCGAACACGCAACCTTCTGATCTGGAGTCAGACGCGCTACCGTTGCGCCACGGAGTCCTTGATGTCCGGATAACCAAATGTGCTATAAATGACAAAAGCAAAACGGTTCGTGTTTTGGCAGAACAATCCTTTCTGTTGCACAGCTTCATTTATACAAATGAACAGTATGAAATCTAATTTGTATATTAAATATTACGGCGTTATAGTTATATATTTCTAAAGCTCTTATGATATAAACTGGATTGTGGTGAGAAAATCAGCTTTTAGCAGAACTAAGTATGCATTATTATTAATGGAATGTTTGTGTATTTAATTTTCATTTGGGAATTTTTTAAAAATTTAAATGAAGTTTATTCCTATTTTAAGCAGTTCATTGTATGAAATTACAACTACTTATTTATTTGATTCGTACAATTAAACTTAATGGGTATATAGAACAAAAAGCTGTGATTTTAACTTTGGCGTACATAAAATCAACAAAATGCATACGTTTTTGTACAAAAGAAACTAGAAACTAGACAGAAATGTTAAGTGTTGCACATTCTTATTACTGACGGAATCTCAACAGAATATATATATATACTTATTAATTGCATTTATTTTACAAATTGTACGGCATTAAGGCTGCATCTGTGCTGTTATAGTTAACCATCCAAAGGTGTTCCCAAATAGACCATTGACACTTCAGTGTTACCATAGACAGCAGATACCGTAGGATAAAGCTTCTTGTCTGGCAAACCTGCAATTTATATAACTTAGTATCGCAGCATAAAGAATATATACAAATAATAACATCTCACCTCTAAACGCTACGCCCAGAAACTCATAGTTCTTCTCAAAGGACAGAGTATTATCATCGCAGTCGAGTATGACGCGAATGCGTTCGCCAACCTGATACTTGGGTGCATTGTTTAATAGTGGATAACTGCCCTGCATATCACCGTTATGTAATAGATGATTTTCCACCAGGTTCCAGCCCCAGCTCTGATCATCGGAGCCCAATAGAGCCACATAGCCGTGACACTGCAGAACCGCCTCCTTTGTGGATATGCCAATTACGGCGACTGTTCCAAGTGGACCCTCCCAAATTACCTCCCACGCATGACGACCTTGCCGGAATCCAATTTTAGATCGTGCCGCATCCGTACTTTGTGCTACCGGATTGCTGTCATAGAAATTGGTAACCAATGGATATTATAGGTAAACAAAAATAAATACATGCAAATAACAACATCCATTTACCTACCGATGTAACGTGAATCCATTTGGCTTAATGTAGACATTGCGTGAGCAATCGTTGGGACTCCAGGCATGAAGGAACGCCCGCAGTTTCGTCTTGTAGGTGGAGACAGAGGACAGCAGGTCAGATTTGACCGACTCCTTGGGTAGCTTGCGTAGGCAATGCCATCGCCACACATCGCTGTTCTCATCGTTCAGGAAGTGATACCAACTCTTGCAGACTTGCGAACATCGACTCAAATCGTTGAGCTCCAAGTATGAGAATATCGACTCCAAAACATTGTAATTACACAGGGGATCGACCATTTTGTTGTTGTGCTCTTAACGCTTAGATTCGTCAAGTTCCACGGATCACAAGAGGCAATAAGTTTGGCTTGCTTTTAGTTCGTTATTGACTTTTCACTTAAGGTATAATTAAATACCCGTTTTGTCATTTTATATTATCAAATTTATGGTTTTTATCATACTATTTGGCAAAAACAGCAGTGTGTAAGTGGAGTTGTATTGAATCGTTCGGAATAAGTTCATCTGAACGATTCAGTTTACTGAGCGAACAAATAAAGCATCTGCTCACAGTTCATTAAATTCGATCTGAGTTTTTGTACACTGCTTTGGCCTTCGCGATGTACCTAACTTTCATTCAAATAAGATTCCGCATGATTTTTTATAACATTTACAAGGTTAACACCCAGAAAATATAATTAAAAAGCTGTGCATCAACGCCATTAAAATGAATATTATTTAATAAGTATAAATAATAAATAAAAATCGTTTGTTGTGTTTTTATATTTTTAAACTAAAGATTACATCAATAGCTAATAAGAGTCTGGCAAGGTTAATACTGAACGGGATCTAGTTGTGGCCTGTAAAACTATCGATATGCGTTAGCATGGCTCGCCAAAACATATGACTATAAGTATCGATGAGCAGACCAACTGTCAAGCTGGGCAAGGTTGATTTTCATATGACACAACGATAACAGCCAATGTTTGTTTACATTTTTGTCCAGTTTTGGAAAACGGCAGATATCGAAAATAATTAATATTAGTGTAGTTTCCAAATATATTTACTCATATATGATAGAATTATGGTGCCAAAATACTAAAAAAAGAGACACAGTGTAAATATCATTAATTTAGTAAAACAATAATAATATGTTATTGTATAGTAAATATTATTGCCACCAGATAAGTTCCTTCACTTTGTCAAGAAGGTGACAATGACTGTGTTGAAAATAATAAAATTTTGCTTTCGTCCGTTTTGTTATTATTCAATTTTAAATTTTATAATATTATTAATTAACGGAACATATTGCTTATAATAATAAAACATTCCATATTTTAATTGTAAGTGCCGCTATCTTCACGTTACACAGCACTGTGTTCGATTGATGCGTAAATTTGGCGCGCCGACCCAATCAGCTGATAAACGCGGTGTCTGCTGTTTCGCTCGCACTCGCACGCTGGTCGTTTTCGTAGTCGTTGCCGTCGTCGTCGTCGAAAAACCAACGACTTGATGGAAATTTTATGCATATCGTGGTGCAATAAAAACGAACAATAATTCATTTCTAAACAGTGCACAAGAAAGAGCAATTTTTGTCGATCCTTTTGCAAAAAAGTGCATCAAAATCGGAACACTGAAAGTGCATGAAAAACGCCTCTGAAAACCCGCATTAAAACCATTTCGTATGTGTGACATGAAAAAAATGCGCTGCTGCTGGAAACAAAAAATGCGCTCGCCATTTTGACTCGAGCGACATCCAAATTTTTCACTTGCTGCTATCAAAATAGGCGCTTTGAAGTAAGCATCTATATATGCAATTACGTCCAAATATTTGCCGATCTGTGAAGTGTTGTGAAAAGAATAATTAATACACGTGTTACAATTGTGCACCGAAAAATACGAAATACTTCGTAGACCGCGCCACACAAATACATCTCTACTTGAACACACTCAGGCACACATACACGTAGCGGCTACGTGCTTGCCTTTTGCTGGTATTGATACTTTTGGCGGCGTGTTAGTGTGTGCGTTCCCCCCAAGAAGCGCAATAACAACAATAATACTAAATAGGAGTGCAAGATCGAAAAGGTAGTCGTAGTAGGTAGCAATTTGCCAGTGAAAAAGGTTCAGGAATTAAAGGTGCGGGGCACCTTGCAGCAGCAGCAATAGCAGCGGCGGCAGCAGCAGCGAAGTCGACGTCACTACACCTGTCTCAGTCTACAAAGGAGTACACACAGTATCAATAACAGCTCGGGACCCCTGAAAATGGCGCATACCTCTGCCACAAATCAAACAACGAGCGGCGCAGTTAAGACAGAAGAAGTCAACTTTTTCTTTCGGGACGAACACGGTGAGTTCAGCTGGTGGGAGTACAAATACGTGGGCAATTGACCAATTGCCAACACCAGCCAAATATAATATTGTAAATTTTGCTTTAATGAATGCGTAACATATATGTACATACGAGTATATTCATGGTACTTGTACTTTACACATTAAGTAGTGGCGGGGGAGCTACTACTAACTTGCATGCTCGCACACTGGCGCGTAAACGCCATCTTTTTCTTTTTTCGGTTTCCTTTTACATACAATATTTATCGCTTAATACGCTTTAAGCGCGCACACACAACGCCGAGGCAAGCCATCAGCAACAACTACTACTACAACTGCACAGCAACACGTCAAAAACAAATAATAAAAAATAAAATCAAGTAAAATCGGTTGGTGTTTTCTGCTGCTGCTGCTGCCAATATACATTCACACTTCTATATATATATATATAAATATATATATATGTGTGCATATATATATATACTTATGTATGTATGTACAGCGACAACAGCCACGCTGTTCGCCCAGTTGGCGCTCAGTCAAACACACACTTAAACAAACACACATTTTATACGCTGTTGGCAGACTACATCTACAAGACACTTCTACTCCTCAGCTTTTCTTTTTATCTCCAAACAGCTGATAGCAGCGCTGCAGCCGCCGGCAGGGTAGCCGCTGAGGTTTCCACCGATTGCACACCTTTTTTCTTATTTTGCATAATAAATCTTTAATTTAGTAAAGTATAAAAAAGCGGAGTGTGTGTGTTTGTGACGGAGGTAAAGTAGAATAACTAAAACTGCGTGACATTTTGCAATGTGTTACAAAAAGCTAGGCAAAACACACGCACACACAAAAAAGCACAGATATATCACACACAAACAGTCACAGATACATCACACATACACTATCTCAAATACATCAAACACACAGTCACAGATACATCACATACACAGTCATAGATACATCACATTACACACATACATAGTCGTAAAGATAGAAAAAAAAATGTTAAAACCCAAAATGGGCAAACACCAAACATGTGTAGCAGCGGCTGCGCAGCGACGTCGCAACGTTGACGTCGGCAGAGCTGTTGTTGTTATTGCCGCTCTGTTGACCATCTTACGTACATACACTCATACAAGCGCGCGTGTGTGTATGTGAGCGCATGTGCTGTTTGTATGAATGAGTGAGCAGCGTCGACAGCACGCCGGCTAACCGGCCTGCAAGGCTGACTGCAGAGCATGTTTGACAGTAGTTAGGCTGTGAGTCATTTGTAGGTGTGTGTGTGTGTGCCTGAGTGAGTGCTAGTTGATAATTTTAGTTGCGACCCTTTTTTTGCGGTTTTCCTGTTTATTCATAAGCACAAGCATAAATACATATATCTACATATATTTAATTGTGTCTTATTTGCTCAGCTTGCGTTAATGTAATAATTATGCAAATTTTGCCGCAGCAGGTGAATGATTAGCATATCTAAAGATGTAACTCAATTTGCTTAGGGAAAAGCCGGTTCCAGGGTTGTACAATAAACATCGAGATCACGATAGCGATATTTCGATATAGTTACATACATACACACACACATACATATAAATGAACGAATGCATCCATGATCATCACGTGCTGTTCACTTTGTGAGTTTGTGTCATTTAAAGATAATACTCGTAAATCCTTGCCAGACGACCGCATTCTGTTCACCCTCAACACCCCATGTCAAGCAATGAGAATTCTTTCGTTTTCATTTGTTCTTTGCTCCACACACGTTGTTGTAGCTGTTGTTGCTGACAACTTTGTTGCTTATTATTGTGTTGGTTTTGGTTTGCGCGCTACGCTTTCGTTTCCTACATTCTACATTCGCCGCAAATGAAACAGTAAAGAACGACAGAAACGGCGACGGCGACTGCGCTGCATGCATACATGTGTATGTGTGTTTGGCTCTGTGTGCGTGTGTGTATGCATTTCAATTAAAGTAACCCAGCAAAACTTTTATGCGTGAATAACGTACATACTCAATCTGTCTTTCTGATGACACTCTTTATTAAGGGACATACACGAAAACATGCCGTGTAATCACGTGGTGGCATGTTTCTGCTGTATTCCAGCATCATTAATTGACAAATACTTTGAATCTGCAAAATAAATAGCTTTAATTGTTTAATAACCTCACACATATTCTAGGACAAATCGCAAAAATGCTGAAACCAATGCAAGTGAAGCAATCGCAATCTATGGATCATCCAAAGTCTAGTATGGTCTTTCCCAGCAGCTCGGCACGCAATGGAGGCGGCGGTGGCGGCAGCAGTGGCGGCATCGGAAATGTGGGCCGCATGGGCGCCTTCAGTCAAATGGTTAGATCAATTAGCTTAAACGCAATCAATTACTTAACTATCTTTTGATGTCAACAGAGCACAACGAATCAGGGACAATTTATACGTCTACAAGACGGCTATATTACGATTCCAAAAACCGAAAGTAAGCCAACCAACAGCAGTTATCAATTTGTATTTAAAATAATTGTTCTTATCAAAACACAGATACTTCATATACCACAGCTGTGTCAGCGCAGAAAGGCAGCGGTACTGGCGGAGGGGGAAGCGGGGCACACGAGGTGGTAAGCAAAAAACGACGCTTTCAACATGATTAACCAACAAAAAAAACTCTATTATTATAAATTTAATTTATATTTTGCATACAGATAAAGAGCGGGCGATATGAGAAATATACGCCAAATAATGCCATGAAAATGAAATCGAAACTGTAAGTAAAGCAAATAAACTACATATATTAAATTAACAATTAATTCATTATTGATTTTAATGTTTTTTCAGGAACGCCATACAGAATAGTCCCATGCACACAATGTCCGCCTCCTCATCGTCGGTGCAAAGGAAACGAAAACCGGATAAGGCGGGCAAAGGTCTGAGACATTTCTCGATGAAGGTGTGCGAGAAGGTGCAGGAGAAGGGCAAGACCACCTACAATGAAGTGGCTGATGATTTGGTTACCGAAGAACTGAAGAACAATTCATATGATACCAACTGTGATCAAAAGAATATCCGGCGTCGTGTCTACGATGCGCTCAACGTACTGATGGCAATCAATGTTATTTCCAAAGACAAAAAGGAAATACGTTGGATTGGTTTGCCCGCCAACTCAGCCGAGGTAAAACCAAATGAGAACTTTGATTGCCAGCAGAAGGACTGTGTTAACTGTGTGTGTTTGTGTGTGTGTTTCCTTGCAGCAATTTCAGGCTCTAGAAGAAGAGAATAATACACGGCGTGAACGTATCAAGCAAAAGCAAGATATGCTGCGTGAATTGGTCATGCAACATGTGGCATTCAAGGGCCTTGTCGAGCGAAATAAACTGGCCGAGAGCCAGGGAGCGGTGCCATCTCCAAACTCCTCCATTCAGCTGCCGTTCATTATTGTGAATACGCACAAATCGACCAAGATCAATTGCAGTGTCACCAACGACAAGTATGTGTTTACTTAGTTAATGTACACTCCTTTAGTTTATAAATAACTAATGCTTTCTTTTTGGCTTTTGCACAGATCCGAATACATATTTAAGTTTGACAACACATTCGAAATGCACGATGACATCGAGGTCTTGAAGCGAATGGGACTCCTGCTTGGTAAGTGTGCAGGAACAATAGTAGTCCTTTTCTTTTTCTATCTAAGAGTTGCAATTCTTCGCAGGCTTAGATAAAGGCGAGTGTACGGCGGAGAACATTGAGCGTGTCAAGGCCTGGGTGCCACCAAATCTGGCCAAATATGTAGAAGGTATGTATTGGTATGATAAAAGTTAACTTTGAATGCTTAATTAATTGTTATTCATTTAATTTTCAGCCTACGGCACTGGTAAAATTGGGGATACGATGTACGATTCGGATGACGATGACAATGAATTCAATTCGTACCTCGAAACAACCAATGAGTCTCAAAGCTTTGCACAACACACACAACACACCACCGATGTCGAATTCAAGTCGGAGGTGGACGATGATGAGCTCGAGGATGACATCGATTGAGCTGACGATGAAGCGAACGTGTCGTGGGCGATGGCTTCTTCTTCTGCGGATGCTGTCGACGCAGAGGATACATTTAGTTTTACGTTTATTAACGCTTTGTTGGGATTGCCACGCCCATTCGGTTAGGATGGCCCTAATTTCTCATTTGTCGTTTCTTTACACACACACACACACACACACACACACACATACAAGCATTACACAGCTTTGATTTTGTTTGTTTCTCAATGAGACTTGATTAAACTATATATAAGTAAAAAAAACATTTAATATACACATATATATATATATACTTGGCGTTCAGTTTATATTTGTATTTTTGAAGTATATTTTTAAGCGCAAAAGAAATTTAAATTAATGTTCTAATTAAGGCGAAAAACAATTGTATTTTAGTGAAAATATACAAATAATGTCTGTCTTCTTTTTAGTTGTTAAACGATATCTGCTTAAACAAAATGATTAGGAAGCTAACAAATGTTTTAAATGAGAGTTCATCATGAATGTTGTAAATGTAAATGCAACCATTAAGAATATAACATTAATGTACACACCAAATCTTTAAATGACAGCAATAAAGAATGCAAAATATTTTTAGAGCGACAAGTTGCAGTTCAAACTGTAGACAAAAGCATATGAAATATGTTTATTTGCCTAATATTAAACATGATTTAAGTTTTTAATATTAAAACCGTTGTTTCACCCTTCACCTTTTCAAATGAAATTCCCAAGAATCGTTCAGTTAGAAAAACAAACAAATATATTTATATATAAAGCTATATATATATATATATATATAATACATATACCTAAAAATAAATGCAAAAATAATCAACCTACCTATTTAGTAATAACAAACTATTAATGCATCGATATAAATCTAGAATTTATATTTATATATTAACGAAATTACTTCAAAATGAAAACAAATGCATACAAATTAGTAGAAAGTGAAAGAAATGTACATTTAAGAGTCGAGCAGTAGTTGTGTAATAAATTTAAAATACATATTTCATTTTGAAAATGGGATTATCGACAAAGAGCAAATACAAAATGGATAAATGGATAAATATACAACAACAAAAACCAAGTAAATAGGTAATAAAGTGAATACATATTGTAAAATATGATTTAAAAAAGTCAAATATCTATGTAATTCATTGTTTATACATTTTTATTTTGAATTTCAATAATTTATTATAATTTTAGGTCGCATTAAGATGATTCGGGTGACAAATTTGGCTTGCAAGACCAACAATTAAATAAATCAATCAATCAAACTTTGCTAATGTGGCTGCGTGTTAACGGAATGTTTACCTACAGTTCTTGCCAATCTCTATTGTAACTGGTAAATATGTGGAACTTAAAAGATACATAAATAGGCAAAATAACAGTTCAAAAGTCACAACTTCTCCTTTAACCGACAGGATGTCTTATAAAAAAGTATACGATATCCTTTGGCTTAACGCTAAATTAAAGGTGTGTTTTTTCTTGAGGCGTCCTTTTCAAGCAAACCCTTCGTCCAGCATCGTTGTGGCCGTCGATGGTGGACCCAACGGTTCCTGCTGCTGGGCAGCCAAATTGAAGTCATAGTTCATTTGCTGTTCAAAGGGAGGCGTGGGAAATGCATTTGCTGAGAGGTTCATCAGTTCAGGCTGCGGTTGCGCTGGCTTAATTGGCTCCTGACGCTCTTGTCTTATTTGCTGCGGCGATTTGACGTAGTTAATTGGTATTATGCCCGAGCTCTTTCCATTTGTTGACGCCAGGGCCCAGCCAGTGTTGAGGAGCTGAAGAGTCTGTTGAATCTCACGCGGTGCCACCTGAATGCTTTGACCGGCACGCAATGTCAGTTCACTTGGATTGCGGGCCTCGAAATCGTAAACGGCTTGCGTGTGGATTGGTGCGGTCCACTTGGCGGGATCCCGGGCTGTTTGGATTGAACAAATCAAATTGAAGATATAGGCAACAAAACAAAAACAAAATTAAAAACGCGCTTGCTTTATCTATACACTTGCCAGCTTTATCTGGATGAGCTGGGTCAGTGCAAAGTGCTGTGATAAGATAAACAAGACGACGTTCAATGTACGGAAACTAACCTTCCTCCTGCGCTGTATTCGTCACGGTGCCCAGCAACTTCATGATCAGATATGGAGCAGTGAAGATGAAACTAATGAAAGCCAGCACTGGCCAGGGGGATGTGCCCTTGCGTGGTGGACGTGGTGCATTTCCCTGTTGCACATTATTATCGGTGAGAGCTTCAGCGAAAGCCTTTTTAAAAGCTTCTGATGAAGGATCCAAATTCGACAGGCGCAGCCAATAAAGTATTCTAAGTAATGGGGAAGCATAAGTAATTACAATTATTGAAGATTACCAGGGATAACTTACTTTCTGTAAATCCATTTTAAGCCACGAAAGATGGCAAACGATGCCCAGAACTGGCTAAATACGCTACGCAGGCGACCAAAGTTCGCGGCTACGCCAAGTATAGCACGAAAGGAACTTGTTAACGCAAAGAAAGTTGAATCCAGCATTGATGCGATGTTGGCAATGGCAGACACCAACGATTCAATGCTTTGGAAAGCCGGACGGGAACTGGCCTCGGCCATTTGTATAAATCGCTGCTCCGGATCATTCACATTCGATCCGCCGAATCTGTTGTAGGTACCGTAACCGCCGCCAAATCCGCCCATGCCTCCTAATCCTCCCATACTGCCATATCCACCGTAGCCGCCATATCCGCCGAAACCGCCTGCACCGTATCCACCTGTATTGTAGCTGCCAAATCCCATTCCGTATCCACCAGGATTTCCATAGCCCCCATATGAACTCGTCTGCTGGAAGGGCGACTGTGGTACGGGGGGAGGGGCGGCCAGTGATCGCACATTACCATATGGAGTGGTAAGCATAGGCGACTCGTTGATTACAGCACTGCGCAGATTGTTGTTGTCTCCCATGTTTCTGAAGAAAAACTAACTTTCATTTAATGAACTTTGGCCCAGCATTTCAACTTTGATTTTATTTTACCTGTAGACGTAAATTTATTGCCACTTGGATAGCTGTTTACTTATGTGTGTGTGTATGTGTGTAAGTATAATTAAAGTTATCGTTCTTGATAATATGATTCAATATTGCTATTGTTATAAACAACAGCAGTTTTTAATAACTTTTTCTTCGTTTATTTTATAAATCATCGATACTACTGACGATTTCTCCAAATTTCGATAATAATATGTGATATTTTTGTGGCGATAGTTATCGATTGTACAGCAAATGTTTGAATTAACGGTTCGAATTAATGTATTATATTAAAATGAATAAACAATTTATTGGACAATTGAAAAAACATGAGCTATTTTTGGGGGATATTTCGCTCTGCTTATATATTATTTATATTTTACTTTTTTATCTATCTATTTATTGACTGGCCATATTTGTAAAAGGTGGCAACTCAGTTACTTACTATTGAGCTATCAAAAGTATCGAATATAAACAAACCCAGTGTGTTATTGTTTAAGGACGCAGTCAGTCAGATAAATTCATTGAAATAATAATAACAATTTAAATATATATAGTCCAGCCAATATGGCTAACTGCAGAGAGATGTTGCTACGTGAATGGGAGCCACTTACTAACATAATGGAGCTTATTCCAGCCGCTCGACGAGGATTCTTTCCGTCCAATCTGAACATTACTTGTGTCGATGCCATCGAGGATTTCCTGGCGTTGGGCAGCGATGCGGGAATTGTCTTTTGGTATAATCGTCGGTCCGGGGAAATGCAGAAACTTAAGGCGGAGGTAAGCAGTTGGTCACGTTAGCTGTGACTCACATTATAAACTTTGCGTGCTGGTTAATCATTATGTTTTACGGTTCTTCCCCTTCCAACAAAAACACAAAAACAACGTTACCAAAGGTATCTACACGTATTACGTGCGTAAAGATAGTTAATTCCGTTGAATATATGGTTGCCGCCGGTAGCGCTAACGGTCAAGTGAGTGTTTTTCAAATACAAAAGGAGATTCCACTAGACTTGGACTTGGTAGCACCCTGTACACGGAGCAAACCCATCGAACGCTACACTATACGCGACCTGCATCGATGTGTGGTCAGCTGCTGTGAGTGGTCAAAGAATGGCATGAAGCTGTATTCGGGCGACCGACAAGGTGTCGTTGTCCTCACCGAATTCGACTATCAAACGGTGGGTGGAAATATTGAATCCTTTATATTTTCCTATCCTAATACTCTTGATAATCCACAGCACTTGAGCAAATCTCTGGAGATACTCAGCGAAGCCTACGAAATTGTGCAGCTGAGCGTACATCAGAGTTATCTGTTGGTGGCCACTCTATATCGCTGTATAGTGTGCCGTCGTGATGTCCTGACCAATAAGTGGCAAATCACCCAAGTGGGAAGAAAAGATCGCAAACAACTAATCGACTGCGGCGGCGTATTCCTCAAGCAGGCGACAACGCCCGAAAATGTGCCACAAATCATCTGTGGACGTCCTGGGTTGCGCTTTTGGATTGCCGATGCCATTGGCAATGTTTCGAAGACCATAATCTTTAGCGATGCTGTGCTGCAAAGTCCCACCTGGGAGATACCTCTGTTGAATCCCAAGCAACGCAGTCAAATATCCAATGGAGTTGATCCAGTGTCCAGCGGTAGTGAAGCCTTTGTGGCTAGCAGAAACTTTCGTGAGATGAGTTTGTACGACGGACAGGATACTCTATTGGTTACCCATGACGATGCCACATTATACATTCTAAATCTGGAGCGTCTCAAGGTTGAAGCCGTGGCACGAGGCTTTCGTAAAATCCTAGACTTTTGTGTAATTGGCAAAGAGATCTTTGTACTAGAAGGCGAGCGTTCGCTGCTACGATTGGCACCGATGCCCGAGCGTCCCAATAAAACAGCCAAGGTAATATTCAATCCACTGCTGCCGCCTCCGCTGCCCATGCTGGGAGGCTCTCACTACTCCATACTAGAGCTGGAATCACCGCCAGAGATGCAGCCAACGTTAAACAGTGCCGAGGAGTGTTTTGAGCTGCCGCCCATAGAAAATCTCGACTTGAATGTGCCCATTGAGCTGGCCGTTGAGTCGCCGTTGACACAGCAGAATCGTCGTTTGGATATCTTTCAACGCATTGGTGAGATGGACTTTGATCAATCCATTCTGCATACGAGTGGCACAGTGGCCCATAGGAAGCGCAAAATATCGCTGGGTAAACAAAGCGCTGCTCCCCGAGGCATAGTGGAGATCGGACAAGAGACGCATGAACATAAGCTGCCGATGACAAGTGCAGCAACGCTTATGGATGCCAGTTACTGCCAAATGGAGAAGTAAGCATACATATATCATAATCAGTGTTGTGTTTCCCATAATCATTTGTATCTTTTGGTTGCAGCAACGGTTTGGCCTCACCATTGGATATTAAAGCTGCTTTCATACAGCATTTGCCCGATGTGATGACTCCCACAACATTGCAGAAGACGATTGCAGAAAAGGCTAAGACATTGGCAGCCGAACTGGATTTACCAGAAGTGCATTTAGCTCCTGTCAATGTAGAGGAGTTATGCGCCTCACGGTCTCCTCAATTGCGGGAATCCTTGATCAACTGTTATCCCACTAGTCATGAGACGGCCGGAGTGCAGACCACGCCACGCAAGAACCCGGAAATAGACAGTGCCGAAGATTATATGACTGGACAGCCTGTTGATGGTATTTGTGCGGCGGGCAGTTCAAAGGCCACGATGACGCCTCTGAAATTTGTGGAATCTCAACCAAAGTGCGCCGAATCACCCAAACAGGAATATACAAGTTTTCTACCTGATTTCCGATGCGCAGGCGATCCATTTATTAAGCAGGAAGAGCAACCTGCAACAGCTGATTCGAATACCTCCAGTGAATGGGAGTTCTTGGATAACTGAATCTACTGGAGTCCAGTATTATCAATACATTCTTTATGTGAAAATAAGTTTAGTATAACTTAAGCTTGTATTGACGTGCACAGTTGAATTTTGTTTTGTTCTGTTTTAATTGATTTTAATATGTTTCTTTTTGTTTTTTCATTTTGTTCTGTGTCAACAAATTGTGTGCTCCAAATTGTGATTATTATGTGTTAGTGTTATTAAATTAAAGCTTATCGTAATAAATATTAGGTCTCAATAATAATATAATAATGTAATCCAAGTCTACGGTTTTAACCACATCTGTAAAATGCACTTTACTCATTTTTATTATATCCTAAGTTGCCTGTAATAGATTACTGCATGTAAGCCTAAGATCGTTTTACATAATTGAATAAAAATAATATATATAATTGTACAACAGACGCAGGAAGTGAATAGCCGTTGATAAATACCACACACATGACTTGTCACAAGCATGTGTAGTTTTTCTTATATCGATAGTTTTGCATGTGAGGGAAACGAGACGCCCACAAAACAAAAAAAAAAACATTAGCCACTGCATATCACATGAGAGATTAGTGTGGCGAACCCTTAAAGACTTACAGATTATTATTATACTCGTGCTATGTTTTAAAGACCAGATAAACTAAACAGCCCTTTACAATTAGACATTATTATTGTCAATTTATAGTGTTTTGCATGAAATTCAATTAAGTTATGCTTAAAACCTGTTGGATTGTTTACATGGAAATTACTAGAAACGTTGATTCATAGGCACTTAAGGGAACTATCCCATTCCTCAGTCCAAAGTGTAATTTGAGAGCAGCTCGCAGTCAATTGGCTACAATAATGGAAAGTTTTTGCAGTGGGCTTCATGAACTTAAGTATGTGCATGCATCTAGAATTTTCGAGGAGCAAAACAAAGTTTTGCATGATTGACAACCTTGAAAAAAACTAGAGACAAACAAACTGAAAACCCACTCGCATTTCAGCATCAAAATCATAACAAAAAAATTGACGCACTTAAAAGTTTTCACAACTGAACCAAGTCATTGATTGAAATAGAATTATACAAATGAATATCTGCATACTTATAGTGGATGAATAGAGAGCTTTGCTCTCGAGATTAAAGAATTCACTCAATAAAGCCGAGAAAACAGGGAAATTATCTAGGTGTTCACTTGTTGCTTGATTACTTTGATGAGCGACTTGTTCTCTCTGCATTTTTCAAGCGTTAACAGGTCCATGCCGATATATATGAGTTGTCTAGCCATGTAAATTCAATTTCATGTTGTTGAAGTCAAACAATTTACTTAATATATGTCAATCGTGTATGTTTTGAGGGTAAAACTATATACAGATTGTTATATATGTCGAAGAAATAGAGGAATAAAACGTTTGAAATCTCTTTCTTCAGCATTGCAAGAGCCAAGTTCCTGAATTATGTTCATGAAATTACTTTGTACCAAATGGTAGGGAAAGATAATTAAAGGTGTACCAAGCTATTATATGTACCAAATAATATTTGTTCTATTTTAAACTTCATTTATTTATTTAATACGTTTAATTTGTATTTATTTAATATCAATATATCTAATTTTTTATTAAAATTATGAAAGCTTTAAATTAAATACAGAAAGCTCCGTAAAAACTAAATGAAAATTAATTTATTTTATTGTAACCTATAACATCGATAATATTTAGAAACCATTTTTAAAATGCTCTAATTTCACATATGTATATGAATAAATGCTGAAACTCTAAACTCGCTTTAATACAAAAAATTTACCATTAGAAATAATGTACCAAAAAATGTACCAACTTTGGTACAAATATACCAAATGTGGTAACTTTTACTCATCCAAAATATATATGTAGTTATATTGTGATCCAAAGCTTTAATCATATTCTGGACTCAACTAAAACTGACAGATACACACACACACACACACGCAGGCATGTACCTAACGTACGCTCTCTTGCCGCCTTTGGCTCTCTGCGCGCCAAAGCCGGCAAATTGTCAGTTCAATACTCTTGACAGAACAAAGAGTTCGCTGAGAGGCGAAATGGCGCTGCGGCAAATAAAAGCGGCCCGCATTTCGCTCTTGTTCTCATTAGACTGCGAACATTTGATTGGAACAGATCTCAGGCAATAAATATCGCGTCAAAATCAGCAGCGGCTGAACAAAAAGTGTGAGGTAGGCAGCAAAAAATTCCTGTAACAAAACAAACCGCAAGATAAATTGTATAAACAAAAAGAAAATAGTGTTGGTCGTGAAGGGAAAAACAATTGAATTGTTTCAAAAATATATACGAACGTAAAGAATATACATACAACTATCGAAAATGAAGCCAACCAAGAACTCAACGCTGGAAATCATCTCGGACAAGGTACACGTGGACGATGATTTCATTGAGACGGACTACGAATATCAGACATCGCATGTTAAACGCAGCACCACTGGAAAATTGCAGGTAAGCTCGCAGTTCCTTCTCCCTTCCCCCTTCGCAGTCATTATTAGACCATCCGTAATTGATATAAGCCGAGGGGGAGAACTTAATAATAGCAACAGTTGCATGAGGATTTAATAAGACTGAGGATCGATTTAAATAGCTAGAAAGTCTGACCTTCATATTAAACTAGGCGCATAGTGTTCTCTACCATTAAATGGATTGTCATGACACTCTAATGTACACGTATGTTCGTTAGAACTCTCCGTTGATTAGAAAATGTGACGGAGCCGTAAATATTGATATACTCATCAAATATATTATGGTGATAGACCAAAAATTCATTATAATCCGTCTGGTTGGAAAAGTGTGTGTGCGTGGGTGGCGATTTTAATTTATTGATTCTCATACACATTATCCGAAACAGCTGATAAAGCAACCGCGAAAGCATGATAATTGCCCATTCCCACTTATGCACACACACACACAAGGCACACATACATACATGTAAATATGAACATATTCCCATCAGGGATGCCAAAAATATATACATCAAGCTATATCAACGAAGCCAGATAAAAGCTATAATACTATATATATAAGAAAAGCTAGACAATGTTCAGGTAATCCAGCTAAAAAGCTATACTAGTTTATTGGTTGTTTGGTATACTCTAGGTCCATTTATATTGGTCAAATGAATGTTACTTTTATAAGTCGGTAACTCTGAACCCATAAAGCATACATGAATGCATTTTATATTCTGGATCAGTAACATAAAAAGCAGCACTAAACAGTCTCCATATATTGTCTATTATGTTAATTTAATGTTCAATATAGCTAGAATTCCCGCCAGCCGCTACGTATAATCAAGAGCTAGCGAAAAAAAAGCTAAACTGCCATCACTGCTTCCCATATCCCACTTTGGTGGCGTGATTTCCTCGACAATGCGCAGGCGTCATTTTATAACTTGTAACTCGCATTGCAATTTGAATAACTCGTGTTTGGTTTCTAAATTTGATATTTGTTACCTAATCAGTTAAGTTTTGTTTGTAAATACAAACTGTGTCTCTGTTTACCGCAGTTTAAGCTGCCCGCAGTTATTATTTGACACCACTTGATGCTCTTCCTTTGTTCAAGGTCAATGTTAAGGCCTCCGTGCCAGCTGATAAGTCCAAGAGCAGCACTAAGGGTAGTTCTATGCAAAGAGCAGGTCTCTGATACTCTTAACTAAGTTCCACTAATTGTTGAGGAAGTCTCCACATTTGTACATTTGTTTATTGTCATATTTGTTAGGTCCGCTTTTCAAAATGGTACATACAGAAGTTTATTGAGTCGTTATATTAACAATAACATATCTGCTGGAGTCTATTCGTATATGACAACCTGTTGAATTACAATATATCAATTATGTATCTGACATATCGAGATAGAAACTATCGATGGTAAACACTTGGTACCAATTTAGGTACGATATTTCTTTAAGAACCATTTGTTACAGAAGTGTACCAAGTTTTGTATTCTTCATATATAGAAATGTACAATTTTTCAATGACGGCAAATGTACCAAATGTGTACGACTAATTAAACTTTTCTCTATCGACAGCTGTTGCCATTTGTGTTATAATTCGTAATCAGAACAGCTGGCCGGAGTCGTTATAGGCAAGCATGTCTGTTTCCAGGCAGACTAGTTTCTGATACTTCTTCTATTTTAAGATTGCATAAGATAGAACATAGAACAATCGCCAGACAAAAGATGAAAGAAAGTTTTTATTTCTTTTGTCATGAACTTGATCGTATGATGCTTCTCAGATCGAAATGTTGTCCGCATATGCTAAATAGTGTGATTTTCACAAGTCATTATTAATTAGCCGGCAAATGGCAACAACAAGTGTGGACTTTGAATCAACACGTTTATAAATTATTTATATCATTACATACATATTTATAAGCATTCGGCAACTAATGAACATGCTACCAGACCACACAGATCACCAAATACCGAACACCTGCACTGACAAATCTGATACTAAACTGGATCTCATCACATGGACAGTTGAATACACTTTTCTTTTAGTAACAGTAATCGACAGGTTATACCAGATTCGGTTATTCTTTGAAGCAATTAAAATAGAAAGAAATGAAGAGGGCATGACTACGAGATACCATATGAGTTGGCGCTTATAAGTCGGACAGGACTAATACTGTCTCTTGATATAGATCAGGAATATATTTCAGTGATAAAGATACCTCCTTGTGGCTGTTACATACATTTGCACACAACGATTATACCCATTATGCTAATTTTTTATGGTACAAAAATCCCGCGATAAGGAAAGTTCTTTAATTATTTGGTGGTCACGTCTAACTTATCGGTATGATAAGGAATTTCGCCAGAGCCGTAACATTTGCGGATCAGTTCTTGGCATAGGCCAGGAATTCACAACTGTTAACTGATAATAGATAACAGATATAACCCTCTTCCTTATCACTTGCAGGTGCACCCGCAGACGACGGCACTAAAGATACGGACAGCTCGCCAGGTGCCCAAGCTGGGAGTTATGCTCGTGGGCTGGGGTGGCAACAATGGCTCCACATTGACCGCTGCCCTGGAGGCCAATCGTCGCCAGCTGCAGTGGCGCCAGAAGTCCGGTGTGCAACAAGCCAACTGGTTTGGTTCCATCACTCAGGCGTCAACGGTCTTCATTGGCTCCGATGAGACGGGCAGTGATGTGTTTGTGCCGATGAAGGAGCTGCTGCCAATGGTGGAACCCAACGACATTGTTGTAGATGGCTGGGACATAAGTGGTTATAATTTGGGCGACGCCATGCGACGTGCCGAGGTATTGGATGTCTCCTTGCAGGATCAGCTATACGATCATCTGTCGTCTCTAAAGCCGCGTCCTTCTATCTATGATCCGGACTTTATTGCCGCCAATCAGTTGGATCGTGCCGATAATCTAATCAAAGGCACCAAGTTGGAGCAGTACGAGCAGGTGCGTCGAGATATACGCGACTTCAAGCAACGCAGCGGCGTCGAGACAGTCATTGTACTCTGGACAGCAAACACGGAGCGCTTCTGTGATGTGAAGCCAGGTCTGAATAACACCAGCAAGGAGCTGCTGGCATCGTTGCAGGCCAATAAGGCGGAAGTGTCGCCATCGACCATCTTTGCCATGGCCAGTATTGCCGAAGGCGTAAGTACATACATACATAGTTCGCTAATAGGGATGGGTATCGATTAAATGGTATTGATATTGACATTGGCAAAAATAGCACAGCATTTATATCGATATATCAAGAATAGATATCGATAAGATCGATATTACTTAGTTTATGGTACAAATATAAAATCACATCAATATTGAAGGGAAAATGTTATCAATGAATGAGATTACCGAAATGAATGATTACAGTATATGCTTAATTTGGCATAAAGTAAATAGAAATCTACAATTGTTAAAAGATAACGAACAGATGATTTTCTATGGATTAAACAGATCAATTCGTATTTAGTAATAATTATGCCATGAACAAAAACAAAGAGAATAGAACTGATAACAGACAAAGTCGAGGTGAATTAATTTAAATAGAAAAGGCAAGTTTGAGTACGTTAACTTGTGGTAATTCCAGCCTATGACTGATAACCCATTAAATAGTATATTGTTTTTAAATAAAAAGCAATTCTCTGTATCAATATCAATATCTATTTTATCATATCTCTACCTAATTTCTATAACCTTTGGTTTGCCAAGCAACTTATTCAGTTTTTGCTTTCTTGCAGTGCACATACATCAATGGATCGCCGCAGAATACATTTGTGCCGGGACTGATGGATCTGGCGGAGGAGAAGCAGGTCTTTATTGCCGGCGATGACTTCAAGTCGGGCCAGACCAAGATCAAGTCCGTGCTGGTTGACTTCCTGGTTGGTGCCGGCATCAAGCCCGTTTCCATTGTCAGCTACAATCATTTGGGCAACAACGATGGCAAGAATCTCTCAGCTCCCCAGCAGTTCCGCTCCAAGGAGATATCCAAGAGCAATGTGGTCGACGACATGGTTGCCTCAAATAATTTGCTGTATAAACCCAACGAGCATCCCGATCATGTGGTCGTCATTAAGTATGTACCCTATGTGCGCGACAGTAAGCGTGCCATGGACGAGTATACGTCCGAGATTATGATGGGCGGCCACAACACACTGGTCATTCACAATACCTGCGAGGATTCCCTGCTGGCCACACCCCTCATTCTGGATCTGGTTATTCTTGGAGAGCTTAGCTCTCGCATTCAACTGCGCAGCGCGGATCGCGAGACAGCTCCTTGGGTGCCTTTTAAGCCAGTGCTCTCGCTGCTGAGCTATCTCACCAAGGCGCCGCTAGTTCCGCGTGGCTCCCAGGTGGTCAACTCGCTCTTCCGCCAGCGTGCCGCTATCGAGAACATTCTGCGTGGTTGCATTGGCCTGGCGCCCATATCGCATCTAACCTTGGAGCAACGGGTATAAACGAAACCTTATATACATTCGCCTTGAACAACTTAATCTAATATCATTCTAATTCTTGCAGTTCGACTTCACCAGCATCACAAATGAACCGCCACAGAAGAAGGTCAAGCTGTTGGGTCAACCCTGTGCCGTGGAGTCCAACTCCAACTCCAAACTGCATGCCAATGGACACACCAATGGTACCAATGGCACCAAGTTGGCCGCCAATGGAAATGGCCACTGAGGCCAGATCATAATGCCAAGCGCTAATTGAAAATAAAACAACTAGTAGTATATATACATGTATATGAATGCATATATTTATCTGAACATATATTTGTATTTGCTAAATTACAAAACTAGCATTAGGTTACGATTATCAAATAAAATTCAAACTAAAAGCCAAATTGCAGAGCTAAAGTTTCAGTTGAATATTATACCGCTTAAACAATGCTGTTTAATACTAGTACTGGGCTGAAAGAAAGAGAGATGTGCGATGATTTCACATTCATCTGACTACTTACGTATATGTATCTCTCTATATATCTATTATCTATAATATTTCACATTTCAGCCATATGGTAATTACGTACATATATGTTTTGTTTATGTATACAAAATACTCAAACGTAATACATAGTATGCATGTTTAACAACTTAAAAGATACCCTGTCCACACACACATGCATATGCCAACACTGTTAACACAAGAAAGCTATGAACGCTAGGTGGCGCTAGTGAATAGTTTATTGAATTATTTGTTGTGCTTAGATAGAGTAGAAAGAAAACATGGAAAAGTTTCTTTTTTTTATTATAATTCATGTAAATAATAGAGAATTTTAAGATTCAACTAAAAACTGCTATAAATGCTGTGAAACAACCTGGGATTTACTGTCTCTAGTTTGTAAAGTATCACAGAGCGATGTATTTAAAGAAGTAAACAGTCTTATGATGATGATTAAAAATACAATATATACTTTATAAGGTAAGAGATGTTTTAGACTAACAGATACAGCTATAGTTTTACTTTTTGTCAATTTGTAGTCAAAATAATATTGTGAACGTGTAATATTATACTACAAGCAATACGATTTCTGGCTTAAGCCTAGAAGTATGCTTGTAAAAATTCAAAGTGATTCTAAAAATCATAACAAAGAGTGAGCATAAAATTGGAGCTCTGGTAAATATTCAAATATTGAAATTACATTTATTAATATTAGCTAAGCTATAAAACCATATTTAAATTAAAATTTTATTTATCTTTAGAAAGGTATTATAATTAGAGGGTATTTTATTGTTGTAAGCAAACTATTCTCTCAGTTATTAAGTTATTCTGATGAAAACTAGCAGAGGTGCGTCCTTTTGCTGTAAACAGTACATTTCTCGGAATTACTCAGATTTTATAACTATATTATACAGTTTCTATAGACACAATTAAGGCGTTATAACTCAATCGATTCATTACCTAATGTTAAAACATTTGTTTCCCATCTACAGGACTCTGCAAGGGTATTAAACAATTAACACGCCGATGTTAACTATTCTTTCTTGTTTATAGTTATATTTCTTTTTAAATTAAAGAATATGGTTCATAATTAATTATTTTATTAATACCTGTTTCTAAAATATTGTCAATTAAAGTTTGTCGTCAATATAATAATATGAAATAAAAGTTAATATAATTGAAAAACAATTTAAGAAAATGATTTAAGTTTGAGGTTTGATTAAGAAGACTTTATTCTCTTGGGATACCAAAGTATAATGGCGTAAATATAAATATTCAATACCTTGCCTCGTTATACCAAAAAGTTGTTAAGCCGAAGCTAGAACAAAGTCTTACCAATACCGAATAATAGTTAATGGTTCTTCAGATCTGGCTAACCACTCCATAATGAGGACTTCTCATGGTGACAGCGTAATTTCTTGCTGCAAATAAACATTGTTTGCTGGATGGATAATAAGAAGATGGGTTTATTATTCGACAACAATAGAAAGTATATGACTAAAAGGAGACGTGATGAAGATAAAAGATTATGTATTTGTGGTCTGATCAAATATGCAAATACAAGACTAAATAGATTTAACAATATCATAATTCACCGCGCCTCTTTATTACATATTTGGTGACTTAATAATGAGACTTAAATGTCAGTATAATACAAGTTCACAATAATAAATCATAAACAGAGTTTGGAGGTCATTTGTTGTGGTATCATCAGCTAATGGAATGTTACTCATACTATATGCATGGAGTGTCGAGGCACCTTTGATAACCATAGCTTTGATTGATAAGTGCATCGAATTAAACATCACTATGACCATAATTATTGGTTTCCTGAGGCTTTGTCCTAATTCCCTTACACTCACTCACAGGGCTCAAAGCACTCGAACCTCTTTTGTTTTCCGGTAACAATTAATTAAGCGACAATAACAAAAGTCCAACAATTGAAGGGATTCGATAGCACTTAATTGAATGCTTCAATGTTTATTGAAACATTTAGATACGGTTGTAGTAGTATATGGAAGTATGTATCTGCATATGTACAACATAGATACATATGTATGTATCTGTGCTCGTCCAAAAGGCGTAGCTCTCTGACTACAAAAAAAAAAGGCTTGGCGTGTCAAATAGACAGTTCCTGTGACTCTATGTGTATGTGTGTGTGTGTGGACGAGCATAAATTTCGTCAAACAGGTAAAGGTGTGTCCCCAGCACATTTCCCATTACGTTCTGCAGGTTTTGCCATAATTTCGACTCGAACAAGGAACTGAAACTATTCCTCGCGTGTAAAAATGTCAAAGGCTGGACATAGTAGAAACACATATGTATACACACATACACAAATCACACACGTGTCTGTTTGGCCACAAGATTGCTAGCCAACTCTTTGGCCAAGTTTGCTAACGCGGCCTTGATTCGGTTTTTTATTCATTGACACGTGCAATGTAAATTTTCTAACTTTGAATTAATTGAAATTACTCTCAACTTGTGTTTAACCTTTGTTTAGCTACACCTACAATGTCTTAATGTGGCACAGCATTGGAACTCGAAACTCGAGATCTATCGATGATGATGATGATGCCTTAGAAGTGTGCCTTTAATCATCCGTAGTAACTATATTTGAAAATGATAATATATAAATACCCTAGAAACATAAATGTATTTAGAAAGTATTTAATTTTTTAAGTAGGTTTCGTTTATAACCAATAAAGTCGTTAAATATTCTTGCTATATTTATTCTTGCCTATCTTCTTTCTAAACATGTGACTCAATTTCAATATTTATGATACTTAAGATATGATTTATTATTATACGTATGTTTAGCGCGTCTATAAACATATTTCTTCTTCTACAATTGCGTCCTTCTTGTTTTATTGCATATTATTACAATTAAAATTGTGAGTAATTTTTAATGACTTTACAATTTGGCAGGCAATTAGACCCACACGTAGAATTCGGTTTTATTTCGCCAAAAAACGGGGAATCACATAGAGGGTATCACATAGTCGAAGATAATTGACTATGTGATACCCTTTAACAAGATCCTCTTCTACTAATATGCAGACTTTGTTTTGAAAAGATACATTAAATTACATATTCTCTTCTATAACAAGTTGTGTGCATTCTACAATTGTTAGGTTACTTTAATTAATCTTATTTGTTTAAAATATGCTCTTTACTACCTGTTAACTAGTTACAGAGTATTTAAACTTTATACTTTTTTGATAATTCGTAATCAATCGATAAAATTTAACACTTGTTTTAGTAGCACCAAAAATTATTCTTATCAAATCTTAGGCAGACATATTTGTGACTCAACTGCAAGCTGCTCAACGAGACGATACCTTCGATCGGTGAGTTAGAGTATTAGTATTTTTTATAATCAATATAAAAAAAATAATAAAAATAAAAATAGACCGTGGGCCCATATCAAACAATATAGCGAACTTAACAATGATTTGAAAATTGATAAAGGTCGGTAGAAACTATATAGTGGACGCAAGCATGAGTTGAATCCGTTGGTTTATCTTATCAGTTGCGTTTATCTTATGTCGAAACTTTTATACTACTTATAGCAATGATAGTAGTGCTAGAGCGACAGCGCAGTCAGCGTCGCCGTCGCCGTCGACGTTGTTCTTTCAACCCATTTGGCATTCTGTGTTGGATTTCAATTTCAATTTCAGTTGCGAGTTTCGTTGCGTTGCGTGCGGTTTGTCGGTCGTTTTGAGTCGTCACATTGCGTATACGAAGCGTGATCCCTTGTGCCGGCTGCAGTTTTGAGTTTAAACCGCCAAAAACTGTACTGCATTTAATAGATAATTAAATAAATATCTGAATGTCTTGCGATTTCGTTTGACTTAATCGTTTCGAGTCGCAACTTAATATAGTCTTTGTTTTTTTGTTTTTAATTATCTTTGGCGTGATTAGATTCTGGCCATTTGCAGTGGTAACTGGTAGGTGAATTTTGAATGATAATAATAAAAAATATTGAAAATGAAGAGTATAATAAAACGAAGCAATTGAATGTATCTAAATGATTAGTACAACTTTCTTGCAAATGGAATGAAAGTTTAATTAATAAACGAACTATCTAATTTGTAGTATAACGTATCCAAGAATTCTTCAAATATTCAATACCTTGCCTCGTTATACCAAAAAGTCGTTAAGCCGCAGCTAGAACAAAGTCTAACTAATACCGAATAATAGTTAATGGTTCTTCAAATCTGGCTAACCACTCCATAACGAGGACTTCTTATGGCGATAACGTAAATTCTTGCTGCAAATAAACATCGTTTGCTGTATCAATTATCTATTGATTGGTTTATTATTCGACAGCAATAGAAATTATATGTTTAAAAGGAGACATGATGAAGTTCATATAGTATGTATTTGTGGTCATATCAAGTATGCAAATACAAGACTAAATAGATTAAACAATCGCATCTTTGTAACACATTTAGTTCCTTAATAATGATACTCTATTTGCAAGGGTAAAACAAACGGTGTAATAAATCTCTTGTCAGCATAGCTTGATAAATATTATACTTATAGTATGTGCCTAGAGATGATGGAACTTTAGGTGTGTATAATCAATCACGATACTCATACACTTGGCATTTAAATGTGATTAGATAGTGAGAAATACCTTTTAAAACCTTTGTAACACGCCTTGACCATCTGAAGAATCAGTCGAAGCGTTGGATACGTTTGTGCATACATATTGTTACCATCACTAACCCCAATAGATAACATCGATTGATAAGAGCAAAACATGTAAAGCAACAACGAACAAGTCTACAAATCGAGGTGTCGGGAAACCTCTGTCGGAAGACCCGTCTAAAATATAACTGGGCTCGTACAACCTGTGCTAGCCAGTCATGGCCCTAGGGTAGATATGGGAACTTAATAAGGCGCCTGATAAGCAGTCATATATAGTATTACGAACAGTGACAGAGTTCCTGGGTTGCCATTAATCATTGTGACGCAGAGGAAGCCAATGGCATGAGTCAGAGTGTAATGTCTCTATCTGTATATCTGGTACTATCTATCTATCTACATATTTGGTACACCTTGCCACCTTGATTAGTGTGGGCTTACCACGGACTTTGACAAACGACCGACATGGCCAAGACCCCGCCCTGGACGCGGCATTAACATGGCTTCATCGAAGCGATATCGCGATAAATGATAACTCGCAAGTCTGTTTACTTTTTGATATATGTATGTATGTAAGTAGTATAAATAGTACTCGTATATTAAATAATGTTACGTTCCCAAAGTCGCGTAGACAAATGGCAATCATTCAATTATGGAAATGAATGAAAATAAAAAAGAAAATTATGTTAAGGTTAGTTTCGTACACAATTCCCAACATTTGTGAGTAAATCGCAATGGATTTGTTCAATCAATTGATGGAAAAACAACATCTGGTACGTGTTCAGAGCAATGCATTGATGCATTTTAAATGCATATTGTATGTATTTTTTTTTTGCCATAAGCATGTCGATTGACCCATTTCCTACTCCCTTGGGGAATAGGTTCTTTGATATTTATTATAACAGCTTGCTAACTTTCTCATGCTTAATTAGCAGCAATTACTAATCCAATTATTCCTATTATTGCATCAGACAAATTACACACGTTTCCACAAAACAGGCATACATATTCTTTATAGAATTTTACATTAGCTTTAATGTATTTTTTATATATTCGGTCAATTTTTGCAAACTTTTAAAGTGTATTCCATTTGTAAAACAGTTTGTTAAGATCCTCAGCTTCTCACATTAACATAGAAGTATAGATGTTTATGAAATTGGGTGCTAGACGACTCGAGATCAATTTATTACCAAAAGGCAAGGATCTAGGCTTGGTATACAGGATATGCCAATCTCCCTCATCAGTACCATTTAGCTTACCCAAAGATCCAAGCTTGTTCTCTATGTTGGCCTGTTAGAATCAGTTGAGAATTCTAAGGCAGCAACATATAAACAAGCCGATCAGTCGAGCTTCGAACTCTGTGCAGATCTTCAAAGAAAAGAATTTTCATTATAATGGGATTTACGTATATCGCTTGAAGTCGATGTTGCTTGTATCGTGAGTGGGTAGCTTGCGATAGTCTGGCAACACTGGACTGCGGCTGTTGATTGTTTATGTTTAGCGCCACAGCGCCATGCTTCTTTTCGTTCATTATATCGTCGCCGCGGCGCAGCGGCTGCGCTGCTACTGCGCTGCGACGCATCTGCTGCGCTGCATAAATTTGTTTCCTGAATAACTTCTGAGTTCAATATCCGATCGTAATGAAATTTGTAACGCACATTGGAAGTAGAATACTTACCATGTGTGCCAAATCTCAAGTCTCTAGCTATAAAACTGCTCTTGTTATAAGCTTTTTCCAATTGTGGGTGAAGGGGGCGTGGCATCGCGACGAAATTTTCAGAACACATTAAGCCCAAGCTGTTTATTATGTGTGTCAAATCTCAAGTCTCTAGCTTTAACATTGCTTATGTTATGGTGATTTTTCTAATTTTATAACAAACAGGGATTGCAGGGATCAGCAACCTACATTCCAAATTTGAAGTCTCTAGCTCTTAGAGTTGCTGAGATCCACGCGTTCATACAGACGGACGGACAGACAGACGGACGGACAGACGGACAGACAGACGGACGGACAGACAGACAAACAGATAGTTGTCAATCGACTCGGCTATTGATACTAATCAAGAATATATATAGACTTTATAGGGTCGGAGATGCTTCCTTCTGCCTGTTACATACATGCACACAAATTTATTATACCGCTATTGCCCATTTTTAATGGGCACAGGGTATAAAAACGCATGAAAGTTAAGCTTATTATTTGTTTATTTGCATGATTAATTTGATTCTATATATGTAGTACAATTAATTATACTAATATTTAATTTATAAAGAATAGATATTACTATTCAATTCAGTGCATTTTGTGTCAAATATTTGAAATTTTAGTCTCGTACCGGTTTGCATCCTTGGTTAACATATAATTTTGAAAATCACTCCTAAGCTATAAATTCGCTTTCATTAATTCTTATTAAATTCAAAAGATTGGTACAAGCTAAGATTGTTTGACCAAATATTTACCCTGTATGTAGAAGTTATTTACAATATGAAAACTATGGCCAAAACTAAAGCTTTCTCTCAATTTCCCACAACAACTAGATAAGTTTAAAATTTAATTACTTTCGCATGTAGTACTAGTAACAACTATACTTATGTATCATAAGTATATGTACATTAGGTCGAGTTATTTCGCAATTCGTGTTTGAAAATTGCGTGCATATTTATACTAACATATCTCAGATTCTTTATCAGGATTATACATACTATTTACGATCGCGACACATTTGTGGCCAATAGTATAAATTGAGCGAAATAATCGCTAGAATTTAAATTGGTTTCATTGTGTAATTTAGTGTGTTAGAAAATAAAATTTCCCTCTAAATAATTGTAGCGTCAACGGTAACATGCAATTATAATAGATGATCGCAGTGCAAGCTACATGTTAAATATCTATTACAATATTTAACTATGTTCCCAAATTTTTTAACAACTAATATACGAATTGTTTTTCAGTTTCAGTTGAGAATAAATAGTGAATCAACATGGATACAGTTAAAGAAATGGAGCAAAATAATAAATTCATAGTTAAGTATCGTCAGCAGTATTACGATATATCCAAATTTATGCACAAGCATCCGGGAGGCATTGCCACGCTCAAGGGATTGAATGAGTCAGATATGACAGCTAGATTCATGAAGGCACCGCCACATTCCGATGCAGCAATGTATTTGATGAGGGAATACAAGGTGGCCCCATCGGAATATGAAACCAGCCGAAAGATGAAGGAACAACGTCCGCCCAAATCAGCTGAGAATGGAGTTGAGTTGCTCCAACAACCAAAAGAGTCAGAAGACAGTAACAACAATCATTTGGACGAAAGCATGGAGGTAAGACAAATACATATTCAAACAAAACAACACCAATGCTGATAAGAAAGCACATTTTTGTCGTTTGCAGTTAACGTATATTTTTTTTATTATTTTTTTGTGATTAGTGTTGTCCGTGTAGACCACAATTTTATAGATTCTTCATGCTCGATTAAAAAATAGAAATACTTATAACACAAAAACGACTAGTGATAGTTCGACACCTTAATTGATAAA
The DNA here is from genome assembly GCA_958299025.2 of Drosophila histrio. NCBI lineage: Eukaryota > Metazoa > Arthropoda > Insecta > Diptera > Drosophilidae > Drosophila > Drosophila histrio. The sequence continues at coordinate 7,657,991 of OY729167.1, forward strand.
CAATACTATACGTCTTATGTTGAGATAGATATAGGTTCCCAGTAATTCATCTAGAAGCCTTTTAACTTTTTGTTTTGTACTTTCAACTTGCCGTAACTTGTATTAAAGATTTCGCGATTTAGTTGCTTTCACATAAACCTTGGCCTTTGAATAGACACGTATCTCATCCTCGGCAGCTGTCAGCTCTTTTTCAATTTCGTTTTTACGCAAACGCACACGCAATGTCTGAGCACTCATGGGCATGTGATTCAGTTCATAGATGAGCGCATCAAAGCCTAAAGGTAGATTTCAATTGAAAATATGTTGGCACATAAATAGATGGAAGCTTACGCTGTTTGGCATTAGCGAGAGCTGCTTGGCGTTCCGGTTCGCCGAGCAATACATGGCCACGGGGACAGTCGGGATCACGAGCCTCAATACGCCCCTTGGCTTCGGCCTTATCACGCTTTTCCTTTTCCAAATAGCGTGGCAGACGCAGTTCATCACGTGCTGCGAAAGAATCGCTGCAGTTAGCACAAGGGATATACATACAGAGATTATATAGAATGCTCACAGCCAAGCTTGTGTTCGCGACGCTTAGACTTAGTGGTTGCATTTGAAGCCATGCTATTGATTGTGGCACGACTGCGTGCACTGAGTGGTCCCTCCTCCTCATCGGCGTTGTCTGTGGACAAGTTATTCAAGACAGGCATGGCCATTGCCTCGTTATCATCTATATTAATCTGATTGTATTTAGAGCGAGCAGACAGAGGCTGATCATTGTCATCATCGTATTGATTATAGTTCCTGTAGTTATCATCATAATCGTCGCCTGTATCAATGCATAAGTTGCGTCCGTGACTCAACACTGATTTGCTATCAAAGTTGCATCTGTAATTAAAACAAATTAGAAGTGCTGGTGGCTGTAAAATGAATACCAAAATGTCACTTACTTCTTTAGGGCATTGGTAAGATACAGTTCATCCATTATATCCTCTGTTTGTATACCAATGCTTGTTGAGCTGCGTTCGGTGCCACAAGACTGACAACGTTCAGATAATTGCTGTTCTGACTCTGAAGGATTTAGGCGAACTTTCTCAGAAGGTGCATAATCATCTGAAGGGTCAGAAGATACTTCTTGATTATTCAGGCTGTATTGTGAGCGTGAGTTGATTGGGTTATTTTCATGTTGTCTTGGCATTGCCAGGTTCTCTGCTTGGCAACGTTTGAGATCATGTGTCTCGGATGGAGTGCGTCGTAGTGCTGGCATCCATTTTGGACGCACAGTTTCCTTTGCCGCAAGCTTCTCTGTCGTTGCCTTTTCCAGGGAACGCAAGCTCTTTTTGTTTTCCTTAAGGAAATCACGGCTCTGTGTTACGCCTACAAACAAACAAACCAAAACAAAGCGTATAAACATTTCTGAGCGGTTGTCATGGATGTGTGGACAAACTAAATACTTACGCGGCACAGAAAACATGCCCTTTAACGTTGGTATTGGGCGTATTGAGGTGTTCGACATTTTGTTCGCTGAATCTTGGCTAAGATATACTATTTGTGTGGAAACAAATTTATTGGAAATTTTAAATGTTGTTGTGTTTGTCAGCCGTACAAAAACAGAGTGAACACAATTAACTTGTTCAAATGGCAACTTTGAAGTGAACCCAACCAGCTGCTCGATACGCCAACTTTTGATTGTTTAGAATTATCGATAGGTCGATATTGAAAATGATTTGGGTGTTGCCACCTTTTAGAGTAGTCATAAATCGTTATTTTTTGAAATTTACAGCACCTTGTGGACTGGTCAAAAGCAATGCTGCCTCAAATTGCCAGCATAACAAAATACTACGACGAATGGGTACATAAGCCAGTGGACAGGCCGCTACGTCTGTTTGGACCTTGGTATTTGGAAATGTGCACAAAGACACCATGGTGGGTCGTGCCATTGTTTTGGATACCAGTTATCATCGGTATCGCGTTGCAGGAGTTTCAAGCGAAAGCCCACAATATAAATGAGGTATGTTGAAGAGCAAAATTCAATCAGCAATATTCTAAAAACGTCTCTTTATATTTAGATCGCATATCTTTCCACTTTCATTCTGTTTGGCGTGCTTTTTTGGACTCTGCTGGAGTACGTACTGCATCGTTTTGTATTCCACGTAAAGCTGACAAGCGAGAGTTCCCCTTTGCTATGCACTCTACACTTTATGATACATGGTCTACATCACAAGGTGCCGTTTGATCCGATGCGACTTGTGTTTCCCCCATTGCCCGGAGTTGTACTAGCTCTCGTTATCTATACGCCCCTTAGTTTCATTTTACAAAATAACCACCCACGTTTGGTCCTATCGGGTGCCTTATTGGGCTACTTGTGTTATGATATGATACATTATTACCTACATTACGGAAATCCATCGGCAAATCGCCATCTATATCACATGAAGCGTTATCATTATCAGCACCACTTTGCGCATCAAGATCTCGGATATGGTATTAGCAGTCCCTTGTGGGATATTATCTTTAAGACTCGTATCCATTTGCGCCAATTGAGATACCAACTACGATGGTCTTAATTCACTTGGGACATTTTGCAATATAAGAACAAATCCCTACCCTACTATAAGTTTAAAACAGTAAGATGACATTGTTTTGTAAATGTATGTGTATGAAAGAAACGTGACAAACGGTGATACAAACGAAAACATAAATAGTTTAACATTTTATAAGTAATTGATAAACTGGGTAAATTAATTAAGAATAACTCTTATTTTTTATAATAAAAATATATATATTTCTTAATTAAAATATCAATAAATAATGTCTGCTAATTTGGGTGGTACATATTTTCAATATTATATAGAAAAGAGATATATGCAATGTTGCCGTTTTAGGTAATTTATTGCTAAACCTAGCATATTTTTAAATGTTTAAAGTTTGTTTTAATTTATAGAAACATTTTTTGCCTTTTTGTTTGCATTTCAGCATTGCCTTTTTAAAGTATATTTTAGTTCCTGTGGTTTTACTTTATTTTACAGTGATATTTTATTTAAATTTAGCTATTTCTGAGCGATCAAAATCTGGCAGCACTGCTAATATGTGTCCCATCGATATACCTACTTTACCTTTAATCGTTATCGATATATATTAGTTTACAGAATAGTGGCAGCTCTAAGCGAAAGTTGGTACATTTATTTATTTATTTGTTTGTTTGATTTATTAAAAATGCTCAATGCAAAAATTGGTAAAGTCGGCAAAGTACTTGTATGTGGCATGAAAAATGTCGGCAAAACGGCACTTATCGAGCAATTGGTGTACGGAAACGTCAATATAGAAACTGTAAGTGGGTCACAACTATTCGTCATTTGCATCCGCTGAAAAAATAAAATTATTCGTAAGGAACTGCACCCAACAATCGAGGATATATACGTCGCGAGCGTGGATACAGGACGTGGTGGTGCTCGGGAAACGTTACGTATTTACGATACTGCCGGACTACAGGGCGAACAGGCAGCTCAACTGCCGCGTCACTATTTGCAATTTCCAGATGCCTTTGTGCTCGTCTATGATCCCACAGATCCACGCAGCCTGGATATGCTGGCAGACATCAAGACGGACATAGACAAGCATAAGGAAAAGAAGGAAATACCTGTAATTGTATTGGCAAATGTACGAGCACGCAGTAAGAGGGATACGCCGCCCGCCACACCAAATCCCGTAGAATCAATAATGGATCGAGCGAACAATTGGTGTCAACGGGAACGTATCAAGCACTACACAGTTAATGTTATGGAGCGTCCATCACTGTACGAACCGTTTACAGTGTTGTGTGCCCGCCTTCATCCGCCACAGACGAAGAGCACCTTCCCACAGCTGCGTCAAGTGATGCAGAATCGTCAGAAGAGTGAGGTTTAGCCCCTATAATGTACTTTATTTATTGTGTGTATGTACAACTTACATACTAACTTACTTAGTATAGAACTGACGAACTAAATGACTAATGTGGATATTATACGCCTGTTAATTGTCCCCTTTATGTTTATTGTTGTGATTTATAGCCTGAGTAATGTACTTGCCTATGCAAATTTCTATAATATATTTAGAATAGAATACAAAACAAGTAATTGTAAACTATCAATAGAAGCCAGGGTATTCAGCTATTATGTCTTATCAGCATTCAAACAGCGTGTTATAAAACCGATTAAAAATCTTAAGCGACTGCGCATCAAATTTTAAAGTGATTTCCGCGCGGATTTCTCCCTAGATTAGTATAACTTTCGACTTCGAATAGAGAATGCGTGCCGCGAATTGCGTTGTTGCCTTGATGGCACTGATTACTTGCGCACATGGACTGGGCATAACTGTGCCAGGTACCAAATGGTGTGGTCCCGGGAATACAGCAAAGAACTACGATGATCTGGGCCTTGATGTGGACCTCGATATGTGTTGTCGTGCCCATGATCACTGCAAGGAGAAGATACCAGTACGCGAGGAGCGATACGGTCTGAGCAACGATGGCCTCTTTCCCATGTGAGTGTAATAATAATAATGATACAATTCATTGATTGTAATATATGGTTTCCTTTAGCTTCTCCTGTGACTGCGAGGCAACCTTTCGGCAGTGCCTCAGCCTGTTGCACAATATGGAATCTGCCGCCTTGGGTCGCATATATTTCAGCACCAAAAACGTATGCTTTGCTCAAGGACCACCCGTTGTGTCCTGCAAGGAACACCAGTTGGATCTGTTCCAAAAGCGCTGCCTAAGCTACACGACAGATTCGTCGCAACCCGAACGTTGGCAATTCTACGATCTACCATTCTACACACATCCTAGCGAGGAGGAGGTGCAACAGCAATCGGGAAATACCCAGCTCAATTAATAAAACACAAATAAAGTGCGATAAGCTTTTATATTTTACATGTATAATCTTACTAATGATTAAAGCTCTTTGTGTCAAGATTTGTTTAAATTCCCCGAAGCATTCGTATAGAATGGCATGTCATAAAATTGCCAGAGCTTGGCCGCCTGTTTGTTGACAAAGTATCGGATGCATCGCTTGCGGAATGTGCCCTCATGATACTGCTTGCATCCGGTTGTGGGATAGCCCAGTGCGAAGCATTTACTCCGTGTCGCATAGTAGATGCGACCCAAAGTATTGGCAGTCACGGTGTTGACAGCCTGCAGGCAATTGATGAACTGCTGCTCACAATTGCACTTCAGTCTGTAAGTGTGCGAACTTATTAAAGACTGACTATTGATTTTCCACGAACACTCACATGGGAAACCAGTCCGTATTGTTGGGCAGTCCATGGAGCGAGCTATGTGCCTCGATTATCTCCTCGCAGTGGTCGTGGGCACGACAACATTTGTCCGTTTCGCGCTCTCGTCCAAGATCATCATAGTTGGCTGCTGTATTTCCCGGTCCACACCACTTTGTCCCGGGCATCGTGATGCCAGTGTGAGGCACAGGAGGCAACGCCTGATTGTAAATGTCCTCGTCCTCGAAAATGGCATCGTCACCGAATGCTAACGTTGCTCCAACGAAGGAACACAGAAGAATCAACCGCATCAGCTTCATGCTGGTACTTTGTTGTCGATACGAAAAGTAGAACTGAATTGTCAGCTGCTTTGGGTCAGACAAGCGAGCTCATTACTCAGCTGATAAGAAGCTAAGCTTTAATTGATATTATTTCAAGGTCCCTATGTTTATTTAAATTGAGTGGCATCCCAGGCAGATGCTCTCTAATTGTTTGTAAATACAAAACTCTTAAATAAAAAAACAGATCTATTTATTATGTAAGTATATCCTTAAATAATTCGGTTGCTGTCTTCGCCGGCCGTTTGTTTGTTTTTGCCACCTTCTCTTCCTGCTGTTGCTGCTGTTGTGCCAGACTTGCTTGCCACTGACTGGCAGACAATTTGTAGGTATCAAGACGATATTTTGTATAGATTAGACGGCCAAATGGAGATCCCTTTAGCATGTTGGCCTTATTACTCAGTTCCCTGGCAATATTTAACTTTTGCGTTTCTTGTGCAGCCTTAAAGCACTGATCCAGGACACGGGAGCCATGTCGAGTGATGGCCAGGTCCACATAGAAGCCATCCAACTGACGTATTAGACGTTCACGTGATTTCTCGCCAATATATTTACTCTGCAAGAAGGCATCAACAATATGCGAGCCATTTGGCGTGTTAAAGATTTGGGCCAACTGTTCGGCAGGCAGATCCAGAATGCAGTTAACCAAGAAGATTGGCTTATTGAATTGCAGTATATGCTGCGTTATTAGCGAGCCATGCAGATGCACAAATCCCGACTGATCTCCAGCCATCAACTCGTGTGGTTTCAACTTGACGAGGCAGTTGAAAAACAGTTTGGATTTCTCCTTATCCCCCGTGACATGCAAGGCGTTCTGAAGTGCAGCTATCATCTGTGCCTGCTTGGCTCCCAGGCGCAGACAAGCGCCGGATAGAGAGGATACTACGCCCGTATAGCCCATTTTAAGCAGCTGCTCCGTCTGCGGCTGCAGCTCATTAAAAACCGACTCAAAATCGGGCACTTCCTTCAAGTGCTGGAGCAGACGCTGCACGGCGAAATTGGTTTGTTGCTGCTGCGCCAGGTGGGCTATGCGACCGCTAAAGAGCATGGCATAGAGCTGCGTCAGAAGCTTTGCCCCTGCCACGCTTAGAAGCGTCTCCAGCAGTATAACAGCACATTGATAATGGAAGACTTTCGGCAACAAGACAGCTGGTTCAGTTTTGGGTTTTTCGGTGTCCGCTTCCACTGTCTTTGCACTCACGTCCTGATCCTCATTATCGTCATCTATTTCAATTTTTGACTCTTTCTTATCCTCATCATCGTCGTCAACAGCATCGTTTGGTTTTAGCAAACTTAGCGTCAATATTTTCTTGCCAAAATGCTTCAACATGCTTTTGTCGACAACGCTGAGCGATAAGCATATGACGCCCAGCAATGCAGAGGAGTGTTCCTGGTAGGGAAAGTCCACGAACTGCGGCCACATCTCCAGACGCTGCGGGAACTCCTTCATCACTTCATGCCATTCCTCAGGCACTGTGTAAAGCTTGCGATGCTTGGCAAGCTCTGCGCCGCCCTTTTCGAAGGCTATTTTGGGCACATGTATGCCAACCAAGCAGAGTATGGCTGAGCGCATAATATGCGTAGCACACGCGTCCCAGACAAAGTCTTCCAGATTGTTTAGCATAAATTTTGATATGCGCAGCACAAATTGCCGACAATGTTCCCGGTGTGTATCGCTGAATTCGGTTTCCAAGTTATACTGTTCTTCGACTTGAGCAGCATCCGGCTTGGCTCGCTTTGCCGCGACTGGAGTATCTGCATCCGACTGCTCCTGTGCTGCTGCCTGTCCCAATCCGCGTAGAAATGCTATTTCTAGCATTTTCTGTAATACATGAGAGGCAAAACGATCCGAGCACATGGGACGTAGGTTGTCGCCAAATTTTCCAAAGAATCGCTCCAGTTGTACGTCGTCTACGAATCCAATGAGGGATTCTATGGCTTTAGAGACAATTTGATTGGACGATAAATGAATTTCCTTGTCAACTGTTTGCTCGAACACGTTGTTGGCCATGTTAACTGCAGAAAAGGCAACTTGTTACAAGTTATAAATATAGTTTTACTATGTCTACTTACCTCGATCCTCGACATCTTCGAAGCCAGCTTTCATTGCATCCAAAATGTTAATGAAGTAACTAAACTCATCATCGTCAATGTGTGTACCTCGCCCGAAAATGCCCTGCTTGGCAAATCCCTTGGCATTACGCATAAAGCGGCTCCCCTTCTTTTTGGGTCTTTTCCGTTTGCCATTACTTTCTGTTTGCATGATCGTTTTAATGTACCAAGTTTAAATTAAAAATTGCTAACAACGTGCACCGCACAGCACGCTTTATAATACGATAGTCAGATGTTTCTTTGATTACAATCGATATACGTACCATCGATAAATGGCGTTGCCAGACTGCTAGTGTTTATTAAGCGGCGTCCATCTCTATAAACTAAAGTAACAAGCGTCGCATTTCTATCAAACAATTTAAAAATGGAAGAAGAACAGGATTTTCAATTTATTTTACCATATAAAAATAGTGATTTGCTCAATTCACGAGGTGATCAGTTCTATGTGCAGCAGATATACACTGCAAATGAGATACCCGAACAATTACTTGGTAAGTAGACAGGCATTAGTACAGTATTGAGACTGCGCGCCCGCAATTCAAAACATACTTTGACAATACAGCACAACAAACAATTTAATTTCTCGTTCATTGCAGCGTGCAAATCTAAAGTTCACCAACGTGATCCGTTCTATATATTTGAGCACTTTGACACGTACTTTTCAATATTGGAAACAACTGCAAACGATGCCGCTGCCATTCGCAATCTTATGCGCGCCTTCGATCTACTGTATCTCACGGTGGACAGATTGGGCGGACAATTGGCGCCGATGCTCAGTAGCAGCGAGCCACCATCCTCGTCGGATCGAGTGCGCCATCTGAATCTGACCAAAATGACACTGTTTCTGATTATCAATACCGTGAAGCGGATTGACATCGTTGTCCAACAGGTGTTAAAGGAGCAGCAGTTGAATCAGCAGAAAAAGCGCGGCAAACAAGCTGAGGCGCTGGAACAGTATCCGGATTGGGATGTGAAGCGAGGAAAGTTTCTGGTTCAGCTCTATAATGTCATGCAGTATCAGTTGGAGAAGCTCTGGAGTCCTCCAGTCGCCGAAGAGAACTTTGTGTCGTAAGTACATCACCGGGCATATCTGCTTTTGATGATATTTCTAAACGACAATTCATTGCCGCAGCATGATATGTGATATTTGCTATCGTACCTTGGAGGTATTGCCTCAACGCCCGGATAATCGACATATCATCGACACACTCTTTCACATCTTTGGAATCGCCATCAAGCGCTACAATCATGCAATAACTTTTCCGGCACGCACTATGCAAATTCTTAGAAGCACTGAACATGCTGCGACGTCAGTGGCAAATGGTATTTTGTTGCTGCACGATGAATACGGCATTACCACAGTATTCTCCATACTTATGAAGGATATTGTTGAGGCCCTCACACTGGACACATCAGATACGGTTGTTTCGCGAAACTTCTCCCACTTCCTAACCGAGTTCTCGAGCATTTCACCCAAGCTAATGATACCACATCTTTCCAAGCTGGGCGACGAGCTACTGGGCTGTGAATCTCATGTGTTGCGCAACTGTGTGCTACAGATAATGGGAGATGCTGTGGTGGGAGAGTTGACCTCTGAGGAACTGGACGATGAAATGAAGGAGGCTCGTAACGAGTTTCTTGACAGTATGCTTGCTCATGTCAATGATATCTCAGCGCATGTTCGCTCCAAAGTGTTGCACATTTGGCATCATCTCAAGGAGCAGCACGCCATACCGCTCAGCTTTCTGATCCAAGTGCTTCGCGAGGCAGTTTGTCGGCTAGAGGACAAGAGTTCGTTGGTGAGAAAGGCAGCGATACAACTGATAAAGGCTTTCCTCGAGAACAATCCGTATTCGGGAAAACTGACACTCGAGGAGCTAATAAAGAAACACGAGAAGGAAGTGCAAGTTATGGAACAATTGGACGAAGTATTGGCCGAAGAGCGCAAACAGGCGGAGAAACTAAATGAGCAGTGGGAATCAGTTATTCCAGAGCTGTTACCTATTATTGAAGAGAATATAAGAGAGTGTAAGTATCATGAATTAAACATTTCATGCCAAGGAAGATAACTTAATTAATACACTTCTTAACCTCCAGTTCCAGAGCTTCAGTTTGACAAGGAGGAGGAATACGATACATTGGTGATTAAGATTATGCCGCTGCTCTTGGAAAAGAACTACAAAGATGCCACAGTGCTGGTGCGAAAAGCTGACTATGTTGCGGGCAACCAGGATCTAAGGTTGACATTTTCCATCTTTTAGCATATGAAGAGTTTCAATAATTTCCTGAATAATCCACAGCCAATTGCTGAAACCGGAGGAGAGATGTGTATACCTTATGGCATTGTTTAAAACCTTTTTATCTCTAGCTAATGGCTGCAAAGATAGCGTAAGTGTAGAGTGTAAACCTGGCCATATCCTTATAATTTATAATCCATTCTCTTTCCCTTACATAGAGCGAGGAAATGCAAAAGCAAATCAAAACCGTTGAATTTCTAAAGGACAGCATTGAATTCTCGCATGTGGCAACTTCTGCCATGCCGAAAATGCTCGAAATGCTTATGTCTAAAACAAACACGGATGTATTTGAGGCGGTAGATCTGTTTACCACAGGTTATCTATTCGGCATACACGGCACACAGACGGGCATGCAACGTATGTTGAGTCTGGTTTGGTCCTCTGATAAGGAGAAACGTGATGCTGTATGCAATGCCTATCGTAAGGTTCTATTCACCACGGATGTGTCGGGAAGAGCGCACGCTATCAAAGTAGTTCAGAATCTATCTAAGTTCTTGTCCGAAGTTGAATACGGACACTACACGGCGCTGGAAATGTTGATGGGCGAATGGGTTGCTGGTGAAAACATTGATGCACTCATCATTCAGGTGTTGTTCGAGCGTTTCACTTTAAAGCTAGAGGGTACAACGAAAGATGAATCTCGCTTGGCATTGCAGTTGCTAATTATGGCCTCGCAGGCCAAGTCAACAATTGCTTCGGCCAATCGTGCCATTATCGAGGATATTGCTGTGGGAGAGCGTGTGAAACAAGATCCACGCATCTACACCAGCTGCTTACAGCTGCTGGTCAACAGCATCGATGCCAACAACAACAGCAAGTACTACAAACGTTATGCCAGCGATGCCAAGTTTGTGCAGCAGATAACAAACTTGTTTTTGGCCTTCTTCTTTCATCCCCAACTGCCTGACTTTGATGCGTTGGCCATGAGTCTTTTTGAATACTATTATCGCATGTGCCAGGCGCCGGATGAGCTGGCCCAGAATATAGTAAGCGAACTGCTTGGTCGCTTTAATGATCAATGGCTGGTAGATACAACCACTGAGGAGCCACTGCCGGAGCCACCATTGACGCAGACCACAGACATTCCCTATTCTCAGCCGATGCCACCCATGTCGCAGGAACAAACGATTGTGTCGTCTCAACCAGCCAAGGGTCCCGTCCGTTTGCCAGTTTATCTGGTTTCGCGGTTTGTTTTCTGCGTGGGCTACATGACCATCAAGGAGATGATCTTTCTGGACATGGATGTGTATAATAATATGAAATATCGCGAAGAGCTGACAGCACTCGAGGAGAAGAAGAACAAAAAGGATGGCGTGAACGCACTGCGCCGACAGACTGTCAATGTCTCTGCCATGGAGGTGCGGAAGCGTCTGTCGGGCGTGGCGGCAGAGCCACAACAGGAGCCCGACGACGACTTGGTGGGTGCCACGGCAGAGGATAACATTGCCGAGGAGATCAATGCCATTTGTGAGGATATGCTGCTATATAACCCGAATGCACTGATGTCCAAAATCTATCCGGTTATCATTGATATATGTAAACGACCTGGCGAATATCGCGATCAACAGCTTCAGCAGTCGGCGACTCTAACGCTGGCGCGTTTGATGACAGTCTCCTCGAAGTTCTGTGAAACGAACATGTCCTTCCTCATGAATATCCTCAATATGACCAAGAATCTGAAAATCAAATGCAATACAGTTGTGGGTTTATCGGATTTGACATTTCGCTTTCCGAACATCATTGAACCCTGGACGGGACAGTTTTACTCGCAGTTGCATGAGGAGGACACTGAGCTGCGTCTGACGGCCGTAAAAATGCTCTCACATCTTATACTGCATGAAATGATACGCGTTAAGGGCCAGATAGCTGATCTGGCGCTGTGCATCGTCGATGAAAGTGACGAGATTAGGAATATTACCCAACAGTTCTTCAAGGAGATTGCCAACAAGTCGAATATACTGTATAACGTGCTACCGGACATTATCTCCAAGCTGGGCGACATTAATCTGCACCTGGACGAGGATAAATATCGCACAATTATGCGCTACATACTGGGACTTATACAAAAGGATCGACAGATCGAGACGCTAGTGGAGAAGTTGTGTTTACGCTTCCCGTTGACACGCACAGAGCGACAATGGCGTGATATTGCCTATTGTCTTAGTCTGCTTAGCTACAATGAAAGATCGCTCAAGAAACTGATTGATAATATCCAGCACTTTAAGGACAAGGTGCAGATTGATGAGGTTTATCAGTTCTTCAAACTCATCATCAGCAGCACCTCAAAGCTGGCCAAGCCGGAGCTCAAAGCGGTTGTCACAGAGTTTGAGACGCGTCTCAATGAATGCTTGCAGGTCACTGAGCCAGGATCGAATCCACCAACCGATGCTGCTCCCAATGAATCGCGAGCTAACAAGACAAAGGCTGGCAGACCAGCTACAAAGTCACAACGTGGTCGAGGAACAGGCAGGGATGCAGCTTCAAGGCGTAGACAAAATGCGCGACAGCAGTCCAGTTCCGAGGAGGAGAGCTCTGAAGATGAACCCACATCACGTCGTCAGCCGGCACAGCGGAAGCAACAGCGGGGAAGACAATCATCCGAGTCCAGTGAAGAATCGGTGGAGGAATCAATGCCACCACCCAAGAATCAAACGAGAAGACCGCGAAAATGATATCGGTTATCACTTTTATATACATATTTTTATATTTATATCTGTAAAACTAATTGCAAATACACATACGTTTTGAATCTGAGATTTTTCTGAAATCTGCCGAATGTTGAGTTGTTGAAATATTCTGAAGATGAGGAAACAAACACACATTTCCTTTTCGATTTCTATTGTGTGTGTGTGTGAATGTTGCACTAAGCCGCTTTGTGGACAATTCAAAAAATTCCTATTGAGTTCCCCCGTCTTCCATGTGTCTATTATATTTTGAACATCGTTTAATTTTAATCCCCTTATATTGTCACTTTCGTGGAATCAACTCAGCAGCCGTTAGGATTCGTGGAGGCGTATTTTGGCTTTTAAGGCAGGTAGGCAGCACAGTCTCAGGCATTTCAACTCAATAAGTGATTCCTTTATAATGACTTTAAATATATTTATTGAAAGTTGTGTTTATTTTGTCTAATTAATTGAAACAACAGTTGTTCATTAAAGTTTAATAGTTTGTTCTTTCGCTTTGGTTTCAATGATGGGATTGCGAGGGAGTGAGATTAGAATGCAATTGAAACTAAGTAAGCAAACAACACGGAAACTTATGCATTTAATAAACTATAACCAGGGACTAATTAATTTCGTTTAGTGTTACTTAATTTTAGCTATTTACAAACATATTCATGACTGCCATTCAACAGATAATGCTAATATTAAATGAATTCCATTGGGTACATCTAAATTGTGTCCAAATTGACTATTTATCTACACTTATCCCAAAGGATTATTGGGAACACTTCGAACTCTTAGAACTGTCAAATCTCAAGTCTTTTTAGTAATTATTTCTCCTTTAAATGAATGCTACATTTACAATTTCCTGAATTTTGTTCGAAGTTATCTATCTTTATCACACTAAGTATCTCATGCCATTTGCTTGTAAACTTCTTACACTTAGAACTTTGTCAAATGTTAACCGATTTTGATTAACAATGTCTTCTTAATACATATTTGTTCTTTAAATTAATGCTGCATCTTCAGTTTCTATAATTTGGGTCGAAATTATGCAAATTTGTTTGTAAACTTCTAACATTTATAACATTGTAAAATCTTAACCGATGTCTATAAGCAAAGACTTTTAATCATTGTTCTTCTTTGTATTATTGCTATTCTTTTTATGCATGCATCTTAATGTTTCTACTTTCCCATATAACAACTTGCAACAGTTATTTCCCAGACAATTACAGAATTTTGCAGCAAAATGCGTACAATTTAAAGCCCTTAATTAAATTATCAACAGAAACAAGTAAGTACACGTCCCGCAAGATAAAAGAAGTCAAAATATTTTGTAACTAGATACATAGGATCAATCAGAGACGCCAGCGTCCCAGTCGGACACGTGTGTGTGTGTGTGTGCTGCCCTGGCAACGAGGGTGGAATAGGGAGTTGACGTTGGCAACAGAGTCTGCAACATATCGTACATTTAACTACAGTATCAATCAACAAATCAACGAGAGCAGAAAAAGTCTGTCAGCAGCCAGTCAGACAGCAGCCACCCCCAAAGGCAGTGTACATAGAGATGCTATACTGATACACTCTGTTCGTAGTAGTAAAAGTGTGCTTTTTTCCGTATGCCCGGGTCGTGTCGGTTGCCAAGCGCCGCCCTCAAGTCGAGACTGTTGCCAGGTGGTGTTAGAGGCAGACATTGGTGCCATTAACATGCTCATTACATGCGTCGCGACTTGGATGTGAATGAGAAGCGAGGAGCGAGAAAGGAGGAATGAGGTATGAGGTATGAGGTATGAGGTATGAGGATGAGCCAGAGGCGCGTGTGGGACGTGTGTGAGACGCACGCGCGCTTATAACAGACGAGGACGTCGTTGTAGTATGTAGACTGAGCCCATTATCTACAGCTATTAGCATTAGCGGGTTTACCTGTCGCCGCAGATTAGTGCTGTCTGCTGAGGTCAGATTTGGCTAATGGACTGAGCACATTAATTACAGGTAATAATAAATATTATACGCCCATTATTTAAAGATCAGTTCATCTAATATATTTGTATTTTTCATATATATATTTAAAAATAATAATTATAATTAAATTGAAAATAATTTAATAGAATTTATATATATAATTTTTGCACATTTCGATTTGATTTGCATACGCGGTTGAGCAGAAAGCGGTTCTACATTTATCCATACCTATAAGTATTATTATAAGTATTGTGTGTGTGTGTGTGTGTATAGATTTTTAGTTCCGTTCTCAGCCCGACCGCTCTAAAACTAAAGCCTAGCTATTTACACAGATCAATGTATAGTTTCTTTTTTCAATGGAGGATTTCCAAAAGCTTGTGCTGCATTCATTCTCTATCTCTTTCTCTATTTGTCTCTGTCTACCTCGCTCTCTATCTCTCTATATATGCACATACACATATATAGAAAAATGCCAAGTTACGCTGTTGTTGTTGGTTTACCAATAATTATTGGTGTGTGTTCAGAAGTAAAAGCTTTCAGGATGCTGCTGCTGCTGTTGGCTGCGCTGCTGACGTTGACGTTGACGTTGACGCAGCGTCGCCGGCCATTCGTTGTTGCTGTTGCCGTTATTGCTGCTGGCGGCAGCAGCAGCCTCCAACTAGAATCATAAGTGCTGATACTCGCCCATATCATACATGGGCATGGCACCCATGACGCTATGCAGATGCGAGTAGGCAACGGCGGCGGAAAGCGGCGGCATTTGAGAGGCGGCAACGGCAACTGCTGCTGCTGCAGCGCTGCTCTTGCTGGCTGCTGCCGCTGCGCTAGCAACATGTTGCTGATGCTGATGGTGTTGCAGGCTTTGCTCGGCAGCAACGTGTTGCAGTTGCTGCTGATGTTGATGTTGATGCAAGCTGTTGCTGTTCCCATTGCTGTTGTTATTATTATTGTTGTTGTTGTTGTTGTTACTGCTGCTGGGCGATTGTTGCTGCTGCTGCTGCTGGGAGTGATGCGAATGATGCGGGCCAGCAACATGTTGCTGCTGCTGTTGTTGTGCGCTTTGACTGGAGAGCATGTTGCCCTCCATTTCCGAATCGCTCGATGAGTCCAAGTGTTGTTTATCCGTGGAGCCGCTAAAATAAGATAAATGCAATTTATATTATTTGTAAATTTGAATAAAATAGGTATATTTCAGTTAAAACTATAAGAAAGTCTGTAATTAGTTCAAAATACAGAAAATACGTTAATTTAATACATTAAATTAGTTGGTATTCAATTCAAACAAGGTTCACTTCGGATATAACACTCTCACTTTCAATATTGCTCTCCTTCTCTCACATATTATTTCAAGAGTCACAACAAAACATTAATGACATAATGCTGTTTCTGTTTCTGTTTCACTCTCCCATCCCTGGAAGTAACTGTCAAATGTTGTTGGCTCCAAACAGATGTTAGAACCGTCAGCGTCGTTTAAATTAAAATGTGTCAATTGCTGCAACTAATTTACTGCTGTCAGCAACAGCAACAACAACAGCCACAGCAGTTTTATATATTTATAAACAAATGACAAATGACAGGGCAAGCAATTGAGAATAAAACCGGAAGGAAATTGTCTGCTTGAATATTTTGACTCCCAACTCGAGTATATCTATAAATGGTTTCAGTTTCATATAACGCAGACGTGTGCTAGAGCAGCACAGCACGTACGAAAGGTGTTGCTGGGTTCACGCACACCCACAAAATACAGATATACAAACGAAATTCACTCACACACACACATACATACATATATGTAATCGAGAGAGGGGCAGCTCAGTGCATTCCCCCAGAGCGCCGTCGCATCTGATTTCAGTTATTTGAGCTGCTCATTGTGCATGCAACTGTGGCTGAGTGTGTATGTGTGTGAGTTGCTCTCGCTCGCACCTTTGATCAAAAGTTAAGCAGCTTGACTTTTATTATTTGCGGCTGATTCTGTAAATGACTTTCAAGTGTCGTTTTTATCGCCACCGTTTGCTGGGGTGGAAGCGAGACACACTCGTTGCTCGTTCGGCCCAATTCCACACGCACCGTTGGGAATTGAAACACGAAGAGAGACATACAAACAAACAAATATACACTTGAGCTGCAGCTTGTTATGGTTGTTGCTGTTGTTGTTGTTGTTGATGATGTGTTGTTCAATTTGTTAGTGCTAAACTGTCCTGACATTTTAATGGCTAATTCGCTGGCAATAGCGATAACAACAGCAACATCCACTGGAGGCACATTTGAAATTCGAGCAACTGACATTATCGGCCCAGTGCGAGTGTGTTAATCTTAATCTTGTCGCGAATCCCAATTGCAAGCACAGAACGCACAGAACCAGTTCCAAAAATAAAAGAAACCAGAAAGAGAGGTTATGTTTGAGACACGCCAAAGATTCTATACCCTTTATATACGCTTAAATCCTTTATACTCTTGAATTTTCAGCTGATCGTTAAAATGACAGCTATATAATATAGTCAGAATGGAATAAAACTTTAACAGAACATAATTTGAGAGTTTAGTTGGGAAATCTTGAGAAACAATAAGGATTTACATACTAAACCTTTTACTTAGGACCGTTTTCATATATTTCCATATACTCGTTATATAGTAGTCCGATTTTAACGAAACTTAATAAGAATGTAAATAACAATATCAAGTACACAATCTGTGAGTTTGGTTAAAGAATATTGAGAAACAACAAAGATTTGTATACCAAACCTTAATTTTCGACCGATCGTTCCTATGGCAGCTATATGATAGAATAGACCGATCTATATTATATTTACTCAGAATGTGTAAGGCATGAGCAAATGTATAATCTGTAAGTTTGGGTGAGATATGTTGAAAAGCCAAATAGTTTTACATACTAAATATTAATTCTCGACCGATTGTCCCTATGACAGCTATATGATATAGTTAACCGATCCTTAAAAAATTTTGTCAGCATGTATAAGAGAACACTTGCCACACAATATGTAAGTTTGGTTGAGATATCTCAATAAATCACAAAGATTATCATACTACAACTTAATTTTCGATTGATCTTTACTATGACAGCTATATGATAAACTAGTCCGATCTATATAAAATTTACTCAGAATATATAAGACATTAGAAAATGCATAATCTGTAAGTTTGATTGTTATAAGTTGAATAACGATTTAGTTTTTTATACTTAAGTTTGATTTTCGACGGAATCTTTCTATGGCAGTCATATGATATAGTAATCCGATCCTGTCGGTTGGGATATATATACTGCCTGCAGTAAAAATACGAATCTTTACCAAGTTTACACAAAGTAACGTAAAAACTGAGCGACTAAATTGCATAGAAACAGACTGAGATGGTTTTATTGACTCGGCTGTCGATGCTGAACAAAAATACTATTTATATATACTTAATTAGGATCTACTACGTTACACAGTTCGTTACTAAATTAAAATACCCTTGGCAAGTGTATAAATAAATACAAGAATTGATGACAACGACATCGACAAGCGGCAATGGTGGCGACAAGGGTCCAGGGATATGCAAAACATTTAAGCGCACACTCGACAAATTTGTAGCCAGAGATCATTGGAAGCGATCTGCCAGATCAGCCACCTTCTCCTTCTCCTTCCTCTTCTTCTTCTTCTCACGCCTCCCTGTCTCTCTTGCTTTGACTGACCCATTCCCATTCCGTGCAAGTTATTTGCTGACTCGCACGCAATTCAATCCGAGCCTGTTGCCGACTTGCAGACCTGAAGATGCGACCACGGCCACATACGGCGCACTCGCAATCTCACAATCTCGTAATCACAGACTCAGACCAAGACCAAGACTGAGACTGAGACTGAGACTGAGACCGAGACGCAGGCGCAGTTGCAGTTGCAGTTGCAGATACAGACGCAGACGCAGACGCAGACTGGCCGGCATCTCGAATGGGCAGCCAGCTGTTTTGGTATTGGCGGCAATCATGTAATTGTAGATTCAACTCGCAGTTGCCACTTGCAGCGCTTTATAATTGCCATGCTGTTAAATTTTTTTTTCTTTTGCCTTGCAAGCTGTCGCGACTCCGGTGACTGGAGAACACTTGGCTACCACTTTGGGGGTGGCCTTGTTATTGAAATTGAAGTGTTTGATATGTGGGAGTGAGTTAAAAACACAAGGCAACGTCAATTGTTATTATGGGATCATATTAACAAACGCTTATGAAATTGGAATTAGAACTTGAACATTGTTAATTGTCAGTGATTTACAATTCTGATTCTAGCAACCGAAAGGCTAAAGGAATTGCTTTTATTAGTTAATAAAATGCGATATTGTATGGAATTATATTTAGTTTTATATTTAAAGTGAGTAGAAATATAATAAAATGCATTATAAATTAAATTAACTGTTGTATTTATTATGTAAATCATTAAAAATTAAGTGAACTAGATAATTTCCAGTGCTTTACAATGCTCCAACAATCCCAAACAAAATGAATTGCCTATAAATGTTACAAATATCTATTTTAATTCATATTCATATTTAATTTATATTTAAAGTGAGTAGAAACCTAATAAAATGCTTTGTAAATTTAATTATTTGTTGTATTTATTATGTAATTCATTAAAAATTTAGCTGCTAATTTTGCAGTCGATTGTTTTGATGTGGAACAGAGCTGAATATCTTTTTATACCCTGTAGGGGTATATTAAGTTTGTTTAAAGTATGTAACATGCAGAAGTAAGCGTGACCGACGCCATAAAGTATATATAGTTTTTCTTGATCAGCATCAATAGCCGAGCCGATATAGCCATGTCTGTCTGTCCGTCTCTTCTGTATAAACAAAAGGATCTCAGAGATGGTGAAAGCTAGAAGCTTGGAACTTTCTTTCTTATAGAACTCTGTATTATTATCTCCCTTCGCCAGTTAGAAGTAACGTTCACAATTAGGACTGATGTAAAAATATCACCTTCTAGCAATTTAAATAATAAACCATGTATTTATTTATACATATCATTTTGTTAAACATTAACTAACGTGTTGAGCCTGTGTCTGCGTCGATTTCAGTTAATAGTATACGTTTTTAACCAACAATTTGCTAAGTAGGTTTTATGTATGCCATAGAGAACAAGCATAATATTATCCCATTCATTTTTCATATCTTTTGGTAATTTTTGTCGTGCCAAAAACTACAAAATCTTTACCAATAATGTCTGCCTATCCGTATTTAAGTAATATTTAATAAAACAACTTTAAATGGAAGTGAATTGACATTGTTTGTTTGCAAACAAAATCGATAATGGGACAGCAGCAGGCGAAAAACCCACCCAAAAATACAAACATAGATCTACAATATGCAAACAGGCTGAGCAAACATAAAGCTAACCTCAAATCGAGCAATGGCTGAAATGTTCGAGTAGCCATGGCCATGTCCATATCCCCGCCCATCCCCTATCCATCTATATATGTACATATATGTACATCCATCCAGCTATCCAGTCAACCAGTCAGTCAGTCGAGCGAGACAAAAGTGGGGAGCAAACAAAGGGCAGCAGCATATAAACAATGATATCAAATTACCAGAATTTCATAGTTGTTGGCTTTGGCTCGCTGCTGTCTTTGGCTTACTGCAACACTTATTAACACGGCCAGAAAGCAGGGAAACAACAGAGCGAAAGAAAGAGAGAGAGAGAGAGAGAGGCAGAGAAAGAAAACCTACTTTAATGGCATGTCCTTATACTATCTTCCTATATACTCGCACATTTTCAACTGATTGCATTATAAAAGTCTTATAAAGTAAAGCTTTCCCCCCTCTTCGCGGTAGCTGCGCCCCAAGGACAATCCCTGAATGCGTTGAATGTCACATAGAGTTTATAAAACATATAACAACAACAACACAACAAGCTCAACTTGACCATGTCTGGCTAAGACTTTTTTGGGTTCTGGCCCAGAGAATTGGAATATGTGTGTGTGTGTGGTCCCAACCGAAGGTTCTTGGACTTTTTTTTGCTGTTCATTGATGAGGAATTAATTTTTACTTGTTTGCTCAATTGGTTTTTTTTTTACTTTTAAGCCACTCTTTTTGATCGTCATCGTTGTTGTTGATTATTGGAGCTGCATTAAGCAGATTCATTAGCTTGGCAATAATGCATGATCGGATTATGTTGGGCTTGGCTAACTTGAGAACTGCGAGCTGTGATTGCGAATTCATGGGGTTAGTAGAATGGCACTATTTCATTAAAAGAAGCCCCTCTCTAGAAAAAGCAAAAGAATTGTATTCCACAAGACTGATCCACACTTTAAGGGAATCTTATCATATGTCAACGATCTGCTGTGGCATGCAATTAAAAAGCAACAAAATTATTAAAAACTGTCAAAACAAAGCGTAGCCAGCATAAAATGCGCCACACGCCAACCACAAAAATAAAAAAAAAGATACTCCAAGACATAAGATAAAATACTATATTTTATAACGATGACAAAGATGACTTTTCGGTTAATCGTTACGATCTACACAGAAATCAGAGATTCCGAAAGGGGGAGAAACTAAAAACCGAAAGCGAAACATAGTTGTAGACAATGGGACAATGCTTAGGGACAGCTTTGACTACAACTAGCTCAGCTCGTATTGAACCCGCAACATGGCTAAAACAAACAACAACAACAGTAACAACAGCAACACTAACAACAACAGTAACAACACCACAAAACACACCACACACATGCGTAAATTAAATGATAATTTATGATCAACACCTTTTCAGATTCTTCTTCTCCCTCTGGGCCTGGTCAAGACCCTGGCTGGGGCACCGTTTAGCTGGGTGTCCTGCTGCGCACACGTCTCGAGATTTGTGTACCGATCGCGCAATGCGATAACTCAACCTGTTCGTTGATTCCCCGGGTTAGCTTGGACTTCGATCGATCGTGATCCCAGCTATCCAACTTGGGGTTCAGTTCACTTCAGTTCAGTTTAGGTTTTTTCTTATTTTGAAACAGCGTTTCATTATTTCCAACTGTGTGTGTGTGTGTGTGCTTGTGTGAATGTTTATTTGTTTTTACGATTTATTGGCTTATAATTTTTATTAGCAATGGAATTTCTTGGAAATCCTGCAACGATCTACCATATGATGTGTCGTTGTGCTACGCAAAGAGTTCCCCACTCCTCAAGCTACCGGCTGTTTTTTGATTTGTTTTGACTCTTGTTTCTCTATAAACTTATCAGGGATTGTTAAATCATAAACAGCTGATGGAACTTGAACTTGAAAAGCTTGTTGCAATTTGCCAAAGATGAGGGAGTTAACTGAATTGGATAGTATCTATCTTTATATAAACTATGGGGGTATATTAAGAGTGTGAAAACGTATGTAACTGACAGAAATAGGCATATCCTTGATCAGCATCTCTAGTCGAGTCGATATTCTGTTCTGTCTGTCTGTCCGTCGGTCTGTCTGTCCATCAGTCTGTCTGTCCGTCAGTCAGTATGTCCGACGGTTCGTTCGTAATAACGAAACTATCTTAGAGATGGTAAGAGCTAGAAGCTTAAACTTGATCTGACAGTCCCAGTCTGTATAGCCATGTCTGTCTGTCTGCCTGTCTGTCCGTCTGCCCGTCGGTTCGTCCGTTCAAACGAAAGTATCTTAGAGTTGGTAAGCGCTAGAAGCTTGAACTTGATCTCCCAGCAATGCTTTTAGATGCAGGTTGATTAAGTATATCTTCAATTTTAACTTCCAATCCTCCTTCGTCCACACTGTAAAAAATGCTCATAACAAGAGTTGTTTTATAGCTAAAACCTTGAGATTTGGCACACATGAAGAGTATTGTATAGTCGATGTGTCCTGAAAATTTCATCACGATGCCATGTCCCCTTTGCACACAAATTGCAACGAACTACAAGAGACTTACTGCCACCTTGTGTATTACGGTCGTATTGTTTATTTATAGTTCTTAATAGAGAAATTCATTATTGCATATTCCACTTGACCAATGAACTTGTAGTTCTCCAGTTCTTCTTTTATTTTTTTCAATAAGCCTTAACACTTTTTAAAACCTTAAGCGGCTTAGGTCAGTCTACAAAGGTAAACTTCAACTTGTTTCAAGTGAAACCCTAGAAACTTCAGCATTGGCATTGAGAAATGTGTCAGGGAAGACGAGAGGCTTTTTGTTTTTCTCTTATAACGATAAGTAATTATAGTTGAGGTAAATCACTTGACACAGAGCCCACCCGATGGGTAAGCCACCCTACACCAAAACCAGAGCAGAACAGAGCAGAGGAAAAAAGCCTTCTATTGAGGTCTCAGTTCCATACCGGTCCATCATCACCAACGACATCATTATCAACGCCATCAGTGGCAGCTCTCAACTCAACTGCCAATGCGTCACGGAACTCCAGAAACGGGAACGGACGGGCAACAGACCCACATACATAGATATATATGTACATATATATGTGCCTGTGTGTGTGTGTCTCTGTCTGCGAGGAGACAGCGCAGGAAGAGAGACAGAGGTGTATGTATAACAACATACAAAAGCGTGACAGAGACGGGCAAAAGCGCAAAATACATAATAATAAAAACAGAATGTACAATAAAACGAATAAAAATGAATAACGCGCTGCGACGACGACGACGACAACAACGACGTCAACGTCAACGTCGGCAACGGCGACGGCGCTGAGGCGAACGAATAAAGAACACACGCACATTTTGTGGTAACCTGATACTCTTTCCAGCTACCCTCCAGCCAACCGTGGCATTCGACGAACTCGAACGCAAACGCAAACGCAAAAACGATGAGCCCTGAGCTGCCCGAGATCGACATACACATACACACACAAACACAGACACATACATACATAAAATTTAGAGAAATGAACAACGAGACAACACAGCCTGCGACTGGGAATCCGACAGAGGCTGGAGGGGAAAAATGGCACGGGAGCCGAAACTCTTCTCTCATCTGAAGTTGTATTAAGGTTCTTAGTTTGGATTTCACGCGGTTACTTTTCTTTTTCTGCATTTCATTGTAGTAGTAGCTGGGATCGGAACATTAACAGACTACTATGATGAAGGTGGGCCTCAAACTGTTGTTGTTGCTCTCAACTGTCAATAGATTTCATTAATCTGCCAGTCAATCAAAACTTGGGAATATCTTTTATCTCATAAAATGGTAGATGAGTATTCTAGATATTATTTTTATTTATGTAGAGATTTTTGCTACTATATTTATATTACAAAATACATAAATACGTTTAATTCTCAAATTGAGTTGTAACTAAATGCAGAATGAAGTTAAGTGCATTCTATATTTTATTAAGGCATAATAGATTTGTGCAAATGTCCCTTTGTCTGTATGTAGTATGTATGTTGATCCCAGCAACTATCAGAGCTAGTTGCCCATAAATTGAAAAAAAAAACCACAAAACTACAGCAATTTTGAAGCTATTAAGTTTAGATTTTGCATACATGGTAGTTATTGCAGTTTCAATGTGTCCTCAAAATTTCATCACGATCGGATCATAAATTTAGAAGATATCCAAGAAACAATTTTAGCGAGGAACAGAAAGAGAAAACTGATGCTATAAAGTTTGTATTATATTATTATATTTTGAAGCTACACTTGACTTAAAAAAAACGTATCTTGCCATGTCTTAATATTCCTTTTTGTAGCTTCTATGAATTCCCGATTCCTGACATTTATTAAAAAAAAAGAACGGTTGTAAATAAGTGCAGAAAAATACATTCAAGCTTTAAAATCTTCTATAATGTTTGTAAATAATTATTAACTATATTTATAGCTTCTATAGTTTCGAAATCTACTAGATATTACATAAGTATTATATAATTACTTTAAAAGTTGACTTTATAGAATTAATTAATTAATTATATATATTTATTAAATATATATCAGTCCTTATAACTGAAAGAGATCTTCAGCTATACATAAGTATAGTAGGCATTTTAAATAAATTCGATAAACTAAATTTTTGCAAATTGAAAAATAGAAAAAACTAGAAAACCAACATAAAAACTAAAATTAACTGCGGAGATGCATAAGACTTGGAAGATGCCGTTGCACAAGCGCAAAGTTGTAAGTATTTAGAGTTAACGACATTGTAGAGTATCTCAGATATCCATTTTTTTGTTATTGTTGAAATTTGAATTTCTATTACAGTGGGCGAGCATTTCGTGGGCGGGTCGTTTGGTCTATTACATGCAACCTCTTGTGGAGCATTTATTTGATATTTGGCTACAGCAATTACCTTTTCCAACGATACTCAAATGCATTTATACATGCGGCCTACTTTTCTTTATACTGCTACCGATTCTATATCCGATAATGGTACTGGGTCTATACTATGGCATTTTTCAGTATGCCGGAGAAAAGCATTTGGATCTTGTCTTTCCACAAAACTGCGACTTGCTGAGTGCTGTCACAAATTTGTGGTACTTTCAGGTTACGAACAAGAAGTATCTACTCTTTGTTAGCATGTACATTGATAGATATCGTGTCATTATAACGGCTTTATCCTCAACTGTTGACTATATGCGAATGGCAATATGCCTTGTGTTTGGCTAAAACATTTACATTTCTTTTGGTTTAATAAATTCAATATTTCAAAGTATGTATGAATTTCAGGAATTGTTGGAACAGTTCGAAATGTTTTTTTTTACTTTAGATTTAGCAATTTTAAAAATTGTTCAAATATTTATTTACATTAATATCAGATATTTTATTTATGTACTTTAAATATAACATTAATTAAATGACATATATAAGTTTCTATGTATTTTCTGGATGTATTAAGTACTGTATTTTTTTGGAATATACAGTATATATAGAATTTTCTTATAGAAAACACTTTTTGATATAATTATAAGGTATAAATAGTGTACTTCTGTGTAAACATCTGAATGTAGACATAGTTAAGAGTTTTAATAATTTAATATATCATATATATAACAACTATTTCAATAATCTTTAGCATAAACTATATTTAAATAAAAACTAGCCGAAGAGTCGGCGTGGGAGCGATAGTAGGGGCGGGAGCGATAGTAGGGAACGATTTTCTACAATCAAAATCTACTATGAGATCCCCTTTACTTATTCTGTAAAACTCTCGTATATTCCTTATTTGCATATGATAGTATTAAGAAAAAAAAAGCTATGCAGCGCCTTCATTTTCCAGCCTCATTTTCTATTGATAATATAACCGCAAAGCCAAAACATAGATTCAAATATATTGATAAGTTCTTGAGATTAATTCCCTAAATATGGGGAAATACCCCACAGTGTGTTGTAACGTCGGTGTTATCTTCTTCTTCTTTTGACTCCACACTGCGTAATATTATATTTTGAATAACTTTCGAGTTTATTATCTGATAGCAATGAAATTAAGGATACATTAAGACCCCAATGCTTGTTCTGTATGTCAAAACTCAGGACTCTAGCTTTCACAATTCTCGTCTTATGGGTAATAAAAAATTTTCTTTTTGATTTACAAGGGCGGAAAGGGGCGTGGCAAAATTTTAACACAAACTGGTTGTGCTTAGCTGATAGACGGACCAACATACCAAATTTCTTGTCCGTAGGTCTTATAGCCCCTGAGATATAGGCGCTTATACAGGCAGACAGACAGACAGACAGACGGACGGACGGACAGACGGACAGATGGACGGACAGACAGACGGACAGACAAACGGACAGATGAACGGACAGATAAACGGACGGCCAGACGGACAGGGCAATATCTCCTCGCCTTTTGATGCTGATCAAGAATATATATACTTTATGGGGACTGCCAGACTTCCTTAGTCCTTTAACGCACATTTTTAATAGAACCTTATACTTTTTCAAGCAAAGGTTTTAACAATTAAAGACATTTCTTAAAAACGATACATCCTAAGGAAACTTAAGTCAAGTTTAAATTAATCAGTATTTAAATTATATAAAAGTTAAACTACAATAGGAATATGTTCACGTCACAGTTTTCATTAACGAGAGATCACTATAAGTAATATCAACAATCTAACAAACTTTATTTAATTTGTGAGTGCTTCTTTGAAGTGCTCTCAAAAGTGGATACTTTACGTGTTCATATTAAGGTCTAACTATACGCTGCTTTACATATGTATGTCTGTACATGTATGTGCACATAGTGGAGGATTCACTGTACATACAACAACAACAAAAAGAAAAAGAAGCTAAAACCAAACAAAAACAACAAAATGAAAAGTTAAAGTAGCAGCGCTGAGTTGCTTTTGGCCGCTGCTCTCGACGCGGCAACAGCCATAAACATATATCAGGTTACCAACAACAATAACAACAACAACAACAACAAGAGCAACAACAACAGCAGCAACTACAACAATAATAATAATAATAATAATAATAATAATAGTAAGAAGCAGTGAGGACGCTACGTAGTGCAAAATATCGTAGGTATTGGGCTGCCTATAACATGAATGTGTGTATCTGTGAGATACTTTTGTCAGCTGCATATCTGTAGCTAGATATATGTGTGTGAGTGTGTGTGTGAGTGTGTGTGTTTGTGTGTGTGTGAGTGACTGATTGTGTGTGCATTGCGGTTGCTACGGCGTCCAATTTTTATTTTTATTACGACAATTTTTTGCTGTTATTATTGTTTTTATTTCGTGGCTGGCACTGCGAATTGTGAATTGTGAATTGCGAATTTGAAGTTCTTTTGTGCACTTTCCAAGTAACTGATATACCGTTTAGCCTAATGGCTCAATGCAAAGATACGATCTCAACTTGGTTTCGGCCACTTCAAAACCCATTTCCATTTCCAATCCCAATCCCTTTTCCAATTCCAATTTACATTTCACTTCTTGGCCAATGTTTGCGCTTCACATGACTTTTAACAAACCAGGCGGCGAGAAGAGAAAAAGATGAGAAGACAGCATGATAGAGTGAGAGAGAGAGAGAGAGAGAGAGTGGCAAACAAAAGGATGCCTGAAAGGATGTTAATATTTGAAAAGTTGCCTATCTGCAGCACGGCATCTGAGGGCTAAAGGAAACCCAGAAGAGTTTCACAAATGTTGTCCTATTTGCTTAAGCGGAAATGCAGATGTTTCTTCGTCGTCGTCGTCCTTTCCTTTAGCAAGGACTATGCATTAGCTTTAGTTAGTGGCCATGTGTCTGACACACACACACATGACAATGCGCCTATGAAAACAGAACAACAACAGCAACAAAAATAATAACAAATACTATATTCGTATTTATATATGGAACGCGATGTTAATGAATTTGTCAGCGACATTTCCATATTTTTTTTACATTGAATATAATTCACATTATTCACATGTGGCAGTTTTTCACGTGAAAAACGGCCGTGTCCTTGACACTAATTAGCGCCCCCCCTCCCCACACCCACACCCACAATGAAAAGCCACATCTTGGCCTTGTTTTTAAAAGCCAAGTAAACGTCGTCAGCTTTTGTAATTGAAATTGAAATGTTAATTCATTTCGCACGCGTTGAGACGATCGGCCAAATAAATAATTTATAATAAATTCACAATTATTATATATACATAGTACTTGTGTAGTTTTTGGTAAAATAAATATATGTATATATATAAATAGAGATGTTGAAGAAAACTTACTCTTTATGCTCGGCGGCGCGATCTCTTTGTCGTCGATTCTTAAACCAATTGGAAACCTGTAAATTTGTAAAATACAAGAGAGAGAGTGAGTTAAACGAATGTAATGAATGAGTGCGCAAGTGAGTGCCTAAAAATAGATGAATACATCATCTCAAATTCTGTTTTCTATGATTAATGACATGCAATTAACTTGTACGAGTAAAATTCTTAAAGCAAATTTCATTGCAAATGAAATATGTCAAATAGTCCACGTACACGTACACCTCTCGACATTGTGATCAAAACTTTTACCTGTGTCGTTGTCAGACCCGTGGCCTCGGCGAGATCTCGCTTTTCCCTCGGCGATGGATACGGATTGTGTGCATACCAGTCTCTCAATACGGAACGGGATTTCTCCTGCAAAGGACGGGAAGGGAAACATTAAAGACATTATTACTTTGAATTTCAAGCGAAGAATAAGCAGAGTACTTAAAAAACTATAAGAATTTGATAGATTGGGTGTCCCCTGGACTGATTTTGCAATTTTAACAGGGGTGGGCACATAGTGGCTCATTGAGCTTGTTTCTTTAGTTTTTGGAAATTAAAAGATTGCACAACGTAGACAGGTAATTAAATCTATTGACTGACAACTTCTGATATTCAAATACATATAAATTACTTGCTAAATACTTATATGAGCCATTTCGTTTAGTTATTCGCTTAATCAGGAATTTTGTATTTCTTCATTTTGCTATTTATTTACTATATCATATTTATACACAGTTGAAACTCCAAATGAATGATATGATTTAAATTAGCTGAATAAATGATTCCGGGTATCAAACGAACAAAGGAACTAGATTAACTACTAATCGTTTGCTCAGTTCAAACCGAAGGATCTATTACAGAAGCTACTAATCGGAAACTTAGTTGAGTTAAGTCAACTTTTTGATTTAACACAAATACATAAAACTTAAAACTGTCAATTATTGGTAGACATAATATTTAAATTTATATCCTGTGCCCATTAAAAATTGGCAAAAAAGGGAATAATGAATTTGTGTGAATGTATGTTACAGGCAGAAGGAAGCATCTCCGACACTATAAAGTATACGTATTCTGAATCAGTATCAATAGCCGAGTCGATTGACACCTGTCCGTCCGTCTGTCTGTCCGTCTGTCTGTCCGTCCGTCTGTCCGTCCGTCTGTCCGTCCGTCTGTCCGTCCGTCTGTCTATCTGTCCGTCTGTCTGTCCGTCTGTTTGTCCGTCTGTCTGTCCGTCCGTCTCTATGATCGCATGGATCTCAGCAACTATATGAGCTAGAGACTTCAAATTTGGAATGTAGGTTCCTGAATACCATACGCAGATCAAGTTTATTTTCAATTTTCGATATCATGCCCTGTCTGTTATAAAACTAGAAAAATCACCATAACATAAGCTAGAGTCTTAAGATTTGGCACACATGATAAGAAGCTTGGGCTTAATGTGTCCAGAAAATTTCATTGCGTTGCCACGCCCCCTTCGCCCATAACTCCAAAAAGCTGTTAACAAGAGCAGTTTCATAGCTAGTTTTCCCAGAATACTTTTGTTTTAAGACCTGTCGCGCCCGCTCGACTGATCGGCTTGTCTTACTTGTAATAATTCTGGCATTTTCCCACAATATCGACGCATTTCCGCCAGAGTTTCGTATACTACAAATACTACATATTAGGGATGAAAGTTTATTTTTAATTTTGTCTCCATCAGGTAATGTTATGAGCACACTTAAACTGAATTTGAGGCGGAGTCATAGCTTCTTTAGCTATAATACTTTACAGCATGTTGAGACATAAGTTAATACACAATTTGGTATTAAAATTTGGCATCTTCTTTATAAAAAACGTAACAAACGTCACGATACTCTTGCAGAAATGATAACATCTCTTGCTACTTTACTTGCTACCCTTATAAATACATATACAATCTATCTACATCTTTGGGCTAGCATATGTTTTTAATCAATTGAAAGCCCGCACAGATAAATCCCAAGTGTAAACAGTGTCGGTTAGGAAACTAGAGTGAGTCCACAAGGAGTAATGTACAGGAAAGCAGAAGGCGTTGCCCAGCAGTTAACTGTAACCGCTCCCGTTTTCGTGCCCATTTCCATTCTGGTTACCACACAGAGAGTAGAGTATGGGATGTGCGGAGACATTTCTACGATTTCATTTTGTTGCAAGGAGAAGGCCAACGGAAGGAGCAAGAGAGGGAGGGGAAAGGTGTATGCGCGTACTCACCTTAAAACAGTAGCTCGTCTCCTCGCCATCCCAAATGGTGCGGGGCAATGGAAATTTACGACGAACACGATATTT